>JANUYF010000002.1:368612546-369812546 GCA_026167975.1 Phrynosoma blainvillii
GCTCCCAGAAGCCTCAGCCATGTTGGCCAATAGCCTGAGATGTTGGCCAATAGTCTGGGATTCTGGGAGCTGAAGTCCCTTGGCCCTTAAAGGGGACAGTTTGCCTACCCCTGCCAGGTTACTCGCTTATCTAATCTTTGTCGGTAGGCAGTTTTACATACATATCTAGGGATTGCAGCTCAGCATTTTGCACCTGCTCACCTGTTTTGGGCCCTGCAGATTTAAAGATGAGAACCCTTGCCCCAACATCCCAAACTGCAATGGAACAGGGTTGTGTGGACCTTTACAGCACTGCAAAACTATTTTCCAGGAAAAAAATGGTGTTGGGCATATTTTCTCCACCTCTGATCAAGAGATTTGCTCAATATTTGAAATCAAATTTAAAGCATGACTGAGTTCTCTGAAAACGCTTATTGAAATAGGTCGAGACTGCCATGGTTGCCTTGACCGACGATCTGCGTCTGAGCATCGACAGGGGTAGTGTGACCCTGTTGGTGCTCTTAGACCTCTCAGCGGCTTTTGATACAATAGATCACGGCATCCTCTTGGACTGCCTGAGGGGGTTAGGTATCGGGGGCACTGCTTTGCAGTGGTTCCGGTCCTTCCTCTCGGGTCGGTCCCAGAGGGTGCTGCTCGGGGACAGTAGCTCCAGTAAGAGGGAACTCACTTGTGGGGTCCCTCAGGGGGCTATTTTGTCCCCAATGCTATTTAACATCTATATGAAGCCGCTGGGTGAGATCATACGGAGTTATGGTGCTGGGTGTTATCAGTACGCTGATGACACCCAAATCTATTTTTCCGTGTCTCGTTCGTCGGCCTCGAATCCCAATGGCATCTCTTCTCTCAATGAATGTCTTCGGGCGGTAATGGGCTGGATGAGGAAAAACAGATTGAAACTGAATCCAGACAAGACGGAGGTGCTCACGGTAGCGGCCCCGAAACCAAGAATTGGGTTGCAACCTCCAGTCCTGGATGGGGTCGCACTCTCCTCCAGTGACTGTGTTCACAGTCTGGGGGTGCTTCTTGACTCGTCGCTCCTGATGACAAATCAGGTAAATGCGACGGTCAGGAGCGCCTGATATCAGCTTCGGCTGATACGCCAGCTGCGCCCTTTTCTGGAAGTAAGGGATCTCGAGACCATTGTGCATGCACTAGTAACCTCACGCCTCGACTTCTGTAACGCGCTCTACATGGGGCTACCCTTGTGCTTGGTTCGGAAGCTTCAGTTGGTTCAAAACATGGCAGCCAGGCTTATTTCTGGAACATCTAGGAGGGACCACATCACCCCGGTTTTGAGGTCCCTCCACTGGTTGCCTATTAGCTTCCGGGCCCAGTACAAGGTGTTGGTTATTACCTTTAAAGCCCTAAATGGCTTGGGTCCAAGCTATCTCAGGGATCGCCTCCTTCCATACAATCCTCCCTGTGCTCTCCGGTCCTCTGGGAGGAATTTGCTGCAGCCTCAAAAATCTAGGCTTGCAGTGACCTCCCAGAGGGCTTTTTCTGTTGTCGCCCCCAAACTCTGGAACGGCCTGCCGGACGAGATCCGTCAGTTGACATCACTGGACAGCTTTAAAAAAGCTGTCAAGACGGATCTCTTTCGGCAGGCCTTCCCAGACTGATCACCCCGGCCTTGGGTTCCTTGACTCCTGCGTTCCTCTCGTGGCCCCATCAGTTGTTGATGGATGAGGAACGCAGTAGAGGTTGATTAGGGGGTGGGTTGGTTTTTCTTTGGAGATATTATTATTGTAAGCCGCTTGGATTGTCTGGCAATAAGCGGGATACAAATAAACTTTATTATTATTATTATTATTATTATTATTATTATTATTATTATTATTATATTTTAGTTTACAAAAATCCCCCCCCAAAAACAGTTTAACCAGTTTTCTTACCTGGTTGGAAAGCAAGCAGTTAAATAACGATTTTATGGGGACTTAAAAAAATGTTCCTATTAATAGGTCAATACAGTGGCAAAGAAAACTATAGTCATCCCTCTGGATTCACGGGGGATACATTCGGGGGGGGGGGGCCTCACGGAATCTGTAATTTCACGAATATTCAAGTTCCCATTGAGAACAATGGGAACTTGAGTATTTGCGAATACAGTATCCTTTCTTACCTTACCTTGCCTCAGCTGGCGTGGTCTTCCTCCGGTGCAGTCTTCCTTCCAGGCCACAGTGCACAGAAGAAGGCCACGCCAGCCAAGGCAACGCCTTGCTCCATCCGCTGCAGCTTTTCTCTGGTGGAGGCAAGGCTATGCCAGCTGGAGGAAAGCCGTGCGAGCCGAGGCAAGGCCTTGCTCTAGCCAAGGCAAGGCCGTGCCAGCTGGAAGGACATGCCAGCCAGAAGAAGGCTGCGTCAGCTGAGGCAAGGCCTTGCTCTGGTCAGCGTGGCCTTGCCTCAGCCACAGCAAGGCTGCGGTGGCCGGAGTAAGGCCTTGCCTCGGCTGGCGCAGCCTTCTTCTAGCTGCCACAGCTTTGCCTCAGGCAGAGTAAGGCCACGCCAGCCAGAGCAAGGCATTGCTCTGGCTGAGGCAAGTCCATGCCAGCTGGCACAGCCATTTTCCTGGGAGGAAGACTGCACTGGAGGAAGACCACACCAGCTGAGGTAAGGTAAGGTAATGTAAGGTAAGGAGGGAGGGATTTTCTCGCAAGCTTGCCATTCGCAAATAATCGAAACTTCGGACAGCAAGTCTGTGGATATGGAGGGACAACTGTAACACAATATACAAAAAGGACCATTTCCTCCAAAGTTCCAAACATGTCACTTCAAGTTAAAATTATTAACTCAAATTCAATTTACAACTATTAACTCAAATCTCTGTCACTTCAAAGTACTGCCTGCCGTAAACACTATAGTCTGCTACTCCAGGCTGCCACCAAACATTACTTATACAAGCTAAGCAAAGCATGCTTACCTAGAGTCCAAAACACACTGCAGAAATAATCCAGTTTAAGACTACTTTAACTGCCATGGCTCAATGCTAGGGAATTCTGGGAACTGTAGTTTTGTGAGACATTTAGCCTTCTCTCTCAGAGAGCTCTGGTGCCACAATAAACTACAATTCCCAGGATTCCCTAGTACTGAGACAGGGCACTTAAAGCGGTCTCAAACTGGATTATTTCTGCAGTGTGTTTGGGGCCTAGGTTCACTAAATATGGGTACACTCACTCTTAAAACAAAATTGCATACCTATATCATCAGGGGATCACACAAATTGTCTGACAGTCCCTTTCAAAGATGCATAAGCTTGGAAATCACCTGACAGCATGGTGGTGAAGAAACATATTAAAGCTAAATGACAATGAAACAAATGTATGGAAAGCATCAGAGCAATCCAGTAATACCTCATTTTCCAATCTGCAGAAGGGTTTTTCTTAGGCTTCAAAACAGCTACGCACTCTAATTTTTGTTTACGCAAAATCAGGGAAGCTTTACTGAATGTCATTTTATTCCTTTAGGTTCATGTTTCACAAACTGTATGAGCACATAGATGGGTTGAGTGTTGCAATATGATTCTGGAGTAGCGAAGAGAGTATGGAAAAGCACATTAAGAACTGAACAGTAAGGAGACAAGCTCTGAGATGTTTAGCTGTTTATTCATTTTTTAGAAAGCCCATATGTTTTAGCCTCAATGGGAAAAGGCCTTCTCCAGGAGCTTTCAGCAGAAATCACTGGAGAATACTCTCTAAAGCATAGGACCATTGGTCCTGTGTTTTGGAAAGTGTTCTTAATTCCAGTAATTTCTGATGAAGGCTCATGAAAAAGGCCTTTTCTCATAGAGGCCAAAACGTGTTGGGTTTTCTAAAAAACGAATAAACACTTAACCACCTCAGAGCACGTGGTGCTTGTCTCGTTACTGTTTTCTGCTTTAAACGTGCTTTTCAGTACTCTTTTCACTACTCCAGAGTCAAGAGTCCAACATTCAAACCATGTATGTACTCATTCAATTTCTGATACATGAATATGGAGAAATAAATTTATCTCCTTATTGTTTTATGATTCTGAAGATCAGAGAATTCCAGCTCAGCTGTGGGAACCCACTAGGTCAACATGGGTAAATCACACTCTCTCAGCCATAGAGGAAGGCAAAGACAAACTCTCTCAGAATAAATCTTATCAAGAAAACCCCATGATAGGTTTGCCTAAGGATCATCATAACATGAAAATGACTTGAAGGCAAACAACATCATGCAGACTAGATATTTCTATAGTTGCTGTTGTTATTTGCCATCAAGTCAGCTTCGACTTATGGCAATCCTATGAATTCAAAAGCACATGACTGAAGTCTTCCCAGCAGTATCACAGGAGACACTAGCAGCTATTAGTGATACAGCAGAAAATTGCTTCCAGTGCATAAGTACCCAGTCCTTAAACTGAAAGGGCTTGTGTGTGAATTTATTATAAGACCAAAAGCTGATAGTATACTTGTCAAGCTACTGCCTTACAGATACCAGGTATTAAAAATTAGAAGGTATTTAAAACTAAAAGGTAAAAAGGTATTTAAAAATGCCACTTCTGTAGAAAGAGATGTTCCCCAGTCTTTTATAGCTAATTTGCCTGGCAGAAGTGTTGGCGACACTCTGCCATTACGTCACCACTACTTCCAAGGCCAACATCCCCTCAAGATGGTGCAGAAAAGCCAATTTCAATGCAGCAAATCAAATTATATGGTGCCATTTGGCTCTAACAGAGGTGGTAACACACTTATAAGGAGCCACGGCTCTGAAAAGCCTGTGGGGCTCCTTCTTTGAGTTTCATATACAGATTCTGTTATACTGGAACGATGCAAGGCCCAGAAGGCAAAACTCTGCAGAGTCTCTGCTCAATCAACAGCTAAGAAATTCTGTGTGTCAGAAAAAATAATAGTTTGCAATCAGTCTGACACCATCATTAGCAGACTGAATGGCAAATTTTCAGGATAACTCTGCTTTCATAAAATCACTTTCTATGAGTAAAATGTCTACTCTAATAAACATTCTTTTAAAAAAAGATGTTTCAACTATGATTGAAACATTCTGACAATATGATTTGTCTGCCTACTTTCAGTTGTTCTGGAAAAAGGGAAACTTAGCAACAACAGCACACAATGGGATCAGTAATTCCCAATATTCATTCTTTATATTAAATTGAAGCAAGCAAATTGAGTAACTTTACCATGTTTTAAGCTACTGAGATTTTTAAAAAGCCACTCGTTTTAATGAAATATTAATTTACAAAGATTCAGCTGCAGTCAAAGTAGGTACATCCACACTTTTAAGATGTAGAATTCAAGGATATAGCTGTGTTAAGTCTGTAGAATCAGTATGTAGAGGTATCTTGCAGCACCTAAAGAAGTTGGCAGCATGAGCTTTTGTAAACTTAAGTCACCAAATGCATTATGTCTACAAAAGCCCATGTTGCCAACTTCTTCCTTTCAATTAGTCTCAACGGTGCTACAAGATCTCTCTACATACCTTTAAAATACGTTAACACATAAGACAAAATCCAACCAAATGTTCTACCTACAGTAAACCCATTGTGCATGTACACAAATGACGCATGTTCCACTAAGGCAAGGGGTCTATGTTTGTTGTTGTTGTGTGCCTTCAAGTTGTTACCAACTTATGGTCACCCATTACTGGCTTTTCTTGGCAAGATTTGTTCAGATTTGCCTTCCTCTGAGGCTGAAAGTGTGTGACTTGCCCAAGGTCACCCAGAGGTTTCCATGGCCGAGTGGGGATTTGAATCCTCTTCTCCAGTACAATGCCTCTAGTAATGCTCAACCACTACACTATGCTGGCTCTCTTCTATGTTAGTTGGGACTAAAATGGATTTAGGCAATTTTTTAAAAAAAATACTGCATCTCTCCTCCATATCTTTTTACTGAATATTTAGCTAAACATTCTAAAGGCTTTCTGAAGGTCATTACCAGAATCTGCAACTCCCTCTTAAAGGAAGAGAGGCTAGATTCCTCCGTTTGCCTTTCCACTGGCAGGCAAAAACCCTATTAATGCAAACCTTCACCAACTGACCTCCCTGGTTGAGGAAGGTACTTTTAACTGGGCAATTGCTCTATTTTCTTTCTATGCTTATTAAATTGTGCTTAATTTTTAAATATTTGCATCTGTTTTATTATTTTACTGTAAGCTACTTTGAGCTACATTTTGGGGAGAAAGATGAGCTGTACATTTAAATAAAAAAAAACTTTCTATACAATACTGTGGTTAGAATGATACTGATTACCATTAATATAGTTGCTATTGTAAATGGCCAATTCCCAAATTAAAAAAACACACAACTCTTTAAAACAAAATTATTTTTAAAATTTTTCAGGGGTAGCTGTGGTGGCCATTTAGCAAATTCAAACAAAAATCCATCAGTGATACCTTTACTGGGCAACCAAAATGCACAAAATACTTGCTGCAAGCTTTTGAAGCTCCAAGGGCTTCTTAATCAGGCAAGATATTACAAATGGATTTTAAATTTCCTGGACTTTGCAAATCTCCCTCTAGTCACATGGCCAGGAGGAGGAGGAGCGTGACTGCAAAAGATAGCCTCCCCACCATATACACTCTTAACTAAAGAATAAACAGCATGTAGGTATCTGACTAACATCTCCAATTGTTTTTCTCCTGTTTGGTTTGTAACATTTTGTCTGATGAAGAAGCCCATGGAGCTTCAAAAGTTTGCAACAAGTATACTGTGCATTTTGGTCGGCCAATAAAGGTATCACTGATGGATTTTTTTTATATTTTTTAAACTGTGATTTGTTGGGTGAATTCTAAATCTTATTTGATGCATTTTTTTAAAAAATGGTAACCAGTGATAATCACTCCTACAAACAGACCTTATCTGGGTTTTGTTCTGTTTTTTGTCAAATCTATTTATACAGCCATCATAACCATTCCTTTTTTCTTTTATTTTTTATACAACCCTTAGCCATTACTTCATGGATACTCCAAATAGGATTCAACAGCACAGACTGCTCCAAGCATTGGTCATACCCAATACTACAATAAGACAGAATTCTAAATCATCTTGACTCATTGTGAACAACTCACTATGATAATACACACCACTCAACTCTTCTGACTTGGATCTTCCTCAAGTAGGAGCAGTTAAATAAACTGCAGACCTCCCTTTTTGTTCAATGAGAAAAGTGAAGCAGGAACTTCAGTTTCTCCTTCCAATGACAAGCCAGTTATAAACCATGACTTGTTATGTTGCTTATAAATAAACAATCAGTGATTCCCTATAACAGGGGTAGGCAACCTTTTCCCTTTAAGGGCCGAGGGACTTCAGCTCCCAGAATCCCAGGAGCTATTGGCCAAGATGGGACTATTGGCCAACATGGCTGAGGCTTGTGGGAGCTGAAGTCCCTCGGCCCTTAAAGGGGAAAGGTTGCCTACCCCTGCCCTAGAACCTCATCTTATTGTGACACGGGAACACGGATACTGCCAATGCCATTTTATCTACGGAGAGGGGAATGCATTCAAACTCTTATGTTCAACAACATCAGCTTCAGTTACATATTGTACTTCCCAAGTATTTTAATGATCCCACCTTAGTCAAAACACTTACATCCTACACTAGCAGGTGGGCAGAAGGTAGAACAGGCTCTAGTGACAGATCTCCAGGTAATCTGCAGTAGATCAACAAAGGGGTCAAAATGGGCTTAACAAAAGCAGTAAAAAGACTCTTTGACTTTTCTAATTAAGCTAGTAAGGATTGTGGGGAACAGGAGTAGACACATATGAAAGGATCTGTGGATGAGTTCTACTAGAAACAATGTTTTGACTTAGCTTTTGTTCTCATAGGCACTTTGTTCCACAACTCTATCTCCACTTTTCAAAACACTACATTACACCTATGTCAATCTTGCAGAATTGAAGTCTTTCCACTTCTGCCCTACAGATTCATATAGCTCTATTTTACTGAGATGTACCAGAGTGGAGATACAGTTCCAACAAAGATACGCCTTTTCATACAAAAACCAGGTTCTATCCAAGGCATAAATTTTTCTCAGAATTAATATAGGTTCCCATTGAAAGAGAAGGGAGGATTTAAAAATAAAAAACATCCAGAAATTACAGGAAAAGAGATTCCTCCTAAACATCAGAAAAAACTTCCTGACAGTAAGAGCTATTTGACAGGAATAGGCTCCTTCAGAGTGTGGTGGAGTCTCCTTCTTTGGAGGTCTTTAAACAGAGGCTGGATGGCCATCTTTGGGGATGCTTTGATTTTGAGTTCCTGCATGGCAAGGAGTTGGACTGGATGGCCTTTGGGGTCTCTTCCAACTCTATGATTCTATGAGGGCTTTTTCGGTGGTCGCCCCCAAGACTATGGAACCGCTTGGATGAGATCTGTCAACTGACATCCTTAGATAGCTTTAAAAAGGCTGTTAAGACAGATCTCTTCCGGCAGGCCTTTCAGTGACAGATAATCCCGGCCTCAGGAATTCCTCTCCTAAGAGGGCTTCTAGGTTTTTAGTCTTAAGAGCCACAGCCACACTGTGATTGTTTTTAAATTATTGTTGTATTTTATTGTATTTTTTAATTTATAATTGATTTAATAATTTTTAAGGGGGGAATTAGATTTTACAGTTGTATGTATATTTTATTCTTGTTAGCCACCCCGATTGATCTCAAAGGGGCGGGATATAAATAAACTTCATTATTATTATTATTCCATGATTCTATGTAAAATTCTAGGGAGCAGCTGTTTCCTAAACCATTAATCTGACTTACGCCTAACAAAACTCTTTATCCTGCCAGGTACCGTATTTTTCGCCATATAAGGAGCTCCAGCATATAAGACGCACCCAATTTTAAAGGAAGAAAATCCAGGAAAAAAAGGATTCCTCCCTTTAGCCGGAGGCCGGTTGTTCAATGGGCTGGTGCTGGGATAGGAGAACTTCTCCGATCCCAGCACCAGCCCATTGAAAGACTGAGGCCGCGGGGAGAAGGAGCCCTCCTTCCCCCCGCGACCTCAGTCTTTCAATGGGCTGGCGCTGGGATCGAAGCGATCCCAGCGCCAGCCCATTGAAAGACTGAGGCCGCGGGGAGAAGGAGCCCTCCTTCCCCCCGCGGCCTCAGTCTTTCAATGGGCTGGCACTGGGATCGGAGAAGTTCTTCGATCCCAGCACCAGCCCATTCAAAGACTGAGGTCGCGGGGGGAAGGAGCCCTCCTTCTCCCCGCGGTCTCGGCCCTTCGCCTTATAAGGCGCACTGACTTCCCCACGCACGTTTTGGGGAAGAAAAAGTGCGTGTTATAGGGCGAAAAATACGGTAATTAATTTCAAAATAAGAGCAGAAGGAAAATAAGAAATCTTTATTGTTTCACCTACTAGTATCACCCTAGAAAACATTACTCACCTCCTGCAATTATGGAGCATTAGATCCAACACAGTTCATGTTGCTAAACATTCCAGGTGCAACAGAACAGAGCCCACTCTCAAAGGGAATATGGGGTATATTTGTTTGCATGCGTCTCCACAGACACATGCAAAAAATATACAAGTGTTTTTGCAGACTTGTACAGCAGAAAACAGTAAATCATCTGTGCCATGTGTGACTATCTGATGCCAACATGTCAAATGCCCACCTCTTTCTACAAAGACACCAAATATTGCAAAAGCATAGAAGTATTTGGTCCAGAGTAGTTTGTAAGTGAAGAGACTTCACATAAAAACATTTCATGTACTTATCTGTGTACATAATTTAGGTATCCTGGGCATAGTACATAAGACAATTCTACCCATGACTTTACAATGCTTCTTTCACAAGATCACAAAAACCATTCCTTCCTCAGGCAGAACATTAGACATGGCAAACACTTTCTTTGTTGAGATAGTTTACTTACTGAGCAAGTAACCTGCAGCTGCTGCTGCTGTTGTTGCTGCCCCTGCTCTTGTGGGGTGGCCTGCTGCTGTTGCGGGTCCCATATGTGAACTGTCTGGGCTGTATTCTGGTAGGTCCCTGCCACTGCTTGTACTGCCACTGGAATGTGGATATTGCCATTCATAAACTGTGCTGGGAAAAGGGAATTGGCAAGAGTTTGCACTACTTCCTCATGAGAGTTTTTGACTACCGATGCACCTCCTACCATCTTATCCTTGTCATCTTCCAGCTTCACAGTAGCCAAAGCCGTCGGTGAGCCACTGACATGGACAGCATTGTAGGCCTCCTGGGGGATGGCAATATGTGTTATGTTTTGCTGCTGTAGATCACCACGTGGCTGTGCAGAATAAACAGGGATGGTCCAAGTCTCCCCAGTAGGGCTGGTTATGGTCCCAGTGGCACTATAGAGGTGGGCACTATCCACCGTTAATAAGTCCGGCCTTAAGGATACATAACTCTGTTGCTGGCCTTGGGGGATGGCCAGGACTGTGGCAACTGGCTGCCCTGAAATAGCATATGACACAGTAATAGGCATATCCACTTTGCGCTTCTTTACTGGCTGGAGGACACTGGCAGTGCTGATCCTCCGCTCGCCTTCCCGTGGTGAGCCCTGCTGAGGTGGGGGCGGGGAAAGGGCTCCAACTGTCTGGATCTGGATCTGCTGGCCCCCAGCAATAGCCTGTCCTGCCACAAGTTGTGCCTGGATCTGCTGGTGCTGTATGTGTTCTTCCTGTATTTCTGCACCCTGGATTTGCTGAGCAGTCTGCACATGTTGTACTTGGATCTGAGCCGCTTGCAACTGAGAAGGGCTGGGACTCTGAAGCGCTTGACCCTGTATTGTCTGGGATGTTTGCTGCTGTGCCTGGCCTTGGATCTGTACCTGGACCTGTATCGGCTGTTCTGTGCCTTGGTGAACAGTCAGCTGCGGGGAGAGCTGTTGAGTGGAGACTTGCTGAGGGGACTGTTGAACCTGAACTTGCACCTGAAAAAAAAAAAAAAGATTCAATAGTTAGCACTTTTAACTCCAAAATCTCTACCCCAATGATTCTGTGACCAAGCTGAAGAGTTTATATATCATAATATTTCCTGTCAGCAAAATGAAGCCAGCCACAGACAAAAGTAATAACTTCTGCACATTCAAGGAATAACCCCCACCCCCACCCTATTGCTGATTTACAGGGATAACGTTGCATATTCTCATGTCTACTGATACAGTAATTCACAAACAAGATTTCATTTTCAAGTATTGGCTAAATGTCAGATTAAAAAAAAAAAAAAAAAAAGGGGGGGGGAGAGGACTGGCATAACAAAGGGCCTCCAATTGTTCCGATGAGATTTTGAAGCCAACTTGTGGTAATGCTAATGAACTACAACTTCCACAAACCCGTAATAATGGCTATCTTGTTTAGGGTTGATGGGAGTTGAGGCCCAACAACAACCAAAGGCCACAAGGTGCTCACCTAGTTCAAACCATACAGGCATGGCAACATCAAAAGAACAACTTAGAAGAGATTCACACATGCATACATTGTACTTAAGAGCAGCATCAAGTAAATCTGCATCCATAAATGAGTCACCGCTGATTGGAATATTATTTTCCTTTTAACATTCGTAAAGGCATACAAACAATTTGAGAATGAAAGGCAAACAACATACATGCCTATGTATTTAGGCTAGCCTCTGGCTCTTCACTTATGTGGCACTCATGCTTCAGAAATCTCACCAGAACCACTGGAGGCACCTTTTCATGTCAGTTTTTTTTTTTAATCTTGCACTCAATCAAGAGCTAAAAATGAATTCTTGTTTATGGATTGATTATATCAGTAGACATTAGAAGGTTTTTTTTCTTTTACTGATTGGATTAATGATGTTGGTGTGGTGTGCTGCATTTTGATCTTTTTATTATGTTTTAGATACATTTTAAACTGCTTCAACTTTGTGATTTTAACAAAACTGCGTATTTAATTATATTTTTAACCCTTGTATAATAATATTTTAGCTGTACTTTGCTTTAACTGGTTGTAAGCTGCCTTGGGCCCTATGTCAGAAGAAAGGTAATATAAATTAAATTAAATTAATTGCTCTCATACATGCACATAGGTCAGACCATTCTTCTTGGAGCCTGTCAAAACAAACAAATTAAAAACCTCCTCTTGAACTTTATTTTCCTAGATACTAATTACCTGCCTTGTCTTTAAATCAAGACAGATATGTATCTACTGCAGTTTGCCTCTTACTTTGCCTCAAGACAAGATTTTGTATTGTGTTTTGGTGTTGTGGACTTGCACACAGAAGTGCAGCTGGAGAAGGCAGTGAAACTGGTTCCTAACAAGTGCCAGTTACCAACATGGTTATCAGCAAATATCACATGACAACAGTTGTTTGTTTGTTTTTAAATCTTCTGCTGCAGAAAAGAGGGAAACTTAACTATGAATGTAGGTGGAATATAATCAGTACTGAATACTTCCACTCAGGTGCGTAAGTATCAGCAAAGTGTTGGTTGCACATGTACTGGTTTAGTACCTTCAGGAATCAAAAGGGAAAAAGATTGTTTTAATTTCCAATGAGATACACAATCATGTGTAGGCCAATATGACATCTTCACCTTATACAATTCTGTCATTGCTATTACTCAGCCCCACCACGGTTTGTTAACATGCAAGCATTCAAGAAGCATGTCAGCAGCCCACAAATACTAAAACATGTTCTGAACAGGTTTGCACTGCTCACCCGTTGGTGTACTGAATGGCTGAATGGAGCACATTACGTAGCCTCTAGCACACATGGTGGTAGCAACACTCTGTCTACAGAAACCTGTTGCTACATGATTACTATTCACAAACAGGATCGAATCAATTTAATTCATATGTGAAGGCACATTAAGCATTTTGTAGAATACATGCTGTTAGCACAATTCAATAATAGTTGTTCAGTATCTGTTGCATTCAAAGTGTATTTGCTTACTATTATACAGTCACTAAAGCTAAGCAGGGTTAGCCCTGGTTGGATGGGGGCTGCAAAAAAATACCTAGTGCTGTAGGATATAAAGATCTGGCAAAACCACCTGAGTATTCCTTGCCTAAAACTCTATGAAATTCATGATGTTGCCATATGTCAACAAGCAGCTTGACACACAAACACACACATGTAATATACATGGCTAAGAGCAGGATCCAAACAATACAGCACAGTTGGAACCAAAATCTTCAGTGCTGTAAAAGTGTTTCTGCCTAAGAATGGCTGTATTTTAAAAAGTGTCAAGAGCACCCAGGTTTACTGGACAGGAACCATTTTTCTAGTGTTAACAAAGCCCTTTGTAAGCAAGTTAACTGAGAGCTCTAGCATAACACCATTTAGGCAGCAGAAAATAATTGTGAGTTTTTGAACTAAATTCAGAAATATTTAGCTACTATAATTCAGTTTTTAATACTCTTTATTGCAATTTTATAAAATTAACATAAACATACACAATACAAGACAAAACATAATAAACATATAACATGTAAACATATACTAACATATAATTATAAAAATAAGACTTCCTTATGCCTAATTCCAAGTATAACTAGCTTATATTCTTGTATCCAAATTTACACACTATAATTCAGTTTTACTGATACATGCAACATCAATTAGTGCAAACAATATCCTGAGCTCTGAAATGTAAGAACATTTTCTCCTAAGCTGTTAGCAGAAACTATACTTCAAGGTTGGCTTTTTTGAAACCACCAAAAAACATATAGTCGGTCCTCCATTTTCACAAGGGATCCGTTCCAGACCCTCCGCGAAAATGGAGATTCGCAAATATTCAAGCCCCATAGGTTGCCCCTCCATGAATATGCAAAACCGCAGACTTCAAGTCTGCGAGACGGAGGGGCAACTGTACTATTTGTTGCTAAGCAGCAGAATTCCTTTATAAGGAAGAAAAAAGAACGAAGCATTAATTAGTAAACCGAGGTTGGATTACACTACTCATAGCTAAAAGAAATGTTTCCATTTACTAGGTATTGGTAAAATCAAGTACTAAAGAATTAGTAGCACTTTTCTTCCTTTTAGATAAAGACAAATGTAAAAATTCAGTTAGTCCAACTAGAGTAGGCCCAATGAATCAACGAAATTCAACATGGGGATAGAATTCAGAGACTTAGCAATGTTAGTCTGAAATATCAGTATGCAAAGGAATCTTGTAGAACCTTTGAGACTAACTGTGTGAAAGACGTTGTTGCTACAACTTCTTTCACAGTTTGTCTCAAATGCATTACAAGTTCCTTTTGCATAAAGTAACTTGACACATCAGCATTTATGTGCATTCCAATGATTCAACAGGGCTCTGGTGTTGCACCAACAACTAGATTTAGGCCTTTTCTCCAAGAGCTGATTTCACAACTCCAGTTCCATATATGGTAAGAAGTGGATGCCCATAGGTAGAATTTGGCCTGCACAGGTTGTCAGTTGCTGCCAGTGTTATGGGGTTCTCAACATCTCCTCTTCTGGTAGCACTGTGACAGCAGACACAAAGCTTTGGAGGTAAACCCAAGCTTACGAAGGAAAGAGGGAGAGACAACACAGAAATTATAGACGTATCTGCTAAACAACTAAGTATTCATCTCTTACTCCTTCCACATATGAACAGGAAGGTTTGGAAGATGTTTATGTGTTTCTTACATAGCTAAACAATTCCCCAACTTCAGTGTTCTTTCTCTTCCTCCATGCCAACTGACATCACCATAGTCTTAGAGGGAGAGGATAAGAGGCAATTTCTGCTGGACGTAATCCCCTCTACCACAGCCATCCCCTTTTCTTGTGTTGTGTCTTTAGATTGTAAGTCTAAGGGAAGGGAACTGTTTTTTCTTGTTCTTTCTCTTGTAAAGTGCCACGTAAAGTGATGGTGCTCTAAAAAATGATGATGATGATGATGATGACAGCCTTCCCAACTTAATGCTTATTAGGCCAGATGGCTAAAATGTTATGGTCCAATACCAGTAAAACATCATCATAAACAGTGCCAGTAATACTTTCCCAACAACTCCAATCAAGATGCATGGTAGATGATAATGCATTATGGTACTATTACCTATTAATTAGTATACAGTTGAATCTCAACTTTCTTGGGTTTAACTTTTACAGATCTGATTATTCACAAGTTTACCATCAATAATTAAATGGGAATGGGAGGGGGGCTTTGCAACCTATCGCAGAAAGTTGCAGACGATGCGCATAGATTAGAAAATGTAAAGAAAACTAAAAAAAGTTTAGTACATCATAAATGCATGAAACAACATCAAGTAGCCCTCGTTCCCCTTCCACCTTGGAGCCTTGCCCAGTGCTGGTCACCCTACTACAGCCACTTTTCTACTCAGGCCACATCCAGGACTACAAGGCCCAGCATGTCCAACAACAGTAGGACAGAGTGGTGCTTCACTCAAGAGCCTTAGCTTATGGAGATAGGAATATAAACTGAGTTAAGGTTTGGAGGATCGTGTCAAGGTTTTTCCACTTTTGCAGGTGTCCTGTGCCCTAAGCCTCCACAAATGTGAAAGGTCAACTGTACTATATATGGCTATGACTGGCAATGGCCTGGAAAATTTCCAAGCCAGCTGTAATTAAATATATCGAAAAGATTTAGACTCATATGACCCTACCTCCTCCTTATACATTCTGTCAACAGATGGGAAATACAGTTGGGTACATCATGCCTAAGAAGTAAAAAACTCAAGCAGTGTTACTATTTAACCCAGGGGTAGGCAACCTTTTTGAGCCGGGGGCCGGGTTGCTGTCCCTCAATTGGGGGGGCTGAAGCACCAAAAATAAATAAATAAATAAATAAATAAATAAATAAATAATTTAAAAAAATTTAAAAGTTAAAAAAATATGCATGCACACTCTCTCAGCCCCAGAAAAGCCATGGCAAAACCCCTGTGGAGATTTTGCCAAGAAAACCCCAAGAACAAGTAATAACAACAATAATCACTATCATCATAGTGAGCGGCAGCGGCAGAACCAGCCTGGGGCCGATCCAAAGGCCTCGGGGTGCCGCACCTGGCACGCACCCCCCCCCCTTCGGCCTTAGGTTGCCTACCCGATTTAACCCATTGATATCGCATTTCAGAAGTTACTGTAAGCCATTTGCTTACCACTAAGTGTGTCTATTCACCAGGATGGCTATTATTGGTCTTTAAAAACACTAAAAGCAATCAAGATGTGTGTGAAATGCACCCTAAATCCCAATTCTACAGAACAATATGGCTGAAAATTCAGGTACACCATTCCTTCAAAGAAGTGGTTCGATGTTTTGAAATAATGGTATTTTAAGCATACTACTTTTAAAAATGATTGGTCTTATTTTTCTGTTCTTCAGAAACGAGTTTGTGAATTCAGAAATGCATTTATGTAACGTTCACGTTAGTCTTCTAAGAACATACAGTATGCAGACCACACACATTGCTTCAGAGCTGTTTGCGGCTCCCTCCTGGGATTGAAAAACACATTTGTAGATATGCAGCTAATTGTACTTTTCTGTAAACACAGAAAAATTTAGATAAGCAGCAACTGATTCATACTGATATGACATATACAACTCAATATTGTCTTTATCCTATCCAGAAGACTACTCATAAACAATGTACCCTCTTGCATTTTGTACTACAGTCGCCCCTCCGTTCTCACTGACTCGAAGCCTGCAGTTTTGCATATCCACGGAGGGGCGACCTCTGTTAAAATCAATGGGGTGCACCTCCATGGGGATGGACCCCATTCAAGCCTATGAAGCTTAAATATTGGCAAATCTCCGTTTTCACGGGGGTGGTGGTGGTGGTTCAGGAACCTCCTGCGAAAATGGAGGGCCGACTGTATTTTGTTTCACAGACCAAAGGAAGGAAATGTAAGATCAGTTGTTTCAAGCCCTGTTGTAACACTGTCTAGAACTCAAATTTCTTCATACACCTGAATGAAGATAGAAAACAGTAGTTAAGATATCTTTTTAAGATTACCTGAACTTGCTGGGGTTGTTGCACCTGTATTTGCTGCTCTTGCTGGGTTTGCTGCTGGACACTTGTAACGGGACAAGCAAGTTCAAGCAAAGATCCAGCCACTTCTGTGCTATCTGTATAAATACAGTTTCCACCTTGCTGATAAACCATCGTAGTAGTAGCAGCTGTCTGCTGAAATTCCTGCAGTGCTTCCGGGCCTTTGGAGGCAAGGGAGTCTAGGAACTCCTTCATCCTATGCTGAGGGATTGTTCGTGCTTTCACACGGATGTATTCTTCAAAAGAAATGGTGTTTTCCAAGGAATTATTCATATTGCAAGGTCCTCAGGATTCCTTAGAAAAGAAAAACAAACATTTACTAACTGCAAGCTATCAGTGGATTAGCCATTACCTTATTTCTAACATTTATTTTATAAATTAGAAGAACAATTATTCAGGTCATCAAGTGCACCCACTCCCAATCACCACCTAACCTGTTGAAAAGTCATGCTTAGATAACATACCACACTATCTGCTAAGGTACCCATATGCTACCTGTCATCTCTCCCATTCGCTTCCAACAGGAATCTCAACCTAAGGCGAATCACTGGCTTCCAACAGGAATCCCGACCTTAGGTGAATCAAGCTAAAGCAAGCCAAATAAAGCAATTCTGAAAAAATGCAACTGATATGGCAACTGTTTTTTTATTTGTTCATTGCTTCTATTAATAAGA
Source organism: Phrynosoma blainvillii (assembly GCA_026167975.1). Classification (NCBI taxonomy): domain Eukaryota; kingdom Metazoa; phylum Chordata; class Lepidosauria; order Squamata; family Phrynosomatidae; genus Phrynosoma; species Phrynosoma blainvillii. The sequence goes on from JANUYF010000002.1 coordinate 368,630,127, forward strand.
CTTCAGTGAAAATTCCATCAATATAACCTTAATCCAAGTTTATGCTCCAACTACAAGTGGAAGGAGGAGACAATATAGAAATATCTTAAATGAATAGCCCTGTTTAAAAGCTGAGAAATTTCCTACAAGTTGGGAGTCCAAATATTTACAAAGTTTCTACAATCTCACTAGATAATACAACCTACCTACCTACCTACCTCTCTACCACCACCACCACCACCTTTCTCTCTCTCTCTCACACACACACAGGGAATGACAGACAGAATGATACAACATTTCTTTCATAATTTGCATGGGTAACTCTAATTCAAAGAAATAAAAAACTACAGCTGCTAGGTGGGAATCACTGCTTCAGTAAAGGGACTTATTTATTTGGATTTTTTAAGAAGTTTAAGCCAAAAAATATAATGCCAACACAAACACAGCAAAAGCATACAACTAGGGAAGTGGAACCTTGCACAAAAATTCAGTGCTCCAAAGATTTTAGCCCACCAATGGCACTAACTTTCCATGGTAATGGGATTACATTCCTCCTTTGAGGGAAGATGCTATGCTGACAGCAGCAGTATTGCTACTGGATCTCCCATTTTCAGACAGGCTTTTACTGAGGAGCCAGACGCTAAATGTGCCAAACAGCTAGTGGACAGGAGCACTAATGTGGGAGTGGCAAAGAGAGACATCTCTTTCAGAGATGATGGCAATAGCAACATAGATAATGTTTGTTAGTACTGCACTGAGGATGGCACCAGTAAGCCTTCTCTTTAAGATTTTTTACCACGAAAATCCTATGATGAGACAAACCAAAATAAACAAACAGAAAATACGAGAAGATAAGACTCCCAGGTTGGAAAGCACACAAAAAGCTACTGGGGAAGAGCAGAGGACTAGTATGAGTAGCACTGTGGCCAATGAAACAACTGAACTCAACCCAAAAGGACATTTAGCTGTTGACAAGCTCAGAGGCAAAAGGGAAGTCTGAAGCCGCACAACACATAAGAACATGTAATATGGGAAGCATGAATCAGAGAAAGCTAGACATAATAAAACAAGAAATGGAACATATAAACATTGCAATACTTGAGGTGAGTGAGCAAAAATGGACAGCAATGGGATACAATTATTTTGTATCAAATAATTACAGTGTTTTATTCAGGAAGTGAAAATCTAAGAAGAAATGAGGTGGCATTTATAGTGAGGAGACAGGAAGCATAAGCAATAAAAAGATATAATGCAAAGTCTGACTAAATAATGTTACCAAGACTTCAGTGAAAACCCCATCAATATAACCTTAATCCAAGTTTATACTCCAACTACAGAGGCAGGAGGACAGAGGAGTCTATGCTGGAGTCCTCTTTGACACACTAAAAGAGGACTGGAATGCAAAAATAGGAAACAGAGTAAAATCAAAGATTGTAGGAAAATCTGGCCTACAATCAACAAGTGAGCAGACCAACTGACTCAATTTTGGGATGCTAACAGTTTGTTCACAACCAACTACACATATCGACATTATCAGATGGTCAATAGAGAAATCAAAAAGATCACCTAATTGAAAGTAGATGGAGAAACTTCATTCTCTTTGGAAAAACAAATCCAGGAGCAGATTATGGCACAGACCATAAACTATTAATATCAAAAATTAGAGTAAACCCAAGGAATACTAAACCAATCATCATGTTAAAATACAACCTGAAGAACATCCCCATAGAATTTGAACAGAATGTGAATAGATTAAGGGACTATTAAGGCCTAATTGACTGGAAGCCAAAAGAAGTCTGGACTGAAGTCAAGGACACTGTCAGAGAGTAATGCAAAATGTGTAAAGGAGAAAAGTTTTATGGATACCCTCAACTGCTGAAAAGACAAATAAATGGATCCTAGAGCAAATCGAACCTGAACTCTCCCTAGATGGCTAAACTGAGACTGTCGTACTTTTGACATTTCACTAGACAACATGACTCCCTAGAAAAGACAATGAGTCCATCATCCACACTGCAGAAATAATCCATTTTGACACTGCTTTAACTGACATGGCTCAATTCTATGGAATTCTGGGAACTGTAGTTTGTTTGTTTGGCATCAGAGTGCTTACAAATAATATGAAGTATTTAGAGCATTATAACATTTACAACCGATAGATTATAAGATGTAATGTACATAGCAGAATTTTTCAGACATTAAGTATTCAATTACCAACCATTCTGTGTAATCAGAGGAACAAGAAAACCTCAAAGACAGAACCACTGCCATATATACTGAATCATGAGAAAGCCTAAGCCAACAAAAAAGTCAAACACTTGCAGTTATTTCCTCGAAGCCACTCAATATCCAATTGGAAATCTGATGCATTTATTCTACAAAGGTAGATTAATGTGTGCAGTCATGTGTCATTTCTGAAGCTGTTTACGAGCAAGACATGCATTAATATTATGTGTCTTCATCTCACTGCCGCAGGAATCAAATTAAGGCCTCACATTTCAGCTACTGTTGAGAGCAACAGATGATATCTTGGGTCTTCTGGTGCTTGTTTCTGTTAAAATCAAGCAGACATTCCAGGACCTGTTCACATAATACGTGGAACAGGATTGCTGCTGCTCTTGCACTTACTCCTGGTGATTTCTGCAACATCAAACCACATTATAAGACTGGATCACAAACCACACTAGTAATGCCCACCTACAGTGGATCTGTAAATGCCATCACAACTAATTATAGGATCCATTCTCCATTCTCACTGCTGAGTACCATATGGAAGCAGTAACTAGAGGGCAGCATCTGCACTAAGCCAGGTAATATATATATGGGGCCTCATACCTTAATTAAACAGTATTAGGCATGACTTCTATGAGTTCAGGCATGCCCAACTTTACATTTGTTTTAGGCTTTACTATGATATTAACCAACTCCAAAAGAATCTGTTTGGTGTGTATGAAGTTTAATGGGTGTAAAGATCAATCAGGTCAGGAATTGCTGCAAACATACTATGTCAGATGCACATGAATCCAAAAGGTAAGGAATACAAGTAAAGTACCTTTGGGAGGAAAACCTCAAAATTTCATTGTTAGTCATTTCATGTTTTTTACATCAGAATTATTTCACTGTTAACATTGGGAGCAGAAGCATATTACACTTTTAATGCAAAACTCTAGTTATAGCTAACTATTACGACTTAACTACTTTTTAGAACAATGAATAAGTGAAATATATTGGTTCTGTATTTTAGCCAGTGAATTTTCAAATTAAGATGCTCCAATGAGGAAAGGAAAAGAGATCCTTACTTTTCCGATGAAGGTTCCAGTTGGCAGACTTGTGATGCCTTGCTTTCTGTGCAAGCCATAACTAATGATGCTATTCCCTTTGCTGCTGACCCAGTAAACACAATTCCCAAGAGAAAGGAAAATAAAATGTAACATCTTTGACATAGTGCTTTTTTTCATCAGAAATAAAGAGAAGCATTTGGGGCAGTCCAAGCTAAACTGCCATTAAAAAAACAGACTTCACAATTATGTTCTTAAAGTTGTCAGATTTGGATAATTCTCTTCTCATTTTCTCATAAATCAATTTTAAGTCTCTCAAACAACATTTTGATATTTACATTTTATTATAGTTCCCGCAAGTGGCTAACTACTCCAGGTATCTCGCTGATGAATTGAGAAAAGCTAAGTACAACCATCCCTTCCAATTTGCGGGAGATCCATTCTGTCCCCCCTCACCCGCGAATCAGGAAAAATGCAAATATTCAAGTCTCATTGAATAAAATAGTAGTGTGCACCCACGTGTGCCATTTTGTCCCTCCTGGCTTCCCGTCCACAGAAACTCAAGACCGTGAGTGGGAAGTCAGCAAATCTGAAGGGACTACAGTAGTACTATTTAAGGGCTGAGGTGCCTCCAATACTAACAGGATTAGAGTAAAGATGCTAGATGCAATACACAGAAGAATTATACAAAAGAGATGACAAAATGAAGGACACATGGAATGAAGAGCCATATGAAGATGAACCCCAAATCCTAAAAAGTGAGGTGGAAACTACAATAAGAGAAATAGCGAAAAACAAATCACCAGGAACAGATATTCCAATTGAACTGCTGCAATCCACACTGACAAGAGTGAAATTTAGTGCTAACCAACATATGTCAACAGATATGGAAAACAAAACAATGGCCAACAGATTGGAAACCGTCAATATAAATCCCCATCCACAAAAAGGGAGACAGAAGAGACTGCAGCAACTATAGGCACTGATCTCCCATGCAAGCAAAATCATGCTCAAAATTCTGCAACATACAATCATACATAGAAAGAAGAGATCCCAGAGATCCAAGCAGGGTTCAGGAAAGGAAGATGCAAGAGGGATCACATTGCAAATATACAATGGCTAAAGGAGGAAACCAGGGAATTCCAAAAGAAAATCAGCTTGTGCTTTATAAACTATAGCAAAGCCTTTGACTGCATGGACCATGAAAGGCTATGGACCACCCTTAAAGACACGGGAGTCCCAAAACATCTGATACTCCTGATGAGAAATCCGTACTCAGGACAAGAGGCTACTGTCAGAACAGAACACGGAGAAACATAATGGCTCCTAATTGGCAAAGGGGTCAGACAAGGCTGTATCCTTTCACCCTATCTGTTCAACTTGTATGCAGAACATATTATAAGAAAAGTAGGCTTGGACACAGAAGGAGGAGGAGTGCAAATAGAAGGAAGGAATATCAACAATCTAAGATATGCAGATGACACCATAGCACTAGCAGAAAACCTCACAGATCTACTAAGGAAGATCAAAGAGGAAAGTGCAAAGGCAGGCTTAATGCTGAACATAAAGTAAACAAAAATAATGACCACCGAAGACCTTCACAAGTTCAACCAATGAAGAAATAGAAATAGTAAAAGAATTCCCATACCTGGGATCAAACATTGATAGAAATGGGAGCTGCAGTCAAGAAATCAGAAGACTGAGGGTGGCTATGAAAGAACTAGAAAAGATTCTAAAATGCAAAGATATACAACTCAGCACAAAAGTTAGAATCATACAAACCATTGTATTCCCTGTTACCATGTATGGATGTGAGAGCTGGACAGTTAAGAAAGATGATAGGAAGAAAATAAATTCATTTGAGATGTGGTGCTGGAGAAGAGTGCTTAGGATCCCATGGACGGCCAAAAGGACAAACAAGTGGGTCCTAGAACAGGGGTAGGCAACCTAAGGCCCGGGGGCCGGATGCGGCCGCCCGAGGCCTTTGGACCAGCCCCAGGCCGGTCCCGCCGCCCCCCGCCACGATGATATTGATTATTGTTGTTATTGCTAGTTCTTGGGGTTTTCTTGGCAAAATCTCCACAGGGGTTTTGCCATGGCTTTTCTGTGGCTGAGAGAGTGTGCATGCATATTTTTTAAAATTTTATTTATTTATTTATTTTTGGTGCTTCGGCCCCCCAATTGTCTGAGGGACAGCAACCCGGCCACTGGCTCAAAAAGGTTGCCTACCCGTCCTAGAGCTTTCAGAAACTTCCCTGGAAGCCAAGATGACCAAACTGAGACTGTCATACTTCAGACATATCATGAGAAGAGGGGACTCTTTGGGGGGGCGGGGAATATAATGTTGGAGAAGGTGGAGGAAAGTAGGAAGAGGGGAAGGCCACATGCTAGATAGATGGACTCTATTAAGGAGGTCATAGGTATTCAGGGGTTGCAGGATTTAAGCAGAGCAGTGGAGGATACCGGGTTTTGGAGATGTCTCATCCATAGGGTCGCCATGGGTCAAGATCGACTCAAGGGCAGTTAACAACTACAACAAAGAGCAGAATTACAAATACTATCAAATTAACATTTACAAATGATAAAATTTAAGAGTTATCTTAAGCTGGAACACAAAAATGAAATGGTATTTACTAAAAAACTTTTAAGACTACAGCTGAAATAAAAAAAACTAAGTATGAAATTTTAACAGATGCAACCACATCTTCACATTACTGAAAAAAGATAGACAAATTTGCTATGACATTTTGAGATGATGTCCAGTTTAAGAAAGGGACCATCCTTCATCATTCCCCTTCAAATTTCAGATAAGACAAGGGGAAAGAGAGATCATGGGCACTGAAGGACACATGACAAGCAAGTACAGGGCTGGACATTCCACTCTCCCACACAGAAAAATCAATATAAGTCAAAGCTAGACAATCATCTATCTATTCATGCTGATTCTGAGGGGCCAGGGTAAATGGTATGCCCAGTGAGAACTCTTCCCATTCTCAAGCAGGAAAAAGCATTTTACATATTGTGGTAACTAATATTAGATAATTTAAGTTTACAAATCTGGACTAACATATCTGCTCCAAAACACACTGTAGAAATAATCCAGTTTGAGACCGCTTTAACTGCCCTGGCTCAGTACAAGGGAATCCTGGGATTTGTAGTTTATTGCGGCACCAGAGCTCTCTGACAGAGAAGGCTAAATATCTCACAAATCTACAGTCCCCAGAATTCCATAGCAGTGAGCCAAGGCAATTAAAGTGGTCTCAAACTGGATTATTTCTGCAGTGTGCTTTGGACCTCTCTTGAATTTTTCTGTCACTACACCAAACAGGAGTAGATGAAGATGTATGTTTGTTGACAGAAGTTATCCAGGAAAGCTACCATCTAACCTGGCATAAATCTTGACAAATTCTTCAGCCAGCAATAGTTTACCAATCAGCATTACAGAAATGTACATCATATTGTTTGTGCCTGAATCCTTAGACACCAATATTAAAATGAAATACTTTTATACTGCTTCTAAGTTTTCTTTTTCAACTGAGTACTAACAGATGAAATTCACTACACTCGCCCCTCCATTTTCGCAGACTTGAAGTCCGCAGTCTTGGTTCTTCATGGAAGGTCGAGCCCCATTGGTTAAAATGGCATGCCTGCACAGCCATGCGCAGGAGCATGCAACCATTCAAGCTAATGGGGCTTGAATATTGGCGAGTTTCCATTTTTTTGGGAGGGTGTCTGGAATGGATCCCCTGTGAAAATGGAGAGACGACTGTATTACTTTCTCCTCATGCACATAAATCTTGGATAACCTGCTGGCAGGGAGTAATTTTCATTTTCAAACCGACCATTCTCATTAGCACTGCTATGGAGAGACCACCAGATTAGAAATGTAATTTTTTAATTCTCTCTCTCTCACACACACACACACAATGCACTGTACTTTCTCCTTAATAATTTCACCATGGTGACTACAAATATAAATATTGCAGGGCATCTTAGGTTGGGGGAGAAGTGTGCAAACATCTGAATGTCAATTCTAGTAAGACAATTTTTCAGAAACCACCTACCCCTATGCTGACCTAAGATGAGCTGATGTAGACTACTGTACCTCACTGAAATCTTCCATTCCTGGAGCAGTCATTTGTTCTTTTATCTGTAACCATTGCCAATAAATTACAAGATGTAGTCTAGTGCTCAAGAAGGATGATCCGGAGAAAAAAAATGCACTTGTTGTGTCATGCATTATTGCCATAACTCATATTCAGAGATACACACATATATTTATAGTGTTAGCAATACCAGTGCAGCTAGGATCATACAGATGGATTTAAAAAATCACGGCATCTATTCTTTATTGATTTTTCATCCTTACAAGATCTTTGCATTGTTATTTTTTCATTAAAAAAACAAAAACAAAAGGTATCTAAAAACAACTCCTAGCCAAAGAAATAACTATTCATCTTATCCGTATTTTCATGTAAACATTAAGTGTGGAAGATCAGGTCATGTTGATTAGCAATCAGATAATACAGAGTACTTAAAATTATTGAAGACAAACACATTGGTAGTATGTGGACAATCGCAACTCACCAGACCAGAAATACCCACTGTATTTTAATATTTATGTCCTGAAACTCTTTTAAGGCTTTGACACTCTGGAGAAGACAAAACAAAGAAACCCTTTGAATCCCCATTTTTAATAGTAATTTAAGAAATATGCACAAGGCAGGCAATGCTACTCTACTGCTTTCAAAGACAGACTTCAACAGCTTTTTTAATTCCTAACACGCTTTCTCCTCCCAGCTCCTTTTGAGCGGTACTAAGCAGCATCTAGCATAGTCTTTTCTTACTGAACGGCACTGGAAGTGAATCATGTCTGGGTCAGGATGGGAGCTTCCCAAGGATGGGAGAAAATAATTTGTTTAAAGACAGTATTTAAAAAGAAAAAATTACAAATCATAGAATCATAGAGTTGGAAGAGACCACAAGGGCCATCCAGTCCAATCCCCTGCCATGCAGGAACTCCCAATCAAAGCATCCCTGACAGATGGCCATCCAGCCTCTGCTTAAAGACCTCCAAGGAAGGAGACTCCACTACTCTCCGAGGGAGTGTGTTCCACTCTCGAATTTCCCTCACTGTCAGGAAGTTCCTCCTAATGTTGAGGTGGAATCTCTTTTCTTGCAGCTTGCATCCATTGTTTCGGGTCCTAGTCTCTGGAGCAGCAGAAAACAAGCTTGTTCCCTCCTCGATATGACATCCCTTCAAATATTTAAACACGGCTATCATATCACCTCTCAGCCTTCTCTGCTCCAGGCTAAACATCCCCAGCTCCCTAAGTCGTTTCTCATAGGGCTTGGTTTCCAGACCCTTCACCATTTTAGTTGCCCTCCTTTGGACACACTCCAGTTTCTCCACATCCTTTTTGAATTGTGCCCAGAACTGGACACAGTATTCCAGGTGAGGCCTGACCAAAGCAGAATAGAGTGGCACTATTACTTCTCTTGATCTAGACACTATACTTCTGCTGATGCAGCCTAAAATTGCATTGGCCTTTTTAGCTGCTGCATCACACTGTTGACTCACGTTCAACTTGTGGTCCACCTGGATTCCTAGATCCCTTTCACACGTAGTCTCATTCAGCCAGGTGTCCCCCATCATATATCTGTACTTTTCGTTTTTCCGCCCTAAGTGCAGTACCTTACATTTCTCCGTGTTGAATTTCATTTTGTTAGCTTTGGCCCAACTTTCTAGTCTGTTCAAGTCTTTTTGAATTTTGATCCTGTCCTCTGGGGTATTAGCTACTCCTCCTAATTTGGTGTCATCTGCAAATTTGATAACTATGCCCCCAAAACCATCACCCAAGTCATTAATAAAGATATTGAATAGCACTGGGCCCAGGACAGAGCCCTGTGGCACCCCATGACTTTCTAGACCTCAAAACAGGCCACAGATATTGCTGGCATCTACTACCTGCACCAGCATTCCTCTTGTAGTCGGCTACCCTGGACAAGTTACAGTTCTAGCTAGCCAAACTTCTGGTTCATTCCACCAGGTAAGACATGCTGTGACAGCAGGTGCCGGCAGGCACACTGCCATACTAGAAATATGCTGGACAGATGTATACAGATATACTGATGTATCAGCAAAGGCTCTGATAGCCTGAAGAGTCCTATGAAGACACAAGTGAACAAAGTGGAAGATCTCAAGTCCATGGGAGCTCTGTTATTGTTAACTGCCCTTGAATTGAATTTAAGTCATGGTGACCCTGTGGATGAGACTTTTCCAAGATTCCTCGTGTCCTCCACCGCTCTGCTCAGGTCCTGCAGGCCCAGACCCATGGCCTCTTTGAGTCTATCCATCTAGCATGTGGTGGTCTTCCTCACTTTCTGCTGCCCTCTACCTTCCCCAACATTATTGTCTTTTCCAATTATTCATGCCTTCTGATGATAGGGCCAAACTGCGACAGCCTCAGCTAATCTGGACCATATGCCCTAACAAATCCATTCATCTTTATGGTACAAGGGTTGCTAAAAATGCAATCCACGATAGTTTCGTTCACTGAGTCCTGAAAAAGCATCACAGTTGTTTCTTTCTACCCAATTCTATGTTGGTCATAATTCAAGAGGCAGAATGGTTTAATCAGCCATTAGAGACAGAGTAGTGTGCAGAAGATAGAGCCAGTGTGGCGTAGTGGCTTGAGCATTGGACTATGGCTCTGGAGATCAGGATTTGAGTCCCCACTCCTGCATAAAAACCCATTGGGTGACCTCTCTCAACTAGATAGGATGGCCATGGCAAATCCCCCTCTGAAAAAAATCTTGCCAAGAAAACTCTATGGTAGGTTCTCCATATGTCAAAAACGACTTGGAGGCACACAGCAACAACAACCGTGTGGAGGAAACAGTCCCATTCTTTTAAAGGTGAAATGTAGAAACTTTCTATTAAAACTGTGCTGAGCTGAAATGGCAAAGTTATCATATACAATTGGCCCTCCGTTTTCATGGGGGATCCGATCTGGGGAAAAAACCCCACAAAAATGGAGATTAGTGAATAATCAACCCCCATAGGCTTAAATGGGGTGCGCCCCCTTCCCACTGATTTAAATGGAGGTCGCTCCTCCATGAATATGTAAAACCACAGACTTGAAATTTGAAATCCGTGAGTACGGAGGGTCAACTGTATACTTGACTATAAGTTGACTTCAGTGTAAATCAAGGGCAGGTTTTGGGGGCAAAATGATAGAATTTGATAAGATGAGAGTAAAAGTTAGGAGTGTGTAACAAAGGATTTAAAGTAGTGATTACCAAGGTGTGGTCCTCCAGGTGTTTTGGACTTCAGCTCCCAGAAGCCTCAGCCATCTTGGTCAATGGTCTGAGATTCTGAGAGATAAAAGTCCAGAACACCTGGAAGGCCAGAGTTTGAGAATCTCTAATCTAAAGGATGAAGCAGTGAAAAACAATGCCAAAGAATTTAGAAAATCCCAGCAAGCATAACTGTTTGTGCTCTCCCTGAAGGCTGGATGGATTTGGGGGGGGGGGGGGTGTCTCAGTGCTTCCAGGACAGATTACATTCTTGCCTTTCTCCAGGGAGGTGGTTCCTCTTTTTTTTAATAACAATTAAAGTACAGTACACTCGTCCCTCCACATTTGCAGCTTTGACTTTTGCAGATTTGATTATTGACAGATTTTATTAATATGTTCTCTCTAGGAATCTCTAGGTCCTCCAACACAACTCTTGTGGTTAACTTTAACCAAAAGTTGCACTGAAGGACTTAGAGAGAAGACTCCACTAGGCGTTTGTAGCTCCTCCAGCACAATTCTAGGGTCAAAGTCTGGCAGATGTTGACTACAGAGTTGCACTGGAGGACCTAGATATTCCTAAAGAGGTATTCTCTCAGATTAAAAAAAAGTGTGTTTGTTATTTGCGACTTTTCCACATTCAGAGGACACATTCCTGTGCCCCTCATCCCAGCAATTGTGGAGGGCTTAGGGACACAGGACCCTCATGAATGTGGAAAAACCATGAATAACAAAAAGTACGTTTTTCCCTGAGATGATGATGATGATAATAATAATAATAATAATTTACTTATATCCCACCTTTAGCCAAGGCTATCAAGGCAGCTTTACAATTAAAATACAATCCCATACAATTATAATAGACATATAACCCCCCCCCCTAAAAATATATTACATCACCTCTCTAGGTATCTCTGCGTCCTCCAGTGCAACTCTGTGGTCAACATCTGCCAGACATTGACCATAGGAATGCGCTGGAGGAGCTACGAACGTCTAGTGGAGTCTTCCCTCTAGGAATCTCTGGTCCTTAAGTGTGACTTTTGATTAAAGCTGACCACAGAGTTGCTTTGGAGGACCTAGAGATTCCTAGAGCGAACATATTAATAAAATCCGTGAATAATCAAATCCGCAAAAGTCAAAGCCGCAAATGTGGAAGGACGAGTGCACTTACACTGACTCATAGATAAGTCAGACTCGATTTTTGGCTAAAGTCAATCTTTTGAATTAAATTTCTAGGCTTACACATGAGTATGTGCCGTACTTACCTGGTAAAGGACCATTCAGAAGGCCTAACGGGGCCTACATGTACGAACTGAACTTCGCAGTGCAGAAACTGCAACACCCAGCAGTCATAAATCTCATTAACAGATAAAATAATCAATTACAGAGTGGCTGGGGCAGGCAAGGCCCGCGCATCGAAGAGCCCCGCCTTGGCTGTTACAAGCTCCTGACCAAGAAGAAGAAGAAGCAGCATCAGCTGCCTACTTCTCCTCCTCTTACAAAGCTTTCAGCCAAGGGCTAAAAAGGCGAGGAAACGGGCCGCAGCCGGCGCAGAACGGGACACGACGCACCGCTCACGCCGCCTCCTTCCCGGGGGCTTCTTCTGCAGCGCCGCCTCATCCTGGAACGACGACGACGACGACGACAGAGCGCGCGCGCAGTGGAGTGCGCATGCCCAGACACGGACGGACACACACACACTGCCTCTCTCTCTCTGTCTTTCCACCCCTCCCCTTTCCTCTCACACTCTCGGCCCAAGGTTCTTACCGCGCGCTCCCTTCACTGCGCGCGCAACCAGAGTATAGAACGCGCTCTCCCCTCTGCGCGCGCAACCAGCCTCGAGAGCGCTCTCTCTCTCTCTCTCTCACTCACTCACACACACACAAACCTAGTGGGCGGGGGCCAGAGGAGAACACAGTTTGGAAGCCCTGAAAAGTGGGGGTGGGCCTAACCCCGCCCTCGGAGATGTCAATCTCCCCGCGCGCACGCGCTCTCCCCCTCCCTCCCTCCCTCCTGAAGCCACACAACAGCCAGGGCTCTCGGGAGCGCGCTTTCGCCCCGGCCACCCCTCCCCCCGTCCTCCTCTTCTTCGCTGCTGCTCCTTGCCGCCGCAGCCTTTCCGCCTCTCTTAATTTCGAACTACCGTTTCCCCCCTCCCCCCCCGACGCCGCTCAACCCTCCTTGACCCGGTCCCTTTCCGCCTCACCCCGGCCCCTCTGCCGCCTGGCTCCGTCGCCGCCGCCGCCACCTCAGGCCCCGCGTCTTTTTCTCCCCCTCACAGCTCCCTGGGCGCCATCTTACATTCAACCCGCTGCAGCCAATCAGCGCCCACGGTTGGAGCTCGCGACAGCTCCGCCTCCAAGCCACGCGAGAGCGGCCGCCAAAGCCCCGCCCCTCGCCTTAAAGCGGACGGGCGCCTTCTTCCAGGGAGGGAGGAGAGGCTGAGGGGAGGAAACAAAATGGGGGGGCTTTCTATCGTGAGGGAAGAAGGCCAAAGCTGTAGACTTTAATAACTCCTCACTGTATAACCATACCTATGAAGGAAACATAGTTTGCTGTTGTTGGGCCTTATAGCAAAGTACAATAACGCCCACCATCCAAAGCCCAATAACACCCAAAATCCAAGGTACAGTAATACCCCAAATCCACAGTATAACACTCAGCATCCACAGTACAATAACACCCACAATCCAAAGCACAGTAACATCCAGCATCCACAGTACAATAACACCCACAATCCAAAGCACAGTAACACCCACAATCCACAAAACAGTGAGACCTTTATAGGCCAACCAAAATGCACATGATACGTGTTGCAAGCTTTTGAAGTTCCACTGACTTCATCAGGCAAAAGGTGTTAAAAACCATACAGAAGGTATATATATATATATATATATATATAGAGAGAGAGAGAGAGAGAGAGATGATGATGATGATAATATAATCCCAGGCCTGCATTTTGTCAAGATATTGGTTCTGAGCATGGAGGGACATCTATGCAGGCAGGTCACTCCTCCTCCTATGTGGAACTTGGATGGAGGCAAAGCATTTTCAGAAAATTTAAATTATAAACAAAAGGTACTTCCCATGAGATCCAGGATGTCTCACTCCTATTAAGATGTTTTCTCCTTCTTCCCTGTTGTTTTCTCTTACCTCAGGTTAGTTGCTGTTGTGTACCTTCAAGTCGTTTCTGCCTGATGGTGTTCCTAAGGCAAAGCTATCATGGGTTTTTTTTGGCAAGATTTGTTCAGTGGAAATTTGCCATTGCCTTCCTCTGAGGCTGAGAGAGTGTGACTTGCTCAAGGTGGCCACCTCAGTAGGTTTCAAGAGAGGAATCAAAACCTGGTCTCGAGTCATCATCCAATGCTCAGACCATTACACCATACTGACTCTTGTGGTACTAGGAAACAATGTATTTTAATGTCCAGGAAATTGAAATTCCATTAGCAACAAAATAAAAAGTACTTCCTATGATATCCATGATGTCTCAGTCCTATCAAGGTGTCTTCTGCTTCTCTGTTGCTTTCTATTACCTCAGGTGTGTTGTTGTTGTGTCCCTTAGTCATTTCTGACTTATGGCAAACCTAAGGCTGCCACAACAGGGTTTTCTTGGCAAGTTTCTTCAAACAGGATGGGGTGTTGCCACTGCCATCTTCTGAGGCTGAGAGTGTGTGACTTGCCCAAGATCACCCAGTGGGTTTCATGGCCAAGCAGGGAATCGAACCTTGGTCTCCAAAATATAATATGTATTTTGGTTGGCCTAAAAAAGGTATCACTGTTTCGTGGATTTTGGATAATACTGTACTTCACTATATGGCCAATATTGTTATCCCTGGACATGTTTTCTGTTCTCTAGAATCAAAGTCAAACGCTCAAACCACTACACCACACTGGCTCTCTTAGATTACTTGTTTTAATCCCCCTCATTCTTCCTCCAGCTGTTCTAAAGAAAAGTATTGCAAGTATGTAATCAAATTTGCATGAAGGAGATATTCATTTCTCAAAGTTGCGCTATAGTAAAGAGGTCCAGAGTCTTGTATGTTAAGATTGGGAGACACCAATCCTTGGGGGCAACTCTTAGGAATTATCTTGCACTTTATGCCTAAGGAAGAGACTATTAGTGGAACACATGGTTACTTAAAAAACCTTCCTACACCATCCATTCTTGTAATGGACAAAAGAAATCACACTCCTTTTATGAGGACTGGTTAACTTATGGGCCTTTACAGACTGCCAGAAATAATGCAGCTTGAGGCCACTTCAACTGTCCTGGCTCAGTGCTAAGGAATCATGGGAACTGTAGTTTATTGTGGCACCAGAGCTCTCTGACAGAGAAGGCTAAACATCCCGGAAAAAATTACAATTCCCATGATTTCCTAGCACTGAGGCACAACAGTTAAAGTGGCCTCAAGCTGCATTATTTCTGGCAGTTTGTAAAGGCCCTTATGTTACCGCTACCTCACATTTGCCCAAACCACCGTTAGGAACTGCTGACTTATGGAAAGACATCTCCTTGAACCCATCCCCATCATGAAAGGCTCCCTGAGTAAACATTTGTGTTCATCTTAATCATACAATGCAAGCTGGATAACTACACGAATGGAATTACCTGTTAAGTGTCCCTTATATGTTGTTTTATTCTTAGCTCTTATCCAAAGCCTGTTTGAACATTTGTTTTTGTTGTTTAGTATTCTCTGTGGAACTGAAATAAATATGAGTTTTAAAAAATGTAATCCTGGGCCTCTAAGTATCTTATAAGTCTCTAGACCCTACCAAAAATACTTAGTTTCATTCTAAACTGGTGGCACTCTTCATAAGGTTTACCTCAACACAGTATGGCCTTCAAGTGAATTCTTGACTTGTGGTGTGGTGGCCCTCTCATAGTTTTCTTAGCAGAATTTATTCAGATGTTTGCCATTGCCTTCCTCTAAGGATGAAAAAGTGTGATTTGACTGAGTCAGTTTCCCTGGCTGAGGGATTTGAACCCTGGTCTCCCACAGTCCTAATCCAACATCCAGACCACTATAACCACACTTGTACTCCAGTTGAACACATAGCTTTGCAAAAAAAATGGGATCTCAGCATTCCATGGGCTTAGGCTTCTACAAATTGCATTACATGTTTAAAAGGGAAGCTACATTTGTGTCAGCCCACGTTCACTCTTCACAGGACCCTTGCAGCATATCACCACAGTGGTAAATAGTCCATATACTGCAGATGAAGCACATTACCCCTAGCCAAGGGCAGGAGTTGGGAGAGAAACCAGTGGCTTTCCAGATGATATCAGACTCCAGCTTCCATAAATATGACTAATGGTCAAATGACAAGGTGAATTACTGTCCAACAGCATCTGGAATGTCACAGGTTCCCCAGCTGTGAGAAAGGAGAGATTTTGTGTTGTTACCAGTTTGCATTAGGTCACTTTCACAAAAGAAACAACTAGGCCAGGAGGCATTATTTAATCTAATATATTATACTTTTATTCCTTTCTCCCAGGATAAGCTGACCTATACTATTCCCACCTTTCAGGGTTGCATAATGTATTATGAAAGAACACCTTTTAGCATGCTGTACTATACATACTATATTATAAATCCATTCCACTAGAGGAAACTGAAACATCCACGTGATGTCTTGATGAAAAGAAGAGTTATATGAACATTAAGATTTGCAATGCCATTATTCTGTTCTGGTTAGGACAACTTCTACTTCAGATTAATTAAAAAGGAAGCAGTTATAGGCCTTTGTTTCCCCCAGCATAAGAACAATAGTATTTAGTCAGCAGCTTGTGTTCCTTTTGAAGCTTTATAATAACAGAAATTGTGGCCCTCTGGGTGTCATTTGACTGCAAGTCGCAGCAATCCTAGCCACTATATTCCAATGCTGAAGAAAGCTAGGAGTTGCAGTCCAACTTTATCTGGAAGGATGCATGATTCCCACCAAAACCAAGGCTTGTAGGAGCAATAAGAATAAAACCATGTTTCACAGAACATCAAAAAGGGAAACTGGTGGTGTGGTCACAGTTATAGAACTGTCAGAAGCTGCAAAAATATAATTTTCAATTGTAAGGAATAAGCTCCTAAATTCTAGTAGGGACAATCATATAGTTCACCATCTTGGGTCCTAATTTTGAGAAAAATCCAAAACGTACATCTAATGAAGAAAATAAAGAAGACTTTAAGAAGAACTCTATGCCAGAAGGACTGAGGATTCCTAATCTAGGAAATCATATACCTGAACAGGTAATGGAGGCATAAATGACTTTCAAACTGCAAATACTTTACAAATATTATGAGATCAGACCAAGTTGCATAGCAGTAACATTTGCTCCATACAGCAGAGCTGAACAGAATAAACTCGATGAATCCAGAATCCAGGAAATGATCAGTATGTTCTGGTTTCTTCAAAAGAATTCACAATCATGATAAACATGGAATTCCATCTTAAGAAGTGACCAGAACCCAAAGTCCATAAGCTCTGTCCAGGCTTCAGCAAAGTTTGCATTAACAGTTTCAGAGATAAAGCACCTTGGTTCATACAGACCTCAGGAATTTAGCAAAAAGGGCTCATCTAAGATCTATACAACTGACATCCAGATATTTGAAAGTCATTTATATAAGTTAAAAGGAGTCTTGTAACACAACCTGATTATTTTAAAAGCATAATGGTATAGGATTCTAACGGATTTCTTTTTTCCTCCCCCACCATAGCCATATTCACTGCAAGAGGATTGACATGTTGAGAGGTCTGCTCACTAGTCAATGAAGACATATTTTCAACCAAATCCCACACTACAAAAGGGAAATTAGGAAGCACATTATTTTATACCAAAACCATTTCCTCTCTTTTATGTATTGCAGGAAGAAGAGTTGTTTCTGTTGTTCCCCTAGCTAGTAAACATACACCCCTGCAAGTATCTGCCAAATGGACCAATTGAACAATTTATGTAGATAAATTGTAGTGTTTCTTTTATCTGTTGAAATTTTAGCTTAGCAAACTGACTCAGTCAAAACCACTATATGAGGTGGGCAGGGCCAGGTCTACTGGGGGTTAAAGATTTTTAGCTTTATTTATGCTCTGCAAAGACATCCATTACCATCCCAAAAGGGCTGTAGCAGTCAACTACAAGAAAGCAATTCAATTTCTGTTCCAAAGTTTACATTTTAAATATTTCATAAGCCAACGCAGCTAGCTTACTGACTATGCAAAATAGACCGCTAAGTCGCTAAGGAAAAAAATTAACAAATGTGACTACAGTTTACATTTTATAACAAAAGAGTAAATTGACTTAGCAGCTAAATGGGATAACTTAACTCTTCACATGGGTTATGGTTTTAAGTCCATTTACTTCCCAGCTCTGTAGGATAGATACTTAAAAGCAACTGAGCCATAAGGTGTTTTTCTGTCCAAAGGCATCACTTCGCACCATTTTCCAGGTGCCTTTAAATCCTAAAGGACAGATCAGCCTGTCCTCCTTGCTTGAAGGAAGCCAATACCATTTTCTCTCTGTAATGGAGAGATGGAAAATACCTATGAAAAAGCTAAAGAAAGAAAGTAGCACTACATTTCCTGACTTGACCTGTACAAAAGAGTAACAAAGAGACTGCAGAAAAATTAATATACATAATTTAAAGGAACTGCATGTTCTTTTGCTTCCTATACTTTGTCATGGGCATCTCCCCTCTATCTACCAGTTAGAAGGGGAACAGTACCAGTTTCCTTCCTTCAAAAGGGATGGTAGCCTGTATACTGGCCTAGAGCCAGTGTGGCGTAGTGGCTTGAGTACTGGACTATGACTCTGGAGACCAGGGTTCGAATCCCTGGTCCACCATGGAAACCCACTGGGTGACCTTGGACAAGTCCCACTCTCTAAGCCAGTCATATTGAAGAGGGAACAAGTTTGTTTTCTGCTGCTCCAGAGACTAGGACCCGGAACAATAGGTGCAAGCTCCAGGAAAAGAGATTCTACCTCGACATTAGGAGGAATTTCCTGACAGTAAGAGCTGTTCGACAGTGGAACACAATCCCTTGGAGTGTGGTGGAGTCTCCTTCCTTGGAGGTCTTTAAGCAGAGGCTGGATGGCCATCTGTGGGGGATGCTTTGATTGGGAGTTCCTGCATGGCAGGGGGTTGGACTGGATGGTCCTTGTGGTCTCTTCCAACTCTATGATTCTATGATTCAGTCTCTGAGGAAGGCCATACCAACCCCCTTCTGAATAAATCTTGTCATTACTGGTCTAGTCTAATGGATACAAACTGCAAGGCTAACCACATATTTCTGTTACCACCCCGGCACCACATGCTCTCTCAGCTTCAGGGGAAAGCAATGGCAAACCTCCTCTGAACAAATCTTGCCAAGAAAACCCCTTGATAGGTTCTCCTTAGGATCACCATAAGTGGGAAATGACTTGAAGGCAAACAACAACAACAACCACTCTCTCGCCTTAAATTCCCTTTCTGAAAAAAATAGTATTCATAGACACAGCCATGTTAGCCTGGGGAATCCAAGGGATCTTGTAGCACCTTTGAGACTTGCCCTGGATCAATGCTAGAGAATTTTGGGAACTGTAGTTTGGTGAGACATTTAGCCTTTTCTGTCAGAGAGCTCTGGTGCCACAATAAACTACAATTCTCAGGATTCCCAAGCATTGAGCCAAGGCAATTAAAGCAGTCTCAAACTGAATTACTTCTGCAACGTGACTTGGACCTAACTGAAAGAAAGAAGCTGAGTCTGAGAAAGCTCGTGTCAAAATCAGAGTAATGGCTGCCCACTTTGTAGGGTGCTGAGAAATCACAATGAATCATACAATCCTAGAGTTAGAAGATACCCCAAGGGCCATCCAGTCCAACCCCCTGCCATGCAGGAACTCACAACCAAAGCACCCCAAACGAGCTTTCTCAGACTCAGCTTCTTTCTTTCAGTTAAGGTCAGGGGTAGGCAACCTTTCCCAGGAGCTATTGGCCAACATGGGACTATTGGCCAACATGGCTGAGGCTTCTGGGAGCTGAAGTCCCTCGGCCCTTAAAGGGGAAAGGTTGCCTACCCCTGAGTTAGGTCCAAAAACATATTGCAGAAATAATTCAGTTTGATTGATTCACCTGAGGCTGAGAGAGTGGGACCTGCCCAAGGTCACCCTGTGGGTTTCTATGGTGGAGCAGAGATTTGAACCTTGTTCTCCAGAGGCATCGTCAAACCAATGGTCAAACCACTACAAAACCACGTTGGTTGGCTCTAGGCCAGTATACAGGCCTGTGGGAGTGATGGGAGATTCAGTCCAGGAAACTTTAAATCCCAGGATGAGCAAGGTAAAAGGCTGGTGGATGGTGCTCTCCTCCTGCGGAGGGAGGGAGGGAGGAAGGAAGGGACCCAGGGCCAGCCTGCTTTAACAGCCCCACGTGCTTCTGCTGCAAGCTCGCCGCCTTAAGGAGGAAAGCCAGGTGCGGCCTCTGCTACCGCCGCCGCCCCGGAGGAAAGGCCGCCCGGCCAGGCTCCGCGGCTCCCCTCTCGCCCAGCCCCAGCGGAGGAAGGCAACGGGGTTCTTTCTCCCCGACCAAGGTTTCCCTCCCTCTCTCTCCCGCTCGGCTGTCCTTGGCCAGTCCACCTTAAAAAGGGCCCCGCGCGCCTCCCTTTGAGCCCAGACCTTGGCGCGTTTGTACGCGGCGGGAAAGGTGAGGGACTTTAAATAAAGGCACACAGGCCCCGCCCACACGCCAGCCCTGAAGAGGAAGAGGAGGGAGGAGGAGGAGGGAGAAGAGGAAGGATAAAGAGGAAGAGGAGGAAGAAGGAGAGGAGAGGAGGAGGGAGAAGAGCAAGAGGAAGAAGAGGAAGAAAAGAGGTGGAGGAAGAGGAGGAAGGAGGAAAAGTAGGAAGACGAGGAGGAACAAAAGAGGAAGAAGAAGAGAGGAGGAGGAGGAAGAGCAAGAGGAGGAAGAGGAGGAAGGAGGAAAGGTAAGAAGAAGAGGAGGAACAAAAGAGGAAGAGGAGGAGAGAGAGACGAAGAGGAAGATGAGAGGGAGGAGGAAGAAGAGGGAGGAGGAGAGGAGGAAAAGGAAGAGGAAGGAGGAAGAGGAGGAGGAGGAAGAAGAAGAGAGGAGGAGGAGGAAGAGCAAGAGGAGGAAGAGGAGGAAGGAGGAAAGGTAGGAAGAAGAGGAGGGGGAGGAGAAGAGGAAGAGGATAGGAAGGAGGGAGGGGAAGGAGAAAGGAGGAGGAAGAAGAGGGAGGAGAGGAGGAAAAGGAAGAGGAAGCAGAGGAGGAGGAGGAGGAGGAGAAGAGGAGGGAGGGAGAGGGAGGAGGGCTCGGGAGGGAATGTTAATGTGCTAGGGAATCCTGGGAATTGGAGTTGGGTGTGGCATCTGAGCAAAGCAACAAACTACACTTCCCAGGGTTTATACATATACTTCCCAGAATGTATTATACCACAGGAATACCTGGGAAGATTTGTTCAGAGGGAGTGTGCTTTTGGCCTCCTTCCTCTAAGGCTGAGAGTGTGTGACTACCCCAAAGTCACCCAGTCGGGATGCAAACTTTGGCCTCCACAGTCCGACACTCAAACCACTTGTTGTTGTGTGCGTTCAGGTTGTTTACAACGTAGGGCAACCCTAAGGCGACACCATCAACACCATGCTACAGACAGAGTTGTAAATACATTTATACATACCGTTGGTGTCTTCTGCATGTGCAAGTTCCCCTGAGAGCCAGCATGGTTATAACTGTGACATTGCACAAGGCAATGCACAGCAACGTGACAACCAACTTGTGTGAACCACGCACATAAATGGGCAACCATGCACAATTCTGTTTCCACCACTTTGAACTGAGTATGTTAATTCCACATCGGACAAAAATGCTCAGACACTTAAGTAGAGGAACTTTGTTCTTGTGTGCCGTCGAGTCTTTTCTGACTTAGAAACCTATCGTGGGGTGGGTTTTCTTGGCAAGTTTCTTCAGAGGGGGCTTGTCGTTGCCATCCCCTGAAGCTGAGAGAGTGTGGCTTGCTCAAAGTCACCCAGTGAGTTTATGTAGCCAAGTTGGGTTTCAACCCTGGTCTCCAGAGTCCTAGTCCAGTGCTCAAACCACTATGCCATGGAACCCACATGGTGAAATTAAAAACCTGATGATAAAATTTGGGTCTCATATTAAAAACAATTTACTATTCCTATTAAATTAATATTCCTTCCTATAGTATAGAAAATATAGCCAGGATGAAAGTGCAGCACAACAGTACACATGGCCACTATTAAAAGGCTCATCTACACAATGTATTAATTGCCATAGCCAATAGAGAGGGATACCGGGAGTAGTAGTTCACAACAGCTGGAGGACTGCATGATTTCCATCCCTGGTCTAAAGGCAGTACAAGCCATTGCCCTTTACTGGTAAGAAGACACTGTGAAGGGACAGAGAACTTTGATGTGGAAAATAGTTGTGATATCGTCCTTCCCATACTACAAGTTACTAACGGAAGTGGCTCTATAATGAGGCACACCAAAGTAAGTAATTTGGAGAGCCGTGTGTGTATAAAGTGGACTTAAGGCCTCCAATTTCTTAAATGCTAACAGTGGCTCAAGCAGCTGAATTCGGATGCACTGAAAGGTCAGATTAACTTTTTGTTGTATTTGTATTGCCACGGGGCAGGTGCTTGTCAAATTATCTGCCTCAGGTACCTAAATAAATTCACCACCCTTAAACAATATGCAGTGTTGATGGGTGCATATTGAGGACAAATTTGTTGCTCTGCTTTGCAGAGACAGGCAACTCTGTCATAATTTAACAAGGCTTACTCCAAATCAAGCATGGATCATAGAATTGTAGAGTTGGAAGAGACCCCAAGGGCCATCCAGTCCAAACCCGTCATGCAGGAACTCATAATCAAAGCACCCCTGACAGATGGCCATCCAGTCTCTCCAGCTTTTATTGCTTACTGTGAAAACCTATGTTTATTCAGAAGTAAATCCCATCCCAAAGTGTTTAACAGGGTTTATCCCCTAGCAAGTGTACATAGGATTGCCACCTAAATATATCCACACTCCTCAGTTGTATCAGTTTCCTATGGCTCCATCATAAAATATCTTGGCATTTGGAATTTGCTGAGGTACTTAAGAATTTTCTGCTAGAGCAATAATTCCTCTGAATTACAATTCCCAAGGTACACAGATTGCCTGTCTACAATTCAGAAGCAAACTGATGTGATTCTCAGTTTTCCTCTTCTCACAGTGCTTTGATACGTATCTCACTAAACTACACATCCTAGTATACTTTAAACATGGAAGCATGATAATTAAAGTGGAATGAAACTAATACAACTTTTTATTAGATACGTGTATGTAGATATACCCTAAAAGAGGCTGTAGTATAATATAAAGGCAAAATAGATCTGTCCTGAGATGTAAATTGGTTAAAAGAAATAGTAAAGCTCTGCAGAGTTTATGGTTAGCCTCATATTCCAATACAGTGTTGTCCTACTGAAAAAGTAAAAGTACTTTTTTCCAACAAACCATTCTTGCAACAGTGTGTGTATATCATTTATTTTAAATTGCGCTTTGGGGAACAACTAACTAAATTATGAAAGAATAGATTATTATATGTGAAGCACATTATTTTATAATGCTGGGATTAAGTCAGGTCAACAAGTAAATCACAGAGCTCTTATAAGAGGTATCTGGTTTGATACTGTTGGAAAGAGAAATGCTAGACAAAGTGCATAGCTTGTGGTTTGATTGAACTGGGCTTATATTTTTACTTATGAAAGTACACTAAACAATTTAAGAAACCCAGTTCTTAGTCACTTCAGTCATATTATTCAAAACAATTCCTTTTTTTTAAGTTATAGAACCTTTCAATCCTACAGACCCCCTCTCAAGAAAAATTGATTTAAACATAAGTTTTAAAGTAACAGGAAGAACTGTGAAGAAAGAAAACTAGTTTTGTAACCAGTTAACACACACACACTCAGGGTCCACAGACCATGGTCTAAAGAAGGCTGGTCTGAGAAACATTAGAGATGGTCTGGAATTTAACTTTGTTTGCACCAGATATGAGAAGTAAAAGTGGAAAGGAAGAGAAACTGTTGAACGATCTTGTGGGGAGCGTGCAGCTCTCCAGATTTGACTCCAGTTCCCATCAGCCTAGCCAGTAGTCAGACATTATGGGAGGTATCAGCCCAATAACTGTAGAAGCAATTTCCCCATCTCCTACATAAATAGCACACTTAACCTAGAAGAGTTTCCCTCAATATGGCACTCCCCAGATGTTTAGACTAAAAATCCAATCAGCCCTAACAGCCTGATCAATGGTCAGCAATAATGGAGCTTGTAATCTAGTAAAGCATCCAGAGGGCACCAGACTAGAGAAGACCAAACTCAACTATTTAAAAGGTGTTAGACAAAAACCATGAGGATCACACTATCAATGCCTACAAGTGAGGATGGTCCAGTTTGTAGGCTTCCCAGAGCAGTCTGCTTGGTTGCTGTGAAACACAGATTGCTCAAGCAGACATGTCTTTGGTCTGATCCAGCCAGACTCTTATCAATATAACAATCGTACTGAAGCAGAAAAAGAAGTCTGCCAGGAGGAAACAGAATACAAAGGAGAGGCCACTCTTGAATGACCCTGGCAGAAAGAGCGAGAGAGAGAAAATAACTGATCAAGATTTTAAGGATGCATTCTAGGGCATACTTATTTAGCAGTTCCATTGAAGTGGACCTCAGGAAAACTTTTTTTTCTAAATCAACATGCAGAAGATTACATTGTGAAAGAATTTGTGGGACAGTGGAACCAAGAGAGAACTGCACCTTCATAGAACAAATATACAGGCCACACAGAATGACCAACAGTCTCAAATGCTGATGTAAGATGAAGAACATCTGTAATCTGATGAAATCTGTAGTCTGATGAATGATGAAGAAAAGAACATCTGTAATCTGACTAACGTTTCTAAAATGCAAAGATATACAACTAAGCACAAAAGTTAGAATCATACAAGCCATTGCATTCCCTATTATCATGTATGGATGGGACAGCTTGACAGTTAAGAAACAGGATAGGAAGAAAATCAATGCATTTGAGATGTGGTGCTGGAGAAAAGTGCTGAGGATCCTGTGGATAGCCAAAAAGACAAACAAATGGATTCTAGAGCAGATCAAGCCAGAAATCTCCATGGAAGCCTGGTATTGCCTAAAGAAGATGCTGAGTATGTCCAGGTATGGCTTTTCTTCTTTGGCAGAACCATAAAAATAGATGAGCATATTCCCCTCTATGTACACAGGGATTTTTGATTTCCTACCCAAAGAGATTTCAGTAAGTTAGGCAGATGCATTACAAGCACTTCCACCAGGTTGCCAGTTATGTCAGGCATACTTTTAGTGCACTGGCTCCAATACTGTGGAACATCCTCCTTTGTGCAGTGCATCTGGCCCATTATTTACTGCCTTTAAATGGGCCTTTCAGCTGGTTCTCTGAATGTCTTTTTAACTGAATCTGCTTTTATCTGATGCCAGCCTGCAGTCTTGTAGCAGTTGCTGCTATCTCAGGGCTGATACTGAGGATCTCTCTTTAAAAATATTACACTAGTCCACCCTTATCTGTGGTTTCACTCTCCATGGCTTCAGTTACCCATGGCCAATCATGGTCTGAAAATATTATCGGTATAGGGTTCAGCACTATCTATTTCAGGTATCCACTGGGGGTCTTGATACGTATCCCCTGCAGACGGGGGGGGGGGGGGTTACATTACTGTTATCTTTTAATTGTTTAGATTTTAAATCTCATTTGGATCCGATTTTGGGAGAAAATTGGAATAAAAGTGCAATCAATCAATCAATCATGTAAACTGCCTTAAGGGAACATTTTGTCCACAAATGTAATATACAAATTCCTAAGAC
Source organism: Phrynosoma blainvillii (assembly GCA_026167975.1). NCBI lineage: Eukaryota > Metazoa > Chordata > Lepidosauria > Squamata > Phrynosomatidae > Phrynosoma > Phrynosoma blainvillii. The sequence continues at coordinate 368,655,559 of JANUYF010000002.1, forward strand.
AAAGAGAAAGGTCCAAGCCAATTCAATTCTATTCGCATAGCCCATTCTGATTCCAGAATAGCAATACAGAATGAAGCTGCGAAATGAAATCCAGTTGTAAAAATGAAAACTGAAAGAACATATACCTTTGGGCCTAAATCCAATTTTCAGACCCAAGTAAAGTAGAACCTTTGAATCAGTGGGACCTTTGTCCATAGACTTTAGGCACTATGATACACCCACTCACCCACAATAGGGACACAGCAGCTAAAGCAATGTCCTTTCCTGTCTCCCATTTTCAATCCCATCCCCAATAACACAGGAAAACATCTGGACGCTCCTTTTTATTGATTTGATGGGTCTGTATCCAGGATGCATGTTAAGGCAACTGTGGCACTACAGCAGACAACTGTGCAGGTGATGCACACCACCATCACCCCTGTCTAAGCAGGGGAAGGAGTTGGGGAAGTGACTCCTATACAATTTTGTAGCCAGCAAGAAACCACTAGTAGAAACTTTGTCACACCTTCCCAGGATCTTCCTTCAGGGTCACTGTTCGATTGAACACAAGCTGCAGAAGAAGCAAATGACATTAATAACACAGCTTGTCTCTCTAACCCCACTACCACAACCAGCTAGTTTAGATGCCTCCCTATCCCTCCAATCTGGCTTCACAAGCAAAATTTAGGAAAGTTACTTTTTTGGATTACATTTCCCAGCAAAGCTAGCATCACCTGTGGTTGTGCAGGCTGTCAGATTCTAGGAACAGCTGTTTAACAGTAAGTTTTCCAAGCTTTTTTCAAGACCCCTAGACAATATTGTTTTCAGGCAGGGGTGGGGAAAGAGCAGGTTGCATGAAACCCCTAGGGCCATTTTTGTGGGGCCCCTAGGCCTCCTAGGGGCTCAATTATTTTTATCATTGTTTATTTTAGGCCCAGGAAAGGCTGTTTTTAAAACGAAGTAAAGACCTCCCTCTGTTCTCATGGGGGGTCCGTTCCACACACCCCACCCCACCCCACCCCGCAAAAATGGAAAATAGAGTATATTCAAGCCCTATTGGCTTGAATGGAGGTGCACTCCTGTAGGTGCGGACAAGTGCACACCCCATTTTGTCCCCCTCTGTTTGCCTCCCACAGATAAGCAAGGGACGCAGATCCCAAGTCCGTGAGAATGGAGGGAGGACTGTAAACCATAACTGATTTCTCTGATTTCTGGCCACTTTCTGTTCTGAAAAAAGGCATTTCCTGGGCCGGTCTAAGACACCCTAAAGACATGCAGAAAATGCCCCCAACGGCACCTAGAGTACGGTGGGGGGCATTTGGGGCAATTGTTCAATATATTTTGCATGGGGGGATGTAGTGGAGAGGTGCAGCCCTCCCCCAAGATCTCCTAGGGGACTAAGGCAGCCAGCCCCCTATCTTCCCATAGTTGCCCACCCTTGTTTTAAGGGTTTTCTGGAATTCACCTTTGCATCTGTTGTGTCAGGATCTACAGAGAAATAGCCAAGCCGCTCAAACTGGAATTTGGTAAATGATTTAGCCCCACTCACAGATCTGTCCACCAAAGCCTTCTCAATTACATGAAGGGAATCCTAAAAGGGAGGAAAAAGATGGGGAGGGGTTGAGAGATTAACAAGGTCAATGGAACTTTTTGTCAGAGATCTACTTTGTCTAAGGTTCTCCATCTCCACTAAAATATGCATTTTTCTTATTTGTAATTCATTGCACATATACTGTTATAGCAACTTGGTTTCATCAATATTTGTATGGCTAGTTTGACAAAGACACACTTCTGAAACAGCACAGGGGGGTGTGTGTGAGTATGCTCAGCCACATGTGGACATTCCAATTCACAAAAACTTCTTCCCAATTACATATTATCTAATTAGATGCTAGCATACCAGGAGACACCCAACAAAGTAGTTTCATCTTTCTGTTCCCTTCTTGTAGATGATGGATTCCTGGTAATGTCCTAGTATTTTATTTATTTTGTCTTTAATATTTGTATTAACTCATCATATGTCATTGGTCATGTTATGTCTTCATATCTCTGTTCCTTGTTGTTGTTCAAGTAATTTCCGACTTATGGAGACTCTAAGGTGAACCAATCATGAAGCTATCTTGGCAAATTTTTTCAGAGGAGGTTTGCCATTGCCTTCCCTTGAGGCTGAGAGCATGTGACTTGCCCAAGATCACCCAGTGTTTCATGGCTGAGTGCAGAATCAAACGCTGGTCTCCAGAGTCATAGTCTAATGCTTAAACCACTATGCTACACTGGCTATCTATAATTTAATATCAACACATATATACAGTAGCACATCTTAGAGTTTTCTACCTTTTCATTTACAATAAGTTTCCTTTACTGTAGCCTCCCTTCACACACTCTACTCCTTCCATCTACCACCTTATTTCTATTCAGCCCAAAGCTTTTGGACCCATCACTCACAGGGTTGACGTCACTTAGGAATCCCCCTGGCACCTCTGTGGGATCTTCAGGATTCTTGTGCAGGAATCTGCAATTGAAAAGCGTAAGTCATATTTGAAAATTGGATTGGATTGCTGGAAAGGATGATAAGCTTCCACAGGACACAAGGCATCTCTATTTGCCAAGCACAGTGGCTCTCTTTTTCCTCTGGGGAACCAGCTGAGTCACACAGACATATTAAGCCTGCGTCACTTCACTGAACAAAGCAAGCTGGGCAGTAAAAATCCCAGCCTCACAAAAGTCCAGAGAATAACTCTTGTCCATACTGGCTTGGCAGGAAGCAACAAGGTAACAAGGTAAGTGTGCAAGGTAACTTGGCAGGAAGCAAAAAAGGGGGCTGGAGAACTTCCTGACCATCTTTTGAACAGCAGCACAGGCTCACTGCATTTTCAGGCTCAATCCAAGGTGTTGGCTTTAACTTTTGAACTATAGATATCACTTGGGACTCTGGTAGCTAAAGGACGGTTTTGATTCTGCGTGAACTTCTGCCTAAACACCAAGGATGAAATGTGACAGTCATCTTCAATAGCCTTACTCAAGATCCCTCTGTCTGTGAAATTGAGCTAGATCCAGTGGTAAGCCTTTTCAGTTGTAGTATTCCATTTTGGGAACATTTTCTCCATAGAGGCTTCACTTACTAATGATCATTTCTAGTTTTGATAAAGGGGCCTCATTAGGTTAAAACTGCCCCACCACAATAGCTCACAATATTTGGGGAGGCACAGGGAAATATGAAGGTTGTGGCCCATTGAGGTTTGTGTGTGGAGAGCTGATGCAGCCCCTGGACCTTTGGAAGTTGCCAGTCTATGCCCTAAATACTGAAACAAAGTCACATCTGCTATAAGCTTTAACTCCCATCCACAGATGTGGTCACAAGGTGTTTTCTATGTAGGATGTTCCAGCCCGAGCCATACTTCATTTCATGAAAGTTCTCAGGGGTCACATTTCAGTGGTGGGAATGGCCAAAGACAAAAAAGCAGATCCAAAAATATAGGCATATTTTAGCTGACAGTAACCAAGCCTTAGAACAGACACTGTAGTCCTTAAGAAGGGGGTGGTGGTGGAATATACTGAAGCTGAGAAACTGCCAAATTATAATGTCATGGAAAGGGGCAATGACCTCATGGGACCTGTAGAGGGCCACACAGGACCCCCCAAACTCTGTGGTTCTCCATCTTTATCAGGATAAACTCAAAAGAAGTGGAAATGTCATGCTGTTCCAGTCTCTTCAATTACATATCCCAACACTTCACAATGTATGCATATACTGCAATTTAAAGTGTTTATCTTTTATGTTATAAAAATCCATTCTCTGCCTGACCAGGTCTCTAAACATGGAATGTTATTCAATGGGACTTAAATGAAGACCATAGTTAGGTTCTAGATCTGATCTGTCAACCACTTTCGATGCCTCTTTAAGAAATACTCCACATTTCTGTATTTTTTTTACACAACAGTTCTTTCCTGATGAACCGATTTTGACCAAACATGGTATGTAGACATCTCAAACACTGCTGACATTCCAAACATTTTTTGTGCAAGTTTGGGAACAATCAGCAACCTATGGCTTTTTTTAAAAAAATTCTAATTTGGATCAATTTTGCATGGAAGATGGTGTAAAAGAAATGTTATGGATTTGTAGGACCTACTAGGCAAACTTTTGCTTCTTTTCAATCATAAAAGAAACCATTAACATCAACTGTGGGAGGGAAGAGAGAAAGAAAATGTGTATAAATAATGAGGGTGGGATAAAGTTAAGGTAGGGGAGGAAGGAGATGAGGCATGGAATCTACTCTTCTCTCTGTTAGCTTTCCCTCTTATCAGAGTGTCCAAGGGCAAAATACAAATGGGGAGGCTCCCCCTACCAGAGATTTGTCAGGAGGGAGGGAAGTCCAGCTGACCATGCCTTCTTCCAGAGGCTTCTCCCAATCTGAGTTGGTTTAGAGCTGTTGCCACTTCTATACTCACAAACGCTCATACTGCCGAACCTCACAGATCAAAGGATCTGACACCCAGTGGATAAAGGCCTTGGGCTTCTCTGCTGCCTCCGACTTTGTGCAGGTCACCTCAAGCTCTTGTACATGTCCATCAGTGTCCTGGATAGAGATGTGAAGGTCAATTCCATGAGGCCATCACACTGATTTGTCTTTTTGTTTCCATAGGTGTCTAGATATGACAGTCTTTTCTCTCCCAAAATATAGCCTTACTGTGGTGACAAGCTGTCTTTCTTATTATTTCCAACTAAACATGAGGAAGAACTTAATTATTGTAAGAGCTGTTCAACAGTGGAATGCACTGCCCCTGAGGGTAGTGGACTTTGGAGATTTTTAAACAGAAATTGGATGGCCATCTCTCATGAGTACTTTAGTTGTGTATCACTACAGGGCAGCGGGTTGGATTTGATTGTCCTTTGGGTCCCTCCCAACTCTATGATTTTATGATTCTGATCATACAGAGAAATGGATGAATCTGCTAAACCTGTTTCTGTCTGTTTGGGCACTCTGGCTCAGATGTCACGTATCCACACCTGAAATCATACCTGTTTCTTTCTCCAACAAGTTCCTCACAGTCATAGTTCCCTTACTGCATAGTATTTGGCTAGTTCAAGGGAAGTCAGAAAACTTTCTGCTTCTTCCACACTCCTCCTTAAACTGAATATTTTGTTGCAATAAGATCATCTCACAAATGCTCTAAACACCAGAAAGTGTCTAGGTAACATTTTACAGTGTTTATTTCTTATTCTTACTATTTTTTAAAAAAAGAGTCAAGTCTAAGAAATAATAAACTTGGCTCATGAGTTTCATTTTCAAGACTGATGGAGTCACCACTGATAAGGCTCAGATACACATAGTGATAAGATTACCACTCTTAATGAAGTTGAGCATGTAGCATCACAATCACTAGCCTCCTCCCTTACTATAATTGTGAGAATAAAATATTCAACTGGAGCAGGTAACATGGAAATAGGATGTCAAGGACAATATCAAAAGGCAACACAGATCCTAGGCAAAATGACCTCCTAAAGGGTAATTCAGGAGAGACACCTACCTTCAGAGACCTGTGCAAGAGTGCTATAGAACAGATTTCAGGGTGATGGATGTTGATCATGGAGTCCACCCCCCTCCCCACCTTCTATTATTGCAAGCTGCCCCAAGGATAATTTGACTGAAAAGGAAGTGCAAAACATCAAAATAAAAACAAATTTGATTTCATTGCTTGCTCATGGATTCAGGCAAAACCCACTAGGTGGGCAAAAAACTGGAAGAGAGACCCAGCTGAGTCAGAGCTGACTCAAGGAGTATTTTCACACTATTGCAACCTTAGTTGTTAGAAAAAGCCATGAAGCTAATTTGAGTCAAGCATCACTGCTGACATGTTCCTTTGACTGAGTGCTCTTAGGACTGGGGCAAGAGGCTGGAATGCAAGGTCTTCTAGGTGTTCTTGGGCTACAGCTTCTATCAAACTTGACAGGTTCTTTGAAGAGGCCAGCCACAGATGCTGGCGAAACGTCAAAAAGAAACTCTTCTAGAACATGGCCACACAGCCTGAAAAAACCCACAAAAAACCAAGGTACTGTTTGGCAATGACTGAAAGTATAGTCCACCAATATGTCAAAAGCCAACAATTTCTCACAGCTCCCTTAATGGCTTATCTTACAAGCAACGGAACAAAGAGCTTGTCAGAAAGTGCCAGACTACACTTACCTTAATGATGTTCTGGACAGCAATGACATAGCCTGTATGCCTCAGACCCACAGGCTGGCCAGGTGCCAGACGTTTATAGCCTTTATCTGGAACCTGGCAAAGAAAAGGTACTAACATCAGAGAATATCAAGGGAAGGAATCCATTTATTTAATCAACTATCGTATAGTTGGCCCTCCATATCCATGGATTCTGCAGCCACGGATTCCATTCACATTTTGAAAATATGCCAAAAAAGAAAATCCAAAAAAAAAGCAAAAATTTATTTTGCCATTTTATATAAGGGACACCATTTTACTATGCCACTGTACTTGAGCATCCATGGATTTGAGCATCCATGGGACTTGAGCATCCATGAATTTTGGTATCCATGGGGGTCCCGGAACCAAATGCCAACAGATACCAAAGGTCCACTGTTTATCATATTACATGTTTTTAGATTATGTTATTATAATTTAAGAAAGAGAGAGAGAGATCTGTAACCTGCATTAGATTATAAACTGTTATCAGCAGGTGCAAGGTATCACTCCCACTATAGCTGTCTCAGAGATCCTGGAGGCAGAAGGAAGAATCCACCATGCACTCGTGGCTAAACCAGAACAACACAGGAGATAGTTAGAGGGTTGTCTGAGCTGTTCAACAAGGCTAGGCATAGGCAACCTATGACTCTCCAGAAGTTGTTGAACTGCAAATCTCATGAATTCTAAGCAGATAACTCACTGGAAGTGAGAGGGTGATGGGACCTATTAGTCCTACACCAGCTGGAAGGCCACAAGCAGAAATCAAGGAAGTAATAAGGCCAACATTCTGTTTGAACAGGTTCTACTTCCAGTCAAGAAGCATTCATCATGGGAAGGGGGTAGAGTTAGGTCTTCTGATGAAATCTGGACATAGTTAATATACTTTCAGAATAACAAAGTGTGCACACACCATGATATGTACTTTCTATAACTATATGTTAATATTCCTGATGATGCAGTCATAATATCTATTGATGATTTAGAAGACAGTCTATCACAGTCTTCCTCAACCTGGTTCTCTCCAGGTGTGTTGGATAAAAAACTCAGTTATTCACAGCAAGCACAAATAAGTGGTTTGCTGGCTGGGAATTCTGGGTGTTGTAGTCCACATATGAAGAGTAAAAGGAAGAGGTTTGTTTACTATGGGTGAAGGTACAAGAGTATACACATATTAAGATTTATACTGGGCAGTACAGTCATTATTTTGTAATATTATTGCACCAGATCAAAGAAGACTATTTCTGTGACTTTTTGAATAAGGTACATGACAAAATGGATAAAAATGGATTATCCATTAGATAATAGTGGTCAGTCTGTTGATATATGGAATAAAGATCATGGATCTGGCATTCAGGTCACTAGCAATCTGGCATGGTTAGGGGAGCCTATTTGTGCATGGTTAATTTAAATTAATTTTTTGTTCTGTGCACTGTTCATAAGAAAAAGATGTAAAAGGAAAGCTCATCAATAAGTTCAACAGGCATCAGTTCAAAAATGGAACCTATCACTAGGGGCGTGGGGCTCCCTCTGATTGTGGGTCTTCAGACAGAGATCAGACAGTCAATTGTTGGGTGTGCTCTAACTTTAGATTTCCTGCATGATGCGGGAGGAGGAGTTGGCCTAAAAGTCCTCCCTGCAACTGAATGATTCTATAATGCAGCAGTTTCACTGCCCTGGCATGAGGCCAGGAGACATAGCCACACAGTGGGCCAATGCCAAATTTAAATATACTGCAAGTTTCAGGAGCCAACAGTTTGTCCAAGAGAAATGAATTAGTCTGCAGTGGAGGCACAGTCCTTGCCCAGAAAATGCAAGAATAACAAATACCTACATAACAAGTAAGTATACGACTGACTGCAGGATAAAAAGTCTCCAGAGATGATGGGTGGACTGAAGATGCTTACGTGAAAGCTCTCTTTTCCTATACAGAATTAAGTGTCAAGAAGGGCATACTTTTTGTACTAATTTAATTGTATTTGTACTATTTGCACTATTTTAATTGTTGTTTTAATGTGTTTTATATATGTTGTGCCTTGGGTCCCACTTTGGGAGAAAGGAGAGATAAAAATAAAATGAATGAATGAATGCTCTGGAATCTCCAGATGTTGGACTACACACCTCATTATTCCTGACCACTAACCTTAGTGGCTGGGGCAGATGGGAGCTGAAATCCACACAAGAGACACAGCTTCCCCACTTCTGCACTTATTCCTGCATCAGAAGAGCTAGTTTTAAAGTAATGTGCTGACTTTGCTCATAGCCTGTGAAGGTTCCTCATGCATGAATTAGCAGATGTATCAAAATACATTTGTTTAGATTGGAATGACTTGCCAGGAAGGAACAGGCAATGTCTTACCCAGTTCAGAGTCCTGTAACTGGATGCAGCATGTCCAGACGACAATTAGTGTGCCTATCATTTTGCAGTAACTCCCCAACTGCAGTCTATGTTTAGGAAATACAAAAGTCTGTTTCCTTCCTTCCTTCCTTCCTTCCTTTCTCCTCCCCCTCACTTTAATTTTATATTTATATCCTGTCTTCCTCGCAATATGGGCGGCTTACAACATAGGTTAAACAAAATAAAACTTTAAAAATGTACAGTGCAAAATTTAAATGTCATTAAATGAACAATCATATTAACATTATTATTTTTAATCAAAATGTCTAATATGTAAAAATAAAAGTCAAGTACACTCCATTACAAAACTCTTCTGCCATAATCAATTAAAAGTAGAAAGCTTATCTAAATAAAAAAATTTTTGCTTGCCAGTGAAAAGAGAGCAAGGAGAGAAGAAAAGACAGCCAACTGTACCTTCCATGGGAGATAATTTTTTAGTCTGGGAGCAGCATCTGAGAAGTCTCCCTCCCCCATCCTCACTAAGCACACCTGTGATATTTGTTGGACCAAAAAAACAACAACCCTCCCCTGAAGACCTTAAAAACTCATGCTGGCTCATGTAAGGAGGCACAGTTTTTCAGACCAAAACCATATAGGGCTTTGAAGGTCATAATGAGCACTTTTAATTCTGTCCAGAAACAGATTGGTAACCAGTGGAGCTGTTTTAATAGTGGAGTTATATGGCTTTTTCTTCCAGGCTCACCTCACGGAAGTCACTCTGCTCAATATAGACAGTTTGCTGGAAGGGAACTTTGTGGAAGCCTTTGGTCTCATCTGCAGGGAAATTGGGTACGAGTACGTCAATGGTCTGGAAAGAAGACAGAAGCATTGCTATGTGTGTGTTTTAGAGCTGCTGAGAGAGAACTATGTACCAAGAGGTGGGTGGGGTAGCCATCCACCATTACACCCATGCCTAAAAGTCACACACATACTTTGTGCAGTTCAGGAAAATTGGTGATGGTCACCCGTAGTGGTTCCAGCACAGCCATGGCCCGTGGCGCCTGTTCGTTCAGCACCTCCCGCACGCAGGCTTCCAGCATGTGAGGTTCCATGGTGCACTGGGCAACCGTCACACCCACCTGTTGGGAACTTGAAAGTCAGCCAAAGAGGGCAGAGCCACTGTACATAAATATTACCGTACTTCATCTGCTCATTATGATGATAGTTGATTTCAGCCTAAAGTATCAGAGCAGTACCTCCTGTATAGCAGTGGCTGGATAATTTGAAAAAGATGGTACTGCTGCCCCCATAACCTGCTGTGGTTTCCCTATGGGCATCTGGGCATCCAGACCCCATGGGTATTTGGGCAGCCATAGTGGAAAAAAGAATGCTGGACTCAATAGGACTTTGGTCTGATCCAGCCCAGCAATTCTTACAATCTTAACAAGGGTAGGGAGTCCAGAGGTTTGAAGCTGCTGGGGATCCATGCTAAGGCCATTCAGTAACTATCCAACAAATTTTCCAGCCATGTCCACCTTCTAAACCTGGAGTAAGGAACTGTTTTTTTCTGCCAAGAACAACACCCCTAAGGTAAAGACAGAAAACTGTGCACACAAACACACACACGGCAAAGTGCAACTCTTGGGATTTCTCATCACTGCATATGATGGCCAGGACTGGAAAGAGCTGCAGGCTAACATCTGGAAAGCCACACATCTCCCATGCCTGCCCTCAGGGATAACTGGTCAGGGGCTCCACACCAGCAACAGAGTGGGCTTAAGACAAAAGCTAGGGGAAGCTCCCCTTCTCTCTGTTGTATACTCACAGACACACATTTTCTGCAACTTTCCATTCTGTTCTCTCCCACCCACCAATGGCAGTTAGTGTCCTCCAGGGGCCAATGAATCCACTCCATGTTTCACTCCATACATTCAGGTTTCACATAATGCAAAGAACACTATCCCCTACAGCTATTTTGAAATTCACACTAAAGCCTGGAGAAGATTAATCACCACATCAACATGGATGCCACCAGCCAGCACTGCGCAATGTTTTGTTTTCTGTTCGTCTCTCTCATACACACACATACTCCCATCCCTTCAACCTCTCTCTTAGTATTCCTCTTTTTCCTCCCTCTTCCCCTCTTCCTTTTCTTTTTCCTCTCCCTCCCAGCAGGACTGCCAGAAGAAAGGAAAACCACTCTTGATTGGAACTAGACACCCACTGAGTGTTTTTGAAATTAGGATTCAGACTGCCTGTCCCATTCTAAAGCCATGTGTCCAGTCTTGTGCAGAGCAGCCCCAACACCTGGACCGGAGTAATGCTTCTAGTGCATCTCAGGGAGAAGTTCAAGACCAACAATTGCAATGAAGCTCCTCATCTCACAAGACTTTGGCCCATCTTTGTAGAAACATTCCATTCCTCCAATATTTAGGCATTATACTGAATCCCACATTGTATGTCTTTACCCTAGCACAGAAGTTGTTGATTGCCTCTGGGGGAAAGCCTCGGCGCCGCAAAGCTGTCAGTGTAAAGAGCCGCGGGTCATCCCAGTCCCTGGAAAGGCAACACTAGCAGTGAGGATCAATAATGATAAAAATAATAAAATGTCTTTCTTTCCTACCTCTCCTCAAGGCTTGAGATGGGGTACAACATATTAAAATATAAAATACCATTGTGAGCACATAAAACCATAGTTAAAATACAACAGTATAAAACCATTAAAATACACTCACAGTACATATACAATTAAAAAGTCATGATTTCAAATTGACTGGGTAAGCCTGCTGGAAGAGATATGTCTTTAATGCTGTTTTATAAGCACTCAGCGTTTTCAGCTGTCATATCTCCTCTGACAGGTCATTCCACAATCTGAGGGCAGCAGACAATCTTATGGGATGAAGGAGCCAAGCAACTGCTCTGGACCATTCCTACCCATTCCCCCTTCACACACAGACACACTTAGCCAAACCCTCCCCTCACCTGACTGCTCCTGCCTCTACTAGGCGAATGATCTTCCGTTTGGAGACAACTGTGTAGAGCAGATTGAGGCGCCCATATTCCCACTGCACGGGGCAGTATACATCCAGAGCATTGCAGAGCCAGAAATAGGAGGAGCGTCTGCCAGAAAGAGATAAGGAAGCAGCATCTGTCAGAGCATGTGTAACACAGAGGAAGAGACACAAGCTTCAGGCTGATGAGAGCCATGTGTTTATGTATCACCATTTTTGTCCAATGTCTTTGGCTTTCACAGCCTGTCTGCTTTATAGCAAAATGATTTTTGGAAAGAGCAGAAGTCCAGGAACAAATGGGGGAAGAGCAGAAACCAAGTCAACTCCCCTCTCTCTTTAACCATGAGGGCTAGAAGCCCATCTTTCAACAAAGATGAAAATCAGAATCCTCAGGATACTAAATTCTATGCTATATAGCAAATTCTATTCCTGCATGGAAAACTAAAGGCACCTCTACACAGTGACAACTGGTAGTTTCTATGTTAGTGAAATGAAGACTCCACATCCAGGTTTTGATGCAAACTTTAAAAGAACTACCTAAAACTATTCTGGGAATAAGGTTAAGCACTTGGGATATTTTCTTTAAAGTTCAGACTAAAAGCCAGGTTAGATTCTCTCTCACATAAACAAGACACACAATACGGAAGCCATAAAACTGCCACAGGGTCTACATCCATAAATCTGTAGTCATAACAGTGCTTTTTGGGGCATGGGGGGAGGCAAAGGTAGGGAACCTGCAATCTTCCAGATGTTGGTGGGCTACAACTTCCAGAGACTGCTGGCCATACTGGCTCAGGCTAATGGAATCCAACAACATCCAGAGGACCACAGGTTCCCTGGCCCTCAGATAAAGGATCTCCCTAAAGGCCGTAGCCTTTCTTTTCTTTATAGCAAAATAATTTTGGGCCTCTCTTTCTCCCTCAGAGGACAGTACCATTGTGTCTCACCTGGCCTGGAATTCTTTGGTGCAGAGTGAGTGAGTGATGTTCTCCAGGGAGTCACAGAGGCAGTGTGTGTAGTCATAGGTGGGATAGATGCACCTGCAATGCCAAGGGCAGCCTTGCTCAGATCTCCAGAACCATTCACCTCAATCAGGAAGCAGCCACTTCCTCCCTATGTCTTCTCTATTTTTCAGCACAGTGATCCACCCCTTCCCTCAAAAGGCTCCCATAATTCCTACTTTCCCATCACCCAGAGCCTGAAAAAGGTTATTCTTGTTGATTACCACTCACAAAACCCTCTAGACAGGGGAAGAATAACTTGCTTAAGCTCTGCTACAGCTTTGCATTGGTGTGTACCTGCACATATATCCAGAACCCAGCCCTTTTATGAACAATGATAGCAAGAGCACAACACTCTATAAGCACCCTCTCCACAAACTATAGGATCCAGCACAAGCTTCTACAGCTTAGCATTTCCAAGCCACAGCTCAGACTTAAGCACTATGGTACACCCATCCCAATAGAGAACAGAGACTGGAAACTCCTCCCTTTCTCCCTACATTTTATCTGCCCCACCAGTCCTAAAGAAGGTGTTTCACAGTATCCAATGCAATCTCATTCAAAATGAATTGCACCAAAAACAATATCTTGCATACCATTTGTCTCCACTGCGGTGGTGTGGGGTATATTTGATACGGTAAGCAACAGGGTCCATCTTTCCATCCTCCATCACCAATTTCATGCGCAGTGTGGCCTCACCCTCTGCAAACTTTCCTTTCCGCATGTCCTGTGGAGATAAAACACACATTAGAGCTTTGGACCAGCTAATTATGGAGTGAAGATTTTAGCCCACTATATACATGCCAATAAATCCTAAAGCATGCAAGTCAAAATAAATGAATTGCAGTCATTTTGTATCAGGACGTATGTTTCCAAAGTTCAGTTATTTCAAAGAATTTGGTACTCTAGATGAGGAAGAAGTGGTGATGAAAGGAAACAGATAGAGAAGGAAAGAACAGGGATTAGGACAAAAGCCCAATAAACATGAATGGTGAGTGAGATTTGTACAACCTTCTAAACTTTCATCGGTTATTACAGATGTAACCACGAAGGCCAGAAGCTTCTTTTATAAGAAAAGAAACAAAGAAGCTAAGATTGCTGAATTTAACAAAAGTGAAGACACTCAGCTATATTTACAGCAAATCTCAGACACATAGAAGAACTCAAGGGTATTTCAATTCCAGCCTGTATGCTCAGAGAGAACTACCCTAGTTTGCTCACATGAAATGGCACTACCTCAAAAAGCAGGAGCGACTCCTCAATTGGCCGGTCCCGCCATGGGGAAGGGGGTGGGTTGTGTCCTTTGATTTCCTCCACCTTCTGGTGGCAAACATAAGCATGGCCCCTGGGGAGGGAAAAAACATCAGTCATAAAGACAAGGACAGCATGCTACTAGATAGGAAGGAGTGCAAATGTATTGTAGGCAAATGTTCCTATTAACCTTTCCATGAAAAGCACACAAGAAGGGAGGCATAGGGAGAAATTAGGATGGGAGCCTTTTCCCAGAGTCCCTGATGCACCTATGCTTCTCACCTCCGGATAAGATCCACAGCCCAGGTATACAACTGGTCGAAGTAGTCGGAGGCATGCGTCACTGCATAAGGAGTATATCCTGAGGGAAATTAATGTCCAGTCATGAAAAAGCAAATCCATCTTTGTGCCAATCCCAACCATCATAGCCAAGTACATGCCTAGGGAGAAACGTCTCCATCCATCTCAAATTCCCATTTTCTTACCATCTCTAGGGTTCAGATGAAAGTATCATCACCATCACACCCAGCCTCTCTCCTTGGAAAACTTGCTCTTTTGGTCTACAACCCAAGAATCCAATCAGGCACTATGGCAAATTGCTGAGGAATTCTGGTGATTGCTGTCCAAACAAGACCTTGTCCAAGCTGTGGCTTTGACTTATGTGCTAGACTTATGTCTGCACCAAATCAGTTAAGACTGCAGGTGGTGGCTCACAAAACTGTGGTGCATCTAGGGTTACAACTCTCATAGCCACTGGCCATGATGGCTGGGGGATTATGGGAGCTGTGGTCCAAAACAGTAATCTTGCTAAGCTGTAGTACACACCACAGTGCAAAAACATGCTCAGCTGGGGTGGAGTCCAGCTAAGCTGAAACCCTTATCCCTCACCGCGTCCATGGGCCCAAACCTTCTGACTTCATAGCATCTCCACCTTGCTCCCACTAAGTGTGCATACCTAGCCATTCCACAATGTCGCGGATGGCTGTAAAGTACTTCTCCTCCTCCTTTTCAGGATTTGTATCATCATAGCGCAGGAAGCAAATTCCACCATTTGCCTGGAGAGAGGGGAAAGAATAAGCAGAACCCTTCTTCTCTTTTCATACAAGAATGAAAGAGATACAAAGCAGTGGCACCAAATCATAGGGGGAGGTGAGAGAAGAAAGGCTCAACTTGACACTTGGAAACCATTCCCTAAAGATCCCATTCATGCATAATGCTACATCATTGTCATCTGGGGGACAGACACTAGGCCTAGCACCATTGGGCCTGGAATAAGAAGAGGAGCCCTCCCTCCATTCCATCCAATATCATCTGGGGGACAGACACTAGGCCCAGCACCATCAGGCCTGGAATAAGAAGAATCCTTACTTCTTAAAAGACGGGTGGGATTTGGGATTTTTATGTTCTGTTTCTATTGTATTAATATATTTGTATGGAAATTTTAATGTTGTAAGCCACCCCAATTGCTCTGCAGAGGGGCGGGATATAAATTACGGTATTATTATTATTATTATTATTATTATTATTATTATTATTATTATTATTATCATGGTGCAGTGCAGGAGTGGACAATTCTACCCTTGCACTACACCATGACATTGGAAACACTGTTTTGAGGTACTGTGACTCCCAGACTCCTCCAGCTAGTATGGCTGTGTTGGCTTGGGGATTCTGGGAACTGTAGGCAAAAAGTAACATTTCCAAGCTCTGCCCAAGACCCACCACATGCCACACCACCCCTCCTGATGAAACCAGAGGTGGTCTCCAGGAGCACCAATTTACCTTTGAAATAGATTCCCTCCCCACGCTCTTCTCACACTGTTTAATATCCAAAAAATGATCATTTTTCAGAAACATAAATGGATTTCTGGCCTCATCTCAGCTGTTTTTTGTTTTTTTTCAGAGAGGGTTTTTAAAAAACATTTTTGGCAATCCACATTGGTTGTGGAGAAGAAAACTGACTCTTGGATCTACAATTGTTGCCTTTTGTTTTCTAATAGAAAACAAACTCTGTAGGCTCCATCACAAACAAGACTCCAGTGAAAGCTTCCTTGTGGGCAATACCAAGATGCTGCTTCACTCTTTCCATATTTCTTCTTTGTAAAAATATGGGCTTGCAGTAATGACATTGTTACTGTTGATGCCAATGCCACAGTAATGGTGCTTTAAAAACAAGAAGAAACAATCACCTATTGACTGGAATTATAACAGGGACAGACCAAAGCCACAGGAGATGCAAGGACATGAGAGAACAATATGCTTTATGGCAGTGATGTGGAATATACAACCTACAGATGTTGTTGGAACCAAACTCCCATCATCATTCATCACTAGCTTTGCTGACTAGGGCTGCTGGGAGAAATCTGTAGGGCCATACATTCTATAGCCATTATAGGGAACAGGACAGGACTAATGTAAATTGCTGTGTAGAGGAGTAAGCTGGATGGAAAGAAAATTCAATAATAGGCACAGGAGACAGAGTAGTGGTTTGAGTGTTGACCAGGTTTCAAATCCCTGCTTGGCCACAGAAACCCACTGGGTGATCTTGGGTAACTCACACTTTCTCAACCTAAGAGAAAGGCACTGGCAAACCTCCTCTGAATAAATCTTGCCAAGAAAGCTCTATGATAAGGTAAAGCCAGTATTGACTCGAATGCATGCAATAACAGTAGGGGAGTCACTTTTTGGGGACATACTATCAGTTCCTCTAGCTCACTACCATCTACTCTGACTGACAAGAATAAGCCATAGACATTTTGAGATCACAATAAATGCGGGGAAAGGTGGAGGGAAGTAGGAAGAGGGGAAGGCCACATGCTAGATGGATGGACTCTATTAAGGAGGCCACAGGGATTAAGGGGTTGCAGGATTTAAGCAGAGCAGTGGAGGACAGAGAGTCTTGGAGATGTTCATTCATAGGGTTGCCATGAGTTAAGATCGACTTGAGGGCAATTAACAACAACAACAAAACAGAGTTGCCAGGAATCAGTCATATACAGCCAATGCACATATTTTACCACCAAGCTATGGACCCCTCCCATTTGTTAAATAAAATCTGAGGAAAGGAAGAGTATTACTGGCTGATAAAGAATCTTGGAGGTGCACAAGAGGAATCCTTCCCCACTCTGCTCAGATATCACTTCACTCAAGCCCACAACTCAACAAAAATCTTAACACACATACACAAGTTCAAATCTCTCACCTTGGCAAAGCCAAAATTGAAATTGATTGCTTTGGCATGACCAATGTGCAGGATGCCATTGGGCTCAGGAGGAAATCGTGTGCGCACCTAGAACAGAGGATACCATAAAAGTGTTAGTCAATACCCCCCTTGGATGATATCTAGTAAGTAAATATATGCAGATGTGTAGAGCTAGGAAAATGTTTCTTTGGATGGCAATTCCCAGAATCCTCCAGTCAACATATGGCCATGGAATTGAGAATTACTGGCCAAAAAGTAACTTCTTCACCTTCCATGCATGTACATGTGTGCACCCCCCACCCCCACCCTCACATATATTAAATGTAGAAAGAAAAAGAGTCAGAAATGTTTTGTCTATGGGGCTCCAGTAGCAAACTATGTTGGGATATAGCAACCTCGCATGCTGGTCTCTCTAGGAATGTGTTTTATGCATGTCTGTGGTTGTTTTGTCACCCACTCGTAGCCCCTCCTCTTTTCTTGTCTGTTTAACTGAGCTCACTTCCCCTACTGGCCTAAGTTTAAAATCCTTCTTTACTCTGCTGTTCCCGCTCTCTTTTTTTTTCTTCTTCTAACATGGCTGACCAGCAAGCATGCAGAGCTACTTATTCTCTCTCTTGTTTTTGCAACTGAAGATGAACCTGTATATTTTTATATACATGACCTTTTGTAAGTAAAGTTTATTTTTATTATTCTACTCAAAAATGTCTGACTTGTTTTTATAGACACGTGGGTGTGGAGAATTTAGGTGGACCTAGTGTGTGTTCCTGCTCGCCATCTTCTGCAGTGGGTTGCTCTGCTGAAGAGATTAAA
This sequence comes from Phrynosoma blainvillii, assembly GCA_026167975.1. Lineage (NCBI taxonomy): Eukaryota > Metazoa > Chordata > Lepidosauria > Squamata > Phrynosomatidae > Phrynosoma > Phrynosoma blainvillii. Next base: position 368,673,354 of record JANUYF010000002.1, read on the forward strand.
CAATCTTTTCTTCTTTCTTGATAATCTTAACCGGTGTCAAGAATATATTCCAACAGGTTATGGGGCCCAGGTGCGCTGAGCAGAAGGGAACAATTTAAAACTAGATTGTTCGGGTATTTTGCCTTTTGCTGTTTTTGGATGCTGCTGGTTTACTTAGCTGAGTTGTTATTGATTATTGCGGTTTTGTCCACTCTCCCTTAATAACCCGTGTCTACCAGAGAGAGTTTTAATTTTTGCTTTTGAGCAGTTGATGCTTTTTATTGATACTGTGTTTTTGAGGTTTGATTTTTGGCTGACTATTTTTGCAAAGATGTCCCTACAATCTTCAAGATTAAAGCTCACCCCAGATAATTACTCTGAGTGGAAAACAAGGTTAGAAGTTTTTCTTCAAGCCCATGGGGTATTTCACTGTGTGGACTCTCAGATCCCAATTACAGAAAAAGAAAGATTAGTTTGGTTGAAGGAAGATGCAATTGCAAGACACATTGTGCAAGAATCTCTGTCTAGAGACTTAATTTGCTTAGTACATAATTGCAAGACTGTCAGAGAGATGCTTTTAAAACTTGAGGAAAATTTTGGAAAGAAGACCACTAAATCACTCTCTTTTATCATGAAAGATCTTATGAATCTTAGGCTGAATTCTAAACAACACTGTGAAAGACATATCTCCCATGTAACAGAACTGTTTGAAAAAATGACTCTTTGTGATTTTACACCTTGTGATAACCTTAAAATTGCCTATTTACTGGGAACATTGGGAAAAGAATTTGATGCCTTTTGTACAGTCATTAATGCTTTGCCAGAAATGGGATACAACCAAGTTTTAAGTAAATTGAGAGAGGAATGCATCACAGAAACAGGAAGTTACCACTATGAAAGCCAAGAAGCTTCTGCTTCACTTCACTATTTTGCAAATCCAGGGAGAAGAAGAACCATTCCTACTGGCCAATCAGAGGTTACCTGCTATAGATGTAATAAAAAGGGGCATATCTCAAGAAATTGCTTGCTTCCTAAGAATTCTTCAACCTATTCTCAAGCTGATTCTAGGACACAGAGACAGGATGACCATCTTCAAGCTGATTTTAGGAGACAAAGACAGGACAATTCCTCAAGGAAGGAAGAGAGAGGAAAGACCTTTTGCACAAAGGCACAAGCTTTGTCCACTGGCATTAACAGAGATAATTCAAATTTCTGGATTATCGATTCAGGCTGTACACAACATTCTACACACTGTGAGTCTTATTTTGATAAAATTGATAAAAATGTTAATGGACACATTGAGACTGCAGGAGATCAGCATTTGATTGTTGAAGGAAAAGGAGATTTTAAACTGCCTTTCAAGGTGCCTGGTAATAGAGTCATGGAAAATACTATCACAAATGCATTGTATGTTCCAAATTTGAGAGGAAATATGCTTAGTGTGTCAGTTTTAGACAAGAAGGGATTTGAAATCAACTTCAAAGATGGACAATGTACAGTTTCTAAAGACAATGTCATATATGCACAAGCATTTGAATATGATGGTTTATATGAAGTGAACCTTTCAGGTCCACAAGTGAATGCACTTCAAGGACACATGGATGAGGACAGCCTTGAACTATGGCACAGACGCTTTGCCCATCATGATACCAAAGCAGTTCTTCAATTACAAAAACAAAATTTAGCTACTGGGATCAAGATAAAGTCCCAAGGCTATGAAAACTCTGAAAGGTGCAGAGTTTGCATTGAACAAAAGGCAATGAGTCCTTCCTTTAGAGCAAGTACTGAACAAAGAAGCTATCAAGTACTGGATTTGATCCATTCAGATATCTGTGGTCCATTTTCTCTTCCCTCAATGGGTGGAAACAGATATATACTAATATTCATGGATGATTTTTCGAAATACTGTGTCACTTACCTTCTAAAGCAAAAGAGTGAAGCTCAAGAGATGCTAAAGAAATATGTTGAAATGGTGACAACGAAATTTGAAAAAAGACCCAAAGCCATTCAAACGGACTGTGGGAGCGAGTATCTGTCAAAATATACTCAATCCTTCTTGGAAGAACGTGGAATTCAACACAGAAGAAGTGTCCCATACACACCGGCTCAGAATGGTTCAGCTGAAAGAAAGCTAAAATCTCTCTTGGAGATGACAAAGTGCATGTTAGCAGATGCAGGTCTTCCTAACCAGTTCTGGGGAGATGCCATCATGACAGCCACATACCTTCAGAATAGATTGCCAACCAAGGGCACTACACAGACACCTTTCCAGCTGTGGCATGACAAAGTGCCAAACATGAAGCACATCAAGACTTTTGGAAGTCTTGCCTACTCCTACATACCCTCACAAAAGAGAGACAAGTTGGACGCCAGATCAGAACAAACTATTTTCATTGGATATGCGTCTGCATCAAAAGGATACAAAGTGATGAATTTAAAGACTGGAGAAGTGTTCATCAGGCATGTGGTTTACTTTGATGAACGAAGCAGAATAAACAAGAAAGGAACTATTCTTGAATCCTTAGATGACCAAGATGGTGCATTGGACTTCTCAAACGAGAAAGATGCAACATCAAGGTTCAACCCTCAGCCGATTGTTGTCCCTATCAGAAAAGATGCACAAACAGACTCTACATCTTCAGAAGGGGATGCAGATGAAGCAGATGAGATGCCTGGACCGGAGAATGCTGCAGAGACAAGCAAGGTTCCAGAGCAAGATTCCAGATACTTACTGCGACCCAACAGAGGTAAACCACCTACTCGACTTTCTTATCTTACAAAGTTAGAATTGCCTAGAGAACCATCAAACATAGAAGAAATTGAAAGAATGCCTGCTGATGAAGCAGTTAAATGGAGAAAAGCTGCTGAAGAAGAAATAGAGGCACTACACAAAAATAGAACATGGACACTTACAGAACTCCCACCAGGAAAGAAAGCTATAGGATCCAGATGGGTGTTCAAACTAAAACAAGGTGGAGAAGGAAAAATTGAACGCTACAAGGCAAGATATGAAGATTCATCATGTGCGTGAGTTGATGAAGAAAGGCCTGATCAAGACAACCTATTGTCCAACTGCTGAGATGACAGCTGATATCTTGACTAAACCATTGCCGAGAGATGGTTTCCAAAGACTACGAGTCAAGTTGGGCCTGGAGTGCATGCTCGGTTGAGAAGGGGTGTTGGGATATAGCAACCTCGCATGCTGGTCTCTCTAGGAATGTGTTTTATGCATGTCTGTGGTTGTTTTGTCACCCACTCGTAGCCCCTCCTCTTTTCTTGTCTGTTTAACTGAGCTCACTTCCCCTACTGGCCTAAGTTTAAAATCCTTCTTTACTCTGCTGTTCCCGCTCTTTTTTTTTTTCTTCTTCTAACATGGCTGACCAGCAAGCATGCAGAGCTACTTATTCTCTCTCTTGTTTTTGCAACTGAAGATGAACCTGTATATTTTTATATACATGACCTTTTGTAAGTAAAGTTTATTTTTATTATTCTACTCAAAAATGTCTGACTTGTTTTTATAGACACGTGGGTGTGGAGAATTTAGGTGGACCTAGTGTGTGTTCCTGCTCGCCATCTTCTGCAGTGGGTTGCTCTGCTGAAGAGATTAAACAATCTTTTCTTCTTTCTTGATAATCTTAACCGGTGTCAAGAATATATTCCAACAAACTATACTGGGACTATGCTTCCAAACAGAAAAACTTTGCTGTCTCAGATATGCATGAGATTTCATGGGGTTTGAGAAACTACAAGTTACAGAGGCCAGCTGCTGCATGGACCCAGTCTCCACAATGACTCCAACTCTCAGTGCACCTGTCCACCCGTGATCTCCAGATGCCGCTTCAGGAGGTTCATGGTGTTGGGAGTGACTACGTAGCCTTCAGTTTTGTAGTTCTCACCTACAGAAGTAAGAAAGATGTCAGCACACAGTATACAGGTTCAGTAAAAATGTAGTTGATGGTTGCAGAATTTGTCTGCACTTAAACTCCATCTTCTGCACTCAGAAAAACCTGAGCTACAAAACTGGAAACATTGTATGCTAACATCTCAGCTGCCTGTTTAAAATGGTGTCATCCTTGACTACAGAGTCTATGCAGTTCAGCAAATGGGATAAGCCATTCTCCCCCAGGTATGACAAAGTGACTTTCTGGACTGTAATTCCAGAATCTCTCTGCCCACATGACTAGTAGCCATGTAGACTGGGGATTCATAGAATCAGAAGCAAATTTTACCCTGCAGAGAAAGTCAGTGTTTGCACTCAGTTGCTAGGTAAGAAGCCATCCACAGGAAATGCAAGGCCTCCAAATCCCCTGCAATTTAGCCAAAAAAGATGCTGCTATGATGTAGTTTGCTTTACTATTTGGTGCAATTTAAATTTTGAATGTAAGATGTTTCTGATTTGACTTGTCATAAATAGGCAGAATACAAATGTCCCAGTAAAAAGTTTTTAAAAGTCTCTTAAATTCTCACATTCCTATCAAGCACTTTTGTGCAACCAACTGCTTAAGAGCTATGTTACTGGATACAGTTCTTTCTACTGCCCCTGGCCACCTTTCTTCTGCCTCAAGTTTTCATAGGGAATCTTGGAATATTTAGGTAACTCAGTTGAAGAATCAGATAAATGGACTCCATAGCATCTAATGCCATCCAGATGCAGACAACAGGAGGGACCATTTAACACTATTTAACATTTAACACAACTTACCTGGCTTATGGAATTTGAGGGCTTCACCTCTCAGCTGCTCCATGAGGGATTTTGTCTCTTGGTACACATCACCTGCAGGAAACAGAGTTGGCAATCCACTAACACAGAGGCTACAGAATCTAGAAACAGAACATCTAAAACATCCCAATTTGAAGCAACATCTATTTCAAATTCCTTCTCCCTTTTACTGGGCTCTTTCCATATAACCTATTGTCACTGCCCATCACCATCAACAATTACATGTCAACTCCTCAGGGCAGGCATCTGTCATTTTGCCTGTAAACTGATCATTGCATCCTCATCACTTTAAAAAAAGGGGGGCTGCAGAGCAGAAAAGCCATGTTCACAATGGAAAGGGACTTTGCTACTGATAACTGCCATTAAGTTAATTCTTCTTCTTCTTCTTCTTTGCTTTTCTCCCAACATAGGGACTCAACTTATGGCAACCCCATGAATGAATGAGAGACCTCCAAGTCACTCTATCAAACAACAATCCTGATCAGGAGGGCCATGGCTTCCTTGATTACGTTGATTCATCTGGAATGTGATCTTCTTCTTTTCCTACTGCCTTATACCTTACAAAGCATTATTGTATTTTCTAATGAGTCATGTCATCTCATGATCTAGCCAAAGTATGACAGTCTCAGTTTAGTTATCTTGGTTCCTAGGGCTTAATTTGCTCTAGGAACCATTTATTTGTCTTTTTAACAACCCACGGTATCTGAAGAACTCTTCTCCAGCAGCACATTTCATATGATTTGATTCTCTTCCTATCTACTTTCATCACTGTGCAGCTTTCATAACCATACATAGGATGGGAAATACAATGGTATCGATAAACCTAATTTTAGTATTCAATGATATATCTTTCTACTTCAGGATCTTTCCTAATTCCTTCATAACTGTATTCCAAGGCCTAGTCTTTTTCTGATTTCTTGACTGCAGTCTCCATTCTGATTAGTCTTAGGCTTAGCTCAGGCTAAGCTATGGGAAATTGTGAACTATTTAATGTCTTCATTGTCTACACACTGCCAGAACTAAAATGAAAACCTCAGACTGGAATCTCATAGCCCTTGTCTCCGGCAGCATTATAAGCTAAAACAGGCTGTGCTTTGAAAAAGATAGGAAAACTTACTTCTTTGGACTACAACTCCCAGAAACCCCCAGACAGCATAGGCAGTGGCCACACTAGCTGGGAGATTCTGGGAGTTGTAGTCTAAAAAGATAATGTCTTCAGCCTCTGATGACACATGATGCAGCCTTACTACACAAGTCTGGATATCCTCAGTGGCTGAATGGGACAGCTAAGGTGCCTGATTTAGTCAGAGCATTGTTCAATCTAGTTTAGTATTAACTATGGCAAGAGTGGGCAGCCTTTAGTTCTCCACATGTTCTAGACTTTTTTATTCCCATCAGCACAGCCAGTGTAATCACTGAACAGGGGTGATGGGAGTTTCAGTCCAAAACTTATGGAAGGCAAAATGTTCACCACTCTTGGCAATGGTAGCAACTTTCCAGTGTTTCAGACAGGTGTCTTGGAGTTTGAAACTGGAGCCCCTCTGCACACATAACATGGGGAAAAACAGGTGATAAAAACAGCAAGTATATAAAAAATAAAATTATAAAGAGCCATTTTTTAAACTTGTCTAAAGGTACACAGCCTCACATTTATAGCAGATATATTTAATTTGCACAGTGGCAAAACTATTCTTCACAGGGACATTAGAAGGTACTCATGATCTCAGTCAAAGCTCAGGTATGAAGGTTCCAGCAGGTGAGAAGTTTTTCAGGACACCAAATTAAAAAAGAAAAAAGAAAGAAAAAAAAAGAGAGAGGGAGAGACTGCACAACATGGCAAACTGCTAGAATGGACTGCAGCCAATATTCTCTCCCACCAGCTCTGTTTATCCTTTATTGAGAGAGAAGGTAGGTGCTGTGAGGTTACAGAACTGGGAAAGCCAGGGCCAGACAGATGTCATCTACCAGAGACTCCAGCATGTAAAAGCAAAGCAAAGAAACCACAGGAGCAGGTTCAGCTAAGGCCTTACCATTTTCTACCACAGCTGCCTTCGCCTTCTTGTCTGGCTCTGCTGCACGGGACTTTGGGGCCTGACAAAGAAAGCAGAGACAGCCACTCAGTTTTATTTGATTCAATCAAGGCTTAAGTTAACAGGAGCTTAGGTTTTAACAACATCCCCAGCCCACAACATAAAAATATATGAAGTTAAGCTCTTTTTCTTGCACAAAAATAAACTATGGTAAAAGCTTCATGGGTTATCGGTTAAAGGAGAAGGAAATGTCATTATTCCAGGTGAGAGAATGTGATACCCAGAGAGGCTCAAGCTTCAGAATCTCTCATCTGAGAAGTTAAACAGTACTTAGGTTTACATTTGGACTGTGCCCTAATGGGTACCATTCTCTCTGTACACTTTTGGCCATTTTTGCCCAGCCTTGACCGGCAACATACCAGGTGAACTGCTTCCCTTTATTATAATTAGAGATAATATCAGACCAGTTTTCTTGCAGAACTCTCAGGAAAGGTGAAAGCAACAAAGATTAGCTTCTGTTGACATGCTTTGTTTGATCCAGTACCTAAATTCATCTTAGCCCTGACGTTAGAGACTTCCTGTGGTTTTAACTATCTTTGGTTGTCATTCATATTATCAGCTGCCTTGGGTCCCCTATTGGGAGAATGGTGAGATATAAATTAAAATGAATTAATTAAACACTCAAAGTAGAGAACCAACTTTTCGCCTTTCTTAGCTTTCCTGTCCCCAAGCTAGCCCAGGAGACATAAGGGTATAACCCCATAATCCTAACCTGATAGCTTGTTCTTTCTCCCATCTCAAGGCAACATGCAGATCATGAGGCTCTTAGATCATCATTCCCCTCATTCTTTTCTCATTCTTTTCTGCTTTTTGAAACATGCAGGCAATGAAATCTTCTGCCTTAAAAGCTTGCACAGAGATTTTTGTGCTTATTTTATTGACTCAGTAAAGGTATTATGATCAACATGACTACCACTGCATCTATACTTCAAGAGGTGGTTCTTCATTCAGGAGCATTGAATGCAGGCATCTCCAGGCAAGGAATGCTACCCACCAAGTTTCTACCAAATATTCCCTCTGTCTCTCTCTCTCACTCACTCACTTACACACACACACAGCCAGGATACTCTGACAGATCTGTGGATTGTCAGTGTTAATTTTCATGCTGTTCTCAGTCTTGAGCACTCTCTATTGACCTCATCTGGCCAGTCTTGGATCAACAGGGATAAACTTTGTTGTTGGCTGCCTTCAAGTCATTTCCAAGTTATAGTGATCCAAAGGCAACAGTATCATGGAGTTTTCAAGGCATGTTTCTTCAGAGGGGGTTTGCCATTGCCATTCTATAAGGCTGAGAGAGTGTGACTTACCTAAGGTCATCCAGTGAGTTTACATGACTGAGCCAGGATTTGAACTCTGATCTCCAGAGTCACAGTCCAACACTCAACCCACACCACGCTGGCTTTCTAGGGATAAACTAATGGCCTTTAAATTTTACTTCCCAAGGAGGAGTAATAACCTCTGCCTACTCTGTACCATCTAAACTGAGAACTTTTATATCAAGATTTGGTTGGTGCGTATCTCAGTGTTCTAGTGAACATCCAAAATAGATTCTATCAACTTGACAACTAAACATCTTTGTCATGAACCAGACTTCTCATCTTCTGTCCTAACAATAAGGTAGCACTCCACAGCCATTGTGCGTGCCCACTCCATGCTGCGCTGCTTCTGGAGTCCTACTTCTGTGACCTTTTGGATTTCTAGAACATCTACTAGCATCTCTTTCTAGTAGAGGGGTTGTAGGATTCTGGCTACGTAACAAACAGAATTAATAGCTTTAACATCGGAAACAGAGAGAATTATTTTTAAATGCAATAATCTGATCCAGAATTATGCTAAAACCAGAACATCTTTATACTATATCAGACTATACAGTTTAACAAGGCTGTTGCTTGAGGCAATTTTTAATATTTAGGAGAATCTGTTTCCTACCTTGGGGTAATTTTTTACATATTTCAGAATTATTCAATAGCAATTTTCAAATGGAAGGGAAATAATAATCATAAAAATGAAAAAAAGAGTAAAACTGTAGAGGGGGATTCGGAGCAAAGTAAAAAGACACATTGGCTGAATTTATTTAAATCACAGATTCTCAGCCTTGGTCTTAGGGCCTTTGCAGACTGCTAGAAATAGTGCAAATTGAGTCCCCTTTAACTGCCCTGGCTCAGTGCTAGGGAATCATGGGAATTGTATTTTTTTCTGAGACATTGAGCCTTCTCTGTCAGAGAGCTCTGGTGCCACAAAAAATACAGTTCCCATGATTCCCTAACCCTAACCCTTAAAGTGGACTCAATTTGCACTATTTCTAGCAGTCTGCAAAGGCCCTATATCTCCATTTTCCGTTTGTCTTTCCTTCCTTTGTTTTTGTAAACGCTTCTTGCTCTATTGCAAATAAGCTTCCCTTTCCATAGGAGAGCAGAATAAGATCAGATTACAAGCCTTCTATCTTCACTCAGTACATATTTTGCATGTTTAGTGAAATTGTTCTTCTTTAAAGGTGGAAGTGAGAGCTCCGCCAGGCTGCCTCCTGGCAGCAGCGTTAGAAGGCTGTGGGATCTCTGCGGCCCTGGATTCTCCCTCTGGCTGTTGTGTCCGATGATTTCTCTACAACAACTGGGTATCCCCCTCGGGCCCTGTCGAGTCCCTTATATATCCTCCTCCTGGGGGATAAAATTAGATGGTTGTATTATTTTCCATGCTTTCTCCGTCTACAGCCCAATAACGCTTTGGAGGACGAGAGCAACTTGCTCATCCGACCTCTCTCAGTGCCGTCCTCATCGGAAGTTGTTTTGATGTTTTAGGCTTATGATATACAATGGAAATAATAGCTTACAACACTCTCAGGACCAGGCTGACTAAATAAAAGGACCAGGCTGACTAAATAAAAGGGAAAGATGTTCTAAGGTATTGTAACATGTAGGAAAAATGGCTCACTAGCCCTTCCACACAATCAACATTATAATAAATTCATCTTTACCCGTACATATAACATACCAGAGGGAGCGGGGGATAGAGATCTGAACCTCCCTACAACAACCAATCCCATAACCATAATCACTTATTATTGGCCATATTGGCTTCTGGGATTTGACTCTAAAACACTTGGAAAGTCCAAGTTCCTGTCCTTTGACTAATAAGAACTGTTGATTAAGGAAGAAAACTCTGCCCTCTTAACTGCATAAGGAGATCATAAACTACAAATGTACTTCTACAGGTATAAAGGGTTGAGAAGATGGCAAACAGTGGTACCTTGGCTTTCTTTTCCAGATCTGCTTCTGTCTTTGGGCCCAGCAAATGGAGAACCTGAAGGGGAAAAAAGGAAGATCAAGTGAGCACAGGGGAAATACCTGGATGGGCACTCTGGATTTGATCCAGCTCTCTAAGATGACACCTCCTGATTAAATATGCCATAGTTTCTATTTAGAACTGAATCTCCTTAGGTAAGGGCTCTCTTTACACCATCCATTACTGTAAAGCACATAGGCCCGGCAACATCCTAGTTTGCACAATCTTATGCATCTGCATCTCCATTTCCAGTTGCTGGTGCTGCAGCTGCCTTTCTTAGTCCATACATGGAGATGAAGCCCTGGCTCTAACATAGACAAGGCTTTCCCAGAGTGACCAAGCATCCACCTTTTCCAAGACATGCCCTACATTTCAATGTTCTGACCAGGAAGAATTTTAAAATGTCCTCCATTGTGAGCATGGCTAAGAAGCCCATTGAATAAACACCACATTTGCTGTTCTCCTCCAGAAATTTGTCTACTTGGCAGCATATCCTTGCTGCAAATAAGGGGATAGGATGGATCCTTATGAAGTTATTTTTTCCTAGGACCAGCAGAAGACATGACTTGACCCCAAGGGCACATTTGTTTCTCATAGGGATAAAGGACAGCAAACATGTTAGGCAATGGGTTGCCTGAGGACACAATGCAAATGTTGAAAGGATTTTTCCCTTAAATTCAGCAAAGTGGACAAATGAAAGGAATCATTTAAATGTAGATTCAGTCAAGGGTTGGTGGCTCGTAAAGTAAATTTTAAGCCTTCCTCTTGCTCAGAGTTCTATAAGTATATTGCAAGCCAACAAGGCATTTTAATGAAGGTAAATTCATCAGAAAAATATGGTTGAGTACACAATAAAATGCAATAAATGTAATATAGCTATAAACCACATGAAACGAATTAATATTCGTGTTTTTAGCCTTTATTTGGTAATGCCCTACATTTTTCTTAAATGTCCTATATTTTATGGTGCCTTGTCCTCCTTTGTGATTAGGAGATCTGGTCACCCTGGGCTTTCCACATTTAGCATTTGGACCACATGAGCAAAGTAAGAGGGACAAATGCAGCATCTCTCAAGATTCTTTCTCCAAATTCTCACTCTCAAAGTTGCCAAAAAAAGAAAAGTCTTAAAGGGTTATGGGCAACATTGGTAAAGGTTTCAGAAGCTGAAGGTGCTGGTTTTCTCCCATTGTCTCTCACTGGTGGGACACAGAGGAGGGCCCTTTCTGCAAGCCTCAGTCCTTGGGCAGAGAATATGTAAGGAGAGGTAATCCCTCAAGTACAGTTGAGCCTTTGTATCTGTGGGGTTCCATTTCAGACACACACACACACCCGCAGATGCCAAAAACCACAGGACCTTAAGTCCCATCGTTTTTAGTGGTGGTATGGCATGTGCATGGCACATGGGCACATGCCACCATTGGGGACAATGGGGCAGGGCCATTTGCGTATGCTCAAATCCATGGATGGCAAGCGCCCAGTCTGCAAGATCTGACTGGACTGGGTTTTGCTCAACTATGGCAATAACTTTGGCAGACAACAGGAGGAAACTCGATAGGAATGACTAAATTTCCACACCAGAAGTGGCAGTGAAGACACACACACACAGCCCCTCATGCCAGGAAGCTGATCCACCCCTCTCTCAGCAGGACTTCAAGAGGTCAAAAGGTGGAGGTTTCACATTTTGACTTTCACCTTGAATTGCAGAAAATTATAGAAAATAGTTACAGTATATCCAAATGGGTTTGACTGGTATAATGTACAAGGGTCACAGAGTTCCATTCAGGAAGGATTTTAAACCACAGACTCTACTAGTCCTGTAAGAACAGCATCTATTTATGTTTTTAAGCCACCCTTCCTTCAGAGGAGCTTAGTGGTGTAGATGCCTCTGTTTACTCCCTGATCTATCCTCACCACAACCATGTGATAACAGAGTGTAACTGACCCAGTTAGTTTAAAGGCTGAGTGCAGTTAGAAAAATCAACTAGCAGCTAATGGGAATGAGCCATCTTTGTCCGAGACCATGGGGAGGTACTGCCAACTCTAGGAGAGATGGACCAATGGTCTGACTTAGTATTAGCCAGTTTCCTATTTAAATCCCCCACTAAAGATTATTGTGCTGTGGTTTCAGTATTAGAAAATTCAACTTCAAGTCACTCACACTCTCAGTCTGATCTACCTAACAGGGCTGTTGGGAGGATAAACTGGGGGAGGAGAAGAGCCTGAGACTCCAGCTTGGGTTCATTGGAAGTAAGGTAGGAGATAAATAAACAAACAAATGAATATTTAAATCCTGCCGCAGTGATCATGCCAAATCCCACCAGTTCCCAAAAGCTCCCCATTTCAGGAAGCCTCTGCCATACCTGCAGGTCAACCTCATTCTTGATGATTTTCCCATCTGCCCACTTCACCTTACTCCGTGTCTCTCCTGCAAAAGACAAAAACAAAGCACACGGTAATTCTTGTCAGTGCTAGCTTCATCGGATGTATCTGGTTGATTCTTGGGAAAGATAAACACCAACCCTGTAATCAGGAATAGTGCAAATAGCAGGGCTAACAAAGTTTGGCCTCTGTCTATAACAAAGTGTTTTTATGTCTATTAAGTGTGCTTGGAACAGAATAAGGCAAATGGATCACCAACATTTGATTCCTGTCTTAGCTACACATTGAGAATCATTGATTCACAGGATAATGACAGAAAGTATGCAGTATAACTGAGGGCCTCGGCAGACGGCTTATTGAGCCGTCTTGAAGGCCCGGAAGAGGAGGAGCAGCCACACACGCGGCGCTCCTTCCTCTTCCTGAGGTTGCCCTCGGTGCTGCCGGCCTTCCGCATGGCCGGCGCGCCGAGGGCAACCTCCTGCCGCAGCGTCCGGACATGCTGCGGTGGAAAAGACAGGGAAAGTGTGCCCTACGCTTTTAGGGCGCACTTTCCCTGTCTTGTGGAAGGAGCGCTATTTTTGCGCTCCTTCCAGGGACGCCGCAGGAGCGCCGGGGTGCGGAGGCTGCAGTCCCGCGGCGCTCCGTCCAGCGGCGTCTCCGGCGCCTCCGTCTGCTTCCCCCCTGAGTCTCTACGAGTCTCTGAAATTACTGCAATATGTTGGTATAAAACATCTTACAGGGTAATGTTTGCAATAATCATTCCCAAATATGATGGGAATAAGCACAATGGGAGAGCATCAACTGAACAGAATTACCAGTATTTTCCGGTGTATAAGACGACCCCCAACTTTCCCAGTTGAAATATAGAGTTTGGGATATACTCGCCGTATAAGATGACGGGAGAAAATGAGAAAGTGTTGGGGGGAAGGACTACCAATATACTATATGATGCATTCTGGGGTATGTACAATCTGTAGCCAAGGAAGTGGCCCTGGGTATGTCACACACTCTCAGCCTCAGAGGAGGGTAATGGCAACCCCCCCTTTGAAGAAACATGCCAAGAAAACCCCATGATAAGGTTGCCTTAGGGTCGCCATAAGACAGAAAGGACTTGAAGACACACAAGAACAACAAAAAAGTCTGCAATTCTTTCATAGGTAGCACATGAGAATACAAGCCAGCATGGTGTAGTGGTTTGAGTGTTGGACTACCACTCTGGAGACCTGGGTTTGATTCCCCACTCTGCCATGAAACCCGCTGGGTGAACTTGGACAAGTCACACACTTTCAGCCTCAGGGGAAGGCAATGGCAAACCTCCTCTGAACCAGTCATGCCAAGAAAACCCCAGGATAGGGGTTCACCTCTTATCCGCTGCTGCTTCCTCCTCCTGCCTCACGCCATGCCACGCCACCCCTTCCTCCCCCCTCCTCCTCCTCCTCCTCTGACCTGGACTTCCTCTCTTCCTCCTCCTCCCGCCGCGCCACACCTTTTTCCTCCTCCTCCTCCTCCACCCGGCATATAAGACAACCCCCGACTTTGGAGAAGATTTTCCTGGGTTAAAAAGTAGTCTTATACGCCAGAAAATACTGTAACTCTTCTCAAGCAAAGAAAGTTCAGGAAAAAAAGTTCTGTCTGCATTTTATTTCCTTCTTATCTCACTGTTTATAATCCTACCTGCAACATGCATAATGTGTATGAATGAAATTCTAGAAAATTCTTTATATATTTAAAGACATAGGTCCCAATCCATGAAAACTTAAGCTCCAACAAAGATGTCAGTCCTTAAGGTGTTATATTACTCTCTGTGTGTTTTTGCTGCAACAGATCAACATAGTTACCCCTTTAGAAAGCTCTTCTTCACATAACACATAACTGATTTATAGAATTAACTGTCAATGCTCACTAGCACAGATGGCACAGATAGCACAGATGGTTTTAAAGAAGAAATTGACAAACTCATGAAAGATAAGCCGAGTAATGGCTATTAGTTAAGATAGCTTTACACAACCTCCAGATTCAACAGCACTATGATATTTATGTAAATGGGTTCTTGAACAGAACAAACCCAAACTATCCCTAGAAGCCAGGATGACTAAACTGAGGCTGTAGTATTTTGGCCACATTATGAGAGGGCATGAATCATTAGAAAAAACAATAATGCTAGGTAAAGCAGAAAGAGAGGGAGACTACAGGTCAGATGGATGGATTCAGTCAGAGAGGCCACAGCCTGAGCCTGCAGGACCTGAGCAAAGCAGTGAGTTTTGGAAAAATCTCATCCATAGGGTCGCCATGAGTCAAGGTCAACTCTAGGGGAGTTAACAACAACAGCAACAGTGATATTCAGGACTAGTTCCTGGGAGTGTAGGAGTAGAGAGCTATTATCCTCAAGCTCTGCTGAAAGCACCATATGGGCCACTCTGCAAAACAGAATTCTCAGTTATAGTAGAGATGGGAAACAAAGGACCTCTAGATCAGGGGTAGGCAACCTTTCCCCTTTAAGGGCCGAGGGACTTCAGCTCCCAGAAGTCTCAGCCATGTTGGCCAATAGTCCCATGTTGGCCAATAGCTCCTGGGATTCTGGGAGCTGAAGTCCCTCGGCCCTTAAAGGGGAAAGGTTGCCTACCCCTGCTCTAGATGTTGTTGTTGCTGCTGTTATTGTTATGTGCCTTCAAGTTGTTTCCAACTTATGGCGACCCTAAGGTGAACTATCATGGGGTTTTCTTGGCAATTTTTTCCACCCCATATCTCTGTTTTTCTCCCAACTATTTGAGAGGGGACTTTCCATCCTCTGAGGCTGAGAGAGTGTGACTTGCCCAAGGTCACCACAGTGGGTTTACATGGCTGAGCCAGGATTTGAACCTTGGTTTCTAGGATCATAGTCCAATCTCAAACCACTACACCATGCTGGCTCCATGGTGTTGCCTTTGGACTTTAAATCAGCTCTAACCAGCACAGTGAATACTGGGTTGCATTTTAACATCTGGAGGGTCACACTTTCTTCATCCATGGAACAGACCGTTGGTCTTCTATTCCAGTATGGCTCTTCTTACGTGCCTCTGTTCCCACTAAGTCTAACTCTGAATGAGGGTCCCACCAACAGGGTCCTTTGGTGATGTGTGCAAAGGAAGGAGAGAGAGAGAAATAAGGGGAAACTTGAAACAATGTAAA
The DNA here is from genome assembly GCA_026167975.1 of Phrynosoma blainvillii. Classification (NCBI taxonomy): domain Eukaryota; kingdom Metazoa; phylum Chordata; class Lepidosauria; order Squamata; family Phrynosomatidae; genus Phrynosoma; species Phrynosoma blainvillii. Next base: position 368,688,972 of record JANUYF010000002.1, read on the forward strand.
AGGCCAAGTTACAAAATAAGTATACTAACACTTGCAATAAGGAAATTCCCTACAGTGGAAACAGAGTGATATCCTTTTCAAAGCAAACTGAGAACTCACCCATCAGAAGTCCCATGTTAAAGCGATAACGCTCTGAAAGAAGTTGAGCTCGGTGTTTGCTGATGGCAGCTTCGACCTAGAGACAAAGTGGAGAAATTCTGACATAAGAAAAGGAAAATAGTTGGGAGAAAAACAGAGATATGGGGTGGAAAATTTTTCTGATGCCACATTTAATTTTTCACACCACACACATGGTTTTATCCACAGTAGTCTGGGTTGTTGCACTGCAGTCCATCATGTTAGATGGGACAAACAGAGTATATGAACTTCTGCTTATTCTTCTGTAGAGACAAGTATTGATCCTTCGTGCACAGAAGAACAGACTAACCAATGCACTTATTGTTAAGCTTGTGTCTATTTCACAAAACCTCTTGCTTCTCAATCAGCCACAAATGCAAGGAGTCAATACAAAATGAGATAATTTGCCTGCACCCACAGATTCATATTCATCTTTTAGTGAAATAAAATTTTCAGCTAGTTGTACTGAATCTGTTTTTGTTCATTTCTTCTGAAATGGAACTGATACTGATAAGTACAGTCGTCCCTTCCAATTTGCAGGTTATCCATTTCGGATCCCCCTCCCCCTGCGAATCAGAAATATTGCAAATATTCAAGTCCCCATTCTTTTTAATGGCCGCGCGCTCTTGCGTGTGGCCCCATGTGTGCGCCACAGGCATGCGCACCATTTTGTCCCTCCCTGCTTGTTGTCCCAAAGGAGTGAGACTGCAGACTCCAAGTCCACGAATGGGGAGGGACGACTGTACTGCAGAGAATGGGTGAGTTATGCTGGAAATGCTACAATTATACTTCAACAAAATAAAGTTAAGTTGTTTATATAGGATATATCAGGTACAGGTCCCTTTAGGTAGGTTACCTTAAAAAAATAGTGTTCTTTCAAAGATAGTCCATTTTTTCCATACATAAAAGGGAAGTATATGCTACTTCAACCTTTCATTGTTACAAATACCCCAATAAAATAATTTCCACTTAAAACTTTGAATGTGCTTGAATATAATAACACACTATTTCTGACATTATTTAGAGCACTGCAAAATTTTCCAGTTCTACTTTTTTCTGGAAAACCCACATCACTGATAAAAAGGACCTCCAGAAAAGGCTTGATAAAAGACAACTAAGCTTTGATGTTCACAAATACAAGGCAAAGACCTTTATATCTACTTTTTTATTTTGTTTTGCACACCAAACAGCACTGTCTTCTCCCTGCCAACCTTTACCAACAGTACCACAATATGCAGTGTATATATCCTATTCCCATTTACATAAAGTTCTCAATGCAGCACAATGGGGCTGTTTAGGAAACAGAAACAAGGATGAGCACTGCCCCTTGCATGTAATTCATTTTGTAGGCTACAATTGCTAGGTTCTATATAAAAATTAAGAAACAACACAAATGCTCTATGTGGCCTTACAATCTAAAGTACATTAAAATTTACATGTATATAAAAGGAATCACTATGTTGTGCTTGATAAATATTTGTTAAGGGTAACAGTGAAGACATAAGAACATAAATGATATAATGAAGAAGTGGTCAGTTTTTGGACTGGAATCCCACAATCCATCACCAGTTGCTACACTGGCAAGGACAGATGTGAGCTGTCAACCAAAGATATCTGGAGGCAAACTCCTGCTGTGATGTAAATTAATGGGGAATGCCTCTCATAATAAAAATGCTTGATTTTGGAGTGTCTAGTTCTAGCGTCATGAGGAACAGCACCATGAACAAGTTTAAAAATTCTGGGTGAAAGAAGCCACTGAAACTGCAAGTCCATTCTGGGTGAAAGAAGCCACTGAAACTACAAGGGTTTGCTTTAGGAATTCTCAGATACCAAGGAAACATCCAAACTTACTCTTCCCAAAGTTGGGCAGTCGTGCAGATGGGTCAGTAAGCTTAGGATAAAAATTTATCAAGAACTGAGAGTAAGAGTTCAGCCATTCACAAAGAAAATACTGTTTTTGCATTTCCATAGATTAGTCCTCTGGGAAGAAAAAGTTTGGATGTTTCCTTGGTATCTGAGAATTCCTAAAGCAAACCCTTGCAGTTTCAGTGGTTTCTTTCACCCAGAATGGACTTGGCAGGATTTTCAAGCTTAGATACAGCTGCTTACCTTGATTAACAGGCCCACATCAATCCTAATAGATTTTAATGTATAAAATTCAACATGGCTCAGGACCCCTGTGCCTCAAGAACCAGAACCTACCCAGACTGTGAAATCCCTTTCCATGTTATTCCTGAGAAAGAAGCTTGAGCTGGAGGCGGGGGGTAGTGGTGGAGGGGGAGGCAGAGTTTGGGAAGGTATCTTTTCTGTAGCAGCTCCACGTTGATGGAGCATTCTTCCCAAGGAAGTTCCTCTGGCACCAGCAATGCCACCTTTTCAGTGGCAGGTAAGACATTATTTATTGCTCCAAGCATTTGGTCATAAGTTATGTCCAGACACTTGGATTGGTATTGTGATGTTCTTTTGGTGGTGCAGGATGGGGATAATACAGGTTGAGCACCACTTATCCGAAATGCCTAGGACCTGAAATGTTTGGGATCAGGAGACTTTTTTGGATTTTTGAACACACCAGTAGGAGCGTACCTATGTACCTGTTCTGTATTTGTGAGGCTGGAGAGAGATGTGAGGCTCTGTGAAATGGCAGGAGCAATGGATCTGCGCTGAGCACTACACTTGGATTTCTGCCATTTCATAGTCTCTCTCCAGCCTCAGTCTCTCTCTAGCCTCACATCTTTTTGCCATCAGCCAATCTCTTCCATCTTCAAGGTGGCAACTGCATCACTCCTGCTCATTTGTCTCTCTCCAGCCTTATTCATTTGCTATTTGTGTTGTGTATGAGATGTGAGGCTGGAAAGAAATTGAAGATCTGAGAGACGAATAAGCAGGAGTGCATAGCTGTTGCCTCAAAAGCAGAAGCAGGGGCTGGTAGCAAAACATTTGTTTTTGGAGGTTTTTGGATTTCTGATTGGGATGTATTTGATACTCCATCTGTGCATTACTAACACTTCTAGGACTGAATTCCTGTTAGATTATGTTTTATTGTGCTTGTTTATCTTTTTTATCATCACCTGCTGTTTGTGATCTACATTGACTTTGTTTTATTTCTTATAATAACTATGGATTGTCTTTTGTGCATATATCACTCTGAGGCTGCTTTTGTTGAGGGAAGTGACACGTAGTTTAATAAATGAATTAATTATTTAGAAACAGTCACACTAGAGACCTGGGAAATCCAGCAAATGTTACTTGCCCAGCCCCAGTGTGCAAGAGATTACCTGTTTGAACTACAACTCTCAGAATCATCCAATCAGCATGACCCATTCAGTCCAAAAAAGTAACTTTTCAAGCTTTGGGAGAAGCCAACAGTAGCCACTGTGCCATTTTTGCCCCTATCTAAGGCTCATACTCACCGCCTCTTCTATCTGCTCTGGTGTCACAACCACACCAACACCACATGCTCGGTCAAAGTCTGCTGGATCAATGGTGTTCACAGGGTGGCTTTTAATGTACTCCAAAGCAGCTACAAATAATAAAAAAGACAAGTGGATTAGAAGGACAGTTGGTGTGGCATTTCAATTAGAGCACTGGATTAGGCTGGGGGCAAGACTCTGGTTTAAATTCTGTCATTCAGACATAAAGTTTGTTGGCTTGTCCAAGACAAGGCCAGTCACCTCCTAGAGTTATGTAGTTATTAAATGCTCTCAAGCTTACTTCAACTCATGGTGACCCAGTGGATGAGACATCTCCAAGACTCTCAGTCCTCTACCTCTCCACTCAGGTCCTGCAGGCCCAGGCCTGTGGTTTCTTTAATTGAGTCTAACCGTCTGGCACGTGGTCTTCCTATCTTTCTATTGCCTTCCTTCTTTCCCAGCATCATTGTCTTTTCTAATGGTTTATCTTTCCTCATGATGTGGCCTAAGTATGACAGCCTCAATTTACTCATCTTTTGGTTTCTAGACTCAACATTTGGTTTCTAGACAGAGTTTAGGCTTAGTATTCATACTCATGCACAAAGGATCCCACCAGAGAGTGGAGAACAACGATTTCTTCTAGTTACCTTCCACAACTCTAGAGACCTGGATGGAAATCTATGTCTCCATTGAGCCAATAAATAATGGTGGACCAATCATTCTCAGCCTAACCTACCTAAAAAAGGTTGTTGTGAGGATAAAGTATATTAAAGACCTATGGAAGAAGGAGGAGGTAGAAGAGAAGAATGTTATATCACTTTGACCTTAATGGAAGAGAGGTAGAATATGAATATAATAAACAAATATATAAATGCATGAGGCTTGACCACTCAGATTAAGGGAGATCTCTACAAATACAAGGATGAAAGCAAAGAGCAGAGAATAATCATATACCATTGACCTGTAGATCTGTAACAATTTTCTTGGTAGCAATGTACTCCACAAGGAAGCCAAGATGCTTTGGGTCTTTAAGCCGGGAGGCCACACTATATAATAAGGTGCCCAATGTCTTGTCAAGTGAACCAAGAATTCCTTGTGCCTGAACAAGGAAGAGAAATCAATGAGAGAGTTAAAAGCCAGTTTGAAGTAACAGCTGATGTTATGATCTGTTCAAAGATGTCAAGAAAGGTGGCAAGAGGTTCCTACAAAATGGAAGAGCCTTCTCTCTTAAGCAACTATAAGCCCTCCTACTAGGTTGAAAAATCCAACCAGAAGTGTTTCCATTCTACTTCTCCCACCTTTTGCACCAGGGTTTGAGTTGTACCAGATCCAGAGGATGGGTTGCAGTCATGATTCAACAATGTTGTTGTTGTTGTTGTTGTTGTTGTTGTTGTTGTTGTTGTGTGCCTTCAAGTCATTTCTGACTCATGGCAATACTAAGGTGAACCTACCATGGGATTTTCTTGGCAAGATATCTGAGGTCTTTGCAAGATTTCAGGAGGAGATGGTCTGCCACTGCCTTCCCCTGAGGCTGAGAGCATGTAACTTGCCCAAGGTCACCAAGTGGGTTCTATGGCTGACCTGGGATTTGAACCCTGGTCTCTAGAGTCACAGTCCAATGCTCAGACCACTACACCATGCTGGCTGTGATTATTAAACAATACAGCCATGATTATACAACAGCCAAGCAGTGTGTTGCACTTGGGCATGTGTGCATCAACAACAGTGCAACATACAATTATCTGTTTAATGTTGCACCCAGTTGATCAGAAAGCAGTTATTTAAACCCCATGAAACATCTCTGTGCTGGAATATGGGTTAATCTTGTGTATTTGGGAGAACTATAATTTAAACAACCTGCTCTCTAAGAATAGAAGGAAGAGTTACACTCTGCTTAGGTACATACCAATCCCACCCCATCTCACTCACATCCAAAGGGTTCACCCGCCCAGTGATTTCATTCTGTCTAAGAATTAAAGCATGAAACAAGATGAAAATCGACTGCCTATGTTCTCACTTTGCTTGTTCTCCATTATCTACTCAAAGAAGCATTTTCACTTTCAGATTGCTGGAAGGAAATTCCAGTGCAGAATAGGGCAACTATTGTTTGAAAAATAACCATCTGCAACAAAATATCAGTTGTAGTATACTACAGATACTCCTACTGGCCTAATTTTTATGACAATTGTTTTAAAATTGGAAGCACACTGGCCTTCACAGTGGCTGATTTTAACTAAACTTGACACACTTACACGTCAATTCTCATACATGTTGAGTCTCCTTTATCCAAAACGCTTGGGACAAGAAGTGCTTTGGATTTTGGATTTTTTTTTTTTGGATTTTGGAATACTTGTATTTGCACATATGTACATAATGAGATATCCTGGAGATGGGACCCAAATCTAAACACAAAATTCATTTATGTTTCATATGCATCTTATACACCAAACACAAAAGTAATTGTATACAATATTTTTAATAATTTAGTCCGTGTACAGTGAACCATGAGAAAGCAAAGATATCACTAATTTAGCCACTCATTTAAAAAGTTTTGGTTTTTGGAATATTGTGGATTTTGGAATTCTGGATAAGGGAGACTCAACCTGTACTAAATTTGAATTGAGTCTCAGTCAGTATACATGACACAGTGTTGACCATTGGATTTTTCCAGACTACAGCTCCCATGATATATGGCCATACTCATGGTGGCTCAGGCTGATGGGATTTGCAGTCCAAAAACATCTGGAGGGACACTGCCTCTTTGTTGTTGTTGTTTGCCTTCAAATCATTTCCAACTTATGACAACCCTAAGGTGAACCTATTACAAGTTTTTTGGGGCTGAGAGAGTGTGACTCACCCAAGGTCACCTGGTAGGTTTCCATGACCTTTTTTTACGCCTGAGCTAATAGATGAAGGCTGTATCAGCCCTGCAGAAATAATCTAGTTTGACATCATTTTAACTACCATGTCTCCATGATATGGAATCCTGGGAATTGGTAGTTTTGCGAGACATTTAGCCTTCTCTATCAGAGCTCTAGTGCCATGACAAACTACATTTCCCAGAATTCCATAGGATGGAGCCATAAGTGGTGTCCAACTGGATTATTAATGCAGTGTGAGTGCAGCCTGAAATGAATAGGAATGGGGGGCTAGTTCCATAAGGCAAAGAGAGAATGAGCCCTTTTCATCCCAAGACGAGGGTGGGGAAGGTTTGTAGGCCCCCCACCCCTAGATACTATCGCTGTGCTGCAGCTCCCAATACTCTTCACTATGGCCTCTGCTGAGTGGGGCTCATAGGAGTTGTTGTTGTTGTGTACCTCCAAGTAAACTCCAAGTTATGGCGACCCTAAGGCAAACCTATCATGGAGTTTTCTTGGGAAGATTTTTTCAAAGGAAGTTTGCCATTACCTTGCCCTGAGGCTGAGAGAGCGTGACTTACCCAAGGTCACCCAGTAGGTTTCCATGTATGAGATGGGGAAAGTTTGGAGGCCTGCTGTACTGCAGTTCCCATACCTTCCCATCATGGCCTCTGGTAACTGTTGTTGCTGTGTGACTTCTAGTCCTTTCTGACTTATGGCGATCCTAAGAGCCAGTGTGGTGTAGTGGTTCAAATCCCAGCTCAGCCATACAAACCCACTGGGTGACCTTGGGCAGGTCACACTCTCTCAGCTTCAGAGGAAGGCAAAGACAAACCTCCTCTGAACAAACCTGGCCAAGAAAACCACGATATGGTCACTGCCTCAGGGTTGCCATAAGTCAGAAATGACTTGAAGGCACACACAACAACAGCAACAAGGCAACCCTTAGAGCCAGCGTGGCACAGTGGCGCGAGTACTGGACTGTGACTCTGGAGGCCAGGATTCAAAGATATAGCCGTGTTAGTCTGTAGAATCAGTATGTAAAGAAATCCTGCAGCACCTGAGATTAAAGGAGATTATCACACTACACTGCTAAAGCATTGCTATTCCACTTTAACTGCTCTGTTGCATTCTGGGATTTGCAGTTTAGGGAGGGGCATTTAGAATATTCAGCCAGACAGCTCTTAGGCCTCAATGAACTACAAATCCCAGAATGCAACAGGAGGCGGTTAAAGTGGAATAGCAACAATTTAAGAGTGCAGTGCAACAATCTCCATAGTTTCAAGGTGCTACAAGAGCTCTGGGGACCAGGGTCCGAATCCTGGCTCGGCCGTGGAACCCCACTGGGGTGACCTTGGGCGAGTCACACTCTCTCAGCCTCAGAGGAAGGCAGTGGCAAACCCCCTCTGAAGTAATATGCCAAGAAAACCCTATGATAGGGTCGCCTTAAGTAAAAAAATAAAAAATAAAGAAATGACTTGGAGGCAGACAACGACAGCAATATATAGAGAGGAAGGGACGGAGAAAGCTACACCCCTTGGATTACAACCTGTCAAGGATGCTGTATAGCAGTGATCCCTAAACTGTGCCCTTTAAGGGATTTTGGACTTCAGCTCCCAGAAGCCTCAGCCATGTTGACCAATAGTCTGGCATTCTGGGAGCTGAAGTCCAAAATTCCCTCAAAGGACACAGTTTGGACGTCCGTTAACGCTCGGGAGGGGGGAAGGGGTGGCCGTTACGACCTGCAGGGCTGCCTCGCGCAGCAACGCGGTGAGCGCCTCGTTCCGGAGGGTCTCGCGAGCTTTGCTCTCGCTCAGTCCGAGGCTGACGAAGAGCTCCAGCGGGTCCGTTCCCTCAGCCGCCATGCTGCCGCAATCACACTCTATTACTTCCGCCCACCGCCGGGCAACCGCTTCGCGAAACTGGTCTGACAAATCAGACGGTCACCGCGTGACACGAGGAACCAATCGGAATCCTCTTTGCTGTGACCAATGAGAAGACTCGTCAGAAACGTGCACCATGTGGAGGGATTGCTTGTGATTGCATCAGAGAGTTGAGGAACTGGAATGTCATGTAGGATGCATCTACACTGCAGAAATAATCCAGTTTGACACCGCTTTAACTGCTATGGCTCCATGCTATGGAACTGTGGGAAATGTAGCTTGTTGTGGCACCAGAGCTCTTTGAGAGAGAAGGCTCAATGTCTCACAAAACTACATTTCCCAAGGTTCCATAGCATGGAGCCATGGCAGTTAAAGTGGTGTCAAACTGGATTGTTTATGCAGGGCGGATGCAGCCTTCAGTCCAATCCACCCTGCAGAAATGTGGCCAATTGTCATGCCTAGTGACAAAGGTCCAAAACATACTGCAGAAATGATCCAGTTTGAGACTGCTTTAACGGCCCAGGCTCAGTGCTAGAGAATCCTGGGAATTGTAGTTTATTTTGGCACCAGAGCTGTGTCTGACAGAGATGGCGTAGTGCAGGGGTAGGCAACCTAAGGCCCGGGGGCCGGATGCGGCCCGCCGAGGCCTTTGGACCGGCCCCAGGCAAGTCCTGCCGCCGCCGCTGCCGCCGCCAACCATGATGATATTGATTATTGTTGTTATTACTTGTTGTTGGGATTTTCTTGGCAAAATCTCCACAGGGGTTTTGCCATGGCTTTTCTGGGGCTGAAAGAGTGTGCATGCATATATATTTTTAATTTTATTTTTTTAAAACTTTTTTTAAAAAAATATTTTTATTTATTTAATTATTTATTTTTGGTGCTTCGGCCCCCCAATTGTCTGAGGGACAGCAACCCGGCCCCCGGCTCAAAAAGGTTGCCTACCCCTGGCGTAGTGTCTCACAAAACTACAATTCCCAGAATTCCCGAGCACTGAGCCAGGGCAGTTAAAGTCAAACTGGATGCTTTCTGCAGTGTGTTTTGAACCATTGTTAGCAAAATGAATTCATCTGAAATAAGACTGCAGTTGTCAGCCTCTTGGTATTGTGTGTATTGTGTCGTAAGTAATACATCATGGAAATAATAACTGCGTGGCATAACAGGGGTGTTGTAACCTTTTTTCAGCTCCAGTTTTTCTTCCCCATCTGGGAAATAAAAATAGCTCTGAATAATGTCTAATCTACAATATGGGTATAATATGCTTTTTCACCCTAGCTCAGGAAACTTTAGCATGGTAATTTTCCCCATTTTTTTTTAACTATAAAAGAACATGCATCTCCTTCCCTAACATAGTAAAACCTGCATTTGAAAGCAAAATCTTGTATATGGTTCCATGCTGTGTGCATGTGTATTGCATGTGCTACTGTCGAATCACGGCTACCATAAAACCATGGATTTCTCCATTGTCTCCCCTACAAGCAGCTGTCACTTTTGCCTCTCCAAAAAGAAGGAAAATTGTGTCAAAGGTTATCAGGAGGACCTATCTCTAGACAAATGAGTAGTCTGTCTAGTCGAGAAGTTGTTTATGTCTATAGTGGAGACAGAAGAGATAATGCATTTGTTATGATGAGGTCTACTTCAAGAGTGGTACAGAACAGACAGTAAAAGGCTAGACAGCAAGTGGAACCCATTGACTCAGTTTATAGCCTATGTCCTTATCAGTTGCTAGGTGCTCATTTTAGTATGAATATGAAAAACCTCTACCGTTGTTACATTAAATACCTAATCCTGATCCTCAAGGCTGGTCCACATCTCTTATGAACTGTCTTGATGCAGCCTGCAGGTTTTACTGGAAAAATCCAAGACTCAGCTTCATGTTTTGCTTTGGGGCAAATGTCTCTGGAAAAAAACCAGCATTGGAAGCCACATTTATTGATAATCCAGTTTAACAGTATTACAAACTACACCATTTCCTTGTCATTGCATACATCTTTTCAAGAATCTATGGAGTGCACTGCATCAAAGTGCCATACCTTAAAAGGCACTCATGCTACTGAAATGTATGGGTTGTTTTAGGACTGAACTTGTGAATTCACCAGACTGAATGCAGTCCACCATTGGTTCAGCTGAACAGTTAGGGCCTGGTCATCCGAATTCAGTCTGGGACAGCTGAGTCAATAAAACTACAGGGGTAGCTATGTACCAGGTAGGCCTCAAATTGCGCCTCTTACCTGCATCATCATCATCATCATTTTGGTGCTACACGATGTAGAGGTTTGATTTATTCAGGAATGAAGTGGGAGAAAAAGAATTCTTAGGCTGTCATACTTCAGCCGCATCATGAGAAACCAGGATTCACTAGAAAATACTATATATACTCATGTATAAGACTAGAAATTTTAGTAAAAAAAAATTGACACCCCCCCCTCAAAAAAAACAACAACCCTGAGTCGACATATCCACAGGTCAATGTAAATACTGGGCCTTTGCAGACTGCCAGAAATAGTGCAAATTGAGTCCACTTTAAGGGTTAGGGTTAGTGCTAGGGAGTCATGGGAATTGTTTCTTTTCTGAGACATTGAGCCTTCTCTGTCAGAGAGCTCTGGTGCCACAATAAAATACACTTCCCATGATTCCCTAACCCTTACCCTAACCCTTAAAGTGGACTCAATTTGCACTATTTCTGGCAGTCTGCAAAGGCCCAAAGTATGTTAACTCATATAAAAAAGGGAACCATCCCCTGGTGAGTATAATCTGTCTTGGAAACACTGATCCCCTTCTATTCTCTTATCCAGCCAGCCTTAAGTGTGAGCACAAACCATTATGCCTGCCGGAATTTTGTAAGTTCCTTCTTCATTCTTTAGATCAGGGACAGGCAACCTTTTTCAGACCTGGGCCGGTCTGCTGTCGCCCAGGTCTTGGCTGGGCCAAGGGGGGGGGGAATGGCGGCGCGCGTGCTCACGCACACGCGCACACCCTCCTCCGCACACGGCCGCCGCTGTAGCGCGCGCGGCTGCAGCCGCCACGCGTGCATGCCGCGGCCGCCATTTTGGAAGTCAAAATGCCGGTCGTGACGCATTTGCGCATGCGCAAGAGTACTGCGCATGCGCAAACGTGTCGTAACCGCCATTTTGACTTCCAAAAAGGCAGCCGCCGCAAGCACGGCCGAAAACGCGCTCCGACGGCGGCACGCTGTAGCGGTGACGGCAGCAACCTTCGGCCTGGGCCGGTAAGTCTGGGGCCCGAGGCCTTAACCGGCCCCCGGGCCGTAGGTTGCCAGTGCCTGCTTTAGATCCTTTGTTACATGTCCCTAAGCTTTACCCTCAATTTATCCGTGGATCATATCAAAATCCATAATTTTGGCCACAGAACCTGCCGTCGACTAATTAATAATAATAATAATAATAATAATAATAATTTGTAGCCTGCCCCTCTGAGAGCAATCGGGGTGGCTAACATATTAAAATACCGAATACAATCAAAACCCCAGTACCCACCCACCCCCTTAAAAAGTATTAAATCAAGACAGGTTAAAACATCTTAATTAAAACACAGAATAAATAATACCACAGTTATTATAATTAACTCACAGCGGAGAAAGAAAGTGGAAGCGGCGAACATCACATTGGGAGGGAGAGGACTAAGGAAATTCTCTGAGGTCGGGACACTATTCTGGAAAGGCCTACCAGAAGAGATCTGTCTTTACAGCCTTTTTAAAGCTGTTTAGAGATGTAATTAGACGGATCTCGTCCGGCAGGCCATTCCATAATCTGGGGGCGACTACCGAGAAAGCCCTCTGGGAGGTTGCAACAGCCTAGATTTTATTGGCTGAAGCAGATTCCTCCCAGAGGACCGGAGAGCACGAGGAGGATTGTATGGGAGGAGGCAGTTCTGAAGATAGTTTGGACCCAAGCCATTTAGGGCTTTAAAGGTAATAACCAACACCTTATACTGGGCCCGGAAACTAATAGACAGCCAGTGGAGGGACCTTAATACCAGAGTTATATGGTCCCTCCTAGATGTTCCAGAAACGACTCTGGCTGCCATATTTTGAACTAATTGCAGTTTCCGGACCAAGCACAAGGGTAGCCCCATGTAGAGCGCATTGCAGAAATCCAGACGAGAGGTTACCAGCGCATGCACCACAGTCTCAAGGTCCCTTACTTCCAGAAAAGGGCGCAGCTGGCGTATCAGCCGAAGCTGATAACAGGCGCTCCTGACCGTCGCATTTACCTGATTTGTCATCAGGAGTGACGAGTCAAGGAGCACCCCCAGACTGCAAACGCAGTCCTTCACGGAGAGTGTGACCCCATCCAGGACTGGAGGTTGCAACCCAATTCTCGGTTTCGGGGCAGCTACCATGAGCACCTCCATTTTGTCTTATACATGAGTTTGACATGGTAGAGTATATATGGTACAATAATGCTAGGAAAGATGGAGGGCAGGAGAAGGAAAGGAAGACCACATACCAGATAGACAGACTCAAGGAGACCAGAGCCTTGAGGTTGAGGATAGGGAGGCCTGGAGGTCTCTCATTCATGGGGTTGCCATGAGTCGAAGACAACTCAAGTCAGTTAACAGCAACAACAAAGGTTTTCTTCACATTTTCCTCAAAATGAACTTTCTTCTAGGTATGCTTGGGTAGACCTACACAGTTAAATTATAAGCCAAAGAGGAGAGAAGGTGTTGGCCCTTTTGTAAGAAAGTAATTTGTATTATTTTGTAGCATAAGAAATCCATGCGCTTGCTGATCCTTGCAAAATGACACAAGGCTTTTTTATGTGAATGTGTGATTGAGTCCCAAGTAAGAAAGAGCTTGTTGGCCTACTGAGAAAAATAATGGATCAGCAAAGCAAAAGTAATTGTTGGATTCATTTTTTAAATACAAGTTAAGTCTCCCTTATCCAAAATGCTTGGGACTAGAAGTGCTTTGGATTTTGGAATTTTCGAGATTTTGGAATATTTGCATATACACAATGAGATATCTTGAAGATGGGACTCAAGTCTAAACATGAGATTCATTTACGTTTTGTATACACCTTTCACGTATAGCTTAAAGGTAATTTTATACATAATATCTTAAAAATAATTTTGTACATGAAAGAAAGTTTGTGTACACTCAACCATCAGAAAGCAAAGGTGTCACTATCTCAGCCACCCATGTGGACAATTTTAGATTTTGCAGTATTTCAGATTTCAGAATTCTGAGTAAAAGAGACTCAACCAGTAGATATATGGTTTTAATTACATGCATCAATAGAGGGTGCAGTTGCATTCATGTTCTAATGGAAGGCTTTCCACAGACTACTAGTTGGCTGCTGCCGAACAGAGCTAGGGACTAGAAATGCCTTCAGTCTGAGGCATCATGCTGCTTCTCATGTACTTATGATAGAACATTGGAGTGCAAAGCATACAATACAGAACAGCATCCTAAAGTAGCTACGGGCAAAAGCATGCTGATGAAACCTTCTGCATGTGTATATTTCTGCATGCAAATTAGGAACAGTTCCTATTGTGTGCCTTCAAGTCGTTTCCAACTTATGGTGAACCTATCATTAAGTTTTCTTGGCAAATTTTGTTCAGAGGAGGTTTGCCGTTGCCTTCTCCTGAGGCTGAGAACATGTGACTTGCCCAAGGTCACCCAGGGGGTTCATGGCCAAGCTGAGAACTGAATCTTGGTTTCCAGAGTCATAAACCAAAGCTTAAACCACTACGCAATGTTGTCTCTCTATATGCAGATGAGCACTATGAATATGGCACATGTGGTTCCCTCTACAATTACGGTAATCTGATGGTTTTCCATTCTTTCTGCTTCTTAGTCCAGTTCAGAAGATCAATTATCCAAAGGGAGCTGATTGCGTCAACGGCAATTATTTAATTTGGGCTATCCAGACATAATTGCAGAATGCTCATGCTATCAGACTGAATCATTCCAGCTAATGTTGTAATATTGTAAAACAGCTTACATCTTATATTTTTATATTCCCCCTCTTAAAGAAATTGACCAGCAGCCAATGATAAGAGATTACTTTTCTCATTGTCCGGCTTCTGTCTAATCCCCCACTGCATTTTTAGAAATGTTCTTATCAGGTAGAAAAATGTCATTCTGTAACAAAGGAAGCAAGATAAAGATCAACGCCTCCTGAAAGAGAAATAGTCCTCTGGTGAAACTCCTTTTCATGGTTCTCTGATGATGGCAGATTCCTTAAATGTGTGAAGTAGTTTGTAAAGCTGATCAGTGATCAGTAAACATTTGTAAAGGAACTTCTATTTTCTTCCAGAATTGCTATCGCAGTTACCGTACATCATATGTCTTAAGTTTTGTTAATGATAAGCTGCTTTGTAAATTGATTAAATGGATGGGTGGGGGGGGGTTAAATAACAAGTAATAACATTGTGGGTGCATGTGCTTTCAAGTTGCCTTTTGACTTATGGCAACCCTATGAAATTCATACGGTTTTCTTAGGTAAGGAATACTCAGAGGTGGCTTGGCCAGTTCCTTCCTCAGAAATATAGCCTACAGCTCCTGGTACGCATTGGCAGTCTCCCATGCAAGTACTCACCAGAGCTGACCCTGCTTAGCTTCCAAGATCAGACAGGATCTGGTGCATTTAAGGTATTTAGGCAAATAAAATTAGTGTTGTTCCTGTGTGCCTTGAAATTGTTTCCGATTTATGGCAATCCTTAATGTGAACATATTATGGGGTTTTCTTGGCAAGATTTGTTTAGAGGAAGTTTGCCTTTCTCTTCCTCTAAGGCTGTGAGTTTCCATGACCGAGCATGGATTCAAACCCTGGCTCAAGCCACTACACCATAATTTTAATTGTTAAGATCCTAAAATGGTATACAATACAGAATGTATAAGAGGGCCAGTGTGGCACAGTGGTTTGAGTGTTGGGCTAGGACTCTGGATTTCAGGGTTTGATTCCTCTGCTTGAGCATAAAAACACACTGCATGACCTTGGGCAAGTCACATTCTCTCAGCCTCAGAGGATGGCAATGGCAAACCCCCTCTGAAGAAACTTGCCAATAAAACCCTATAATACAGTCGCCTTAGGGTTTTCATAAGTCAAAAATGACTTGGAGGCGCACAAGAACACAACAGAATAAGAATGACAGCTTTGACTAGAGTGGCTACATTATCCTCCTTTATGTTTTTATAGTGTCATTGTTTAGCTATTGTGACTATTTTCATTATTTTATACTAATTTTAATTACATTATGTTATGCTAATTTACTTTTTAATATTTGTATGTTGCGATTGTTTAACTGTCAGGGCAGTTTTAGCTGTTTTATGTTATTTTGTTTAGCTGTATTTTATGTTGTTGTTTTTTAAACACTCTGTGTACTGCCTTGGGGAAGTTTTGTCTCTGAAATGTAGCATATGAATAACTGTTATATTACATTGAAACAAGTAACAAAAAATATGCAATACTTGAAAAATGAAGCGAGACAATCCTGAATGTTAGAAGACACATGCCTCATTCGCACTAGCGTTTTGTGCCAAGGAGATTCGATAATGCATTTGTTAAAGCAATACCGAATCTGACCTGAATTGAAGTTCCTTATGTTTACCCTGATTGAATCTCTCCGGCGCAATTTAACCCTATCAAAGTTCATGTTGACCTAAGTAATGGGTCAAAATGGGTCTTCTGTATCGATTGCATTCAATCATGTTGGGGTCTTTATTTTTTGTTCTGTCAATCAAATGATGC
Organism: Phrynosoma blainvillii; assembly: GCA_026167975.1. Classification (NCBI taxonomy): domain Eukaryota; kingdom Metazoa; phylum Chordata; class Lepidosauria; order Squamata; family Phrynosomatidae; genus Phrynosoma; species Phrynosoma blainvillii. The sequence goes on from JANUYF010000002.1 coordinate 368,704,955, forward strand.
ACATCTACATAATTCCACTTCCGTTGTCATCGTTGGCGATATCGATTTGTATCCGTTGTCGCCATTTTTGATGCGTACTCCACTGTTGTCACTGGTGGCTAGCCCTTCAAATTAAGGGCAGCTACAAGGGTTGCCATATATAGTGCTTGGCCAAAAAGAAGGGAAGGGCATAAGAATACACGTAATATGACAGCCAGCCAAGGGAGAGACGATGTGGAAGCCATGCAAACGTAATGGTTAAAAGTCTGTTAATTTTTAAAAAAAATATAAAACCATGTTCCCAAAAGACCCCCCCTTCCCCAACTTTGATGAAGTCCGAACATCTGGCAATGGCATCATTGGAGAACACACAAAAAAAGTAGAAAACAGCAGAGTGATATGGTAGCCAGGAGGAGGGAGGAATTAAGACTTGGATGATGTGTCTTCCATTTCTGCCTTTTGCCCAGGAACAATGTCCAAAATGTCCTCCATTTTGAGCAGGACTAAGGGGGGTTGCAGACTGCCAGAAATAGTGCAAATTGAGTCCACTTTTAGGGTTAGGGTTAGTGCTAGGGAGTCATGGGAACTGTATTTTATTGTGGCACCAGAGCTCTTTGACAGAGAAGGCTATATGTCTCAGAAAAAAACAACAACTCCCATGACTCCCTAGCACTAACCCTAACCCTAAAAGTGGACTCAATTTGCACTATTTCTGGTAGTCTGCAACCCCCCTAAGAAACACACATTCTGTATTTATATGAGCTTTTATTGGGGCATGTCCTCCATTTCCCTTGCACATCCTCCATTTTGCGGTGCCTCATTCCTCTGACCCCCCCCCGGCGAAGGCGATACCTATCTGGTCACTGTGGATTGAGGACAGGGTGACCAGAGCATCCTCCTCTCCCAGGACCTGTCCTCCCTTTCATCCTCCTGTCCAGCAAAACAAATGTCCAAATGCCCTCCCTTTGGAGCCTGACTGAGAAGCATGCATTTTATCTTTCTATGGGTGCTTTAAGATTTTATTTGGGCATGTCCTCTGTTTTGCGGTGCCTTAGTCCTCCCTGGTGGTGATGACATCTGGAATGAGGATGATGATGATGATGATGATGGGGAGTCCTTTCTTTCCACTCTGGCCAGGGAGGCCCTCAGGCTCTGCAACCCTGAACTGTCATCTCTGCCCACTTGGCAGGGTTTTTTGGTGGGGGGTGCCTAGGGTTGTGGGCTGACACAGTGTGGGTCTGTCTATCTGTCTGTGTGTCAGGGACAGGGAGAGGCTCCCATGTCATATAAACAGGTGATGGGGTGTGTGAGTGTGTATTTTGGGGGGTCCTCAGTGGAAATGTGGGGAGGGGTGTGTGAGAGACACAGAAGGAAGAGAAAGCAGTGCTGAACAATAGAGAGAAAAGGCAAAGAGGAAGGGTTGGGCACAGTGGGAGCCCCTGATGCTCCTGTTTGCGCTCCTTCTCTCTCTCTCTCTCTCTCTCTCTCTCTCATTCCCCTCTTTTGGGAAGAAGAAGAGGAGGAAGAGAAGACCCCTGACCCGATCTCTTCCGAGCCCCTGGAAAGGATGGGGGGGTAACAAGGCTGGCTGGTGAAGGCTTCTCCATCCATCCTTCCCTCCTTTCTTTCCCCACCTCTTTCCCTTTCCCTTTCTGCATAGTCACCATCCAGATTTACACATTGTCTCCAGCATTTCTTGACCTTCTGAACACCTGAGATTGTAGTAGTCTGCAGATTGCGCCTTACAAGGTTGTATCATAAAGTAATAATTATCAACGGGAAGTTATTTTGGTATATTGATGAAATTTTGTCAGTATCCCTAAGTGCATGCTGCTGAGAAAATCAGCTCATTATGTCCTTTATTTTTGTTACAGGTTGTGCCAGAAGTGACTAAAGTGTAAAATCCTTATAAGGCACAATCTGCAGACTTCTCCAGTAACGGTATTCGGAGGGTCAAGAAACGCTGGGGAAAATGTGGAAATCTGACTGCATAGTCATATGTTAACAACTACAAATCAAAACAAACTTTCTGTCATTTTTTTTAAAGGTGATAACTAAAACTTTATGATACCCTCTTGTAAAACCCGTTTTTTTAGGGGGGGGGGGGTTTGGAAAAAAAACAGGAGAAAACTTGATATTGGAAAACCTGTGCTAAGGGGGATTTGACACAGGCCCACCCCAAATCGGGTTGGAAAAACCCAATTCAAGTGTGAACGACCCACATTTAAACTGGTTTGCAAATCGATTCAAGTGTGAATGACCTCCTTTTAAACCGGTTTGAAAACTGGTTTATAACGTAGTGTGAACGACCCCCAAGTTAGGGCTGATGCAGACAGCCAAGAAGGGGTGGCTCTGGGCCACGCCTGGGAGCGGCAGATTGGGGCTGTGGCAACCACACACCACAGCCCCAATCCTCCTTTTTGCCACCCCCGAAAGAGCAGCAAAAGGCCGCTTCTTTTGAGGATGGCAAAAGGTGCCCTTAGAGCCACTACTGTGGCTCTTTTGCGCCCCTTTGGCACAGCATGTGTGCACACTGCGCCAAGAGGGCGCCCTGATGGGGCGAAGTGTTGGGGCGAAGTCAGGTTGCCCTGCCCCAACTCCTCCCCCAGGCTGGCCTAAACTGCTGGTCTGCATCGGCTCTTAGTCCAATTAACAAATGAATAGCTGCTGCCATGAGGTGGCGATCATTTCTTAGACTTCATACTCCAGCCTTTGTCTTGCTGCAAGGGAAGGCCAGCATGATTTCCAACTGGAGATTATGCTGATCAAATCTAGCTGAAGACATTTTGCTCCCTGAGGCAGCAAGGAAAATGTTATCCCTGTCATCACTCAAGAATAATAGTACCAGAGACCAGTCAAATCATTTGGACACCTGAGGCAGAAAATCCCACAACCACTTCTCCTACTCCCTGCCAGGGAAAAATATAATTGCATTCAGTTGTTGTTGTTGTTGTTGTTGTTAATTGCCTTCACGTCAATCTCGACCCATGGCGACCCTATGGATGAGGCATCTCCAGCCCCTTGTCCTCTACTGCTCTGCCCAGCTCCTGCAAACTCATATTCATGGTCTCTTTAATAAAGCCATCCCTCTAGCATGTGGCCTTCCTCACTTTCTACTCCCCTCCACCTTTCCCAACATTATTGTCTTTCCCAACGGTTCATGCCTTTTCATGATGTGTCCAAACTATGACAGTCTAAGCCTTGTCATCTTGGCTTCTAGGGATATCTCTGGCTTGATCTGTTCTAGAACCCATTTGTTTGTCCTCTTGGCTGTCCATGAGATCCTCAGCACTCTTCTCCAGCACCACATTATCTCAAAGGCATTGATTTTCTTCCTATCATCTTTTTTAAGTGTGCAGCTCTCACATCCATGCATGGTAATAGGGAATACAGTGGTTTGTATGATACTGACTTTTGTGCTGAGTTGTACGTCTTTGCATTTTAGGCTCTTTTCTAGTTCTTTCATAGCCATCCTCCCTATTCTTAATCTTCTTCTGATTTCCTGGCTGCAGTCCTGTTCCAATCAATGTTTGATCCTAGATATGAGAACTCTTTTACTATTTCTATTTCCTCATTGTCTAGTTTGAAAGTGTGTAAGTTCTCTGTGGTCATTATTTTTGTTTTCTTTATGTTCAACAGTAAGTTGCACTTTTTTCTTTGATCTCCCTTAGTAGTTGTTCGAGGTTTGTTAGGTTCCCTGCTAGTTATTATGGTGTCATCAACATATCTCAGATTGTTGATATTTCTTCCTCCTATTTTCACTCCTCCCTCTTCCATGTCCAAGCCTGCTTTCCTTACAATATGTTCCGCATTTATGTTGAATAGGTAGGTAGCCTTGTCTGGCTCCTTTGCCAATTGGGAACCATTCTGTTTCTCCGTGTTCTGTTCTGACAGTAGCCTCTTGTTCAGGACTATCAGATGTGTTAGCACTCCCATGTCTTTAAGGGGATTCCATAGCCTTTCATGATCTATGTAGTCAAAGGCTTTACTATAGTCTATAAAGCACATGCTGGTTTTCTTTTGGAACTCCCAGCTATGCTCCATTAGCCATCATATGTTTGCAGTGTGGTCCTTAGTGCCTCTTCCTTTCCTGAACCCTGCTTGGACCTCTGGGATTTCTCTCTCCATGTGTGGTTGGAGTCTGTGCTGCAGTATTTTGAGCATGATTTTGCTTGCGTGGGGGATTAGTGCTATGTTTCTCTAACTGCTGCAGTCTCATGTGTCTCATTTTTTGTGGATAAGGATGTATATTGATCGCTTCCAATCTGTTGGCCATCGTTTGGGTTTTTTCCCCATATCTGTTGACATATGTTGGTTAGCACTAGAGTTGACTTTGTCAGTGTGGATTGCAACAGTTCTATTGGTATATCATCTGTTCCTGGAGTCTTGTTTTTTTGCCATTTCTTTTATTGCAGCTTCCACTTCACTTTTTAGAATTTGGGGTTCATCTTCATATGGTTCCATGTGAACTTCATTTTGTCATCACTTTTGTATAGTTCTTGTGTGTACTGCATCCAACATCTTTTTATTCCTTCCTGGCCTTGAATTAAGTTATTTTTATTGTCATAGAACATCCCAGTCTTTGGTTTGAACTTTCACTTGATTTCTCGAATCTTATGGAATAAGCCTCTCATTCTTCCCTTGTTGTTGTCTTCTATTTCTCTACATTTGTCATTGTAGTAATTTTCCTTATCTTTGCACACTAGCCATTATACTGTTGTGCTCATGTTTCTTAGTTTATTCCTATCTCCTTTTTGTTTTGTTTCTCTTCTTTCCTTTATTGCTTGTAGCATTTATCTGTCATCCATGGTTTCTTCACTTTCCTTTTGTCTGTTGGAAGTGTCTTTATGCATTCTTATTTTATTATGTCCCTGGCTTCAGACCAAAGCTCTTCCGGTTCATGATCTATTATTTTTAGTACTGCAAATCTGTTCCTTATATTGTCAATGAATTCTGTGGAAATGTTGTTTAAATCATATTTTGGTATGATGACTGGTTTTCTTCTCTTCTTGAATTTTACTTTTATTTCTGAAATGAGCAGTTTGTGATCTGTGGCACAATCAGCACCTGGTCTAGACTTGGCCACCAGTATGGAGCTTCTCCATCTTTTACTTCCAATTATGTAATGTATTTGGTTTTTGTGTTGGCCATCTGGTGATGTCCATGTGTATAACCTTTACTCTGGCTGTATGAAAAATGTGTTTCCAATCAATAGGTTGTTGGCTTCACAAAAAATATATCAGACATTCACCTGCTTCATTCCTTTTACCTAGTACAAATCTGCCTTTTGATTCTTCTTTACTTCCAGCTTTTGCGTTCCAATCTCCAATGATCAGCTTGACATCCTGTGTTGGTGTGTTGTCAATTTCTTCCTGTACTCCTTTGTAAAATCTATCAATTTCTTAATTGGCTGCCGTTTTATGATGCCCCAAACCTTCTGCTCAAAGCAACCACTTCACTCTGCTTAATGGGAGGCAGGGTTGGTGATTTTTTGACTGAAGAAAACAACGAAATGGTACAATAATTCCGGATTTGCCATTTCCACATGATCTTTTCTCCATTTCTCCATATGATCTCCTCTACACATCTGATACCAATGATATATGTGAAGGACTCTTTCAAGAAATTGGAATAGTGATTGGTGGTATTGTAATATCACAGTACACACAAAAAATTGGTTTTTGAAATATACATTTGAGTTTGCTAGATATTTTGTTAATTTTGTCAATATGCTAAGAGTCGGGTTGGCATTAATTGGTGCTCTGTTTTTGTGATACTACAATTGGGCTGGGGTGCTGATCTTTTGCCAAAACCTGCATTGTGCTGCATGCTTGCTCATCACTTCTCTGAACAGCAGTGGCTTTGCAAAGGACGGAGCCAACTTATATCTCAAAAAGAGCATCTCTTTTTGTCTTGCTAATGGGAAAATATACATATATTTCCTGCAGTACCCACATGGCCAGGAGGAGGAGGAGGAAATATCCCAACAATACACCTGAACTGAAAACAGCAACATCTTCAAAATTCAGGGTTGGGACTAACACCATCATAATTTTTTCCCATACTGTATGATTTTTACCATCTTTGCCTGATGAAGAAACCAGTAGCACTTTGAAAACTTGCAACATGTATGTTGTGCATTTTGGTTGGCCAATAAAGGTAGCTTTTTTTGTGGATTTTGGGTGTTATTATACTTTGCTACATGGCCAACACAGCTACTCCTGGATATGTTATGCTGAAGATGTATCAGTATTGTTTGCTGTTGCTCTAGAAGGTAGAACAGACCACACAGATGGAAGTTGCAAGGAAGCAATCTGCACTGCAGAAATAATCCAGTTTGATATCACTTTGACCACCATAGCTCAGTGCTATGGAATTCTGGGGATTGTAGTTTTGTGAGACATTGAGCCTTCTCTGTCAGAGAGTTCTGGGGCCACAACAAACTTCCCACTTATTCCCACAATTCCATAGAACTGAGCCATGGCAGTTAATATTATGTCAAACTGGATTATTTCTGCAGTGTGGATGCAGCCAGAATCACAATATTGTCTCCTTATTTACACGTCTTCTTATAATTTAAAAAATTTGAGTAAATGTGTACCATTTCAAAAACCATTGGTGTGCCAGCCAACCATATGTAAGAAATGGTGCTTCTGAAGAGTATTACAGTGACATGTTTATTGATTTCCTTGAGGAAGTAATCCCATTCCAAAACTAAAAAAACAACTTTCAAATAAATATTATTAGGTTAGCATGCGAGACATCTTGAAATACTGGATTGTGTCTGTTGGTACAACTAAAGGCTGGCAGGGTGGTAAATGATAGTTACGCATTGTTTTGCTTTACTTCAATTAGCTACAGCTTGTGCGTTTTAATATATTATTATATGGCTGGAGTCTCTAAGATTGTGCCCAGTAAAAAGACAACAAGCGTTCTTTGAGCTTTGCGAGAGATTGAGATCAGAGCAATATTTGGCACTGTTATCAGCCCTGTGTTGGTAATCAAGATACTTCAGTGACAAATTACTTGGTTCCAAGCCAGTTTGCACCATTCTGTTTGGATTTATTTTTATTTCTCTTGTCTCGTCTCATTCTTTATCTTGTTTACCTTGTTAGGTTTTGTGGTAAGCCTTGGTGGCTAAGCAGTGGAGTAATATTATATATTTATAAGGTTACAGGGCATGGGAGGAAGTTTGAGGCCTCACTACTGTGCAGAGTGTCTTCAACAGAATTACAGTTAGACAGCCATTAAAAGTACAGTGGGTGACCTTGGGCAAGTCACATGCTCTCAGCCTCAGGGAAAAGTAATGTCAAATCTCCTCTGAGCAAACCTTGCCAAGAAAACCACATGGGTCACCATGAGTTGAAAATGACTTGAAGGCACAAAACAACAACCATCTTTAGTTCTCAATCTTGTTGTTTGTTGCTGTTGTGTGCCTTCCAGCTGTTTCCAACTTATGGAGACCTCAAAGCAAACCCATCATGGGGTTTTCTTGGCAAGTTTCTTCAGACGGAGGTTGTCATTGCCTTCCTCTGAGGCTGAGAGAGTGTGACTTGCCTAAGGTCACCCAGTGGCTTGAGATGGCCAAGCTGGGATTCGAACATTGGTCTCCAGTGTCCTAGTCCAATGTCCAATGCTCTCCACTATGCTGGCTCTCCAGTTTTCAACCTGCCAACCCTAATGATAGCATGTGGGGTAACCAGGGATAATTCTTCACTCTCTTGTTGTGAATATGATGCATATCTCTATTATGGTAGCTCACTGTAGTTCGATGATTTTAAAAGCTTTCTCTGCGTCAAGTGGGAACATTTTTTAAAAATATATAAATTTCTGCAGAGAAGAGAGTCAAGGAGGGGAGGCACTAGAGTGGAGCTGAAGGCTCTGCAAATTGGATATATCTCATGTGCAACCATTTCTCCACCCATACTATAAATTATGGGAAGCCAACTTATGGCCCCCGACATGTTGTTGGGTTGCAGCTCTGTTGGCCCTACAGAGCATAGCCAGTGCTGAGGCAGGGATGATGGGAGTTGGAGTCCAAAAACATTCTAACTGTAATTGTATTTTTAACTTTGGTACGTTTTTAAATCAGTTTGATGGTATTTAATAGTGTTTTAATGTGGTGTTTTAAAATGTATTTTGAACTTTTTTGTAAACATTGTAATGTGTTATGGAAGCCACCTTGGATCCCAGTCTGGGAGAAAGGCAGCATGTAAATAAAGTAAAAATAAATAAATAAATAAATAAAATACTAAAACATATGGTTCCCATTTTTGTTCGAATGGAGCAGATCAATGGACCGTGCTTACATTAGCTTGCCCCTCTCTAAGGCACCTAGACTATAGTTCAGGGGTAGGCAACCTTTTTGAGCCAGGGACCGGGTTGCTGTCCCTCAGACAATTGGGGAGCCGAAGCACCAAAAATAAATAAATAAATAAATAAATAAAAATAAAAAATAAATAATTTTTTTTAAAAAATATGCATGCACAGTCTCTCAGCCTCAGAAAAGCCATGGCAAAACCCCTGTGGAGATTTTGCCAAGAAAACCCCAAGAACAAGTAATAACAACAATAATCAATATCATCATGGCGGCGGCGGTGGGGGGCAGCGGCAGGACCGGCGGCAGGACCGGCCTGGGGCCGGTCCAAAGGCCTCAGGGGCCCGCATCCGGCCCCCAGGGCTTAGGTTGCCTACCCCTGCTATAGTTCTTCAACCAGGGTTTTTCTTTCTTTTTAGTGCTGCTTCCCTTTCACAGTCCAAAGGGTTATGAATGAGCCTTCTCTCCTAAAGACTGAGCGTATCAAAACCATTTCAGTGGAAGGAGACTGGGAAAGTATTTTTAAGGCAGCCTGGAGACGACACCTTTCCAACGTATGATATGGAAGAGGTGACAAACAACAGATAATTTCATCAGAACAAATTTTCAGAACTTAATAATAATAATAATAATAATAATAATAAAATTTATTCATACCCCGCCCCTTTGGGATCAATCGAGACAGCTCACAATACAATACAATACAATAGTAAAAACAAATTACATCCCATCCACCCCTTAAAAAGTTATTAAATCTATTACAAATTAAAATAATTAAAATTAAAACAACATTAAAACAACAGTCACAATTATACAGCGAAACAGAGGACTGCGGCAATGTAACAGATGGCTTACTTGCTTACAAAGCTGTTGCGCTGACATACCGAACTGCACAAAGGCAATGTCTTTTAAGCCAGAGTGAAGAGGATTCTTCGGGTCACCACTGAGAAAGCTCTGTCTCTCAGGATTGTTGTTGTTGATTGCCTTCAAGTCATTCCCGACATGTGGTGAGCCTATAATGGCGTTTTCGTGGCAAGATTTACTCACAGGAAGTTTGCCTTGGCTTTTCTGTAAGGTTGAGAGAGTGCCTTGCCCATGCTCATCCAGTGGGTTTCCATGACTGAGTGGGGATTCAAACCCTCACTTCTCAGAGACCTAGGGGGGATGCAGACGAGGGCGTCCAAGACGCCCTGGTCCGCAGAGCTGCGGGGCCAAGGCAGCCTCACCGGGGCGCATCTCCGCCGAATCTAAAAGGAGCGCCAAATTGGCGCTCCTTTTAGATTTAAGGGAAAGTGCACCCGCCACTTTTAGGGCGGGCGCACTTTCCCTTAAATCAAACTCAAACGCTGCGGCGAGTGCGGTCGCTGCGGCGTGAGGCCAACCTGGAAGCGCCGGCCGTGCAGATGGCCAGCGCTTCCGGGGGCGACCTCAGGAAGAGGAAGGGGCGCCGAACGTGCGGCTGCCCCTCCTCTTCTGGGCCCGGAAGACGACTCTATTAGTCGTCTGCTGAGGCCCCTAGATTTAAGGGAAAGTGCGCCCTAAAAGCAGCGGGCGCACTTTCCCTGACTCAAACGCCGCGGCGAGTGCGGTCGCCGCGGCGTGAGGCCAACCCGGAAGCGCCGGCTGTGCGGATGGCCGGCGCTTCCGGGGGCGACCTCAGGAAGAGGAAGGGGCGCCGAACGTGCGGCTGCCCCTCCTCTTCCGGGCCCAGAAGACGACTCTATTAGTCATCTGCCGAGGCCCCTAGTCCACTACTCAAACCACTTACACCACACTGGCTCTCAGGACTTTACCATATGAGGCTAAAAAGCAGAATTTTAACAGGATAAAAACATCTTTGGCCAGTAGATATCAGATGATGTCATTCATCCTGCTGCTGCCTTGCTATTGTAGTGTACCTTTTAACTGAAGGGCAAAACTTGTCAATAAACTCTCAATCTCACTATTATAACACAGCTATTATAGTGCAAAAAGTCTCTTCACTTCAGTTCTAGTATTATAGCAGTCAAGAGCAGGGTGACAGATATCATAACCGCAAAGGAGGACAAGGCACTGCAGAATGTAGGCCATTACAAAACCAAAGCTAATAATATACATTCATTTCATATGGTTCATATACTGTATTTTATTATGTACTGAACCATATTTTTCTGATGAAGTTACCTTCATTAAAAGGCCTTGTTGGCTTGCAATGTACTTACAGAACTCTGAGCAAGTCAAAGGCTTAAAATTGTCCTTTATGAGCAACCAACCCTTGACTGAATCTACATCTAAATTATTGTTTTAATTTGTCCATTGAGGAAATTAAGAGGAAAAAAAATTTTCATGGTGTCCTCAAGCAGCCCATTACCTAACTCGTTTGCTGTCCTTTCTCTCTTGGAGAAACAAACGCACCCTGAGCTCTGGGTGCGAGTCTTCTCTGCTGCAGCTCCTTGGAAAAAATAACTTTAAGAAGGATCCATACTGTCCTTCTATTTGCAGTGAGGACAAGCTGCTGAGTAGATCCAATTCTCAAAGGGGAACAGCAAATGTGGTGTCACTCAATGTGCTTCTTAGCCATGCTCAAAAATGGAGGACATTTTGGAATTCCTCCTGGAGAGAAGGTTGAAATGCAGACCATGTCCAGGAAAAAGAGGACATCTTGTCACCCTGGTCATGAGGCAGGACAGGGGCTGATTCTCCTCCTCTCGTCCTCCCCACTTGCTATTCCAGAGAAAGCTAACTCTATGCCTGTAGGAATTTTTGGTTTTTATTGTTGCTGTGTTTCCATACTTAACGGCAAAATGATAAAATAAAAACGATTTTAATCATTTTTGCCATAATCACGCAAGCACAGCAAAATTAAAAATAAATAAATAACCAGAGGTTATCCTGCTTTGGAAAGAGGAGGAGAATCAGACCTGCTCCTGGCACTGACAGTTTTAATGCCGGAATTGAAGTGAAAAGGCTTATCACACCCAAAGTGGTTTTTTTCCCCAAGCAGTGCAGTTGTGCAAAATAAAAGAGGTGTGATAAGAAACATCTTAAAAGTGGTAAGTTCCTGTTTCCTTTCATGACAAATGATTGCCACAAGATACGCGGCTGGTGTGATAATGTCCTCAGAATACTTGAGTCATATTTACTCAGACATAAGTCCTGCAGTGCTTGGTGGAAGTTACTCCAAAATCAGTATGTATTAAGATAGCAGCCATTTTATCTTGGTGTCACCCACTATTGTCCTCTTTAAAGCAGACACTTTCAAGAATCGTCTTAAAGAACCAGACCATCTATGGGCTCAGTCATTTCTAGCCTGATTGACAACTGCTATCTAGAGATCTTTTGGATTTATAGTTTGTAAGATCCAAGGCAATATCCTTCACATTCAGGGGCAGAGGACTTCAGGTGGAACTTGAAAAGTTACTTATCAAAAATAATTTGTTCCCTAACTCACTATAGTGTTTTTTTAAAAAATTGTCATTATTTGTTGGTACAGTGTTATCAAAATAATGTGTTGTTCCGTACTTTTTTTTTAATAGCCTCAGGATTGATAAGACAATGGCATAAATCTTGAAAGTACAGTTGGCCCTCTGTATCCACTGATTGAAGCATGGATTCAAGCATCTACAGATTGAAAATACTCAAAAATATATATAATTTCCAAAAAGCAGACCTTGATTTTGCCATTTTATATAAGAGATACTATTTTACTATGCCATTGTATATAATGGGACTTGAGCATCCACAGATTTTGGCATCCACTGGGGGTCCAGGAACCAAATCCCAGCAGATAGCAAGGGCCCACTGTATTCTGTCAAAATGCCTCTGAAAACAGCCTTTAAAAGTAACTTTGAAAAGTACCTCGACAACATTATCCATTGCTCCAGTAAAGAAACTTTGTTCTTACCTGTTTGGCCACTTTTGAAATACAGTAATGACTTTGTTGTGCCCTTATTAAGAAATAAATAGGTGACAAGTTGCAAGTAACAATGGGCCCTTTCATTGCACATAATTATAGCTCTATGATTCCAGTTAAACTGCTATGGCTCTGTCCCATGGCGTGATGGACTTTGTAGTGTGGTGGGGGACTAGAACTCTTTGGCTGAGATTTCTAAGTACCCCCTTGCCATGCCAAACTGATCCCAGGGATTCCATAGGATGGAATCATAACAAATAAGTGAAATCATAGTGCTAGGCTTTTGTAATGGAAAGGGCCCTATGTCACTTGAAATGAATTTATTCCAAGCTGTGACTCAATATATATATTCAATTATTATATACGGTATATGTGTGTGTGTGTGTGTGTGTGTATATGAGGTCTAAAACACACAGCAGAAATAATCCAAGGTGACCAGTGGTCCTCCATTTCAGCCTTCTGTCCAGGAAGAATTCCCAAAGGTCTTCCATTTTGAGCAGGACTGAAAAGCATGAATTTATATGAGTGTTTTTAGCTTTTATTTGGCCGTGTCCTACATTTTTCCTATGGAATGTCCTATATTTTGAGGTGCTTTGTCCTCCTCTGAGGTCACCCTGACTGGAGCTCCTCTCAAACTGCAGTTTGAGGTCACTTTAACTACCATGACTCCAAATGATGAAATCCTGGGAATTGTCATTTATTGTGGCCCCAGAGCTCTCTGAGAGAGAAGGCTCAATGTCTCCCAGAACTACAGTTCCCAGAATCCCCTAGCATTGACCAGGGCAGTTAAAGCCATATCAGACGGGATGATTTCTGCAGTGTGTTTTGAGCCTAAGAGGTTCTCCCTGTTTACGTATGCTCAGCTCTCTTGCGGGTGAGAATTGTTGGATTGCTTTGCATATTTCTGATGTAGCTTTTTCCATTTGCATTGATCCAGATGTCCTCACAGGAGAGAAAGAGAGAGACTGGATGGAGAATATCAGTAATCCTCCTGCCCCACGCGGCGGTAAACATTTGCTCTGTTGGGAGGCTGCATCCCCCCATTTTTCCACAGAACCACAAAGGGCGCGTGCCGTCGAGACCAAAGGGCTGTTTATTTTCTCTGGCCAGCTCCTTCTCCCCTTCCCTCACCTTTATCTAGGGAAAAGGTTGCCATACTGGGTGGGTGAAAGGTTACAAGGCTGCCAGGTCATTGGAGTCAATGATTGACAAGAATGGATCACCAAGCCAGGACCTGACCAGTTCCAAAGAGCAGAAAGGCGCCAACTTTCGGTTCAGCCAGCCACATCAACACTCCCTATGGACAATCGCCTCCCCCCACGGCCTGCTTAATGGATGAACCAAGACCTACAGAAGGAGAGGAGGATGTCCCTGTACACCTGAATGAATAACACAGGCCTTTCCCCTGCATTTGCAGCGCAGTTTTGGGTTTGTTTTTTTTTTAAGTGGCCCTGCCGTTCATCTAAGACTCTCATGATGCAACCACAGAGAGTTCACAGTTTGATGTTAGCATGCTGCAAAACTACCTAAGCAAGAAGAAATGGTCTGAGATGCCCGGGAAGGGATACAGGGAGATTCCCCATTCATTGAGAGAGGTGCCTCAGGCGGCGGGTGCTGCAGGATGGGAGCATCAACAAAGTGTTGGAGGGTCTAGCTGTGTCCCCCCCCCCAACCTTGGCTGCCTTGGCTGTACTGTTAGGCTGAGTGAGGACCAGAGGGCCCTTGGTATCGGTTGGGGTTTGGTTCCAGGACTCCCCCCCCCATGGATACCCAAATTTGTGGATGTGCAAGTTCCATCATATACAATGGGGTAGCAAAATAATATCCTGTTTATAAAATGGAAAAAAAATAAAATAATATAAAATATAAAAAGGAAGATAGGAAGAAAATAAATTCATTTGAGATACAGTGCTGGAGAAGAGTGCTGAGGATACCATGGACAGCCAAGAAGTCAAACAAATGGGTGCTAGAACAGATCAGACCAGAAATCTCTCTGGAAGCCAAGATGACTAGACTAAGGTTGCTGTACTTTGACCACATCATGAGAAGGCATGACTCATTGGGAAAAACAAGAATGCTAGCAAAGGTGGAGGGAAGCAGAAAGAGAGGGAGACCGCATTCTAGATGGATGGACTCTATAAAAGAGGTCACAGCTATGAATTTTCAGGAACTGAGGAGAGCAGTGGATGACAGACAATCTTGGAGATGTCTAATCTACAGGTTGAGATCAACTCGAGGGTGGATAACAATAATAAAATATAAAATTGTAATATCAAGGTTTGCTTTTCGGATTTAAAAAAAATATTTTCGAGCCATGGGTGGTTGAATCTGTGGATGCAGAATTGGTGGATATGGAGGACCAACTGTAGAATCATGGAGATGGATGAGACCACAAGGGCCATCCAGTCCAACTCCCTGCCATGCAGGAACACAGAATCAAAGTATCTCCGGCAGATGGCCATCCAGCCTCTGTTTAAAAATCTCCAAAGAAGGAGACTCCACCACAACCGCTAACAATCAGGAAATTCTTCCTAAAGTTGAGGTGGAATCTCTTTTCCTGTAGTTTGAATCTGTTAGGTAGTTGCTTCAGATGATTGGGCAGCAGATTACCAGGCTACGGTATTTGACGGACCGTATCTTCCCATATGGGCCTACAGGAGCTTTCAGATCAAAAAGAGGTTGTGAAAAAATAAAGCATATCAAACAAAACAAAACAAAAAATATTTTACAAGAATTAAAGAAACATCTGATATACCAGTAAATATTATCTGGACATAAGAACTATTCACAGTTTGTCTAATGAAGAGTTTGTTTTAATTATAGTATTGTAAATAATTGTTTTTGTTTCATAGATGGTTGTTTTGTATAGCTTGCAATACATATAATACATTGGAGGAGATATTCAGATTATACATATTATAGAGTTCTTTATTCTTTCACCATCACTACACTATGCTATCTCTCTTACCAATGGCAGGGCTAGCCCTTAAAAACAAACCTGTCTCATAAACCATCTGTAGATGGCTCTTGAAATGGTGGGAAAATAAGGAGCAGTAAGGTGGCTTCAATTTTCTTAATGTTACGATGCAGTCCTGATGATTGCTTCTGTCTAGGATTTATTTAGTTTTATGCTACCAGCAGGAGATTCTGATGGGTGGTTTATCATAAGAAGCATACTAGTTGAGAAAGAGAGATTACATCTGGTAACTCAGCATTGGCATGGGGCCAGGTAGATCACTAGAAAAGTGGTGGTCTGGAGACTTAAGGAAGTAAGGATAAAGAAACAAAGGATGAGAAAAATTCCCCTTGATACACTATAATGCAATAGGACAACAACAAAAAGGAGAAGTTACTGATCAATTTATTCACCAGCTTCAGCCAGTACAAGAAGTACTGAGGAGTCCTTGAGTTGACTGAAAGTGTTACTTAAGTTTAAGGAACATGAAGCTAATCTAGGACCATAGTCTGCATCACTGTGAGTCTATTAATAAATATTCAGAAATGGAAGAGAAGGTCAGGAGGTGCTTGGGCTTATTTAAGTGTACCAATTTAGATCAAGGTGATTTAAATAATATCTTCAAATTAAAACTGAAACCAAAAGAGGGGAAAGCCAATTTTAAAAAAATTGTTCTGAATCACCATTTTCCAGTTATTATTTAAGACACCAGAGAAATAAAAGTGTATCATAATGGGTCCCAATTACCATAGTTATTTAACAGTGAATTGTGTCCCATTTGGTTTTAGTCTACTGTTTGTCTTTTTTCACATAACTGCCTTACCCACACAAAAGTAGTTTTAACCAGAAGCAACCAAGCAAGCCATTGGAAGCGGAGCAACTGGGCAGATGGGTGTTCCCCATGAAATGGAAGTTAAGTGTTCATTTTTATTTTTTACTATTTTTTGGCCTAAATCCAATTGTTAATCCCAAATACATGTAATAATTTGCTGAATGGTAAATCAACAGTTATGTAGGTCCCATTGATTCAATTGGTCAACTTTTGTTGGGACTAGCAACCTGGATTTAGGCTCAGAGTGAGAATTATGTGGCCCTTTAGATGTTGCAGAATTGGAAGTCCTAGCCATCCTAGCCAGTATAGCCAATAGTGAGGAATTCTGGGAGTTGCAGTCAAATAAGATCTGCAGGACTACACAATTTAGGCCTTGGATTATTAAATTTAATAATAATGTTACATTCAGTTACATTTTTGTGAGTGATTCCAAGAGCTCAATGCTTACCGAGATTCAATTCCTTTGGAAGGTGATAATTAGAAGATTATTGTGTTTTTTGTTTGTGTTTATTTCCAGACAAGAGCATAGTCTAGACACACAGCTTAAACACTCCAATAAACATTGAAATCCACTTCCCTACCACAAGAGATCTTCAGGGAGAGGTACCCTTGATGCTGTTCCTTTACAGAGCCCAAAACCCTGGACTCAGCTCCCTTCAAAGATTGCTTCTGTTGTTCTCCGCTCAGAGATAGTATAGTCAGCCCTTGGTAGCCACAATTCCTTATCCATGGATTCAACCATCCACGGCTTGAAAATATTAATATATATATATCAGTTCCCCAAAGCAAACCTTGATTTTACAATTTGTATAAAGGGGCACCATTTGGATGGTTTGATTTTGAGTTCCTGCATGGCAGGGGGTTGGACTGGATGGCCCTTGTGGTCTCTTCCAACTCTATGATTCTATGAGTCTATGATACTGTGCCATTGTAATGAGACTTGAGCATCCATTACAAACGGGGGATCCTGGATCCAAACCCCAGCAGGTACTAAGGGCTCACTGTGTGTCCCATCTCTCTGCTGTACTCAAAACATCCCAATAGGACTCACCAGGGCTAATGTTCAGCTGAAGCACAGGCTATCTGACAGACTGATTCACCCCCACAAGCCTGCCAAGACTTGAGATGGGAGGCATTTGTCTTGGTTACACCACCCTCACAGGGATCTTTTTTGGGAACAGAGGAGGCAGTTTTCTCAATGGCTGCTCCCAGGCTCTGGAACTTCCTTGCTAGAGAGGCTGCTAGATTGGTTCCCTCTTTGTCTTTCTGTGAGTAGGTAGAGACAAGCCTGTTCTGACATCCTTTTTGGAATTACTGTACTTCCAAGGAAAGAGTTTCAAGCAGTGTATTGTATTGCTTCTTTTACACTTTCTTAACTGATAGGTTTAAAATTCTAATTCTATACAGTAGAGACAGTATTTTTCTTTTTTAACAATTGCTTTTTGTGTGTTTGTAACTACTTTGTATTTGCATCTGTTTTAATTTTTGGGAAATGCTTTGAATCCTGCTTTTGGGAGGAAATGTGACATAAATGCTGCTTTTATTTTCTCCTCTTTTTCTTGCCTGAGCTCCCACCGCTATTATCTACAACTGTCCTCCCCTATGGACTTTATCACACGGGGGAAATCCTGTGCAGAAACAGAGTTTTTAATAGAAACACACACACACACACCCTGCAAAAGCGGTTAGATTTTCAGACAACGTCCATATTAAACTGTGGTTAACCCAAACAGAAGGTAGTAGAAAGCCACTTCTTTTTACTTTTGGAAAATCCTGAAAGTAAAAAGGAGCGGCTATTGACCACTTTCCGTTCAGGCTAACAACACTTTAACAGTGATGTGTGTGAAAATAAACCTGCTTTTAAATCCTGTTTCTGCATGGGATTTCCCCCATGTGATAAGGTCCTATGTTGGGTGCTTTTGCCACTGAGCCCTGCACATACTGATGTACACATACATTTGGGCTTATTGAATATAGAATAGCAATAGCACTTTTCTATACCCCTTTATAGTGCTAAGCACTCTCTAAGCCGGGGGTAGGCAACCTTTTTGAGCTGGGGGCCGGGTTGCTGTCCCTCAGACAATTGGGGGGCTGAAGCACCAAAAATAAATAAATAAATAAATAAATAAATTTTAAAAATGCATGCACACTCTCTCAGCCCCAGAAAAGCCATGGCAAAACCCCTGTGGAGATTTTGCCAAGAAAACCCCAAGAACAAGTAATAACAACAATAATCAATATCATCATGGCGGGGGGCGGCGGCGGCGGCAGCAGCAGCAGGACCAGCCTGGGGACGGTCCAAAGGCCTCAGGAGGCCACATCCGGCCCCCGGGCCTTAGGTTGCCTACCCGTGCTCTAAGCATTTTACAATGTGTTAGCCAATTGCCCAAAATGGAATAGATGCCATTAAGAACCGAGAACCCAAAAGGTTCCAGATTCCATGAGAGGGACTTTGGAGTGTGTAAGCACAAGGTCCAGTGTCAGATATAATGCCAACCATAGCTTGGTGCTATGTGTGAACCAGTGGCCTATATGTTGTATGGTAATTCTGTTTTGAGAGAACCATGGTAGCATAGTTATTTGAGTGTTGGACTACAGTTCTAGAGACCAGGGTTCGAGTTCCCACTCAGCCATGAAATCCACTGGGTGACCCTCGGCAAGTCACATGCTCTCAGCCTTGGGGAAGGCAATGACAAGCCTCCTCTGAAAAAAATCTTGCCAAGAAAACCCTATGATAGGTTCACCTTGGTCGCCATAAGTTGGAAATGACTTGAAGGCACACAAGAACAACAATTGTGCTTTGTGGGCTAAATACCCTGATTGCATCAGAACTCATCTGATCTTGGAAACTAAGCAAGATGAGGTATTGCCAAACAATACCTGGTGCTTTAGGCGATATTTCAGAGGAAGGTAATGCAAACCACCTCTGAATATTCCTTCCCTAAGAAAATACTGTAAAATGAATGGGGTCACCATAAGTCAACAGGCCACCTGAAGGCACACATACATATGCACACAATTGTGCTCTCCTTTCAAACTTGTCAAAACTGCTCTCACTGGCTTATATTGTTTTTGATGCTGGCCAAAACAGACATAGGTGTTAAACAAATATTCAGCATCCTTTTTGTTTGGGCTGTTCTTGAGAGGAGTCTGACATCTTCCAAACAGCTTGCTTTCATCATCTGGTGTTCTTATATGATAATATGTGGTAAATTACCGTACATGTGATTGGTCATTACGTCAACTAATACTGTTTTGTGTATTTTAATTAGATTATCATATCAATATTAATTAATTAATATTAATTATATTAAAATATTATTAATATTAATGGCTATGTAGTGTTATATACCCATATTGGCTAAATACATTATACACACTTCAAATGAAATGTGATGGTTCTTCCAGATAGCTTATATGGCCTAGATGTTGGCTGAATTGACCCTGGGTTCAATTGCCTTCAGGTGACCATCCTTTTCCATTACAAAGCTGCTTTGACTCTACAAACATTCAACAGCTTTTCCTGGAAATGCTGACAAGAGCTGCCTTTCCTGAATTTCTGCCCATGCACAGCTAAATAAGTAGATTCTGGAATACTGAATTAAATAGTAGAGGTGGCTCAGAGAGTCCTAAATCAGATCTAACAGTGGGAAAAGAAAAGGTGTCCATCCATACAAGGACTTTGAAGCCAATTTCACCACAAGGTGACACACACATTTGGGATGGGTGACAACAGGATATGGCTAATGAGCCATTAGTATATTGTGGTTTTGAGTTTCTCTGTGCAATCATGAGGGCTGGAAACTCTTTTTGCAATACAAATACCACCAAACTGACACACTCCCTATTTTTAGCAATCTTTACCTATCATCCTATATCCTATTTCTTTCCCAATTCCTATGCCAACCATCTGGTTACTCAGGCTTAGATGACATCTAGATTTTGACTCAACTGCCTTTCATTTCATAGGACATTTTCACAATCAACTAAATTATAATTTGGGGTGGTGGCGGGGTTGACACAGTGGAGCAGGCAGCTTGATAGGCAGGACAGGGTGCACTTTAATATTGTCAGGAAAAAAGAATCCAGTACCACAAGGGCGACAGCCTTTCACGCCTGAGGAAATTTAATATCGGTTGAGTCTCCTTTATCTGAAATGTTTGGGGCCAGAAGCATTTTGGACTTTGGATTTTTTAAGGTTTTGGAATCTTTGCATCTGCATAAGGAGATATCTTGGGGATAGGACCCATTTCTGAACATGAAATTCATTTATATTTTGTATACATCTTACACACATATCCTGAAGGTAATTTTATACATAATATTTTAAAATAATTTTGTGCATGAAACCAAGTTTGTGTACGCTGAACCACCCAAAAGCACTATCCCAGCCACCTATGTGGGCAATTTTAGATTTTGGAGTATTTCAAATTCCAGAATTCCAGATAAGGGATCCCCAGCTTGTATTACCATACCAACTGCTATGGATTTCCCATGAAAACCAGATAGAGATTTTAAGGTAACAAAAGCAGATGTCTTCATTGAACAATAAAAGAAAGCATCAGCAGCTGAGATGAGAGGGGCACCTTTAATGAGGAACAGTTGGATTAATTAACTCAGAAGTCAAGGTTTGTGTTTGTATGCAAACTACAGAAACCAGTTTATTCACCTACTGCAACCTTCTGAGCACAAACCAAAAATTCCTCCCTTCACTTAAATATTTGACCTGGATAGCTATGATAGGTACCATAAAGCTCAGGATTAGAGAAATGCCTGAACTAATCTTACACCAATGTAGAGCTTTTACTGACCATCTTGTAGGATAACAGGAATTAGTCAGGACAGAAGGGATCAGAAGATCTGTTATTGCTTTTGTAGCTAATTTGTTGAGATTGCTTCATCCTTGAAAGAAGCGTTTTCAAATGGAAAATGCCACCTTAACTATCATCATAACTTGCTCCCTTGAGATATTATCCCCAAAGTAGGGGTGGGCAATGTGTGGCCCTCCTGATGTGGTTGGACAGCAACTTCCATCATCCTTCACAATTAGCAATGCTGACAGGGGATATTAGGGATTGTAGTCCAAAACCATCTAGATGGCCACAAGTTGCCCATCCCTGGTATAACACCCAGCCTTGAAACCCAGAAACCAACACCATGCCTAAGGATAATCCAATATAGTCTTCTCTTTCCTCATCACTGAATAAAGTCTGGAACTAGCCATAACATAGTGGTTCTCCTCATGACTTAGGATCTGTCCTCTGATGTTACTGGTCCAGACTGAGATACAGAATACTCCTTCAGATCCACATGTGAGGGCTGAGTATGGCAATCCTCCCCCTCTTTTACAGGTGCATGTTTGTCTTTGGAAGGTTTCTGTGCTGCTGAGATAGGTGTCATAGTATATCGGGTGCTGATGGTACGCCCTGAAACACACCGATATTCTGCCTGCTCTTTCCTTTCTTTCCCATTCTGACAAATGGTGAGCTCCACTGGGACAGAGGTGGTGGTCTCTTTCTTGACCACATGGATAGAGAGTTGGGTATGTGGAGGGATCTTAGCAGGTAGCAGAACCTCCACCTTCTCACTGGTGGTGGTAGACTCATGCTTCCCCTTCTGCACCACAAAGACGTTAGCAGCTCCCAAGGTGACCTGGAATGAGAAGCCAAGTTTTAGGGTTGTGGTGTTGCTGAAGTGGAAGCTCTGGAAAACGGTGGTCGTGTATTCCCTGCAGGTGTTGGCAGTAAACGCTTGCTCATATTCGGTACAGTTGGTTCCCACAATCTCATCAATCAGGATATCCTTCTCATCCTCCACTTTCTTCTGGTTCCAAAGTACCTTTGTGGTGATGATGGGGCATCCAGGCTGCAGCGGCCGCAGGTGAGATACACTGTCATCAAAATTGATCTCAGTTTTGTAGTCACGAATGCGCTCCCCAGGCCAGGCGACATGATACCACCCGCCCCGGTTTGGGTGTTTATACAAGAGCCATACTCCCCTTTGCACTACATGGGAGGAGACACAATCGTTGAAGTAGCCGTAGGCAAGGTTGGTCTCCTCCTGCACCACCTTTCTTTGACCCTCATAGTTGGGCAGTTCATACAGCGTGATCAAAGGTTCAGAGAGGTCATGGTGAACCAGTCGGAGGGATGAGATTTTGTTGCTCTTGTCAATCTCACGGTAATCCCCTTCCTCAAAAGCAAAACCATCTCCTTCAAATCTGGGGGATTTGTAGGCTACCCAGGGCTGCCCAATGACCTTCAGAGAGGAGATGCAGTCCCCAAAGTCCAGCTCATGCAGGTCAGGGATATCACAGGTGAACTCTTTGCTGAGCCCTTCGAAATTGGCCTTGTCATACACAATTATCTTGTTCATGCTGGGCTTTTCTGAGGACATCGCTATTCTTCTCTCTAGACGCTTCTTCCAAAGCAAATTGGAATCCAACGTCTTTGTCTTGTCCCAGGCCTGAGTTGCTAAAAAGTATTAAATGAGAGTTAATTTCTTTGTTATACTATATGAATTCCACATGGAAAGAAAAAAAAAGAGCTACTTCAGGAGTGGGCAACCACCAAGAATGCAGGCTGACTCCCACCTTCTCCCACTTCTCTGCAGAGAAGGAAAAATGAGGGCATTGCCCCTCCAATATGAATCCTGACCTCCAATTATGATTTTCCTACAGTCCCCACATTTCTAGCATTGTAGTAACATAAAACTTCAGTTGAGCATTTAGAAATACAGTTTAGGCATCGAAAGAAAAAAGGCAGGCATCATTACCAAGAGAAAGCAACACATAGCAGAGTTCTAGATGTGAATGATATTCAGTGTGTAACTTTCTGGATTGCTAGAAATCTGGGAATCGAAGGAAACACCACAGGAGCTCTTGTGGGCTGGGAGGTGATACAGAAATCCTTTAAACAAATATACAAATAAAATTTAATGGGGAGAGGCAGAATTCTTATTTGGGGGTAATGATCTTATTTCCCACTCTCTAGCTACACCCCTATTGACATAAGTGGCCTCAAGCCAAAAGGATGTTCACCTGTTGTCATAGTCAGATGTGAAAGGAAAGTCTGAATCACTACAATACATATACAAGCTGAGTCTCTCTTATTCGGAATGCCTGGGTCCAAAAGTGCTTTGGATTTCAGATATTTTGATTTATTTTATTTGGAACATTTGCATATGCATAATGAGCTATGTGAGATGGAACCCAGGTCTGATCAGGAAATGCATTTATGTTTCATATACGGCGCCTTATACACATAGCCTGAAGATAGTTTTAGATTATATTTTTCAATAATTTTGTGCATGAAACAAAGTTTGTGTACATCGAACCACCAGAAAGTCAAGGTGTCACTATCTCAGCCACTCATAAAAAAGTTTTGGTTTTTGGAGTATTTTAGATTTCGGAATTCCAAGTAAAGGAGACTCCATGTGCAACAGGACATGGAACATGAGAAGCACAAATCAGGGAAAGCTGGCAATCATAAAACAAGAAAGGGATTATAACCTTCGGTAAAGTGGAAGGCAGTAGGAGAAGGGGAAGACCACATTACAGATAGATTGACTGAACCAAGGAAGGCACAGCTGCTCTGAGTCTGCGCTAGTCCTGAGCAGGACTGTTGATGACCAAAGCTCATGAAGGTCTCTCATTCATAGGGTTCCCATAAGTCAAAGCCAACTTGATGGCAAATAACAAATCTGTAATGGACCATGTGCCAGCAGTGGGTTGGCTCAAATTCAGGGTGACCAGATGTCCTCACCACAAAAGAGGACGAGGTCATGGACAAATAAAAGCTCCAAACACTCACAGAAATATAAATTTATGCTTCATAGTCATGCTCAAAAGGGAGGACATTTTGGAATTCCTCTGGGGCAGAAGGTTGGAATGGAGGACATGTCCTGGAAAAGGAGGACATCTGCTCACTCTGCCCAAATGAGATACCTCTTTGCTCCTTTTCTGACACTCTCCCTTCCTGCCCAGCTGGCTGCCAGGAAGAGGATGGACTGCTCTTTCTCAAGGTCTGAGCCAGTTGTTTGCAAGTGGGTTTGGAAATCAAGCAAAAGGTCACCGGGTGTCCATTCCTTGCTTAATCCTTCAGTCCTCACCTTCATCTGAAACAAAGCATCCTTGGTTACCTTTGTCCCTGTCTCTCTCTTTTGTTGTGCCTGGCATTGTCTGGAGGTAGGATTAGAGATTGCCCAGTGCAAGGATAGCATTTTGGCTATTCACACCATGCCCAAGGATTATCTTTCAAGCCTCAAGTATCTCAGTCCAGTCCACATTTAAAAGTCCTCTTCCTACTGTCAACAGACTAGATCCAAATAGTTCCTGCTTTCTTAAAAAAAGATCATCCAGACAACAGTTGTCATTTAAAAAAAAACAACCTGTAAGACAGGATACAAATTAATGCCTTTGCTCAAATGGCTGGATTCACACAAAAGGGTAGTGACTTTTTTATTATTAAAAATGCAGACCTTCAGGAAGTGCATGCTTAACAATGAAGGGAATTCTATAAAGCTATGAGGCCTAATGGTTTAGAGGAGAATGAGGACTATGGTCTCAGGTCCATTTCTTAAGGCCAAACTAAAAAAGGTTTGCCTTATGGTGACCCTAAGGCCAACCTATCAGAAGTTTGTTTGCCATTGTCACCCTCTGAGGCTGAGAGAGTATGACTTGCCCAAGGTCACCCAGTGGTTTGTTGGTTTGCTTTTTTGCTCTCCAGAATCATAGTCCAACACTCAAACAGCTACACCACACCGGCTCATGCATTTTTAGGCAGTTGTGGCCATTTGAGGGCAAAACATTGTCTGAAAATTGCCCCACAAGTTAAAAAAAGATTTTTTTTTGATGGAGCAGGAGAGATCTTCTGGGATGTGCCATGGGCCACACTTTGCCCACTTCTTTTCTAATAACGTTCTTGTCTAATGATAGGTACAGCGTTATAGGGAGAGGCTAATGTGGATCAGGGGTTAGCCATGTGGCAGAGACTTGCAGCTTTGTAGACGTTCTACCTTGCCCTTTTCTTGACCCAGTGTCCCTGTGGACAGATAAGTGGAAGTTTTAAGGCGGGAGGATTTCCAGAAGGCAGGAACAGCTTCTAATAGGTGGGATGGAGGAACAATATGTGCCCCCAGTTTCTACCATAAGCCATATCAGGTCCAGAAATGTTGGGAACATATTTTTTTTTGGGGGGGGGGGACAGAACTGCATGAAAGTCCACTTCTGGATGGGGGAGATGGCTTTGGGGGAAGCAAGGATGAGTCCCATTTGAGAGCAAAAGTGCCACTTCTAGGAGCCCCAGACTTTTCAGTCCTCAAATTACTTTTCTTTACCAGGAGAGGAATCAAGGGTTCAGATGCTACAAATTATTATCATTATTATTATTATTAGGCCTTGGGGAATTTCAGTTTTGCTTCATGCTAAGCTAAGTCAAATTGTCCCCTAGCAATATTGTCAAATGTACATTAACGGAAAGCATTTGTAAAAGCTTTTCAGAATTTATTCAGAGACCCCTCATAAGCCAAGGCCCTACGCTTTCACACCAACAGCACCTTGAGAAAATGCAAGTGTGACTAACATCACCATTTTATAGTTTCTCCTCTCCTCCTGTATGATTCTTAACACCTTATCTGATAAAGAAGCCAGAGGAGCTTTTGAAAGCTTCCATCATGTCTTTTGTGCATTTTGGTTGGCCCCATAAAGGTATCTGTGTTTTAGGGATTTTGGATGATATTGTACTTTGCTATATGGCCAACACAGCTACCCCTGAATATGTTATAGCACTACTATTCTTCTATAACTGCTATGGCTGCCTCCTGTGGAACCTGGGATTTGCAGTTTAGGGAGGGGCATTTAGAGTTCTCAGCCAGAGAGCTGTAGTGCCTCCCCAAAGTACAGTCTCCAGCATTCCATAGGATGTTGCCATGGCTAATACTTTGGTTCATTTCATCTCCAGTTTAAAGATATATCATTAAAAAGGAGATACAAGGGGTCTTGAAGATGCCCATCACCAATTATTATCTGGACAATAGACTCAGCAAGAAGGCCACAGGACCCTTGAAGTGCTTATAGCCAAGGTTTAGCATGAGCAATAGTTTCATTCCCAAAACCTAGTGGCATATTGTTTATTTAAAGTACATTTGCTAAAAGCCTTAACAAAAAGCCTACACTGAAAGAAGAGTCAAGCTCAGAGCATGCTTTGCTCTTTTCTGATACTCTACGTCACCAGGTGATTCTTGAAGTGGTTATTCACTATTCAACCATGATTCATTTATGAATATGCCTTGTTCACAGGGTGACCAGACATCCTCCTTTTCCAGGACATGCCCTACATTTCAACCTTCTGTTCAGGAGGAATTTCATGATGTTCTCCATTTTGAGCATGACTAAGAAGCATGTATATATATTAGAGTTTTCAGCTTTATATGGCAATATCCTGCTTTTTTCTTGAATGTCCTACATTTGGTGGTGCCATGTCCTCCTTTGCAGTTAGGACACCAAACACATCCTAGCACAGGTCGGTTACATTTCCATTCCTTTGCATTGTCTCTGATGTGTAGCTAAATTCTAATCCCCTCTCTGCACTTTTCCAACTGCCTATCTATCAGCTTTCCAAATGCTGATTTATTTTTTGCCCAGTACACCCTCCTTAAAAAGCTTACTGATTTATGGAGAGATCAAGTTTGGCTTCCATTTGTAATGCCCCACTGCACATCTTTCCTGCTCCTTTTTTCTAACTTTTCTCTTACCACAGAAAATTCACGAAGGTGGAAAGACAGAATAGCTCGACAGTGTCTTTTGACTGGTATGAACTGTCCTTTCAGAAACATCCCTAGGCACGGTTTTCCTCACTATGATGAAAAGCGCTGTATTTCTATTTAAATTATAATTAGTTTTTGTGGGTTTTTCGGGCTGTGTGGCCATGTTCTAGAAGAGTTTCTTTCTGACGTTTCGCCAGCATCCGTGGCTAGCATCTTCAGAAGATCTTCTCTGAAGATGCCAGCCACAGATGCTGGCGAAACGTCGGAAAGAAACTCTTCTAGAACATGGCCACACAGCCCGAAAAACCCACAAAAACTATGGATGCCAGTCATGAAAGCCTACGACTTCACATTAAATTATAATTATTTTTAAAATTAAATGTATGCATATGAATCTTTGTTGGCATTGGGATTTCCTCTTGGTGCTGCATTTTTATTTTCTGATTCTTTTTTGGATGATGTACCAACAGTCATTGTTGAAACAGATGGCCAACTACTTTCTCTTCCATCTGAGTTTCCTAAGCAGTCCCTTTTTGGAGGTTTTTAGCGTCTTCTTTTCAAGGCTAATCTCAAGGCACTCGGGCTGCAGCCGTGTCCTTCCCCTGTTTGGTAATAGGATTTCCTCCAGCGCAGTCCTGTAGGTAACCTGTAACCTAATATATATCACAAGTGGGGGAAGACGATCTAATCCTCATGACAGATGTAAACCCATTTGCCCTGTGTTGCAACGCTTGGATTGAAGCAAGAATTTCTGAAGCTATTCCACAGGCCCACAAGCCAACTACATCAGGGCCATAAAGGAAGATCTGGGAAACTTCACCCTTACCCAAGGGACAAAGTACAGTTTAATCATTCTCTTTATCCTTGTTGGTAAATCTCTAGCCAGACTAAGTCATCTTTCCGCCTGAAGCAGGGCAACCATTGGTACCTCCACCAATTTTACTCAAGCAACATTATGCAAAGGGATCTTGTAGCACCTTTGAGATTTACTGATGTAGTATAAGATTTTGTAGACTTGGGCTGCATCCACACTGCAGAAATAATCCAGTTTTACACCACTTTAACTGCCATGGTTGAATGCTATGGGATTCTGTGAATTGTAGTTTTGTGAGAGATTTAACCTTTTCTGTGAGAGAGCTCTGGTGCCACAACAAACTACAATTCCCAGACTTCCATAACTTTGAGCCATGGCAGTTAAAGTGGTGTGAAACTGGATTATTTCTGCAGTGCAGATACAGCCTAGATCTGCTTACCCAGATGCACGGAGGAAGAAAACTTAAGGCTATGAAAGCTTATGCTACAACTTTTATGAAAGATAACTGAACATTATTCTCAATGGTGCTACAAGATCTCTTTGCATACTGATATTCCAGACTAACATGGTTAGCTCTCTGAATTCAAGCAGCATGGTTCACAAAGCCAGCCAAGTTATTTTGGCACATGAAGCAAAAACAGAAGCAGGTCCTTCCAGCTTTAACAGGAAAAAATATACAGTAATAACAAATAAAAGAGCAAACAGTCTGCTGCCCTTTCATCATATCTCACAATGCCCACCTAAATTTTGCTGCTGGAAGCATCAGCTTTATTCTGCCTAACTGTAGTCTATCTCTTAACCAGGGCTCAAATTCTGGACTTCTTGATGTGACCATTTTTAAGCAGAATGAATTAATCTTTTTTTTAATGCTTAGGACAGGCAAATTGTTTGTCCTTTATGTCTCTCATGCACTATCCCAATTTACTGCACAACTACAGTTTTGGAAAATGAGGGAGACATGGGATGACATAGAAATGGGAAATCAGGATCCAATAGTTAAGTATTCAAGTCCAGAAGCAGAAGCAGGGAAAACAACAACTCAAAGCTAACCATATATATTAAAGCACCCTTGAGACTAAATAAAATATAGATGTTGGTAGCATGAACTTTCGTAGACTTGAGCCTACTTCCTCAAATGCATTTGGTCCTCAAGTCCATGAAAGCTCATGCTACCAATGTCTATATTTCATTTCATCTCAAGGTGCTGCAAGATCCCTTTGCATACTGATTTTCTAGGACTTTGAATTCTGCCACACATATTAAAGTAATTGCTCTCCTCCTATAAAAATAAAAAGGGTCGAAAACCTGTGGCCTGTTGAAAAGGCACACAAATTTATAATGAATATATATAACCATTATCATGAGTCAAATCTTCCACCATGATATATTGAACTTTTTATCAGTGATAAATAAATGTTAATTAATCTCTGGAGCCATTCAGATGATCATTCAGATGATCACAGAAAATGCAGTTCAGCTGGATGCACAGATAATTCAGCATGGTGTTAACCTGTTGTGCGATTCCTGGACCACATGCTCAGCTCACACCTGACATTTAAGGGTTTTTTAAAACCTCTTTTCACTAGCTCAGGGAATGTGGGTTGAGATTGTAATGAACCTTGATTACCTCTTTGCATGAGTAACATATTTCTCACTCCAAATTTCCACATGCTAGTTTGTCTGTGTGAATTGACCAACATATTGCCTCTTCTTTTTTGGCTTGGCACTGCCAAGAATGCATGGGCATGACTGATACTAATTGTTTCAATTGGGTTACCATTACCACAGTGTTACGTGTGAATTAATTTGTTGTTGTTGTTGTTGTTGTGTGGCTTCAAGTCATTTCCGATTTATGGTGACCCTAAGGTGAACCTATCATGGAGGTTTCTTGGCAAGCTCCTTTAGAGGAGGTTTACCGTGGCCATCCTGAGGCTGAGAGAGTGTGACTTGTCCACTGGTGGGTCTATATGGCTGAGCCAGGATTGGAACCCTAGTCTCCAGTCCTAGTCCACTACATCACGCTGGCTCTCTGATGTGGATTAATACTAATTGGTATATTCCATGGACTGCTAAAAATACAAATAAATGGGTCTTAGGGTAAACCAAGAGTGAACTCTCCCTGGAAGCCAAGATGACTAAACTGAGACTGTCATACTTTGGACATATCATGAGAAGACAAGACTCACTAGAAAAAAACAAGAATGCTTTTAAAGGTAAAAAGCAGTAGGAAAAGAGAAAGAGCCAGCGTGGTGTAATGGTTTGAGTGTTGGACTATGGTTGCATCTGCACTGCACTTTAACTCCCATGGTTCAGTGCTATGGAATTCTGGGAACAGTAGTTTTGTGTGCGATTTAGGCTTCTCTGTCAGAGAGCTCTGGTGTCACAACAAACGACAACTCCTAGAATTCCATAGAACTGAGCCACTGCAGTTAAAGTGGTGTCAAACTGAATTATTTCTGCAGTGTGCATGCAACCTATGACTCTGGAAGCCAAGGTTTGAATCCTGGCTTGGCCATGTAAACCCACTGGGTGATCTTGGGCAAGTCATGCTCTCTGAGCCTCAGGGGAAGGCAGTGGCAAACCCCCTCTGAAGAAACATGCCAAGGAAACCCTATGATAGGTTCGCCATAGGGTCTACATAAGTTGGACATGGCTCTAAGACACACAAGAACAACAACAACAAAAGAGGACGACTGCATTCAAGATGGATAGACTCAATTAAGGAAGCCACAACCCTGAGTCTGCAAGACCTGAGCAGGGCTGTTAATGACAGGGTGACATAATAATATTAAAAATAATATTAATATTAATAATAATTACTTCTTACCTGCCTCTCCCCATGGATCAAGGTGGGGAACAACAACAAATCAACAGTGGAAAGCATAAATTAAAGTACATTAATTAAGACATGCATTAGTTTAAAAGACAAATACATTTTAAAACAGTCCACATATAAAATTCAGCATCTAAATTCACAATTTAAAAATCATCTGGATAAACCAGACTTGGAGGTCTCTCATTCATAGGGTCACCATAAGTCAATGTCAACTTGATGCCAGTTAACAGCAATTAGGGATCATATTGCAACCATTCATTGGTTGAAGGAATGCACCAAAGAATTTCCAAAGAAAATCAGCCTGTGCTTTTCAGATAATAGCAAAGACCTTGACTGTATAGATCAGGGGTAGGCAACCTTTTTGAGCCGGGGGCCGGGTTGCTGTCCCTCAGACAATTGGGGGGCCGAAGCACTAAAAATAAATAAATAAACAAATAAATAAAACTAAAAATATATATATTTTAAAAAAATTAAAAATTAAAAAAAATATGCATGCACACTCTCTCAGCCCCAGAAAAGCCATGGCAAAAACCCTGTGGACATTTTGCCTAAAAAACCCAGGAACAAGTAATAACAACAACAATCAATAACATCATGGCGGGTGGCAGCAGCGGCGGCAGCAGGACCAGCCTGGGGCTGGTCCAAAGGCCTCGGGGGGCCGCATCTGGCCCCCCGGGCCTTAGGTTGCCTACCCCTGGTATAGATGATGAAAAATTATACACTGCTTTAAAAGAAATGGCTGTGCCACAACTCTGTGAGAGAGAATATGGAAAAACAGTGGTCTCCACTTGGCAAGGGTGACAGACAAGTCTACATTTTCTCACTTTAATTTATTCTCAGAACATATCCTACAGCAAGCAGGATTAGACCTGGAGGAAGGAGACACAAAAATTGTGGGAAGGAACTTTAATAATTTGTTAAAGATGATACCATATTTGTTGTTTTTGTTTGCAAACCTCTTCTGAACAAATCTTGCCAAGAAAACCCCTTAGGATTGCCACAAATTTGAAACAACTTGAAGGCACACAACACACGCAATCGTTTCCAGTGAATCATGTCATTTCATTCTGTGTCCAAAATATGATAGTCTCAATTTAGTCATCATGCTTCCAATTCTGTCTTACTCCTTTCAGGCCTGATTTATTCTAGGGCCCACTCATTTGCCTTTTTAGCCATCTGTGGTTCCACAGAACTCTCCTCCAGCAACATATTTCAAACAAGTTGATTTTTCCCCCTGCCAGCTTTCTTCATTCTCCAGCTTTCACATCCATACATAGAAACTGGAAATTTTATGGCCTCCCAGGATTCTGTAGACTGGAACTATGGCAGTTAAAATGGTAGCAAGCTGCATTATTTCTGCAGTGTAGATGTAGCCTTAATCTTCTGATTTCTTGACTATAATCTCCACTTTGGTTAATGACTGAGCCAAGGTATCTCAACTCGTTCAGTGTTTTCAATAGCCACTTTAAGTTATGTAAATCATCAGGGCTCACTATTTTTGTTTTCCTAATGTTTAACTGTAACCCTGCTTTTGCATTTTCCTCTTTAACTTCCATCAGCAATCAAGTCTTTGCTATTTTTTGCAAAATATAGATAGTATATTACTAGCAGAAAATAGCCAAGATTTGGAACGACTATAGACTCAGTCAAGGAAGCCACCATTCTGACTTTGCAAGACCTTAGCAGGGCCATTAATACCAGTTTGTTTTCAAAACTTCGCATTCATAGGGTCGCCATAAGCTGAAGCTGACTTGATGGCAATTAATTGGCCAGATTCTCATGTGCTTTTAAATAATTTCTGTTGGCTTTGAGGTACATACATAAAGTAGAACCCAGCAGCAAATTCTAACTCAATTTTATGAGACCTTTCCAATTGGGTCATCCTTTTGCACACAGACAGGTGTGTGTATGTACATACATATGGCCAGGACATGACACCAAACTATATCTGGTTCAGTTCATTTCTTTGCAGACTGAGCAGAAAGTGTGCAGATACCAGGTTTTTTTTTAATTATTCCTTGCTCAAGAGACTGGTTTGGTAAGCCCCAAGCTATCTTGCTAGGTTGACAAAGCAACAGAATCACTCCTTCCAATAGAGAATTAGATGGCGAATGCCTACAGGATTGGAATGAAAACAGCACTGCTACTGAGAAGCTGATGGAATAAAATGTCCATGGTCAGGACATGGGTGACAGTCTGGAATCCTGAAGAGAAATTATCATAGTAGGAGATGAGGATTTTGATATGTTAACCCTCAGATCTACCTATCATTGTTGTTACCTTTCCCTTCCTTATGCAACACGTGTTGCTCAAATGTCCCGAACGCTGTGAAATGTTGGAAGTGTAGACAGGAAGGCAAATGTTTAAATAGAACAATACTCAGGTTGATCTATACTAGTCATTGTTTTTCATCCATAATTCAATTATACTATGAACTGGAAGTCCCTGGTCCAAATCACAAACATCCTCTCATGGACAGAGCACACAAGATAAGGAAAGGTCTTCTCACTTCTTCCATGCTGTCAGTTGATAATACAGACCTATATTCAAAGACTGAAACAGTTATCACTACAATATTGTACCCAAACTGCTAAAGTTGCTGGGAAAAGTATTATATTAGGATCATTTAGATAAATTTGGATGCAATCTCAGATTTCTTTACCATGGAGCACATTAATCTGGTTTGAAAACTAGGCAAAAAAAAACAAAAACCTGGGAGCAATCTATCTCTACCAGCAATACTGGGTTAGCACAAGCCCCTGATGAGAAAGGAGCCCTGTGACATCCTCTTTCCCCGTATCTCCTGAAGCCCCCTTAGTGAAATATTGCTTACCTTAGAAGACTGAGATCAACAGATTGCGTCTCGATGCAATTGCTCCAACACAAGTGTTTATACTCCAGTGTAAGAAACACACCCCTTTTAATAGGACACGGGGCTGGCTTTGATCTTGTCAGGACCTGAACAGAGAACTGCAGGTTTTTATCAGCCTCACACAACAGCATATACACCCACCTCTTGGGAATCCGGAACCACCTTCACCCTGTGAGTGTGACATTCTTGCCATACATCTTGCCCATCCCTTCCCAAAATGGTGACCTCCCAGTTTACTACAGTGGGCTAGATACTTGGCCTAGCCCAATTCTTGTGGCAGTCCTACCAGATGCTGCTCTGAAGGTGGGTTGCAAAGGCAGCTCCCGCTGGTTCATAAACTGTGCACAACCACAGAACAGGTTGAAGCGGACACACAACTTTGTAACTCAGCTGATCACTCCAGCTGCATTACCCACTGTTGCAACACATGTCATTAAGTTTCACACCCTAGGAAGCAGATATTATCACCCCATCTCCATTCTAAGGAATCCTGGGATTTGTAGTCTGGTGAAACAGTTCATATTCTCTGCTAGAGCAAACTACACATGTAAGTTCCCCAGGAGAGAATTCAAAATACCTCACCAAATATAAAAATGCAGCATTGTTTACCAAGTGGTATCTAACAGCTTATAACTGTTCAATTAGTATAGACAATCTTTTGTTGTGTGCCTTCAAGTTGTTTCCAACTTATGGCAACCTTAAGCTGACCCTATCATGAGGTTTTCTTGACAAGTAGTGTTCAGAGGTTTGCCATTGCCTTTCCCCTGAGGCTGAGAGAGTGTAACAAGGTCACCCAGTGGGTTTCATGGCAGAACTGGGAATCAAACCCTGGTCTTCAGAGTTGTAGTCTAACACTCAAATCACTATGCCATGCTGGGTCTCATAGATATACTCGATGGTTCCCAACCTAAGGGTTATGCTGCCACTAAATGAGATGCAGACATTGCACTAGAAATGCACAGCATCACACTTGATCCCAAATGCAGCTATAAAAAACACCAAGCCATATTTCTTTTTCTTATAAAAGTTTATTTAAATCCCAGAAAGGGTTTTGTAGATGCTGGAGCCCAAATGGGCAAGGCACTGTGTTATGTGGTTGCACTAATGTACATGGGACACAATATTAAACAAACAAATACACACATATCCACAAATACAAGATCAGACCAGAACTGGCATAGCAGTACTCCTCAATTATGTTGCCAGAGGCAGAAGGCTCAGAACATGATACTGCCACATTAATACGCTGGATTTCAGTTCTTGCACCCTCCTTCACCCTCCTCCTTATGCCCCAGTTTCTCTTGGCTAGCATTCTGTTTATGTCTTAGAGACAATCAGTACCAGAAAGCTAACAAAAAACAGGAATTTTAAGATTGCTTGAATGCACTAGAGTCTCAAATATGGTGGAAGCACAAGGCAGGGCTTGGAGAATTTTTTTATTTGTTTGACTACAACACCCACTCTCCCCACTGACCACACTGGAGAGGATTCTGGGAGTCAAAACAATCAAAACAAGTTCTGCAAACACAAGTGTACGTGTCACCTCACCTCCCTAGCGAGACCTGGTAAGGGCAACATCAAGGAAAGCCAAATCCCAAAAAAGTGGGAATAACTGTCCTCTCCACACTCAAGCTTGGAAAGCTAAGAGAAAGCCCCATAAATTCTTGCAAGTACAGAATCTGAACCCTTTTCTAGGGTCAATTCATAGAGCTGAAAGAGCTCCTGGCCTCACTCCTTGTCAAGTAGGAACATCCCATAAGTATACTTTGGCCTAGTTACTTCAGATGGACCAAGGCAAAGATGGAAAACCTTTGGCACTCCTCATGCTTTGGAGTGCAACACCCACAGTTCCTGGGCACTGGTTACGTTAGTGGATGTCTCTGAGAGTTAAACACCTGGTGGATCAAACACTTCCCAGACTCTCCCGTTGACCTGCTCCAACACAAGCCAGAACTGACATAAAACTGAGGTCCATGTTTGACAGAAAGAGGCCTGAAGCCAGGGATATTCTATCCCCACCTTACCACCGAAGTTCAATTTAAAAAGAACTTGCACTTCTTTATTGGCATTTCCCTTTGGGTGCACTTTTTAATGGGGCTAGGCGCTCTTCATTTTGTTTTGTTTTTTCACTTTCCTCAACCTAAAAAGCCCCGAGGGCACAAATGAGAGAATGAAAAAAACCCACTAGGACAAGTACTAGAAGCCAGGTGCAGACTTGGAATGGCTAAACAGGAATGGAAATGTGGGCAAGGAGGGGAGTTGTTAACAGTACATTACTACAGGGCTGAAGAACTTGTGGCTCTGTAGATGTGGCTGAACTTCCATTCCCATCGCACAAGGTGAGGTTAAAGGCATGATGGGAGTAGCAGTTCAGCAACATCTGATGGGCTGAAGCGTCTCCGCCTCTGCATTATAGTATCCATTTTCTGGCTGGACTGAAGAAAACATTTCTAACACTCAAAACTTATGGCAGGTATATACTTTGCATTAACGCAACAGGAAGCAGCAAGGGCTCCCACAGGTTCATCCCCCTAAATAAATAACAACATGGCACCTGCAGAGACAGTGCCATATCCATATTGCATTAAAACATAAATCCAATCCTCCTGCCTCCAGGAGGTGTCCTGAGGGGGCTCCAATACTGATCAAGGTGTACAGGAGGAAGCCAGCACTGGGAGCCTCAAAATGCTGCTTGCTTTGTGCTTATCTTCTACCCCTTGCCAACGCAGAAGGGAGAGAAGGGCAAGCAAAAAATCCTTGTGTAAACAGAAGGGTGCCCATTGGTCTCTACTGTCTTTGCTAGGGACTGGAATACCAGCCCCATTGTCTAATGAGGTTGTCAACGGTCACGTGGGTTGGACGAGGCGCCCCTGATAGCAAGGCCTTTGCGCCAGGGACAGCCGCTCAGTTCATTAGCAGGAATAAGAGGCAGTGATCGCATCAGCTGGTTGTCGCAGGAGAAGCCAAGATGTTCCCGTCCACTCCGTGACAGCCACCTCCCCCAGTGCTGGCCAAAGGCCACCATAGTCACAGGCTAGTGCCAGCTTTGGGCCCTATGGGTTGCTGTGGCCCTTTGCGTCCATTTTGCTCCAGGTAGGTGAGGAGCCAGGGGTGGCCCAGGATCTGCTCCAAAGAAGGCCGCTTCTCCGGGGTGAGGGAGAGGCACCATTCAATCAAGTGACGGCAGTCTAGCCAAAGGGGAAAAGAAAAAAAGGAAATAGTTGTTAATGCTGCAACCATTCTGCATGCAAAGCACTTCAAGCATTACTTTGACACAAGAACAACAATCATTTCTATTTTAGAGCCAGGGGAACTGAAGGTGAAATAGACCCAGGAAAAGTTTTTTCCCCCCTCCAGGTTACAACTACCAGAATCACCCTGGCCAGTATGGCTGGTCAAAGGGATAATTATTTTCCCAAGATGACTCAGGGTAAGTACATAGCAGCGCAGGAACTAAGAGCTGATGATCTTTACAATGAAGCAATGAAAGACAGGTCAGTCCAAGAGTAGTC
This sequence comes from Phrynosoma blainvillii, assembly GCA_026167975.1. NCBI lineage: Eukaryota > Metazoa > Chordata > Lepidosauria > Squamata > Phrynosomatidae > Phrynosoma > Phrynosoma blainvillii. The sequence goes on from JANUYF010000002.1 coordinate 368,741,729, forward strand.
ATACACAAGAGAGCAGAGTTAATCAATTTATGACGCAAGTTAGCCCAGAGCAAAGGAAAACAGCCTGCCATGTCTACCTACCAGCTCTTCACAATCCTAGCTACTGTGAGGCTCTAGGGCTAACTGATAACCAGGAATGAATAAATTAACCAGATTCAGATGGTACATGAACAGTACCCTTCAGGAAATCAACAGTGCAATTGTTGTCTTTGTAGCAGAAACTCCTGGCTGTCTCCTGGAGTTTATCTGAGTTTCTGCTACATCTTAAGAAAAATATACAACTTGATGTTTTAAGGAAGAGGACTTGAAAAGGTAGTAACACTCCACTTGGAAGAAAACAAAAACAGAAAATTACAGGGCCATTAGCCTACCCTCTGCCTGAGAAAAACTGATGGAAATTTACAGAATTCACTACCAGATGCTGTTAAAGGCCACTAGGTTATGAATACAGGAAGCTGTCATATGCAGAGTCAGACTATTGAGCCGTCAACAGCAGCACTGTCTACACCTGTGGTTCCCAACCAGCAGGTCTCCAGGTGCTGAACTGCAAATCCCAAAATTCCTCAATATGAATAATAATAATTTAATAATAATTTTTATTTATATTTCCCGCCTCTCCCTACGGATCGAAGCGGGATAACAAGTAATATAAAAATACAATGCATAAAATATATAAAAACCACAACAACAATATCACACACCCCACAATAAAACCCCATAATCCCTCTAAATTAAAACCCATACCCTATCCCCAGCTATGTTAAGTTGAGGCTTCTGGGAGCTGAAGTCTAGGGATGCTTGTCTGTACCAGACATAGCCAACTATCACGATCCCTCATCATAGGCTATGCTTATGAGACTTGATGGGAATTGAGAGAAATAAACAATATGGAGGGCCACAGTTGCTCATCTCTATACTGACAGGCAGCAGCTCTCAAGGGTTTCAAGCAAGTATTTCCCAGCACCACCTGAAGATGGCCAGTATTAAAATATCAAGCTGTGCAGACCTATACCTCCCATAATTTCTAGCCAGATAGGGTCATACTGGCTGGGGATGATGGGAGGTTGCTTCCTGCATATTTGAGATTGTCCACTGATGCAATGTTATGCATACTGAACAGCTGGGTGGTAGAGAACTGCCCTGTGCTCTCATGCCTCCGGAAAGTGACCGTTAGAAGAGAGAGAAAGGAAAGAGAACATGCAAAGTGTTATGTAGTATGAAGTTACGCAGGACAATTTTGATCACAATTATCTGGCATGAGATTCCTTGATCTTAATTTGCCTGTGGCCAACAGTAGCGCTCTCACCTGAGGATAGCCTGCAGTGATAGTGGAGTTTTCCAAGGAGGATCTCTTCATCACGTTCAAAAGGGATGTCCCCACACACCATGTCATATAGCAGGACACCTAGTGACCACACAGTTGCAGGCAGGCCATGGTACCGGTGATATTTTATCCATTCAGGAGGGCTGTATACCCGTGTACCTGTAAAATCAGAAACAGGTGACAACATATCCAAACAGACTCCCATCTCAATTTAAACAATACTAACCAGAGCTTCATTGCTACTCCTTTGTGGGGCAAATAGCACCAATACCCAAATTGCAGAAAACCTGACACAAGATTCAAATTCAACTCATTGCTAATAGTTGCTCAGTGTAAAAGAACTGACCATAGGGTATGCTGCTGTGCCAGCCAAAGTTGCCCCCCCCAATGGCTTTAATGTTGTGACTTCAATTTCCACATCTCTGGTCAAGGCAGTCAGCTTTTTTCTCATGCTGACTTTTCTGTTTTCAGTCAAGCCCTTATATTTTTTTTCTCCCTTTAGAGATGTCAGATTGCTTGGTAAATCTTGTGATAACAACTTGGTTCTTGCTCTGACATGTTCAATTACAATAATGTGGACTAACTGCTCCTTCATTCATTTACAACTAATTTACAAGCATTTTTAGGAGTGCTGGAATCAGGTCTTGAGAACTTCTCTGTATGTTCAATCAAGACAAATGCAAAATTTTAGATTTAGGCCACAGAAACCAAATGCATAAGTATTACATGGTGGATGCATGTCTCTGCATACTACATACAAAAGGACCTTGGGATAATTGTTTAACATGAGCCAGCAGTGTAATGCTGCAGCAGAAAAAGGTGAAAGCTATTTTAGCTTGCATTAATAGTTTTGAAATCGAGGGAAGTAATAGTCCCACTTTATTCTGCACTGGTCAAGCCTCATCTGGAGTACAGTTCCAGGCACCTTATTTTAAGAAGGGCTTAGACAAGTTGGATCAAGTTCAAAGAAGGGTAACAAGGATGATAACAAGTATGGAGAACAAAACATGAAGAAGGTATGAAAGTGCTGGGCACTACACCAAGCATCCTTACTACTACAAGACTGCTTTGCACTTCAAGAACATTGCTATCAGAATAACTTCTCTGGGTGGAACAACTACTGTATTTTAGATCAGGCTTCTTGTAATATCTTTGTAACAATTCTCTCACCTTCTAATTTGGACTCCTGGCTTGTGCGGAGATCAGTACTGTTTTCTTCCACACCCAAAGAAAGCTGTCTTATACCAACACCACATATCCTCAAGGATGGGGGACATGTGGCCTTCTAGATATTTTGAGCCTACAAATATAATCAACCTTAACCAGCACAGCCAGTGGTAAGGGCTCATCAAAACTGCAGGCCAAAAACATTTGGATGGCAGCACACTGTCCATCATCACTGTTACAATTAATCAATTTCCTCAAAACTGTCTATATCCAATAGCTGGTGGGGGTGGCAGTTGTCGCAGTCCAATGTATCTAGAAGACACCAGTTTGGGGGAGGCCTTGCATATATAGGGCTTCAGGCAGGAGCCTTCCCTCAGCTCTTCTTGGAAATGCTACCTGCCCTTTCCCCGAACACACAGCGTACGCACCATCAAAATCCGTGTACGGGGAATCCCGAAGCAATGCCCCTGAGCCAAAGTCTATGAGCTTCAGGTCACCATGTAGAAGATCCACCAGGATGTTCTCATCCTTTATGTCCCGATGCAGTACACCGCATAGGTGGCAATGGCGCACTGCCTCCACCACCTGCCGGAAATAGCTGGCGGCCAAATTCTCCGGGAGCGGGCCCCTGTCCGTGATGACATCAAACAAGTCCTGAGACACCAGGGGGCGCTCCATCACAATGAAGTACGAGTCAGGCTGTTCGAACCAATCCAGGAGGCGGATAATGCCTCTGCAACCTGGGGAGGACACTTTCTTCATCAGAGCAACTTCCAATGGAACAAGGCTGCCATTCTGGGAAAGGAAGAGAAAGAGGATAGGGAGATCATTATTTGTCAAGGCCTAGAACCCAAACTATCAAAGTGGTATCACAACAGCCTAAACTGCAAGAATATTTAGCAGAAAGGGATAAACTCACCATGTGCTGGAACTGCAACACCCGCTCCTTGGAAACATATTTAATGGCCACCTGTAAGAAGAAGTTGTATAAGAATTTGAGTAGAATTCAGAATCATCATTGTGTGAGTCTGGAATATCAGTATGCAAAGGGATCTTGTAGCAAAAGGTGCTACAAGATCCTTTTGCACATGGATTTGAGTGTTGGACTAGCATTCTGGGAAATTATAATAAATAATAATAAAATAATAAAATGTATTTATATCCCGCCCCTTTGAGATCAATCAGGGCGTCTAAATTGGGGTTTGAATCCCTGCTCAACCATGGCAAATCACTAGCTGACCTTTGGCAAACTATTCTCTTAAGAGAGCCAGTGTGGTGTAGTGATTTGACTATGACTCTGGAGATCAGGATTCAACTCGTGGCTCGGCCATGAAACCCAATGGGTGACCCTGGGCAAGTCACATGCTCTCAGCCTTAGAGGCTGTTCCCAGTTTCCTTCACTTTCCAAAGCTCATCCTTAATTCCATCCCAGCTGAAAATCTGGCAAAAGTAACCAGATATAAATTACCCTTCCACTTTCCATAAAAGACCTTTAAAAAAAAAAAAAGAAAAAGAAAAAAGCTTAAAACATGTTAACAAATTAGTTTTAAAGTAGTTACTTTAAAAACTACTTTATTAAGCATCAATTTGGAGGTCCTGTGGGGACATAAAAAGATTAATAAATCAATTTGGCTAAAAAATAAAACCAGGAAACTACCTTCTTACATGCACTCACTTTGTATACACGTGTGTGTTTAATATGTACCTTCAAGTTGCCTGTCAACTTATGACAACCTCATGAATTTCACAGGGTTATCTTAAGCAAGGAATTCTCAAAGATAGTTTTGCATCTACACATATAAATACACTTATTTATCAACTTAACTCCTCCAAATGTATAGTGAAAAAGACATGTGCGCCTGCTCACCGGGAGAGAATCACTGAGCCGCGTTCCGGCGTAGACGGTGCCAAAGCCCCCACTCCCGATCAATGCTCCCAGACGGTAGCGGGTCTCCAAAGTCGCCTTCCCTGGAAGAGAGAAAGTAGAGTGTCAAGTTGGGATGAGGACTGGCTTGGCTGCAAAGTCCTTGTGCTCTGCCTGCCTACCCTTGGGACTGGCCTTTGCTCACATGTGCTCCATATCCAAACATCTGAGGAAGGAGACAAAGTCTATGAAAGCTTACGCTACACCTTCTTTTGCAGTTAGTCTCAAAGCTGCTACAAGATCCCTTTGCATACTCAGGGTGACCAGATGTCCTCCTTTTCCAGGACATGTCCTACATTCCAACCTTCTGTGCAGGAGGAATGTCAAAATATCCTCTATTTTGTGCATAGCTAAGAAGTCCATTGAGTAACACTATGTTTGTTGTTCCCCTTTGAGAATGCATCTACATGACAGCCTATTACTGCAAATAAGGGCATAGGATGGATTCTTGTAAAGTTCTTGTTTTCCTAGGAGCAGCAGCAGACAAGACTTGTCCCCAGAGCTCAGGGTGCGTTTGGGCAATGGGCTACTTGAGGACACAATGCATGCTTTGACAGTGTTCCCCCCCTTAATTTCAAGACAATGGGCAAATGAAAGGAATAATTTAAATGTAGATTCATCCAAGGGTTGTCAATAAAGAACCATTTTAAACCTTTGTCTTGCTCAGAGTTCTGTAAGTATCTTGCAAGCAAACTGAGGCATTTTAACAAAGATCAGAAAAATACAGTTGAGTACATAATAAAGTGAGAGCCAGCATGGTTTAATGGTTTGAGCACTGGACTACGACCCTGGAACCAGAGCTCAATTCCTGGCTCTGCCATGAAATCCACTGGGTGACCTTGGGTCACACTCTCTCCGCCTAAGAAGAAGGCAATGGCAAACCCCCTCTGAGGAATTCAAAGATATAGTTGTGTTAGTCTGTAGAATCAGTACGTAGAGGAATCTTGTAACATCTTTGAGACTACAAGATCCCCCTTTGAAGAAACTTGTCAAGAAATCTGCTTAGGGTCAACCTAAGACAGAAACAACTTGGAGGCACACAACAATAACAAACATAGTAAGGCACAGAAGGCACATAAGAACAACAAACATGTAATATAGAAAGCAAATGTGACATAGTGGTTGGAGAGCTGGATTACAACTCTACAGACCAGGGTTCGATTCCCAGCTCGGCCATGAAACCCATTTGCTGACCTTGGGCAAGTCACATGCTCTCAGCCTCAGAAGATTGGAATTTGTACACCCCCTCTGAACAAATCTTGCAAAGAAAACCCCAGGATAAGTTCACGTTAGGATCACCATAAGTTGGAAACAACATGTAATATAACTGTAAATAAACCCTATGCAATGAATTGATATTTCTAGGAGCGTTTTTAGCTTTTATTGTCACATCCCCAATTTTTCCTCAAATGCCCTACATTTTGAGCATGGGCATGAATTTATATTTACAGGAGTGTTTTTTAGCTTTTCTGTTGCAATATCCTCCATTTTTCTTAAATGTCCTCCATTGTCAGCATGGCTAACCACCATGAATTTATATTTATATTAGGAGCTTTTTAAAAAAATGTTTTATTTGGTCATGTCCAGATTTTTTCTTGAAGGCTCTCCATTTTGAGCACAGGCCAAGCAGCATGAATTTATATTTGCATTCATGCTTTTCTAAAGCTTTTATTTGGTCATGTCCTCCATTTTCCCTGAATGCCCTCCAATTTGAGCATAGGCTAAGCAGCATGAACTTATGATTTCTATGAGTGTCTTTAGCTTTTATTTGGTGATGCCCTCCATTTCAAGCATGGCCAAGGAAGCATAGGAGTGTTTTTTAGCTTCTATTTGGCCACGTCCTACATTTTCCTCGAATGTCCTCCATAGGACACCCTGTGCATGCTGATATCCCAGACTAAGAGAACTAGTTCTCTGTATCCATACCTAAGTTGCAAGCCTCCCCTCCTCCGGCGGCGGCATCTGAGGCCAGCGAGGCTCCTTCCGGACCTTGGAAGCCGAGGGCAGTCGGGGCCAAAAGCATGGCCGTTGAGGGGAAAAGAACGCGGCCCTTCCTTGCCCCTGCTTTTTCAAACCTCCCGCCGCGCCCCTTTCCCGCCAATACTGCTCCACGTGCCGCCTTCGAACGCCTCGGCTTTGTACGAAGATTCCATCCCTCCGCCTTCGCCGGCCAATAGGAAACCGCGCCACAAGAATCAAAGGAAAGATCTCGGCCAATCGGAAAGGAGAGAAACTGTTCGCTCGCTCGCTCCCTGGGTGGTCGGCAGGGCGGGGCTAAACCACCTGAGGTTTAAACATTCGGAGAGGCGGGAACCCGCGGGAGGCTTCAGCCAATCAAAAGGGGAGCGGCGGCCCACGGCAGCCAATCGAAGCGAGGCGCGCCAACATTCCTTTTCTCTTCCTTCTTCCCCGTGTCTCACCCACGTGTTACCAATCTGCAAGTAGATGCCTTGCATTGGGGCTAAAGGAAGGAAAGGCAAGGGGTGGAGAGGCGCGGGTTGAGTCTTGGAATAGGGTGCCTCATGTAGAAATAGTGCAGCTTGACACCACTTTAAACGCTGTAGCTCCATCCTATGGGATCCTGGGATCTGTAGTTTTACCAGGCCCTTTAGCCTTCTCTACCAAAGAGTGCTGGTGCCTCACAAAACTACAAATCCCAGGAGTCTGTAGGATGCAGCCTGTGGCACTTAAGGCAGTGTCAAACTGCAGGGATGCATCCTAAGATTCTGGAGACCATAGTTCCCTCCTAGCTCAGCCATGAAACCCACTGGATGACCCTGGGCAAGTCACACTCTCTCAGCCTCTGGCAAACCTGAATAAATCTTGCCAACTCATATCATCATCATCATCATCATCATCATCTCTTGCCAAGGAAACCCCGTTATGGCCTTTGGGTCGCCATAAGTCAGAAATGACTTGAATGCACACGACACACACACACATTTAATTGAATAACAACTTAAGCACAACCCATGGGAAAGTTCTCCTGTGCAAGAGCAGAGTTGGTTCTCCTCACCAACAGTGCTGCCTGAATCAGGAGAAAAGAATGGAAAAATATTTTGCTGAGATGAGATCTGACCACATGTCCACATGACTCTGGGAGACCAGGGTTCAAATTTCCACTCAGCCATGGAAACCTACTGGGTGACCTTGGGCAAATCACACTCTCTCAGCTTCAGGTGATAGTAATGGCAAACCTCCTCTGAACAAATCTTGCCAAGAAAACCCCATGAAAGGGTTGCCTTTAGGTTGCCCCAATTCTCAGATGACGTGAAAGCATGTGACAACAACAACAACCCTCAGGCTGCCAAACCTTTCTAGCGATCCCAAATTCTACGTTGTGATTTTTTTTAAAAATTAAAGTTTATTATCTTTAAAAACACATTGTACATACATAAACAGGCGTACCTAAACAGAAACAGAAACCACCTACAAACATATAATTACAAACAAATACATATACATATAACAAAACACACATATCTTGTAACTTCCTAAACACCTGTCCAAGTCATAAATAAATCATATATCTCAAATTAACATCCTTTCTTCTTTTTTCGTCTTAAAACTGAAACGAAAACTTTGATATTATCACCTTTTTCTTCTTCCATTAGTTTCAATCACTTAACATATTTACATAATACAAAAATATACCATATATCTGACATAAGAGATGATATGTTGTGATTTTTAAAATCTGAGCTCGGCTCCTTTTAGAGGTCTCCTGCAGTGCTCAAGAAAGCTACTTTGGACTACAATGCCCCAAATCCCCCCACCCAGTATGGATGTTGGCTGGGAGGGTCGATGAAGAAGCAGTCCAAAAATGTCTGGCTCCCTCCCCACAATTGCAAGCCATGGATAGCTGAGAAGCAGAGGAAGCAATGGCAAGTTTTCCCACCTCGACTGATTTATGGGGTGGACATTTGCTCCTCTGGCGAACATGCCGACCAGAGAGACTGCATGCCTGAGGCTCCCTCTGAAACTCCATTGCCCACCACCCTCAGCCTCCTCTGATTATATAATCAGCCACCCAAGCCGACCCAGCAGCAACCTTACCTGACCTCTAAAAAATGTAACGCTTCTGCAAATCTAAGGGATGAAAAGTAGTTAAGACCTGGTGCAAACAAGAATGAAAGCTTCCTCCTTAGGATTAGATCAGCCTATGAAAGAAAGATTTCTTGACTGCAGTCAAGGAATCAGAAGACTAGGAATGGGAAGGGCAGCTATGAAAGAACTTTATAAGGTTATTGTGTGCCTTCGAGTCATTTCCAAGGCGAACCTGTCACAGGATTTTCTTGGCAAGATTTGTTCAGAGGAGTTTTGCCATTGTCTTCCCCTGAGGCTGAGAGCATGTGACTTGTCTAAGGTCACCCAGTGGGTTGCATGGCTGAGTGGGGTCTTAAACCCTGGTCTTCAGAGTCTTAGGGCTTTTGCAGACTGCCAGAAATAGTGCAGATTGAGTCCACTTTAACTGCCCTGACTCGGTGCTAGGGAATCATGGGAACTGTAGTTTATTGTGGCAGAGAAGTCTCAATGTCTCAGGAAAAAAAATACAATTCCCATGATTCTCTAGCACTGAGCCAGGGCAGTTAAAGTGGACTCAATTTGCAGTATTTCTAGCAGTCTGCAAAGGCCCATAGTTCAACACTCAAACCACTATAGCATGCTGGCTCTCACAAGATCCTAAAGTGTAAAGCTATACAGTGGGCCCTTGCTATCCACTGGGGTCCAGTTCCTGGACCCACGTGTGGATAACAAAATCCATGGGTGCTCAAGTCCCATTCAATACAGTGGCATAGTGAAATGGTGTCCCTCATATAAAATGGCAAAAACAAGATTTACTTTGGGAATTTAGATTATTTTTGAGTATTTTCAAGCCATGGATGGTTGAATCCGTGGATAAAGAATCCGTGGATATGGAGGGCCAACTGTACAAATGAACAAAGTTAGAATCATCCAAGCCATGGTATTCCCCATTGCCATGTATAGATGCGACAGCTGGACAGTGAAGGAAGAAGATAGGAAGAAGATCAACTCATTTGAGATGTGGTGCTGGAGAAGAGTGCTGAGGATTCAGTAGACAGCCAAAAAGACAAACAAATGGGTCCTTGAACAGATTAAGCTTGAAATTTCCCTAGAAGCCAAGATGACTAGGGCCTTTGCAGACTGCCAGAAATAGTGCACATTAAATTGAGGCACTGCCATGGCTCAGTGCTAGGGAATCATGGGAATTGTATTTTTTTCTGGGACATTGAGCCTTCTCTGTCAGAGAGCTCTGGTGCCACAATAAACTACAGTTCCCATGACTCCCTAGTACTGAGCCAGGGCAGTGCCTCAATTTAATGTGCACTATTTCTGGCAGTCTGCAAAGGCCCTAAATTGATGACTGCCGTACTTTGGTGGGGAAATAAATCAGTATAAAAGACAATGATGCTAAGAGAAGGCAGTAGAAAGAGAGGGAGATGGTGTGCCAGATGGGTAGACTCAACCAGAGAGGTCATGGGTATGATGAACTTGCAGGACCTGAGCAGAGAGGTTGAGAATAGGGAGCAGTTAATAACAACAGCGAAAGGGCTTACATGATCACGAACATGTAAGGTCTTTTACTTTTGGCCAATACCGCTTTCTTTCCTTTTTGAAGATGAAAATTGTCATTTTGCTAATCCGGTGCGCTAACTACACTTTTTTATTTCACAATTCCACTTTCATGATGGGGCAAACACTCTAAAGCAGGGGTAGGCAACCTTTTTGAGCCGGGGGCCGGGTTGCTGTCCCTCAGACAATGGGGGGGGGGGGAGCACCAAAAATAAATAAATAAAAATATATTTTAAAAAAATGCATGCACACTCTCTCAGCCCCAGAAAAGCCACGGCAAACCTCTTGTGGAGATTTTACCAAGAAAATCCCAAGAGCAAGTAATAACAACAATAATCAATATCATCATGGCAGGCGGTGGCGGTGGCGGCAGGACTGGCCTGGGGCCGGTCCAAAGGCCTCGGGGGGCCGCATCCGGCCCCCAGGCCTTAGGTTGCCTACCCCTGCTCTAAAGTTATAACATATCACCGGCTGCATCTACACTGCAGAAACAATGAAGTTTGACACCACTTTAACTCCCATGGTTCCATCCTATGGAATTGTTTTTGGTTATTCTATAATTTTAATCTGTTCTGTTTCAATTGACTATTAACAGTTGTTCTAATTTATTGTTATATAACTGGATTACTTCTTTAAATCTATTATTCACAACCCTCCTTTCTATAGCATTTTCTTAAACAAAAGCAAATAATATCTTTACTTATACTATATTTACATTTATTAAACTCATACTATATATCTATATACTATATACATACTATATACATTTCATAACCCTTTTTATATTAGTTATTTTTCCTTTCATCCATAATTTTGTTACTTTCCTCTATTTCTCTTTATATTGTTGGTTTGTCTTACCATTGATATACATTGATAAAATATTCATTGTAGCTAAATTGTTTAATTTTACTGTCCATTCTTCTATAGTAGGTATTATGTTACTTTTCCAGTATTTTGAATATGTCATGCTGGCAGCTGCATCCTATGGAATTTTGGAATTTGTAGTTTGTTGTAGCACCAGAACTCTCTGTCAGAGAAGGCTAAATATCTCACAAAACTACACATTCCAGAATTTCATTGCATTGAACCATCCAAGCAGCATCAAACTGCATGATTTCTGCAGTGCAGATGCAAACACTGATCCCCTAAGGCAAAAAACAGATTTTGGAAAAAGTTACTTTTGGGACCACAGGTCCCACAGTACCCAAGATTACTATAGTCATTGGCTAGGGGATTCCTGGAATTTAGTCCAAGAAATAACATTTCCATGCTGTGCAATACTGTGTACAGCATACTTACCAAAATACAACCTACATATCAACCTAAAACAGCTTTGTTTTGAAATGACTCCTTCCAAATCTGATAGTAAAGCCTACACTAGCCAAGACAACACACTTAGGATGACAGTGTATCGATATTTTTCTTGCAAATTCTTTCTAAGCATTCATCTGTAATGATACTAACTATATGTGAGCAGCTCAAACGTGCTTCTTAATATCAAAATGTGCTTCTTAAAATACAATATCACATCTCAGCACTTGAATGAGGTTTATTATACTGTACTTGTAATCTGCTTGTAAACTGTAGTTGCCAGGATCTCTCAGCAAGCATAGTTATTGGTTATACTGGCTGAGGGCAAATGTAACTCAATGTAAGCTATATTTCAGAGAAAGGAACTGGCAAAACTACCTCTGAGTATTGCTTGCCTACGAAAACCTTATTTAATTTATGGGATCATCATAAATCAACAGGCGACTTGAAGGCACAAAGACACACACACACACACAGAGTCCAGTGAACTACAGAACAATAATAATAATAATAATAATAATAATAATAATAATAAATTTTATTTCTATCCCGCCCCTCTGCATAGCAATCGGGGCGGCTCACAGCAATTAAAATACAATAGTTAAAATATATTCTGATATCCCAATCCCTCCCCCCATCCCTCCCACCCCTTAAGACAGAATTAAACTTAAAAGATTTAAAACAAGAAATTAATAAAATGAAAACAAGGTTATAAAATAATGGTGGCAGGACAACAGAGAGCATAGGGAGGAGATTCGGTGTTCATTCCTCTAAGAGGATCAATCTGGGAAGGCCTTCCAACTACTTTTGGAAACTGTAGCATGAAAAATTAGAGTGTCTCCCAAGCTCTGGAAAAGTTGGGGTGAGCAAAACTCCACCCTCAAGAAGCTCTCAAACTCAGAATCTATCCCTCTGTCTCGCTGCATACTGAGAGAGTATCTCCAAGATTTCCAAAATTCTCCGATTACGTTTTACAACATCAAGGTCTATGTGAGTACCCATCAGCTTTCGTGAGCTCAGCCTCCAATACCCTCATCTTAAAATCTGAGAATTAAAAAGAGGGGAGAGAATAATTGGCACCGTGGTTTGAGTGTTGGACTTTAGCTTTGGAGATCAGGATTGGATTCTGCGCTTGGCGATGAAACCCACTGGGTGACCTTGGGCAAGTCGCCCTCTCTCAGCCTCAGAGGAAGGCAATGGCAAACCTCCGCTGAATAAATCTTGCTGGGAAAACCCCATGGTAGGTTTGCCTGAGGGTTGCCATAAGTAGGAAACAAAATATTTGAAGTGATGTCATATTGAGCGTACAGCAAACTTGTTTTCTGCTGCTCCAGAGAACAGGACCTGGAGCAATGGATTCAAACTATAGGAAAAGAGTTTCCAGCTCAACATTAGGAAGAACTTCCTGACAGTAAGAGCTGTTTGACAGTGGAAAACACTCCCTCAGATAGTGGTGTAGTCTCCTTCTTTGGAGGTCTTTAAACAGAGGCTGGATGGCCATCTGTCACAGGGGGTACTTTGACTGTGTGTTCCTGCATGGCAGGGGGGGGCACTGAATGGCCCTTGAGGTCTCTTCCAACTTGAAGGCACACAACAACAACCAAGGGCAGCAGATAAGTAATAACAGACATGTTGATTCAATCAAGGCAACTGTGGGATTTTAAAAGATTTTTGCCCTTAAGACAAATCTCCCCAAGGGAGACACCCAACGACCAAGCCAGCCTCCCCTCAACCTGACAGGGGTCTGCTAACAAACAAGCTTCCTTTTCCCACCAATTCCAAGCCCAAAGGCCAAGCAGAGGGCCTTAAGCGGCACTTGTGCCTCCGTCTCTCTAAGCTGCCCTGGAATGTGAGAAATGTCCTCCAAGCCAGGAAGGGGATTGTTGGGGGAAAGCCTTTGCCACACATTACAGCCAGAGGAACACACGTCCATCCGGACCCTGCCGGGAACCAAGAGGCAGGAGGCATTTGTTTATTGTTGTGTAACATGCTCTCGGCCTCAGGGGAAGGCAATGGCAAACCTCCTCTGAACAAATCTTGCCAAGGAAACCCCATGATATGTTCGCCTTTGTTGTTGTTGTGTGCCTTCAAATCGTTTCCAACTTACGGCGACCCTACGGTGAACCGATCATGGGGTTTTCTTGGCAAGATTTGTCCAGAGGGGGTTTGCCATTGCCTTCCCCTGAGGCTGAGAGAGTGTGGCTTGCCTAAGGTCACCCAGTGGGTTTCATGGCCGAGCTGGGAATCGAACCCTACTTTTCAGAGTCGTAGTCCAACACTCAAACCACAACACCATGTTGGCTCCCTAGGATTGCCTTATGTCGAAAATGACTCGGGGGCACACAACAACAACAATGTTGCTGGGGAGCCAAAAGAATACAGGAGATAAGCAGAGCTAAAGAGAGCAAGCATGGCATAATAGATTGACTGTGGCAGTAAGACTTCAGGGATGCATCTGCTTTGTAGAAACAATGCAGTTTGACACTCATGTAACTGCCATGCCTCCATTCTACAGAATCCTCAGATTTGTGTTTTTGGGAGGGTCCAGCGTTCTTCTGGCAGAGAAGGCTAAAGACCTTGTAAAACTAGAAATCCCACAATACCATGGGATGAAGCTAAGCACCAACAGTGGTATCAAACTGCATCATTTCTACAGTGTAGATGCACCCTAGGAAAGTAGGGTTTGAATTCCCACCCAGCCACAGAAGCCCACTGGGTGGCCTTGGGGAAGGCCTCAGTGGGATGCAAAGGTAAACCCCCTCTGAACAAATCTTGCCAAGAAAACCCTATGATACCTTAGGGTCACCGTAAGGCGGAAATGACTTGAAGCCAGACACACAACAACAGGGAGAGCTGAGGGAAGTTACAGCAACTACAAACACCAGAACACCCCAGCGTGGCCAGTGACTGCTAGCTGGGGGTTTGGTGGTAGAACCAGCATGTTGTAGGATTCTGGAAACCAGAGTTCAAATCCCAGCATGGGACGAAAACCCACTGAGTGACCTTGTGCAAGTCACACTCTCTCGCCTCAGAGGACCCCCTCTGAACAAATCTCACCAAGAAAACCCCATGATAGGGTTGCCTTAGAGCAGGGGTAGGCAACCTTTTTGAGCTGGGGGCCGGGTTGCTGTCCCTCAGACAATTGGGGTGCTGAAGCACCAATATATATATATATATATATATATATATATATATATATATATATGCATGCACACTCTCTCAGCCCCAGAAAAGCCATGGCAAAACCCTTGTGGAGATTTTGCCAAGAAAACCCCAAGAACAAGTAATAACAACAATAATCAGTATCATCATGGCGGCCAGCGGCGGCGGCAGGACTGGCCTGGGGCCAGTCCAATGGCCTCGGGGGGCCGCATCCGGCCCCCGGGCCTTAGGTTGCCTACCCCTGCCTTAGAGTCACCATAACTCAAAAATGACTTGAAAGGACACAACAACAACAAAGTCTTCCAAAGAGCAGTGTGGCAGAGTGGTTTGCAGGTTGGACTAGAAGTCCAGGGGATCTGGGTTCGAATCACTTGGAAACCCACTGGGTGGCCTTGGGCAAGACAAATGCTCTCAGCCTTGTTGTGTGCCTTCAAATCATTTCTGACTTGTGGTCACCTTATCACATGGTTTTCTTGACAAGAATTGTTCAGAGAGGGTTTACCTTTGCCTTCCTCTAAGGCTGAGAGAGTGTGATTTGACCAAAGTCAACCGGTAGGTTTCCACAACTGAGTGAGGATTTGAACCCTGGTCTCCAGAATTGTAGTCCAACGCTCAAACCACTACACCATGCTGGCTCCTCTCAGCTTTAGAAGGCGGCAATGGCAAACCGTCTCTGAAGAAAATCTTGCCAAGAAAACGCTGCGTTTGGAGCCAGCATGGTATATTGGTTTCAGCTCTGAACAAGAAGTCCAGGAGAGCCGAGTTCAAATCTTCGCTTATCTATGGAAACTCAGTGGGCGACCCTGGGCAAGTCACACTCAGCCCAAGAGCAAGGCAATGGCAAACTTCCTCTGAACAAATATTGCCAAGAAAACCCTAAGAGAGAGTCCGATTTAACTTGGAGGCACATAACAACAGTAACAAAATCTCCCAAAGCAATTTTCCAAAGTTTTAGGGAATCAGGTGTGCTTTAGCCCTTAGAAACTCTGTGGGATACTGAGAGCAGCCCTCTTCCCCAAGTAACTTTTGCTACATGGAAGCACACCGTCATGCGAGACGACGCAATGAGTCCAAAGTGCTGACCAGCTCTGCACCGTCATGGTGAACAAGAGTGAATCTTAAAGTGTTATTTCAAAAAGATGTCACGAGAAAGCGACCAGGGAGGGGGGCAATGTGAGCATCTTGTCACAACTTTCCCTCCTCCATTCCCCATGACATGCTTTCCAAATAATTCTTTAGTGTCCTCCCTGGAGTAAAAGCGAGAGGGACTGAAATATGTGCGGACACCTTCCACCTTTGCAAAAGTGTGTCTGTAAGTAAAATAAGGCGAGAGAGCCAGTGTGTTGTAGTGGTCTGAGCACTGGACAATGACTCTGGAGACCAGGGTTCGATTCCCAGCTTGGCCATGAAATTCACTGGGTGACCTTGAGCAAGTCACACTCTCTCACCCTCAGGGGAAGGCAATGCCAAACCCCCTCTGAAGAAATCTTGCCAAGGAAAACCCATGACAGATTTGCCATCAGTCAGAAACAACTTGAAGGCACACAACAACAACAACAACAACAACAAGTACAACCCACAGCAAGATTTGCTGCGACTCTTGCATAAGGAATTTTGTTTGTTGTGCCAAAAGGCATGAAAACATGCGCTGTGGAGTGACACAAGGACTAAAAGCAAGTCTTTCTCTTGAGCTCACTTCCACTAAGATTCAGTAGCTTTACGCAGGCAAGATCTCAGACTGTTTCTCTTTCTGATCTCCTCCTCCTAAATGAGGACAGCACTACTGGCCTACCTTGCAGGGCTTTTGCAAAGATTACTGAGATGGCTGTGCCAAGCACCGTGAAATTAGTTTGGTGAGACAAATTGTGAGCCGGCATGGAGTAGTGGTTTGAGTGCTGGCCTATGACTCTGGAGACTAGGGTTCGATAACCAGCTTGGCCATGAAACCCACTGGGTGATCTTGGGCAAATCACACTCTCTCAGCCTCAGGGGAAGGCAATGGCAAACCTCCTCTGAACAAATCTTGCCAGAAAAACCCCACGATAAGGCTGCCTTAGGGTCATCATAAGTCAAGACAACAGGCACAAAATTATCAACAACAATAACACTTGTTTGATAGTAGCAGCCAGCAGGTACAAGTCTAGATACCACCTTAGTTTACATTTCTTTTTACAATTTTGGCACAAATCAGGGCACATTTCATGGGGGAAACAGGAGACCTGCTGAAGGAATATGCCATCTCTTTCTACCCCCCCCCCCCTTTATCTTAGTAGGCATATATAAGTATACACAACTCAGGGTTCACAATCATTTAAATTCACTTCCCAATCCAATCTAGAGAATCTGTATCCGCACTGCAGAAATAATCCAGTTTGACACTGCTTTAACTGCCATAGCTCCATGCTATGGGATTCTGGGTTTTGTAGTTTGTTGTGGCACCAGAGCTCTCTGACAGAGAAGGCTAAATGCCTCCCAATATGACAAACCCCAGGATTCCATAGAATGGAGCCATGGCAGTTAAAGCAGTGTCAAACTGGATTATTTCTATAGTGCGGATGCAGCTTCGATTAAAAATATAGCGGGGGGGGGGATGAGAAGGAAATTCTGTGGACGGCAACAAGTGTTTGGCCTCCTCCAGGGTGTTTTAAATGAATGATTTGCAATGCTGGCAGCTGCCGGTGGAAGTCAGCACTGAACTGGAAGTCCATTGCCCTCTTTCCACTTTGTCAACAGGGGAGGCAATGGAAATATCCCAGAGCTGGACTCTGCAAACTTTGTCAAGAGAAAGAGAGAGAGTGAGACCTCCCTTCCCCCTTGGTCAGAAAATAAATACTCAGGCCTCAGCAAATGTAGGACGTACAAGGCAACCGAATGCCAACTCCTGTCTTTAGCAAGGAGATGGGGAATGCCAGCAAGGGACTGGATTTTAAAGACCTTTGGAGAGCAACATGGATTTGCTCCGCTGTCCCTTCCTTAAGCATTTGCTGGAAGTCTCTCTGGAGACTTGTTGTGCCACCCGTGCCATCCTGCTGGGCATCCAAAGGCAGCTGTTTGGCTCTAGAGTCTAGAGGCATATCTGCAGGGGTTTAACATGGGCCCTTTCTCCCCATGGGACCTTGGGAGTTATGGTTCCTTGGGAGGGAAGCAGGTTAGACTTCTAATAGAAGAAAATTCTCAGCACCCTCCAAAGCAAACTACGGGCCTTTGCAGACTGCCAGAAATAGTGCACATTAAATTGAGGCACTGCCCTGGCTCAGTGCTAGGGAGTCATGGGAACTGTAATTTATTGTGGCACCAGAGCTCTCTGACAGAGAAGGCTCAATGTCCCAGAAAAAAATACAATTCCCATGACTCCCTAGCACTGAGCCAGGGCAGTGCCTCAATTTAATGTGCACTATTTCTGGCAGTCTGCAAAGGCCCTACATCTCCTGAGCAGATGCATCTGAGGAAGTAGACTTAAGTCTGTGAAGGCTCATGCTGCCAACTTCTTTCTTTCAGTGAGTCTCAAAGGTGCGGCAAGATCTCTCCACAGACTAACACGGCTATATCTTTGAATTCCACCACTATGGAAAACACCAAATTTAGCCAAATGGAATGGAAATTCATCAACCTCTTCAAGAAATTTGCCCAGTTCCACTCCACCAAAAGCATCTGAGGGAGCAGACTTAAGTCTAGGGAAGCTCATGCTGCCAACTTCTTTCTTTCAGTTAAGTCTCAAAGGTGCCACAAGACCTCTCTACATAATAATAATAATAATAATAATAATAATAATAATACCCAAGGCATCTGGGGAAGTAGAGTGAAGTCTAGGGAAGCTCATACTGCCAACTTTTCTTTCAGTTAGGTCTCAAAGGCGCTACAAGATATCTCTACACAACTCAAGTTATTCGATGTCAATTTTTGTGCTGCTGCTCTTTCATGTTAATTTTTTAAAAATGAATAAAACTTTTTTTAAATGCTAGGAAAGATGGGGGGAGGAGATGTTGGGGGGAAGAAACCCTGCCCCCCCCCTCACTCTCCCATTACTCCCCGATTACCACCACCCAGAGAGCAAGGCACCTATATTTTGGCAACAACCATCCCTTTACCCCTCTCTCTCTCTCTATCTCTGGGCACCTACCCTGAGTGGGCTGCTGCTGCTGCTGCTGCTGCTGCTGCTGCTCCTCCTTGGGGAATGCCGGGCTGAGCATGCTGTGGTGGAGCTTTGGAGGGTAGAGCACCTGCACGGAAGACATCGTGGCTCCAAGTCCTTAAAGCGGGCAAAGAAAGTCCTTGCACAGAATGCAAAGGCTGCAGGAGCAATCAGCACGCGCCAGCTGCAAAGTCCCAGGGAAGAAAGCGCTCGCGCTCACTCTACCGCCGCCGCCGCCTCCTCCCCCGGGGGAGTTTGGAACCTTGGCACGGACACGCCCCCTGGGGACAGGACCACGCCCACCCCTCCTCCTCTGCCACTCAGGGGCGGGGCTCTCTGGTACAGGTCACGCCCACTTCCTCTGGGCTACGCCCCCTCTTGGAGCGCGGCTGAGTTCCAAGTTTCTTCTCGCTTCACTGCTGCCCCGCCGGACGCCCTCCTTTTCCCGGACGCGTCCTCCATTTCATACGTCTTCTGCCCAGGAGGGAATTCCAAAATGTCCTCCCTTTTGAGCAGGGCTAGTTTGTTTATCTATTTCATTTCATTTCATTTCATTTTTTATGCTGTTTTTCTCTCCCTCCCATTTTTAAAATTGTTTTTATTTTTTATTTTTTAATTATTTATTTAATATTTAATAAATATTATTAATGTAATTTCATTTAACCATTTTGATTGTTTTTATTATTATTTAATACAGTATTTATTAAATTATTTATTTAATATTTAATAATTATTAATTTCATTTCATTTAACAATTTTGATTGTCTTATTATTTAATACAGTATTTACTAAATTATTTAATATTTAATAATATTTTAATTTAATTTAATTTTACAATTTTGATTGTTTTATTATTATTTAATACAGTATTAACTAAATTATTTATTTAATATTTAATAATATTTTAATTTAATTTCATTTAACAATTTTGATTGTCTTATTATTTAATACAGTATTAACTAAATTATGTATTTAATATTTAATAATTTTATTAATATTTCATTTAACAATTTTGATTGTCTTATTATTTAATACAGGAGTAACTAAATTATTTATTTAATATTTAATATTTTAATTTAATTTAATTTAACAATTTTGATTGTTTTGATTTATTATTTAATATTTGTTAAATTATTTATTTAATATTTAGCAATATTATTAATTTAATTTAACAATTTTGATTGTTTTGATTTATTTATTACTTATATTATTTATTTAATATTTAACAATATTAATTTAATTTAACAATTTTGTTTGTTTTGATTTGTTATTTATTATTTATTAAATTATTTATATAATACTGTATTTAATAATATTATTCATTTAATTTAACAATTGATTCTTTTTATTTATTATTTAATACAGTATTTATTAAATTATTTAATTCATATTTATTAAATTATTTAATATTTAATAATGTTATAAATTTAATTTAATTATTAAATTATTAAATATTAAAAACAAACTTCTTCTTCTTCTTCTTCTTCTTCTTCTTATTATTATTATTATTATTAGTGTTTATTTATATAGCACCCTAAGCTTTGCATGGCACTTTACAGAGTTATCAAAAATAAAGTCCTTTTTTATCTTGTTTTTAAAGTGTTTTTTACATCTTGTTAGCTGCCTTTCTCCCCAAAAAGGGACCCAAGGCGGCTCACAAGATAAAACACTTTTAAAAAACAATGTAAAAAATAATTAAAATAACCTAACTTAGTTTTAAAGGGCTAAGAAGTACAGATTTATATTTGATATGAAAATGCAAGGTGAGAAGAAAATCTTCTTGCCTGTAAATGGAGGACAAGGCCCCGCAAAATGAAGGGCGTCCCAAAAGAACAGCTAAAAAGGCTGTAAGATAAATAATAAATTAATGCTTCTGAGTTGTGCTCGAAGGGGAGGACGTTCCAGAAAAATGGAGGACATGACAACATAAAAGCTGAAAATACTCCTATAAATATAAATTCGTGCTTCTGAATCATGGTCAGCATAGAGAATGTACAAGAAAAATGGAGGACATGACAACATAAAAGCTAAAAAAACTGATACATGCTTCTTGAGTCATGCTCAACATGGAGGATGTTCAAGAATAATGGAGGACACCAACATAAAAGCAAAAAAACACTAATCTAAATGTAAATTCTTGCTTCTTACTCTTGCTCCAAATGGAGGCCATTTTGCAATTGCTCCTGGATGGAAGACTGAAATGGAGGACATGGCCTTGAAAAGGAGGAGCACCTCTGATCATCCCTGTATGAGTGCTTTTAGCTTTTATTTTGGAATGCCCTCGATTTTCCTTGACTGTCCTACATTTTGTGGGGCCTTGTCCTCCTTTGCGGTGAGGACATATCTGGCCACCTGAGCTGGACAGGATTTCCAGTTGGCGTCAAGGGAGTGACCTCTGCGGTGGTGGCTTCCTAACCAAACACAAAACAAACCAGAGAAGGAGAAGAATAGCCCAGGCTACATCTGCACTGCAAAAACAACACAGTTTAACACTGCTTTAACTGCTCTGGCTCCATGCTGTGGGATTCTGGGATTTGTAGTTTGGTGCGAGCCAGAGTGGTAGTGGTTTGAGCACTGGACGTCAACTCTGGAGACCAGGGTTTGATTCCCAGATCTGCCATGAAACCCATTGGGTGACCTTGGACAAGCTACTCTCTCTCAGCCTCAGGGGAAGGCAATGGCAAACCTCCTCTGAACCAATCTTGCCAAGAAAACCCCATGATTAAATACAATGCCATACTAAAATGGTGCCCATAATGGACTCCTGGAAATCAGGGTTCAATTCCCTGCTTGGCCATGGACACCTGTTGGCTGGCTTAGGGTGAGTCACACCTTCTCAGCCTCAGAAAACCCCATGATAGGTTGGCTTTAGGGTTGTCATGTCGGAAACAGCTTGAAGGCATACAGCAACAACAATAGAAAAGGGCAAAATCAGGGTTTCCTTTTTGGATTTTTTTTAAAAAAATAATATTGTCAAGCCATGGATGGTTAAACGGTTAACTCAGGTCCAAAACACACTGCAGAAATAATCCAGTTTGAGACCGCTTTAATTGCCCTGGCTCAGTGCTAGGCAATCCTGGGAATTGTAGTTTATTGTGGCACCAGAGCTCTCTGACAAAGAAGGCTAAACGTCTCACAAAACTACAGTTTCCAGAATTTCCTAGCACTGAGCCAGGGCAGTTAAAATGATCTCAAACTGGATTATTTCTGCAGTCCGATTTGGACCTCAGTGGATAAGGAGGGTAGGTTAGTGTTTTCTATCAGAGAGCTCTGGTGCCCTGCCAAACTACATATCACAGAGCTAAAGGGTTGTTAGCATTCTTTCTGCAATGCAGCCTCAAGGGTCGCCTACCAAACATTGCTTACATGTTGTGGTTGTGTGCCTTCAAATCATTTCCAATTTATGGTGACCCTATCATGGGGCTTTCTGAGGCTGAGAGTGTGTGCCTTGCTCAAAATTACACAGTGAGTTTCCAAGGCCAAACAGAGAATCAAACCCTGATCTCCAGAGTCGTCATCCAATGCTCAAACTGCTGTAACACTTATGCATACGCTCAAAAAATTCACAGATGAAATGCAGATACGTGTGGCCAAGTAATGGTCAGAGTCTGGTCAAGATAGTAGAAGTTATTGATGAGGCAAAATAAGCCAGCAAAGGCTTCAGCAGTTTGATTTTGCCTGAGTCTACAGGGAAGGGCAAGATTCTGCCTCCTCTTCTCTCTTCTACTGAGTTAACTGAATGCAAACTACTTTTGGACTTTGAACTCACTTTTTACTTATGGAATAAGCTGAGGAAGAAGGGGGGGGGGAAGTGGGAGGAACTTGGCTTTAATTTCTTGGATTTTTTGATAGAGGTCTCTCGTTTTTGTTGTTGTCTTCTATTTCTCTGTATTGGTCATTGGTCTCCTTATCCCTGCGTGTCAGACATTGGACAGTTGTGTTCATACTTCTGAGTTTGTTCCTATTTCCCTTTGCTTTTGCTTTTCTTCTTTCTTTTATTGCATGAAGTGTTTCATCTGTCATCCATTGTTTCTTAACTTTCTTTTGGCCACTGTTAGTGTTTTCTTGCATTCGTTCTTATTTATGTCTTTGACTTCCGTCCACAGTTCTTCAGGTTCCCAGTCGATTATACTCAATAGTTGAAATCTCTTTCTTACATTGTCCTTGAATTCATCTGAAATGTTATTCAGGTCATATTTTGGTATACTGATAGTTTTTGCTTTCTTCTTCAGGTTAATGCTGATTTTTGTTATGAGCAGTTTGTGGTCTATGCCACAATTGTATTTATATTTATATTTATATTTCACCCTTTTCCCAAAACTGGGACTCAGGGCTTCTTACAATACTAAAAAAAAAAAAGTACAATTAAAAGCATACAAAAAAGGGATATGAAAACAGAATTGAATTATTATAGTATTAAAACAAAGTTACATGTTAAAAGAATAAAATGCAGTGTAAAAGGTTAAAATGTTTAAACACTTTAAAACAATATAACACCGCGGCCCATTCTTTAAAAAAACTTTCTGTTTTTAAAGAGTGGGTCAGGGTGCTTAATTTTAGCAACTGTAAATGTAGAATTAGGAGTGACCATAATTCCAGGTTAAAAAATTTAGAGTAGGAATAGTGGCACATCTAGAGAATTTGAGGTTCTGGATTATTTATTTGTTTGTTTAAAGTATTTATCAATTGCTTTTCTACTCATAAGAAGAGTTACACAGCCTCACAGCCCGAAAAATCCACAAAAACCTAAAGGTATCAGTTTGGATGTTATTGGATTTGCTATATGGCCAACACAGCTACCCCTACATGGTGTTTTTTTTGGGGGGGGGATTTCAAAGTATAATTAAGTATTTTACATTAGGATTAGAGAGGAACAATTTGATTCCCCTCTGCAGTGTAATTACAAATGTTTTGTTAATGTGTTAATTACAGAATGATGGTTTGGTTTTTTGGCTGTGTGGCTGCATCCTATCACTTTACTTGTTTAACTTATATGCTGAAAACATCATAAGAAAAGCAGAATTAGAATCAGAAAAAGGAGGAGTTAAGATAGGAGGAAGCAACATTAACAACCTAAGATATGCAGATGATGCCATAATATTATTAGCAGAAGACGTTCAGGAAATGGAACAGTTAATAAGGAAGGTCAAAGATGAAAGTGCAAAGGCAGGTCTGATGCTGAACATAAAGTAAACAAAAATAATGACCACAGAAGAAATACACAAATTCAATCTAGACAATGAGGAAATTGAAATAGTTAAAGAGTTCCCATATCTAGGATCAAACATTGACCAGAATGGAGACTGCAGTCAGGAAATAAGAAGAAGACTAGGAATGGGAAGGGCAGCTATGAAAGAACTGGAAAAGATACTGAAGAGCAAAGACATACAATTGAGCACTAAAGTCATAATTATTCAGGCCATTATATTCCCAATTTCATGTACAGATGCGAGAAATGGACAGTGAAGGAAGCAGATAGAAAGAAAATCAATTCATTTGAAATGTGGTGCTGGAGAAGAGTACTTAGGATACCATGGACAGCCAAGAAGACAAAGAAATGGGTTCTTGAACAGATCAGACCAGGGCTCACCTTGGAAGCAAAAATGATCAAGTTGAGACTCTCGTACTTTGGCCACATAATGAGAAAGCATGGATCACTAGAAAAAATAATAATGCTAGGAAAGGTAGAGGGTAGAAGATAGAGAGGAAGACCACAAACCAAATGGATAGACTTGATCGGGGGGTTATGGGCAAGGGCTTGCAAGATCTGGGCAAGGCAGTGGAAGATAGGGACTCTTGGAGATGTCTCATCCACAGGGTCGCCATGAGTCGGAACCAACTTGAGGGCAGCTAACAACAACAACAAATACTTTGAAAAAATTGAAACTATCATCGTGGTTTTGGGAATTTTGCAAATGTTTGAACTATGAATGCAATTATTTCTTTTTTTAAAGTCAGTTTCAATGTGGGAGAGATGAAACCCAGGTTCTAATCTCTATCAAGACCCAAAACTCACTGGGTGATCTTGGACCAAGCATGACCTTTCAACCCAATTAACCTCACAATGCAACTGTGAAGTTAGTTAGGGATCATAGAATCATAGAGTTGGAAGAGACCACAAGGGCCATCCAGTCCAGCCCCCTGCCATGCAGGAACTCAGAACCAAAGCATCCCCGACAGGTGGCCATCCAGCCTCTCACTGTCAGGAAGTTCCTCCTAATTTTCAGGTGGAATCTCTTTTCCTGTAGCTTGCATGAGTGGGCAGAGCTGTGAATACTGTCTTTAGCTTCTTGGAAAAAAGGTAGGATATCTTTGGGCTAAGATCTAATGTAGTATAAATATAACAAGTATGTGGAAGAAAGGTAGAATATCAATATAATATATAATACAGTCTTCAATTCTTGCTACATATTAGTTTATATTAAATTTTGTGATATTTGTTTTGTTCTTTTCTAAAGGACCCTGTGACAGTTTACTGTGACATTAACTAAGTTCACTGACATTACAGAGTCAACAGTTGCTAAATATCTCTGGGGAAACCTGGTTTTGGTGCTGGACTCCTAAGCATTTTTAGAACTATTTTACTGCTTCTACACCCTTGCAATTTTATCATTCTGTTGCTTTTAATTTGGTTCTATATGCTGCTTTTTAAAATGTATTCTCTCTTCTATTATATTATTTTTGTTCTTAATATTTTTAACCAACTTTAAATCATCCAGAGATGTTTGATTAGTAGATAGTTTAAAAGCATAATAAATAAAGCTTATTTTTGTCAAGAGAAGAGTGTTTGTTACTTAGGATCTTATCACACATGTGTTTTAAACTGCATATTTAGCAAGATAATAATACCTTTGGCCAGGGGTAGGCAACCTTTTTGAGCCCAGGGCTGGTCTGCTGAAGTTGTCCCTCCTGCCGGGCCAAGGGTGGGGGGAATGGTGGCACTCCGCGCTGCCGCGTGCCGCCGCCGCGTGCAACCATTTCCAAAATGGTGGCCGTGACTCGTTTGTGCATGCGCAGTACTGCTGCGCATGCGCAAATGCATCGCGGCCGCCATTTTGGAAATCAAAATGGCAGTTGCGACCAAAACATACGGCGGTGGTGGTGCGCGGCGGCGGTGGCAGGGGACCGCCTGGGCCGGTAAGTGCGGCGACCTGGGCTGGAACTGGCCCGCGGGCCGTAGGTTGCTGGCCTCTGCCTTTGGCAATACCTATTGCAAGATGTTGTCTCTCATCCATTACTGCTGTGCCTCTGATGAGTTGTTAGCAGGGGTAGGCAACCTTTCCCCTTTAAGGGCTGAGGGACTTCAGCTCCCAGAATCCCAGGAGCTATTGGCCAACATGGGACTATTGGCCAACATGGCTGAGGCTTCTGGGAGCTGAAGTCCCTCAGCCCTTAAAGGGGAAAGGTTGCCTACCCCTGTGTTAGAGGATGTCTTTTCATTGATGGGAAAACCTTCCAATAAGTGACCAATCACACTGCCACCCCATTACTCTACAGGTACAATAGTGACAGTCTGCAGCAGTCCCGATATTGGGCAGTCACAGTGCTGTCAGTCCTCTTCCTCTTCACTAAATCACATTCCCATAGTTCTGGAATTACATTACAAATACAAATAATAAAAAATAAAGCCATGCTAGGTAGGGCATAGGGCAGGAAAGTGGAGTTAAGGGGGAATGAGGTAGAGAGAGCGCAGGGACCACTGAAGGCACAAAATGCCCCTGTCCCATTATTGAAGAAAGGTGTGGTTATAAAAGCTGCAAAACCAACATGGTTTCGTTCTCTTTTAATAATGCAATTGCAGCAAGACTGAGGTGAGACTGAGGTTCATGTGATAAAGTCCTTAGAGTCACCTTTCATAGCCTTAGTGCCAAAAGACCACTTGTGAAGTTTCAGAGAATCAAATGATCATATACAACAAGGATAAGATTTGTGTGGCTTCCAGATGTTTGACCTCAACTCCCAGGATTCTTCAATATTGGCCATCCTAGCTAGGCTTGCCAGGCATTGCAGTCCAACAAGATCTGGAGATTAGAAAGATCAAGAAAAGGACTTTGGATTAAGAACTTAAGAAACCCCTATAGGATCAGATGAAAGGCCTTTCAGGTCTAGCCTCCTGTTTTCCACTATAAACAATGTTGATAGGCAAGTAAACAACAATATTTCACAGTGTTGGTAGGCAAGCAACCAACATAAAATACTAGATTATTTACAAATGTAACCCACTTTTCAAGGCAAAGCTCTCCCAAACAATCCATATTAAAGAATCCCTAGTATCATTAACAAAAGAAAATAAGTATGTTAAGAAGTCTTCCAACTTGGGTAGCTTTGAAAGGGAATGAAATAAATTAATGGAAGATCAGGCTATCAATGTTTATTAATCATGATGGTTATATGGGACCTAACTCTAGGATCAGAAGCAGTTATATCTCCACTATTTCTTGGAAAATCATCAGGGTGATATCTGTTGCCCATATGTAGGGCATGAGAGTAATAGACCTTTCACTATGGGCCTTTACAGACTGCCAGAGATAGTGCAGCTTGAGGCTACTTTAACTGTACTGGCTCAGTGGAATTGTATTTTTTCTGGGACGTTGAGCCTTCTCTGTCAGAGAGCTCTGGTGCCACAATAAACTACAGTTCCCATGATTCCTTAGCACTGAGTCCGGGCAGTTAAAGTGGCCTCAAGCTGCATTATTTCTGGTAGTCTGTAAAGGCCCTATGTTTCTCATTTTGTAAACCAAGGGTCCCCAATCTTTTGGATTTGTGGGTGCTTTAATTCTGAGGTGTCATGTGCACCATCATTAAATGGATGGATTGGTTGGTGCACACAGTTAATTTCCTGTGTACAATGTGGCCATAGTTAAAGTTTTATTAGGATGTGCAGTGTTTGAACGATGTGTACTCCATTAAAAACAATAGCAACTCTGTAACTATGAAGACTAGACTAGCAAGTCTGAGACATTCAAGCTAACAAGCCACCTTGTTGTAATTACTTATTTACCATTTATTTAGAGTATTTAAAACCCACTCTTCAGCCACAAAGGCTCTCAGAGCGGTTTACAGATTGTTAATTTGACAGCTCCCTGCCCTCAGGCTTATAATCTATAAAGCCACATGATATCATGTGTAGGATGGAGAGGCAATGTTGACCTCTGGACCTCCTAGTCATAACTTCATGGGCCATTGTGTCTAGAAGCAACAAAACATCCCCCATCCGTAAGTCATTTTGAGTCTTTTGGTAGCCCTGCCTGTTCTCTTACCTGATGAGCCAAAGAGGCAAAAACTATTTTGCCTAATGTGGGCAAGACTCAAGGCATGCATATTGGGAGGGTTGAGATTTCTTATAGTTTAACAAGATGGTATTATGCTGAATGGGAAGGCCCTGATATAGGAATGCTTGCCTGAAATGTCCAGTAGGAAAGCTAAACGGGAGAAATATGCAGCATTAGAAAGAATGTTTTCTTGGGAAGAGAGCAAACCTTCCTGGCACTGGTCTTTGGAAGAAAATTCTTCCTGGCTTTTATCTCAGAGAGCTGACGTGTTGTACCCCTTTGAATCATTACAAGCCCTCGGTGTCACTCCATCCTTGAGGTTTCACTTCTTTTTCTCTACCCTGCAGCCTAAACATGGCTCATTAAAATGCCTTATAAGACACTCAAGTCCAAAGGCCACTTGAGCAGCATTGGAACATTTCCTTCTACAGACTCAGATTGAACTTTCTATTCAATGGAAAGAGGATGCTCATTGTCTTCAGTGTGGATTTAGATGAGTAAAGCAGATTAAAATGCATGTGTATTACATATTACCTAGAGTATCTATTTCAAACTCTGTTGGCACCCCCGACACCCCCACGCAGTATATGAGGTTTCATATCACATGTTTTAATAGGTCACAGTGACCCTAAAGCTAGTAAGAAAGTGTCTCCTACATACCTCCTCTGTGTTCCCAGCCAACATCCTTATCTATTCACAGTGATGTTGCCCTAAATCCAATCAGTGTTTTTGTTACTCTGACATTAAAAACATCAGTTCTTCCGGAATCCCATTGTCGGTTCCTTGGGAAAGCCACTAGGTCTTTATTAATACTCCACCATAGCACCTTTATCCCTTGAGGCTAGGAAATCATATAAATATCAGCCCCAGCTCTAGCCTTGCATGTGCACAGAAGCTCTCCTTCATTCACTGTGTTGCCCTCAGATGCTTTCTGACCATATCCCACTTGCCATAGATTCTTCTACAGAACTGGTATCATCCTCTCTGTAACCCTATTCAATTTCTATACCTGCTCTCTGCTATCCAAGTTATATACCTCTATTTTGGTTAGTCTTGCATGGTGTCTTGGATTTGACTTGTTATTGTGTGTTCATGTGCCCTCTTGACTATTTCTAAAATAAAAATATCCTTTATTCATGAAACTTGCAATCTTCCTGCAGTTAGTACTGGTATATACAAGTGAAAATGACCTTCAAGGTTACCAGCCTCTGGCAGGTCCCTTGGAGAGCTAATAAAATTCCCCTAAATATCACTGTTGCTGGGGACTCCTGGTCCTCCCACCTTTAGAGTAACAACTCCATGTTGCACTTCTGCTTATAGGCTTCCCATAGGAAACTGCAAGTGGTCAGCAGTTGTGGGAAGAAAATGCTAGGCTAGATTGGCCTTTGACCTGACCTAACATGATGATTCTTGGTGAATCCGAACAAAGTATGTCCATCTGAAGGATACCTGCTGCATCCTGGGGATTTGCCTGCTGTTGATTCTTTTATTGTTTATTCTAATTTAAAATTTAGCTGGTTTTAATGGTTGTTAAGTTAATATGTTTTTATGGGGGAGGGTGGGGGTTGGGTTTTTTAGATTGTACTAATGTCATTTTAATTGCTGTAAGCCTCCCCGATTGTTTTTTACAGAGGGGTGGGGTAATAATAATAATAATAATAATAATAATAATAATAATAATTATTTATGTAGCCTGGGAGGAAAATATCAAAATGCAGAACCAAAAAAAATGCAAAAACAACATTTAAAGTGGTGCATATCAATAGTATTTTTAAATGTGACTACTTTTTGGTCTAGATTCACTCAAATACCTCTTTTGCCTAAGTCTTATTCCAGAAGAGGGAATTGTTTTAGGCCTATCCAAGGATTATTTTGGTGTAGGACACTAACACATGTTACTACTAAAGCGTAAGCTTTATTTGTAGTAAACAATACAGCAGATGGTAAACAGCAGAGAAGGAACATTTCAAGCCTTTTGCTAATAGGATCCAGCGTTCCCTCATTGCCAATGGTAGAACTGGGTTCCCAAACAAATTCTACCCAGACCTATGATCACACCTGATGGACACTATCATAAAATGGCTCCATTGGTTGGTGCAACCAGGCACTCAGAAAGGAACCGGCTGGGGCTGGAAAAACAAGTGGCCTAAGGAGCTCAGTACAGGTCAGTGCCTGGTGTGCTGAAAGCAAAGTCAAGCCACCTGTCATCTTTACGCCTGAGGATATTGTACACACCTGCAGCATGGAACCCTGAGAGATTCCAGAGAAACAAAATTAAGATGATGCTTAATGATGCTTTACTTTGAAGGCAACACCTTTATTTATTTATTTTAAATTAGGAAGGGTAGAAGACCTTGATGGGCACTAAAGGCAGTGGCTATGGGTTCTTCAGCACTGTACAGGAGGCCTCTATTGCAAAACACTGTAGTGCTGCACTGTGAGAAATCTGAGAAGACCATCTGTGGAAGAGTTCACAGAACAGGTAACACCTTTTCTCTTATCATAGGTCTTTGGATCCAAGCCAATGTGATTAACCTTTTATATTCACCATGAATAGAAAGGATGCACTTATCTTTTAAGTTTATTGTGATTCTAATCTCTAGTGGTGACTGTGAATATGGAACTGTGGTGAGAACTACTTCAGATTTTAGTTAATCTACAACAAAAGTCTGAGATTTCTATTCACACTAAATACTGGTCACTCAGTTTTCCCCCCAATGTAGCTGTGCCTAGCCTATGAATTACTATTTGTTTGTAATTGTTCAGAGGAATAATGAATAAAAATGCTTCTTGAATCAAACATATCATAGCATAGAGGTAGGCAGTAACAAAAATGAAATTATTGAAGCCCATAAATTAAATAAGCAGGAAGCAACATTTGCAGCAACACAACAGCGAGGGAATATATGAAAAAGGAACAAGTGATAAATCAGTAATAAATCAGGGATATAATAATGAGTACTTGAATGTAAAAAAGACAAATGTGTACAGTGACCACCTTCACATCACCAAAGAAAGAGAAATGTGTCAGACAAAAGAGAGCATTGATATATATAAACTTTGCATATGCTGTTTATATATTTATATATTACATTTCCAAATGTAGAAATGGTTTGTAGAATATAAACAGAAATTCATCACATATCTCAGATTACAGTGAGGAAGAGTGTGGCCAGGTGACCTGGGAGCTGCTCACTCTGCTATCTAGATGCCAACTGTGGATGGTCAAAGTCCCTGGTTCCTTTTCTTATG
Organism: Phrynosoma blainvillii; assembly: GCA_026167975.1. Lineage (NCBI taxonomy): Eukaryota > Metazoa > Chordata > Lepidosauria > Squamata > Phrynosomatidae > Phrynosoma > Phrynosoma blainvillii. The sequence goes on from JANUYF010000002.1 coordinate 368,772,868, forward strand.
GTTCCTGAGCGTTAATCCAAACCTAATCTGGGGATCTTTCACACTATGCAGTTATAGGGCTATGATTCCACCTTAACTGCCATGGCAACATCCTATGGAATCCTGGGATTTGCAATTTCAGGAGGAACATTTAGAACTCTCACTAGAAGCCAAGATAATTAAACAGAGACTGTTGTATTCTGGCCATATAATAAGAAGACATGGCTCACTAAAAAGACAATAATGCTTGGTAAGGTAGAAGGCAATAGGAAAAGAAGAAGACCTTTCCAGGTGGATAGACTCAACCAAGGAAGCCATGACCCTGAGCCTGCAAGACCTGAGCAGAACTGTTGCTGATAGAGTGACTTGGGGGGCCTCTCATTCATAGGATCACCACAAGTCAAAGTCAATTTGATGGCAGTTAACAACAACAACAATTCTTATCCAGAGAGCTCCTCTAGTGCTTCACTAAGCTATAAAGCCCAGGATTCCATAGGATGCAGCCATGGCAGTTAGTGGAGTCATAGTGCTATAACTGTGTAGTGTGAAATGGGCCATGGACAGTCCTTAAAGTAGATCATAGAATCATAGAGTTGGAAGAGACCACAAGGGCCATCCAATCCAACCCCCTGCCATGCAGGAACTCAAAATCAAAGCATCGCTGACAGATGGCCATCCAGCCTCTGTTTAGATGATACCAAAGAGAAAATTGTCCTGTGTTAGTACAGTGGTGTCCGCTGAGATTTGGTTCCAGGACCTGCCATGGATACCAAAATCCATGGATGCTCAAGTCCCATTAAATACAATGGCATAGTAAAATGGTTTCCCTTATATCAAGTCCTATTAAATACAATGGCATAGTAAAATGGCGTCCCTTATATAAAATGGCAACATCAAGGTTTGCTTTGGGAACGTGTGTGTATATATAATATTTTCAAGCTGTGGATAGTTGAATCCATGGATAAAAAAATCTGTAGATACAGAGGGCAGACTGTACAGTGGGCACTTAGTATTTGGTGTGGTTTGGTTCCAGGATCCTCCATGCATACCAAAATCTGTGGCTGCTCAAATCTTATCAAATGTAGTGGTAAAATAGTGTCCTTTTGATAAAATAGAAAAATCAAGGTTTACTTTTTGTAATTTATATATATTTTAAAACCATGGATGGTGGTACCCATGGATAGGTAATCCATGGATATGGAGGACCAACTGTACTTCAAAGAGAAAGCAGCCTTCGGAATGTAAGAAACAAATTACAAGAATTTAATGTACAAACATTATATCTTTCTGTGTGCTGGCAGAAAGATCTTGCAAAAGGGGACGGTATAAAGGAGGATTAGCTACTTTGATAAAAATTAAATGTGGCTTAAAGTTTGTAAAACTATCCCCTTGTGAGAAAATTGCTCAAGCAATTCTTCTACATTTTGGAAATGTGAAAGTAATATTATTTAACATTTATATGCCGGCAACCAACAACATTCAAGACACTTCAATGTATTGGGACCATTTGTCTAATTATTTAGATGAAATTACTAACAAACCAGAGTCTCCGGGGTGTTTACTGATGGGGGACTACAACGCTAGAATTGGACCCTCAAATGACTATCTGTGTGATCGGTGTTTGCTTGATGCAAATATGCCACCCTTTCCATTGAACCTTCCTCGAACTAGTATGGATCCAGTTATAAACAAAAATGGGCTACTCTTGGCAAACTTTTGTATTACCCACAATTTGTTTATACTAAATGGTTCGGATTATTTTCCAAACACCAATGGGTTCACTTTCATATCATCAGTCGGGAGGAGCTCTATCGACTATGTAATATCCAGTCCAGACATGATAAAATTGGTTGCAGTTTTTGAGGTCTGCCAAAGAGTAGAAAGTGATCATATGCCACTTTCTGTTTCTATGGAAATACCCAAATTGGTTATCGCACCTCCCATAAACTCCGAAACGATTGCTAGATATGAAAGATTAAAACGAATCTATTGGAACTCTCGAACAAAGGAGGCAATTAGTGAAATTTACAAGGATGATTGGGTCCTATTGGAAATTAACGATCTAGCAAATAGTATTACGATAGAAGGGGCCTTGATAAATTATAAGAATATAATATCTATCTTGAGTAATAAAACATCTACCTATATAAATCCACCTAGAGGAAAGAACACCTGGTTTGATAAGAATTGCCTTATAGGGAAAAAGAATCTTAGACAAGCATTCCAACTTGCGATGGAAAATCCGGAGGAAAATCTCAGATCCTACTTAAAGGCCCGAGTAGAATATTTTAAGTACATAGAAGATAAAAAGAAAGTATTTTACCAACAAAATTGGGCCGATTTTGATAGAGATCTGAAATCAAATGATAGTAAAACATTCTGGCTAGCAGTTAGGAGGCATTTAAATAATAACATAAATTTATTTAATCCCTGCATTTCGCCCCAAACTTGGGTAACATACTTTACAAATAAGATGCAAACTCATATATTTGGTAACATCATCGAAATTACGAACCCCTCTACTATATGGAGTCCTGTTTCGCCAGACGAAGTATATCAATTAATTCTTAAACTAAAACCTACTAAATCTCCGGGTTATGACACCATTCCGGTTGAAGTATTGAAACACTGTCCGGAAGTATGGACCAAAGCTTTGGCCAATTTATTCACTCTGGTAAATAATACAGGCGAGATTCCAAGAAGTTGGAAAAACTCAATTATAATTCCAATCTTTAAAAAAGGGGATAAACAAGATCCAGCTAACTATCGCCCGATAAGTCTGCTTTCCATTGTGGGTAAACTTTACGATAGTTATTTGGCAACGAAATTGCAATGCTGGATGACCACTCAAGCCCTTCTAGGGCCTGAACAAGCGGGCTTTAGAGGTCACATGTCCACTATAGATCATATCACAGTCATTTCATTTCTTATTAATAAATATATTTCCCGACCCAAAGGGAAATTATATGCTGCTTTTATAGATCTAAAAGCGGCTTTTGATCTTATACATAGACCTACACTTTGGAGTAAATTGGACAGGCTAAATATAGATTCAAGACTCTTATTTTTGTTGAGCCAAATTCATACTAACATTGTCTGTAAAGTGAAGTTTAGTGAAAGAGGACATCTAACTGACCCAATCTATGTAGGAAGAGGTGTAAGACAAGGCTGTGTTTTAGCCCCACATTTATTTAATTTATTTGTGGCAGATCTTCCAACGTTTATGTCAACGGTTGATACCCATCCCCCCATGCTAGGCGATCGCCCACTATTTGTGTTGCAATATGCCGATGACACTGTATTACTTTCGTTGACTCAAGTGGGCCTATCAAGAGCCCTGAATAGATTTAGTGAGTATTGTGTTAAGTTTCACCTACAGATAAATGTTACTAAATCAAAGGTTTTGGTGTTTTCAAAAGGTTTCAATCCAAGGAAATGGAAGGTGAATAATCAAATTATAGAGCAGGTAAAAATGTATACATATTTGGGTGTTCTCCTCCATTATAATGGTCGTTGGGCAAAACAGAGGGAAAAGGTAGTCCAATCTGGAAAAAGATCCCTGGCGACTCTACAATCCTTTTATTATAAGAAGGGAAACCAAGATCTCCCTGCAGCTATGAAAATTTATAAAACTAAAATAAGACCACAAATACTATATAGTATATCTGTTTGGGCTACAGCTCTTAATAGGGAGGTCGAAAGTTTACAAACACAACTATGTAGGAAATTGTTATCCATCCCACCATGTGTTCATCACTTAACGTTATATGCTGAACTTGGTCTGGATACACTCGAGACCACAGCCTGGTTGATGGCGTACAAATATTGGCTAAAAATTCACTATAGACCAAATAGATCTAGTCTAATTTGGTTTCTTTTATCTGATAATTATTATACTATCTGGTCAAAAATCTATGAAGATAAATTAAAAATTAAGGGCCTAAGTTTGGACTCTCTACTCCTCCTGACTGAGGAGGAGTGCTTTAAGACAATTAAGGAATGTTTATTGAGTTGGGACTACAAGATGACTTATCCCATTACTCCCAGAGTGTGTTCCCCCTCTGTATTTGGTATTCCCCCCTATTGGGGAGAGATGCCAAAGTATTTTCAATCACTGTCCCTTCAGGCTTCAAGGAAAGCCTTTCTTTTCGCAAGGTTGAACATTCACCCTTCCTGTGTTACCAGGGGCAGATATTTGAGGATGCCTTTTGTAAATCGAATGTGCAATTGTGATCTATCTCCAGATACTCTTCAACATATTACATTTCTTTGCCCGTTGTATCAAAAACCTAGAGCGAAACTGTTAAAGAAATTAACGGAATTGAATTACTGCTTAACTGATATAACTTTAGTACATTTATTGGAGGATTGTAATGTACAGATTACATGTTTAATGGCCAATTTTCTAATGGAGGCAACAAAAATCTGGCACAAATTAAATAGTGGTTAGAGTACAGTGTTAGATGATTTAATGATGGTAATTTTAACGTATTCATGTTAATTATCTTAGTTAAATTTTATATAGTATTGTTCGTTGTATATTGATTATGAGATGCCTAATAAAGGTTATGGAATGATGATGATGAATGTACAAACATAGTTTTATTTTATTTATTTCAGGCTGTGCTGCTGATCTGTGAGGATCTCTGGCGTATTCAGCAAAAGAGTTTATCTCTCCCTTGCTACCTTAAAGCAAAACAGTCAGGGTGTGAATTTGTAATGTAAAAAGAAATATATACAAACAGACACACATTCACGACTGTAAACCTTATTCCATATTAGGACAGTATCACAAAATCTCATTACAAAAAAGACATACTCATAACCTCTGATAATTTTTAAAGTGACCTTTCCAAGGTCTCTCAAAATATCAGTAACAAAGCCAGAAATAGAACCTGTTTCTTACCTCTCATGTCAGGGATTAGTGACTATTAACATGGGCCTGGATATGTTACTAGGACTGAATTTGAAGAAGGGTAAAAGAAAGAGTCTCCTCATTTTCTCCAGAAGAAGAGCCACATCAGAAGAGATTCCTATCACAGGTGAGATCTTGACAGTTTTTTGGACTGTATTCTGAAGATAGGAGTGTACATACAGGGAAGTAGAAGTGGAGAGCAAATTCAGATGTTGTGTCCTAAATAATAACTCTGCTCCTGTTAAATTTTCCTCCAGCCTCCAAATTTCTAGCAGTTGAGCATTCAGAAACAGGGTTTAGGCATCCAAAGAAAATAAGATGGTAGAATCTTCAAAACAACAATATTAAAATATTGTACATCTACAAGGACTAAATGTACCAAGCGGCTACTGATCTCTTAGAGACAATGATAGTGACACCACAGTTAACACTTGTTAGCAAAGAGGTCAGACAAGGCTCCACTTTGTCACTCTATTTGTTTAACTTGTATGCCAAAGATATCATATGCAAAGCAGGATTAGATTCAGAGGAAGGAGATGTGAAAAACTGATGCAAGAAACATAAGCAATTTAAGATATGCAGATGACATCACACAAGTAGAAGAAAATAGTAAAGAGTTTTTTGTGGGTTTTTTGGGCTGTGTGGCCATGTTCTAGAAGAGTTTCTTTCTGATGTTTCGCCAGCATCTGTGGCTGGCATCTTCAGAGAAAAATAGTAAAGACCTGGAATGGTTATTGAAGAAAGTCAGGGCAGAAAGTGCAAAGGCAGGTTTACAGCTGAACATTAACAAAACAAAAATAATGACCACAGTGATTTACACAACTTTGATGTAGACAATAAAGGCATTGAAATAGTTCAAGATTTTTTTGTACCCTGGCTAAATCATTAAGCAGAGTGTAGACTGCACTCACGAAATCAAAAGACGACTAGGATTTGGAAGTGCAGCTATGAAGGAACTAGACAAGACCTTAAGATGTAAAGATACATAACTAAATACTAAGAATGGTCCATGCCATTGTATTTCCTATTACTATGTATGGGTGGAAGCCGGACTGTGAAGAAAGCAGGTAGGATGAAAATAGGCTCATTTGAGATGCTGTGATATGGTGCTGGAGAAGAGTTCTGCAGATACATCTACAGTGATAAGGACCACTGCTAGCATGTTCTTCCCTATATAGGAACATGGGACATACACATGGCCAACGCTTCTGGTGGCAGATGTCTTTGGATGCTGCGATCTCAGGCAAATTCCATGCTTGACAGAGGTGGCTGGCAGATGACTCCAGATTTCAGGGTTAGCGAATCATACCTATTATGCTGTCTGACTCAGGGATGTGGTGGCTCAAGTAGTTAAGATGCTGATTCTGTAGATTGCAAGACCAGCAGGTTGGCAGTTTGAGGTCCGGGTGCTGCATGATGGGGTGAGCTCCTATCACTAGTCCCAGCTTCTGCCAGCCTAGCAGTTCGAAAGCATGCAAATGCAAGTAGATAAATAGGTACCACTTTGGTGGGAAGGTAAACAGCGTTTTGTGCAATCATGCTGGCCACAGGATCACAGAGTAGTCTCTGACAATGCTGGTTCTTCAGCTTTGTAACGGAGATGAGCCCCACTCCCTATGGTCGGACTTGACAAGCTTGTCAGTGGGTAATACCTTTACCGGCATGCACATGGCCAACACTTCTGATGGCAGATGTCTTTGGATGCTGCGATCTCAGGCAAATTCCACGCTTAGAGGTGGCTGGCAGATGACTCCAGATTCCAGAGTTAGTGAATCATGCCTATTGTGCAGGTCTGTGAAGTCAGTATGCCTTCAACTCCAACTCCTCTATTTTTGTAATGTCTGATTCAGACTTCTTCTTAAATGGCAAATGTGTGTTAATTAATAATAAGTTTACTCCACAAGGCATTTCATCACCACTGCATGAATCATCAGGCTACTTACATTGATAGAACATACACTCAGAGAACCACACCAGCTCACATTTCCCTGTAACAGGTAATAATATTGTCTACAACAGTGTTTGAAAACCACCGGATCCTCATTATGTCTAAATTTAAGTCACTTAACAACTTGTTTAAAGACAGTAGTACAACAGTTTCCAACAAGATTTAGGAAGGGGGACCAGATCATGACTCTTTCCCTGACCCTAGTGTCAGTAAACCCTCAGAGTGTCCCAATTTGGTAGGGACAGTGTGTGTGTGTACGTGCGTGTGTGTACGTGCATGTGTGTACGTGCATGTGTACACCCCCCCCCCTACAAAATCTGATTTTGTCCTTGTGATACTGGTGCTATAGAAACTACAGCTCATGTATTTTTGTATTGTCAATTTTATAAGGACATTCGCCAGCAGCTGATTACCCCCTTCTAAGTACACTTTGATTTTTTATGCTATCTGTTGGATAATCAGAACCAAACTATAATATTTATATAATATAAATATTTAAAATAGCAAAATTTTTGCTACATTATGTGTAAGATACACCTTCAAATGGTTAATAGTCATTGATGTTAGCTGTTAGAAGATAATTTTATTACTTGTTTTAATGGTTATACTCATTACATATTTATTGGTCAATGACCAAAATAAAGTATTGCTGATGTGTGTGTGTGTGTTTGTGTGTACACACACACATTTACTTATTAAAATTTCCACATAAAATAAAAAATTCTTATATTTAAACAAAACACCAAACTAAAAAGAAAAATTAAAAAGGAGAAAGAAGACATAGACAGAAATAACCTATAAAAATTGTATAAATAAAGATAAAACAAAGATAAATGACTTTCTTTTCAGCAGCTATACCTATATAAGATAAATAATCTTGCTCCACCCACTACACATTACATCCGGTACTTCTTCGGATAACTAACTCATATTAATTCTCCAAACCAACAGTTATTAACTCATTTTATTTTCTCCTCAAAATCCTCCTCCTATCAAAGGTGTCCAGTCTTTGACTGTTCTCTAATCAAACCAGATAAAGTATCCATTTCTGCAGGGGTAGTTCTGCTTAATCTTCCGCTGTCCCACTTTTTCAGTTGCTTTTCAAATGTACCCCTTTCTCCTCTCTGTTTCCCCCTTTGCCTTCAGGTTACTTCAATGGCTGCAAACTGAAGTCAAAGTGCAAAAATAGCTTGCATTCAATTAGCCCAGCAAGGGGGAAACGGAGAAAATCTTGCCCTTCCCAGTAGGCTCAAGCAAAAGCAAACATTGTAGCCTCTCCTAACTGATGTGTTCTTCCTCACTAAATATTTTTGCCATTTTAACAACACTCTGATGTTTCTTGGCCACATATCTCCTGGTCTTCATAGGTGAAATGTTGGAGGGTCCCAAGTGCTCTGAAGCAGAAGTGTCCAACAAAGCTGGTTTCTGTGAGCCAAGGCCTTCCTCAGTACTTTGACCAAATGCGGCTGTACCCAGGGTCGAATTAAGACATTTAGAGGCCCTAAGCACTTAAAAGATTCTGGTGCCCCCATATATATCTAATTCAAAATATAAATAATAATAAACCATAAAATAAAATTTTACCAGTTACCAGATTCTAATTTTATTGTATTTCCAAGATTAATGTATCATTAACTTCTATTATTACTATTTTTTTTTTATTACTCGCTATATATGTATGTAATTTTCCCCATTTATTATGGGAACCTTTTTTGTGTGGAGCCTGGTTCAGCTGCACCATTTGCAGTTTTGCACCGTATGGTTCATGGTAAATCCAGCAATGGAAACTTTTTGTGGTGCCCTCTTCCCTTGATGCCATAAGCATGTGCTTATTTTACTAAATGGTGAATCCAGTCCTGGCTGTACCTAACAACATTCACTAACATCAGTAGCATTCCTGTAGAAGACTCACATCTGTTCCTCCTCCTCCCTTCAATAGGGTTGTCTACACTATTAAAAAAAACCTCTCACTCACTTCAGATTGGTGGCAGTCTGGACCCATGACATTCTTAACAATTATGGACTTTATCACACGGGGGCTAGTTTCGTCTTTAAAAAGATAATAAAATGCAAATAAACCATCCCAAAAATAAAGCAAAAATAGAGCTTGATCACGCAAATGAATTTCCCACGTAATTAGAATAAATGCAAAATAACGCGAAAAGCGATAAAAAGGCGTTTTTACATTTCATACAGAAGTGAAAGAAATCCATAAATGTACTAGAAATGGTATACTTACACATGAGCAGAAAGAGAAAACAGAGAGGCTCAAGTCTGCCTGGCATGTTTGTTGCCCAAGCAAAACAGGAAGTAAAAGCAGCCCCACAGAACCAGGGGAAAACCAGAAAAAAGAATTAAAGGAGGGTTATTGTGTGAATAAACCAAATTTGACTTTCACACTAGAGTAAACGCTCAATTACAGTAATTTCAAAAATTCATTTTCACTAAAATCCTGAAAGTATAAAGATCTGGGATTACACCACTTTCTGACCACTTTAATAGCAGTTTTTGTGTGATGTCGTGTGAAATCGTTGCGTGTAATTACGTGTTTTTTCGGGATTTGTATGGGATAAACTATAGATTTCCCCCATGTGATAAAGTCCAATTTATGGCAGGTGTGGGGCTTTTAGGAGCTTTAATCTTCAGAAAAAAATAATCTGAATTTTCTTTACAATTTTCTTGAAAATTTGGATGAAGGGATGTGTGACCAATGGATTTGCATTGGCACCGGAGGAACTTGTGGTATATATAAAAGGACATATAATGTCTGATGGTCTCATGATCATTCCCACAAGGAAGTGACAATTTACTAGAGGGTACCGCATTTGTGCACATAACTCGATATCAGTATATCTGCTTGGTAGATTTTTATATCTGTGCACCTCCAATTAACTGCTTGATTTAGCTTTAGTGATGACCAAAGGCCAGTCCTCCCATGGTAAAAAAAGGAGCCAGAGGAGTATCCTGGATGAGGGTAGAAATGCATATGTCTGCATTCTTGGTGGACAGGATAAAAAATAAAATAATAAAATAAAATGGAGCTGTCATGGACATGTGACTGAAAATTATTCAGGGAACATAACTTGCAGCCACCATTTTACAGTGAGGCAGCCTCGGAATGGGGGAACGTATGACCGCTTAAGCCAATTCTGGCATGATTTGCCTTGATGTCCATAGTAATAGTGTTGACAAGTCCAGGGTTGCTACAAGTCTGGAAAGTCCAGGACCCACCCAGATTTTATGGTAACTGTAGACATTCCCTAAATGAGAGGCTCCCAACCTGGATTGCCCACAACCCCAGGGGGTCCAAGATGGACTTTCAGGGAGTGTGACAAAGAGTGGCTTGTGTCCTTGAGTGACAGGTCATGAGTCATCATTCATTTTTTCTCAATTTAAATTTGCATTTTATGTACTGAGTCAAAACCTTTTTTTAAAGCTCAGTTTGTTTACCTGCATTATTGTACAGTCGGCCTCTGTATTCACAGATTCCTTATCCAGAGATTCAAGCATTCACACTTGAAAATATTTTTAAAAATATATAAATTCCAAAAAGCAAACCTTGATTTTGGCATTTTGTATAAGGTTCACCATTTTACTATCCATTGTATTTAATGGGACTTGAACATCCATGGATTTTGGTATCCATGGGAGGTTCTGGAACCAAACCCAAGCAGATTCCAAGGACCCACTGTATATGATTCAATTTGTGGTTCAAAAATGAGAAATTGGACTTCATCTTCCAATGTGATATTATTTTTGTAAGAGTGTGAGCATTAATCAACATTTCCTATGGATGTGAGGCATAGAAAAGGCTGGGAACCATTGCCTTAAGTCTCTAACTGGGAAATAAATCTCTTGGTCCTTCTGGTCAGCGGTTGCCTTTGAGTTCTCCCAACCAGAACAGGAGTTACTTTTTGGCCTCTGATGCAGGACTAGTGATGATTCCAAAACCAGTGGCTGCTGATTTTATGACCCAAATAGCCCAGTGAAGCTGAATTGGGGACAAATATGGGACAGGAATGACAATGGCCCTTTTCCCTATCTTTCCCCATTATCTCTAGAGTAAATGAAGGGTAAGAGGAGGTTTTGGGTACATGCATCCTATTTGTACATTTTCAGAAGGTTCTGTTCTCATGGTGCTTGCAGAGGTGCAGTACAAGGAGCACCGAAGCAGTGTGCCATCCAAGCCACATAGGCGAGTGTCAGGTGCTAGGTAAGGGAGACAAGTAAAAAATGACAGAATGGGTAGTTCTACTGTCACCTACTATTTTTATATTTTTAGCCAGAGAGTTCTTTTAATGAAGAAGCACACACATCAAGCTACAAAGCACAGGATTCCATAGGACAGGGGTAGGCAACCTTTCCCCTTTAAGGGCTGAGGGACTTCAGCTCCCAGAATCCCAGGAGCTATTGGCCGACATGGGTCTATTGGCCAACATGGCTGAGGCTTCTGGGAGCTGAAGTCCCTCGGCCCTTAAAGGGGAAAGGTTGCCTACCCCTGCCATAGGACAATGGCAGTTATAGTGGAATCATAGTGCTATAATTGTGTAGTATGTAAGGACCCTTAGTTATGCATTCAGTTGCACATGGTTATGCATGCTGACATTCAGTTATGCAATGTTGCCATTCAACGTAAGGGTTGTGTGGCACAATCAATGTCTAGCTCCACACGTCAGGGATTACACTGGGCTGCCCTGATGCAGACCTATGTGCTTATTCTTTTTAAAAAAATCAGTGGTTCCATAAGTGGGCATCAAATACATTAGGTCCCTGGAACATTTAGAATATTGAACTAGGACTGAGGAAGCATGGATTCAAATCCCTGCTCAGCACTGAAGCTGACTGGTCATGGGCCAGTTACTCTCTCTTTTATCAATCTAACCTGCCATTGCTAACCTACTATAATTTTATCTAAATAAAATGGGAAAGAAAGAGAGACTGCCCTGGAAAGCCACTAAGAACACTGATAGCAGCTTCTTGTGATGGTTAAAGGCAAAGCAAAAGTCTTTAACTAATACAAAGAAAGAAAGCAAAAGTCTGTAGTACCAATCCAAAAGTCCAGCCAGTGAATGGACAAGCAGTTCAAAGGTCTAGGATTCCAGTGAGGCAGAGTAACAAGACAGTCCAAAAGTCAAGGGTTCCAGATGTTCAAGATAACTCAGCAGTCCGAGAGTCAAGGTTTTAGGCCAAGGAACAAAGAGAGACAGAGGCTTTCACCAGGAAACTCAGATAATCTCTGGCACTGAGGCAGACCTTCTGCACCTGCTTAAATTACCAAGCTGCAGGAGCTCAGCTGAGGCTGATTGCTCTGGCGTTTTTCATAAAGTCTCCTTGAACGCTGAAGGCCCTCCCTTTCTGCTTGACACTGGTTGAAGGTAGGTATTGTCCCTTGATCCTCCTCCATGTCTGAAGATTCTGCTGCCGGGAGGCTTGGCTGCTGAGCCTCCTGGGAGGCCACAGGCTCTGTTGGAGCTGGCAAAGCAGAACTAGGCCAGGCTCAGGCTCAACAGTTTCAGGCTTAGGTCCCAAGGGAGGCTGTGGCTCATCCCCCTTGTCTTCTGAGTCCTCAGCCAGGCTGGGCATGAGAAATTGCTTAGCCACTCTGAACTCCTTGATGGTAGGAAGGGACAAAACATGATTATCATTATTTTTTGCATCTACTTGCATTTTAATACCATTCTATATCTGAATGAGTTTTACAGAGGAACAGAGATGGGATACCTCTGATTGGCTGGATTTCACCATTTTACTGGCATGTCACCAGATGCCCATTTGGAGTAGTGGTATAAGTGTTGGACTAAGGGCCTTTACAGACCGGCCTGAAGGCAGGGATGGGGAGGGGCAGCCTCATGCCGGGTGCCCCAACTCCACACTGGCAGTGTCCTGATGCCGTGCACCATTACGCACGGCGTGCAGTGTCAGGATGTCCTTCCAGCACAGCATTTTGACGCATTGTGCCAGAAGGGGCGCTAAAGAGTTGCACGCCGGCTCTTAGGGTGCCCTTTTGCCGGCCCTGAAAGGAGTGGCATTTTGCCTTTCTTTTCCAGGCCGGCAAAAAGGAGGATCAGGGCCTAGGCCTCCGGCAGTCTCGGCCCTGATCCTCCGCTTCCCGGGGTGGCCCAGGGCCGCCTGTCTGCATCCCCTCTAGGGACCTTATCACATGGGGTCTAGAGCAGAGCTAATCCAAAGGGTACCTGCAGCTAATACATATTATTTCCCCGTGTTTACACACGACGCTGCCCTAGAACACGGAGCTAATCTGTATTGTTTCCCCGCGTGTACACACGACGCTGCCCCGAAACTCCACAGAACCCGAAGCTAATCCGTAGCGAGTAGGGAGATTTTGACATTCGGTTTGTTGGGGAAGTACAAGTGGAGCCTTCGTATTCATTGCGCAATGGTGGGCGGGGCGGGGAAGCAGGGAGAGCTCTCCCAAGCAGAAAATCCCGGCGAGGGGAAGGGATTGGCGAAAGGCAAACCGGATTGAGAAAGAGGAGGAGAAGGAGAGGAGGAGGGAAGAGGGAGGCAATCTCTCTCTCTCCATCTCTCTCGCATTTTTCCCCACCAACACCCCTTCCCTCCTCCAGTCCTCCAGCCCTCCTCCTCCTCCTCGGTCCCCTTGGCTGCCTTTCCTCCCGACTCCTTCATCCCATCCTTGCCATCCACAGAAGCGCCTTCTGCGACGCTGGCTTTTTGGGTGGCGGGAAGGGAGAGAGAGAGAGAGAGAGAGAGAGAGAGAAGAAAATGTGTGTGTGTGTGTGTTTTCCTTCTTCCCACGTGAACCACATCCCGCGGCGCCTGATCGCTAAATCCCCTTTGGAGCCTTCGTATTCATTGCGCTATGGCCGCCAGGGCGAAATTCAGTTCGTTTCGGTATAGAACTGAATTTATTCTCACTTCGGTTACTTTTCTGTTACTTTTCGCTTCGTGGCCAGCGTTTGATAAGGTCCTAAGACTCCAAAGACCAGGATTCAATTCCCAGCTCAGCCATAAAACTCATTTAGTGACCTTGGGTGAGTCACATGCTCTCAGCCTCAGGGAAGAAAATAGCAAACTTCCTCTGAACAAATCTTGCCAACAAAACCCCATGATAGGTTCACCTTAGGGTCACCATAAGTTGGAAATAACCTGATGGCACACAACAACAGCAACAACATCAGAGCAAAGTAAGGGGCAAAACATTTTTTGTGAGGAAACAATCTTGTTCCGTCTTTCATTGTGCTTTAGCCAACAAGTGAAGTTTCTCACCTAGCACTAATATTGACAGAAGAGATAGTATTAATCAAGACCCAGTCTCTCTCTGCAGTTTCCTGGGTCACTGTTACAAATCTTCAGGAAAGAATAGCACTACAAGGAAAGCCCAGCTGAATTCTGTTTTGCTGAACAATTTATAAAGAGTGCATAGAAAGCAATGGAAGTACTGGCACCATGGGATGCAATGAAGCACATAAGCCCTGGAATATAACTATTAGTATGTAAAGTTGCATGGAGTTCATTGTTTCTTCAGACTCTATCCAATAGCCAATGGAAGAGGCTGCATAATATGGATGTCAATAATTGCTGTCGTTGTTGTGTGCCTTTTAGTCATTTCTGACTTATGGTGACCCTGAGGCGAATGATGGTAACTAATAAAGAAAGAGAGAAGTAGAGAGAGAAGTAGGGTAAGATCTGTGAAGGTAACATGATATCGGAATGGCTTATGAAACATTTACTTCACTTTCATTTTTTTCTGGTGGAAAGGTTTACCTATTATAAACACATGTCTTTTCTATCCAGAGTTGGTCTTTCCCTGCTGACGATGGTGAAATGAACCATCCCCCATTTCATCTGTCTGTGTGTCGGTCTGTCTCAGCATTTTTATCCTGTTTTCAGCCAAAAGGGCTCCCTGAGTGGTTTATGTATAGCCAGTAAAAACAGTGCATCTCCTGCCTGTAGGCTTACAGTCTAAAAGGACACAACACAAAAGGTAAAAGGGATGAGGAGGAAAGAGGGGGAAAAACACTGTCTTTCAACAGAGTAGGCAGAATAGCCATCTTTTCCATTCAGTCTCTCCCCTCTCTGTGTTGGCAGCCTGCTGAAATAGTTGTCAGTAGATTGAAAGAAGAACTTTATATCTGTATATCTTACTCCTCTCAGTGGTGGGACAAAGACAACAAAAAGCCTCCTTCTTTTCCTAAAAGAAAACAATCAGTGGCATTATTATAAGGGTGCAGGGGGTGCGGACCACACTAGGTGACACCCTAAGGGGGATGACACCACTGCTCCTCAAACATCTGCATTTTGGAAGAAACAGGCTGCCGCATTCGCCTGTGTATCTTTAAAATGCTGAAAAGATGGTGTGAGTGGGATGAAGGTCAGTGGGAGGAGAAAGGAGAGGACCAGTTTTCTAAAAACCAAAATTTCAAATTTCAAAATTCTTTTTACATTTTTTAAAAAATTACTTTAATTTTGTAATTTTAAAATTTTCTTTAAAAACATCACATTTTACCAAAATTTTACTTTAACCACATGAAACTATGTATATGTATATACGTTTATTCTGTGCATATGATATTGTAATTTAAAGGTATCATTTTACTTTTGCTTGTCATTTATGTCACAACTATTACCATTACATTCAGTGATATATAGGAATTACGATTTATGGGTAACATTAGTACAAAAAACATTACTAAGAATTCTGTATGGTTTGGTATGGAAAGAGGTCATTGGTGGGTGTGACACCATGAGTTACTGCAATGGGTGACACCAAAAAGAGCTAAAAAGGATGTGTGTTTTTGTTTAAGTTAATGACAACATTCAGGAAATTTCACAGAACAACACATTTTTAGACAAGCATCTGTTCAGCTTCTGTCATAGCACTTCACAAAGGTATGAAGCTGAGTTTCTCTTATACCAGCATGGGCAAAGTATGGTCTATAGACCACATGTGGCCCTTGGGACCTCTAAATGCACTCGTGGGACCCCCTCCCAGAAACCACTCAAAGATTCCCCATTTTAAAAAAAATGGACTGATTTTGGATCTTTTAATAAATCTTTGGATCTTTTTAATATTAATAAATATTTTCTTTATCTCCATTTCTTTATCTCCATTTGTGTGCTGTCTTTCTCCCAGAGTGAGACCCAAGGTGGCTCCCAGACAGAGTCAATTAAAAAAGCTTCACAATAAAATTTTGATGATGATGATAATGATGATTTTTTGCCCCTAGACTGCCCCAAATCTCCCAATACCAGGATGAGGTTCTCACTAAAATGGGTGGGATGTACATCTTCTAAATCAACTTGCTTAAGTTCACTTTGTATCAGTATTCCCTTAGTGTAGGAAAGGGTGTTGAAATGGCAATGAAGTGAGGGAGGGATGAGGAAGTGTATCGATCTAATAGTACCACTCTATTTTGCATTGTTCAGCAAAATATTCCTCACCTGGAATATTGTATCCAGTTCTCGGCACAATAGGCAAAGGTAAAGGTATTCCACATTGACAAGGTTGTCAAGTCGTGTCCGACCATAGGGAGCAGTGCTCATCTCCATTACGAAGCCAAAGAGCCAGCGTTGTCAGAGATTACTCTGTGATCATGTGGTCAGCATGATTGCGAAGAACACTGTTTACCTTCCTACCAAAGTGATACCTATTTATCTACTTGCATTTGCATGCTTTCAAGCTGCTAGGTTGGCAGAAGTTGGGACTAGTGACAGGAGCTCATGCCATCATGCAGCAGATACTGGGCACAATATCAAGAAGGATATTGTCAAACTGGAGCATATCCAGAGGAGGGCAACCCATATGGTGAAAGGTCTAGAAACCATACCTTATGAGAAGTAGCTTAGGGAACTGAGTATGTTAAGCCTGGAGAAGAGAAGGTTAAGGGATGATACGATAGCCATGTTTAAATATGTGAAGGGATGTCATATGGAAGAAGGAGCAAGTTTGTTTTCTGCTGCTTCAGAGACTGGTAAGCTTAGCACACGGCATTTACAAGAACAGGAACGGAAGGGAAGGGAATGGGACAAAAATGCATTTTACTGCACAGGAGAATGCCACCAATGCCTCTGGGGGTCCCCAAGGCATTCCCCAGCCTTTCCTGGCAGCCGATTTTGGAAGAATGATTTTGAATGGCCATCTGTCGGGGGTGCTTTGGTTGAGTATTGCTACATTGCAAGGGGTTGGATTGGATGGCCCTTGGGGTCTCTTCCAAATCTATGATTCTAGGAAGAGTACACAGGGAGCTCTATTCTACCCACCATCAGCCCCACTCCTTATTTCAGGGACTGGAGTTGTCATTTGCTCCTTTCTTGCTCTGATTGCTTCATAGTGATAACCTACGCTATTATAATGGCATTAGGAATGAAAGCTATATGCCAGCCCAGTCCACAGGCATTGCATCAGCCTTAAATACGTAAGAATCTTATTGCCTTGGCCCGTGCCCCTAAAGCAACAATTAATTCAACTGAAATAAAGGATGATCACATATTCACACTGGGTAATATTTATATCGTTTACTCCAAATATGCAGCGTTTGTCTCCTTGGAACAGTATTTGGATCTGTATATCACCCCCTACACTAATGTGCTTAGTTCTTCTTACTAACCTGCACGTTTATTTAAATCCAGGGAAGCTTCAGCAACAACATCAAGAAAAAAGTGAGGGAAGAAAAAATGTTGGAAGGTATAATTCCCCTGCATCCAGTTGTAAGCTGCCTTAAAATTAAATTGACTTAATGTGGTATAAATCTATACAGTTGTCCCTCCCCGTTTGCAGATTTTGAATCCGCGGTCTCAGTCCTTGCAGGGAGGGACAAGGGCTATAGTTTAAATGGCCATGCACATGCCATGGCAGTGCTCACTATTAATTTGAAAGGGGCTTGAATATTTGTGAGCCGCAATTTTCACAGGGGGGGTCCAGAATGGATCCCCGCAAATGGGGAGGAGCAACTGTATTAGTGAACTGGGTCTCTGCTACCAGGCACATGGGTTTGGGAGTTCTTGTTAGCATCATGGCCAAGCGTTGACAGCTGTCCAGTGGAGTGAAAGAGTTGCTAACCTCCTTGTACAGTTCTCATAACTATTGCACGGAGATGGGTTAGTCTTGGATGCTTTGATTTTTGTTTGATTTTTGATTTGAGGGGATGTCATACTGAAGATGGATCAAGCTAGTTTTCTGTTGCTCCAGAGATTAGGGTATGGAGCAATGGACACAAACTACAGGAAAAGAGATTCCACCTCAACATTAGAGAGAACATCCTGACAGTAAGAGCTGTTCAACAGTAGAATACATTCCCTCAGAGAATGATGGAGTCTCCTTCTTTGGAGGTCTTTAAACAGAGGCTGGATGGGTTTCCCCATATGTCCAGTGATGTGGATTTGAATTTAATCAACAGTCAAGGGTGATCAAACCCATAAGTCTGGATAGAATTGGTTTGGAAGCTCAGGCTATGAGGGGATGCTAGACCCTATCAGTAAAAGGTGATTGAAAAGCTCCTCTGCTGTTTGCATCTGCTGCATCATTTACTGCCCATAGAGCTTATGCTAGAATGTTTGACAGTATCTCGTACCTAAAGAATCCTCGGAGAGACTTGGAACTACCCCCAGTTCTGGAATAAGACTTATACATAAGAGGAATTTGAGTGAATCTAAACCAAAAGACAGTCACATTTAAAAATACTATTTATATGTGCCACTTTAAATGTTGATTTTGCATTTTCTGGTTGTCCATTTTCCCATTTTCCTCCCAGGCTGAATGTGTCTAAAATACAACAGTCTTGTTTAGGCATCTTGGCTTCTAGGGAAAGTTCAGGTTTGATTTGCTCCTCAACCCATTTATTTGTCTTTTTGGTAATGCATAGTATCCACAGAACTCTTCTCAGCATCACGTTTCAAATGAGTTAATTTTCTTCTTATCAGCTTTCTTTACTATGGACGTTATCACACGCGGGTCTCTAGCAACTAGCATCATTCCAGAATGAATGAAAGCAGCATCATTCCGGTATGCTTCTGGTCGCGCAAATGTAATTCCCAATGAAACCAGCATGCAAAAGAACGGGGATGATGCCGCAATGGGACGGGGATGGGAGGGGGTTCTCTGTGACGTCGTGTGAACACAGGGGCAAAGGAACCGCAATGGGAGGGGGATGCAACGGGGTTCTGTCTGCTTTAGACCCCGTGTGATAACATCCTATGTCTCGATCTAATAGTACCAGGTGAACCTGCTTTGTTCTGCTCCACCAAGAGTCATGCTAGATTAGACCAAAGGACTTTCTAGCCCAGCATTCTCTTCCCACAATGGCTGACCACTTTCAGTTACCTATGAGAAACCTACAAGCAGGAGTGCAAGAGTGCTGTGCAACTGGGAATGAAAAATAGATACTCCAGGTAATATACAATCATCATGCATTTTGATCTGCTTTACTCATCTAAATCCTCACTGAAGACAATAAGCATCCTCTTTCTATGAAGTATGATTGAATAGAGAGTTTGATCTGAGTCTGCAGAAGGAAATGTTTCAGTGCTGCTGAAGTGGCCTTTGGCATCTTATAAGGTATTTTAATGAGCCAAGGCTGCAAGGTAGAAAAAAAGAAGTGAAACCTCAAGGATGGAATGACTTTGAGGGCTTGTAATTATTCAAAGGGGTGGCAACACATCACCTCTCTGAGATTAAAGCCAGGAAGAGTTTTCTTCCAAAGACCAGTGCCAGTAACCTTCCCTCTCTTCCTAAGAAACATTCCTTCCAATGCTGCATATTTCTCTGGCGTAGTTTGCCTGATGGGCATTTTAGGCAAGCATTCCTGTACCAGGGCCTTCCCATGCAGCATAATGCCAGCTTAAACCATAAGAAAGCTCCTTCCTCCCAATATGCATGCCTTGAGTCCTGCCCACATCAGGCAGAATAGTTTTTGCCTCACTGGCTCATCAGGTAAGAGAACTGGCCGAGCTTCCAAAAGGCTCAAAATGACTTGTGGATAGCGGGTGTTTTGTTGCTCCTAGACACAATGACGTGTGAAGATATGACTAGGAGTTCCAGAGGTCAACATTGCCTCTTCCATGATACCCATGGCATCATGTGGCTTTATAGATTACAACTAGGTGACTTGTTAGCTTGAATAGCTCAGATTTACTATTCAAGTCTTCATGGTTACAGAGACTTGCTGCTGTTTTTAGTGAAGAGTACACACAGTTCTACACTGTACCTCCAATTAAAAGTTTAACTGTGGCCATGTTGTAGACGGGGAATTAACTGTGTCCTGTCCTCTTGAGTACAAGTCAGCCTCCAGACATTCCTTCTTACATTTCACTTGGTATAAGGCAGGGGAGGGCAACTACAAACATGGCAGGGCCCATTCACTTCCAGCTGCTGTTTTGCCCATTTCCTCCCATTTCCCTCCACCTTTTGTCTGTTTTGGGATATGGGATGGTTTCAAGGAGCAAACTGTTTGTTTTGAATCAGTCTAATGCATTTAGACATATCTGGCTTTGCATAGGCTTGAACTGGATGGTTGCAAATCACCAGACATTATTCTTTTTATAACTTTGGTGATGGATGTCATTACTTTGAACATTACTCCCCTCTGCCACACATACAGCTGCATAAAAACCTTACCCTCTGTGCATATAGTAAATTATCACTTCAGATAGGAAATAATTTAGTCCTTGGGTGGTACTGAGCATATATAAAATTAAATCACAGTGGTTTGAATCTTTTGGTAATCCAACCAGAATAGAATCAGCTGACTTACAGAAGTGTTGACTCACCATATTGTCATTGATTGCAATGCAGAGAGGCGGGCTATAAATAAAACTTCTTATTATTATTATTGAATCAATGGATCTACTCAGTTGGGGATTGCTGCTAGGATAAAGGCTAATATGAAGCATGTGGCCCTCCAGGGCTTTAGGACTCCACATCTCAGAAGCCACGGTAGTAGGGGATCAGGGGAGTTTTAGACCAAAATATCTAGAGGGCCAAAGGTTCCTTGGTTTTGTCTTGGAGGAAGGGCAGGAGGGTATAGACTTGACAAACAAATCATCATCTTCTGCCATCAAAGTGGGCTGAAAAAGAGGAGGCAGGTCAGGTTTGCATGGGTTACCTCTCTTCCTAAGGAATAAAGTCAGCCAAACAGCACCACACCATACTTTTCACTATATGAAAACTAGCATTCTCAAGCCCCAAGCCTGCTATAGCAGTTTCCTCCCAACCTGACACTCCCCAATCCCCACCCTCGGTGAGTCAAATTATAACTCCCATCATCCTCAGCCAACATGGATGCCAAGAATGATGAGGATTTCTGTTTGGAAAAGCACTAAGCTATTGGAAGTGTTCCTTAGAGCCAACAATCTCTGCCACCCATTCAAGGGAAAGATTGCAGGATGATGTCTTCAGTTAAAACCATGTCAAGCCAGGCCTGATATGGCCTGGAAGCTAATGGGAAAATGAGGCTGGATGGTGCCAGTGGTGCTTTCATCTTGATCCTCACTGCTGGAAAGAGCAGGCTATAAATAGCCTCAGTGCAGTTGTGCGCAGGTAGCCGGCCACTTGATGGAAAAGATGAGTCTGCCAATGTTTACACGACAGCCTGAGCAGACACTGCTGTGCTGACAGCTGCTTTTCTGCACTCCTGATTGGAAAGAATCTGTCCAGAAACATTCCAGCCTCTGCATGGTTTGCAGGCTCAACTCCTGGTTAAGAGCCCTCCAGCTGTCACCCAGGACCAGGGCTATTGCTGCAGTGGTACCTGCAGTTTTACTATTTTGTTGTTGGATGTTAGCTTCATGGCCTGAACGTGGTAGAGACAATACTGCAAAATCAGCAGCCTGTTCATAAAATGCTCCATCCAAATCCAACTGCCAATGATAGCAGATTCAGAGAGCCAGCGTGGTGTAGTGGTTTGAGCTTTGGAATATGACTTTGAATGCCAGGTTTCAAATCCTGGCTTGGCCATGTAAACTCACTGGGTGATCTTGGGCATGTCACACTCTCTCAGACTCAGAGGATGGCAATGGCAACCCCCCTCTGAAGAAATTTGCCAAGAAAACCCAAGCCTTAGGGTTGCCATAAGCTGGAAACAACTTGAATGCACACAACAACAACAACAACAACAACAACAACAACAACAACAACATGTTCAACTCTCCCCTCCAATTTAAATATAAACAGAGCCTGTAAAGTTACTTCTTCGATAACAACACACAGCATCCCTTGATATGGCCATACTTGTTTGAGGAGTCTGGGAGTTATAGTAGAAAAAGTTACTTTTCTGAGGTGTGGTCTTACCAACTGCATCTGTTATAGCTTGTTTGGTTGGTATGTTGTTTACTTCAATTCTTGTGGCATATTTTCTGATATTTCTCCACTTCCAGCAATTGTTTCCTCCCTCTCTTTATGAATGCACTGAATGTATATTGTGTTATACTGCAAAATATGGCTATCAGGTGTTATAATTTTACACAAACGTTGAACAACTTCAACAATTTCTTGTACTCATGCATGTGCACATAACCTTTGGGTTTTTGTTACACTCTGGTGAAGTTACAGTCTTTGTACAGTCTTTGTTTCCCAAATTCCTGCCTTTTTCTTCTTTGATCTGTCTTTTTGTGCCACACATGATAAATTTGGAAGCTAGGTTCTCAACTTTCTGTGGACCAGAAACTTCTGCAAACTTTTAATATGTCAAGGGTAGTGCTCTGACGTTCACTATTGTCTGATGTAAATGTTGCTTTGAACTTACGACTTTTCAAAGTAGCCTTTTAAGGATCCTAACCCATTTTAAGGCCATTTGACCAAGGATAATTTGGACTTGATATATAATAGTGGAATCTATAGTCACTGCCAAATGTTTTTCATTTTTGTCCTGAAAACTGTCATTAGTCATCAGAACATGTTGTATCCTATCACTTTGAAAGAGTGGACTTCAACCACATAAAAACATGTTGTGTTGTTTCATTTTTTAACATAGCCATTTCAGGATTGTGTGAAGAACAAGTAATATTTGCCTAAATACAAAAATAAACTTCCACAGCTAATTTGCACTATACGTTTACATAACATAGTGCACGGCTGTGCTATATTTTTGCATGAAAGCATATGCTCTTCTTCAGATTTTTAGCCCATAGTCAAGTTCATCTTTTTTGAAAGCTTTCTGAAACACCTTGGATAATGGGTCAGCTATTACTCATGGTTTACATTTATTAGTTAAGTTGGAAAAATATTTCTGCACCCAGGACATCATTGAATACTAAAGTCATGATTGTCCATGCCATCATATTTCCATTTTCTATGTATGGTTGTGAAAGCTGGATAGTGAAGAAAGCTGATAAGAAGAAAATTAACTCATTTGAGATGTGATGCTGAGAAGAGTTCTGTGGATACTATGCATTACCAAAAAGACAAATAAATGGATTGAAGAGCAAATCAAACCTGAACTTTCCCTAGAAGCCAAGATGCCTAAACAAGACTGTTGTATTTTAGATATATCATAAGAATACATGATTTGGTAGAAAAGACAATAATGCTTGGTAAGGTAGAAGGCAGTAGAAAAAGAGGAAGACTGAATTATAGGTATGCAGACTCAATCAAGGAAGCTGTAGGGACTATCGATAACAGGGTAGCTTGGAGCTCCCTCATTCATAGGGTCACCATAAGTTGATTTGATGGCAATCAGCAACAACAAATCCTGGACATCTGTTAGCTATTTCTTATCAATAGATATCAGGTGATTGTGGTCAGTTTCTATAATGGTTCATCTTTCATAAATGAATGCATTAATGTGTCATAGGAGCTTATCACATTCACAATTAAAACGTCTTACCTGAGCCAGCTTAAAATTTAAAATGGGTGATATCCTGATCTTATCACAAGGATTTGCTGCCTGGGTCCAGGCCAAATCCAGCCCTGCTCACGAGGGCGCTCCGGTGGCCATTTCCTTAAGCCAAAAAACTCCTGGCTTTGAAAAGAGGTGTGCTGAGCGCACCTGCAAGTGGGTTGGACCCAGGTGGCAAATTTGGCAGCTAAATCCTTGTGATAAGATCAGGATGCTGCCCATTTTAAATTTTAAGCTAGCTCAAGTAAAATGTTTTAATTGTGAATGCGATAAGCTCAATAGTGATATACTGAAGTCAAAGCTTGCTTTTGAGAGGACTGTAGATACATATGCTAATAGCTCCAAGAAGCATTGGCTTCTTGCAATAGTGATGAACCAGTTTCCTCTTTTGAGAAATCCCTTGAAAATTTTGTTAAGCACTATTTGGTTACTGTATATATTAGAAATTTATGTTTTAAAATTGACCCAAAAAACCTGAGCTGACATCCACAGGTCAATGTAAGTACTGTACTTTAAATCTCATTCATATATATATATATATATATATATATATATACACACCATCCCCCGGTGAAAGGTTTAATCTTCCCTGGACGCACTGACCTCCTTCTACTCTCTCATCCATGCAGCCTTTAGTATGAGCACAAATAGTTATGCCTGCTGAAGTTTTGTAAGTTGTTTTCCTTTCCTTCATCCTTTACATCCTTCATTACGTGTCCCTAAGTTTTACCCTCGACATCCAAAGATCATATGAAAATCCATAATTTTGGCCTCAAAAACCTCTGCTCAAGTATATATAATAATTACATGATCTTTTCAAACTCCTTGTCTTAAATTGTATCCTATATCAACTGTATGTCAACCTATATCAACTCCAGGCAGTCTTGGATGAAACCGATTATCTAGACCCATTTCAAACCGGCTTTAGGACAGGCTTTGGGGTTGAGACTGCCATGGTTGCCTTGACCGACGATCTGCATCTGAGCATCGACAGGGGTAGTGTGACCCTGTTGGTGCTCCTAGACCTCTCAGCGGCTTTTGATACAATAGATCACGGCATCCTCTTGGGCCGCCTGAAGGGGTTAGGTATCGGGGGCACTGCACTGCAGTGGTTCCGGTCCTTCCTCTTGGGTCGGTCCCAGAGGGTGCTGCTCGGGGACTGTAGCTCCGGTAAGAGAGACCTCACTTGTGGGGTCCCTCAGGGAGCTATTTTGTCCCCGATATTATTTAACATCTACATGAAGCCGCTGGGTGAGATAATACGGAGTTATGGTGCTGGGTGTTATCAGTACGCTGATGACACCCAAATCTATTTCTCCGTGTCTCGTTCGTCGGCCTCGAATTCCAATGGCATCTCTTCTCTCAATGAATGTCTTGGGGCGGTAATGGGCTGGATGAGGAAAAACAGATTGAAATTGAATCCAGACAAGACGGAGGTGCTCACGGTAGCGGCCCCGAAACCAAGAATTGGGTTGCAACCTCCAGTCCTGGATGGGGTCACACTCTCCTCCAGTGACTGTGTTCACAGTCTGGGGGTGCTCCTTGACTCGTCGCTCCTGATGACTAATCAGGTGAATGCGACGGTCAGGAGCGCCTGCTATCAGCTTCGGCTGATATGCCAGCTGCGCCCTTTTCTGGAAGTAGGGGATCTCGAGACTGTGGTGCACGCGTTGGTAACCTCCTGCCTCGACTTCTGCAATGCACTCTACATGGGGCTACCATTGTGCCTGGTTCGGAAACTTCAACTAGTACAGAATATGGCGGCCAGGCTTGTATCAGGGACATCTCGGAAGGACCACATTACTCTGGTTCTGAGGTCCCTCCACTGGCTGCCTATGAGTTTCCAGACCCAGTACAAGGTGTTTGTTATTACCTTTAAAGCCCTAAATGGCTTGGGTCCAAGCTATATCAGGGACCGCCTTCTCCCGTACAACCTCCCCACGCACTTCGGTCCTCCGGGAGGAACTTGCTGCAGCCTCAGAAATCGAGGCTTGTAGCTACCTCCCGGAGGGCTTTTTCAGTCGTCGCCCCTAAGCTCTGGAACGGCCTGCTGGACGAGATCCGTCTGTTAACATCTTTAGACAGCTTTAAAAAGGCTGTCAAGACGGATCTCTTCCGGCAGGCCTTTCCAGACTAGTTATCTTCCTTAGACGAGCCATCCCCCCTCGGACAACTACTCCTGCACAACTGACGTTCCTCACGTGGCTCCATCATTGATGGAAGGAACGCTGAGTCAGGCTTTTAGTTAATTTTGGCATTAGGTTTTAATTATTGTTTGATGTTTTAAATGATTTGATTTAATACTGTTTTAAGGGTGGGGGGTGGGGGGTGTCCTTTGTATTATATGTTTTATTAGACTGTACTTTTAAACTTGTAAGCCGCCCGGATTGGTGTACCATTGGGCGGGATATAAATAAATTTTATTATTATTATTATTAGTAGTATGTTATTCATGGCCACTGAAGAAAAATGATAGGAAGAAAATCAGTTAATTTGAAATGTGGTGATAGAAAATGTCTGTGGATACTATGGATTATCAAAACAACAACAACAACAACAACAACACAAATAAATGGGTCCAAGACCAAATCAACCCTGAAATCTCCCTATAAACCAAGATTACTAAATTAAGGCTATCATACTTTGAATATGTGAAATGACATGGCTCATTAGAAAGCACAATGATGTTGGTAAGGTGGAAGGCAGTATGGAAAGAGGAAAACTGCATTATAAGTGGATAGACTATCAAGTCAAGGAAGCCACAGCCCCAAGTTTGCAAGACCTGAGCCAGCTCTTGATAACAGGGTAATTTAGAGGTCTCTCATTCATAGGGTTGCCATAAGTCAAAGTCAACTTGACATCAGATTACAACAACAAATCATTCTTGGCAACACTTGTAGGCTGGTTGTGTGAGCTGCCAGGTTCAGTATGAATTTCTCCACAGTGTTTACCCTTTCTAATATAGTCTGTAATCCCTGCTTATCTTTTATTGATGAGAGACCTGACAAGGCTT
This sequence comes from Phrynosoma blainvillii, assembly GCA_026167975.1. Taxonomy (NCBI): domain Eukaryota; kingdom Metazoa; phylum Chordata; class Lepidosauria; order Squamata; family Phrynosomatidae; genus Phrynosoma; species Phrynosoma blainvillii. The sequence continues at coordinate 368,799,534 of JANUYF010000002.1, forward strand.
GTATTCTGGTGGCAAATATACTCTATTTTCAATTAGTGTTTCATTTAGTTATTTCCTGTATTGCAATTTTCATTTATGCTTTTTCAGTTATAGAATTATTGTTTTGCTCTGTTCTAGGCAATGAAAACATTATATATGCCTTGGTACCTTCAATGTTTTTAACTCTCCATGGGCTGCAATCCATGAAAGCTTATGCCCAATCATGTTAGTATTTAAGGTGATATAATACTTTTTGATGTTTTTGCTGAAATAGATTAACACATCTTTACTCCTAGAAGTTGTTTCAATTATCTGTTGATCTTTCCCACAAAAGATCTCAACTTCTAATTTTAACCCAAAAGGTAGCTTGCAAAAGCACTATTTTCCAAAGGGGATAGAGCAAATGCATAACAATGAGCTCTGTTCAGTAGTGAACAGTGCTAACAAAATCCAGTTGGTATTCACCCACGTCCTTAAGAGTGGCCTATTTATCATACTTATGTTCATTCCATTTAAATCAATGGCACTGGATCTCAACAAACTCAGGTCCCATTTATTTCAGTGGCTCTGCTCTAAGTATGACCAAATTTGAATCCAACCCATAGAGCTTAATTTTGCTTGGTTCTTCATAAGATGTGCCACTACCTTGTGGATTCCTCTTTTTGATGGCTTTCAAGGATCCTAATTTGTCCAGTTTCTCTTCTCTTCTCTTTGTTTTATGAATACTAGATTTCCCCTCCTGGCTTATATAAAGTGCTTTAAGTGCTGAAAAGCCTAATGTCAGGTTTGGCTACACTTTCCATACAGCTGTGAATGTTTACTGCCCTGCTGGCCATTGACTGAACAGATTTATTTGATGTAACTTAGGAACTTACATGAGTTTTTCAAACCCAGAGCAGGGAATGGCAGTCTTGTCATGCATTTCTTTAACAGGTCTGAGAGAACCATAGAGGAAATGTGAGTTTGTAGCCTGTGATATCTTACAAACTGCATTTAATTTATTCTCATGACAATGCTGAGTAAGGGAGATTCTCCATTTCATAATCGGAGATAATAGAGGACCAAATGTTCTCTTTCTAAGGACATTATCACACGGGGAGTCGCGGGGAGAAAGTGGAAATAAACGGGACGAGCGGAAGACTTCAATTTACGGGATTTGTCCTGTTCCGCCTCGTCTGATAACTAAATTCGAATTTAAAAGGGGGTTAATTCAAACAAAAACCTGATCTTTTCAAATCCTCAAAAATCCCGAAAATGAAAAGATAGACAAGTTACTGGGATGGGATTTATTGTTTTGCAGAAGTACTGTTTGGATTACAGTTCCCAGAAACCCCAATAGTTAGGGGATTGTGGGAGTTGTAGTCCAACAAAATAAATTTTCTTGGGTCTGTTTTTTTAGTATTGCTTTTAATTTCTTTCAGAAGTGCATTGGACTCAAAGCTTCAGGGAAACCATTATTTATTTACTGTTCAAATCTAGAAAGTAGGAGCTAGGTACTAATTGTGAGGAAATGCAGATTGGACATGTTCAGAGACACTCTTCTATCACTTTACTTCAGAGGAAGGAAATATGTGGACTTCTTGATGTTGGTATGCAATTCCCATCAGATGGGAGCTGCAACTTTGTATTTTTATTGTTATTAGCCACCCTGATTGATCTCAAAGGGGTGAGATATTTATTGTTATTATTATTATTATTATTATTATTATTATTATTATTATTATTATTATTATTATTATTATTATTATTATTATTATTCTCTGTAAGGACCTCATATTCCAGACCCCTGCTTTGTAGATGGTAGAATCATAGAGTTGGAAGAGACCCCCAAGGGCCATCCAATCCAACCCCCTGCCATGCAGGAAGACACATTCAAAGCAATCCTGACAGATGGCCCTCCAGCCTTTGTTTAAAAACCTCCAGAGAAGGAGACCTCACCATACTCATGGGCAGTGTCTAAGCCTGAGATGTCCAATTTGAAGCATGGGTGTCACAAGAGATGATGCTACCATTCCTATCACTCTCCTGGAGGAGAGTGAGAGTCCCCACAGGCCTAATGAGGCATACAAACACATACACATAAAAAGAGACATGATGGTCTGGATTAAAGGCCTGCTTATACAGTGGCCAACCTGTAGCCTATGGGTAGCCACCCACAAGCAGGACATGAGGGCAGTAGCCCCCTTTACTTCACAGTTTTCAGCAACAGATATGCAATTGGCCCTCTGTATCCACAGATTCATTATCCATGCATTCAAGCATCCATGGCTTGAAAATATCACACACATATATATATATATATATATATATATAAAGCTTGATTTTGCCATTTTATATGAGGTATAGTGGGACACCATTTTACTATCCATTGTATTTAATGGGACTTGAACATCCATGGACATTGTACGTGGAGAGATCTTGTAGCACTTCTGAGACTAACTGAAAGAAATTGGCAGCATGAGCTTTCTTTCAGTTAGTCTCAAAAGGTGCCACAAGATCTCTCCATGTACTGATTATTTATTTATGTATTTGTTTTACTTTTATCCCACCTTTCTCCTAAAGTGGGACCAAGATGGCTAACAACATATATAAAACACATGAAAACAACAATTAAAATAGTACAATTAAAACCGTAAAAATATCAAAATTACAAATATAAATTCTACAGACTAATATGGCTTTGAATACATTGACTTTAGTATCCGGGGAGAAGGCGTATCCTGGAACCAAACCCCAGTGGATACCAAGGGCCCACTGCAACTGATTGTTGGCTCATAGTCCCAGAGATACATAGCTTCTGAAACTGGAGGTGATAGATAGCCATTTTGACCAACAGCCATAGATGGCCCCATCCTCCATGGAATTATCTCTTCCCCTTTTAAAGTTGGCCAAGTTGACAACCATCATAAAATCTTGTGGCAGGGGATTTCAAAGTTTAACTCTGCACTGCATGAAGAAGTCCTATCTTGAATCTTTGTAGCTGACCTTGAAGCCTGCATTTCTGCCTGTTCCTCCTGCACTGGACTTCTGCCAGCTCCGCAACTCAGAGGCAGACAGATTAAAATGCACAATATATGCATTTCCTAGGTACTGCAATGCTGCACCGCCGTAATGCATTGCTTCATCCCACAGACTGCAGAACTTGTCAAACAGTTGGTGTAGATCTGGCAACCCCTCACTGCTTTCCATGTGCAAGAGCTGAGCCCTGGCACTGAAAACCAAGGTGTTGGAGCCAAGCTCTTGTGAACCCCCTGGTTCAAATTAAATGCCGTACTTGATGAGAATATGGACAACAGCAGACTCTTTGCTGTGTGAGGCTTGCTCTTTCCTGGATTTTGGCCCGGCTGGGGCTGAAGAAGAGGAAAGGTCAACTATTTATAGACAGGGGGCTCCAGCCTGGCACGGGGCTTACTTCATGCAGGGTGAGTCATTCACCCAGCAAAACAACACACAGACCACAAGGCTGCCTGGCCCTTATCTGGGCCTGAGATAAACAATGGTATTTGGCGGGGAATGTGGGCCGAGTCTCTCTCTGTCGCATAAGAGGAAGACACTGCTGGATGGTTCTTAGCCAGCTTAGAGGCTCCTCTCCTGAGGTCCAGAAGCCTTACTATGTAGCTGCTGTGAAAATGAAGTCATCTCTTGAATTGTGAGGTACCTGGGGACACAGAGTTGGCTCGCTTGCCAAGGTCCCGTGCCTCTGGGCAGGACAAACAGGGACTGGCATGCTCTCGTGCTGGGAGGGCGTTTTGCAGGCAGGTTCCTTCTTCCCTAAATTTGGGACAGTATTTCTCTGGCTAGACTGCAACGGGGTACAGCACGTAACAGGTCCCTTGGGAACGCACAAGCTCCCCACCTGACTTCCCACAAAGAATTCCCTGGCTGATCCCCAAAGGACCATCGTACCCTTGCCAGGAGCATCCTACCAGCTTAGAACATCCGTTTTTGGAAGGGAAAAGTCATGGCCATCTTGGGCCTCTGTTGCCTGTCTAGAAATTGGGAACAAAAGATCGTGTTTTCTCTCTCTTCCTTATGTTTTCTCTCACTTTATAGTACTAAATGCAGAAAATTCAGAATGGGATGGACAGGCGTGTGGGTGTGTAAGAGGCAAGCCTACCTGGGAATTATGCTCTTTTAAACCAAAGTTCTGCCTCTTATTCCTAGATACAGCTGGCCCTCCATAACCATGGCTTTTTTCTCCATTAATTCAACCACCCACAGTTTGAAAATATTCAAAAAGTATATATAAATTCCAAAATCAAACCTTGATTTTGCCATTTTATATAAGGGATATCATTTCACTATGCCACTGTATTTAATGAGACTTCAACATCCATGGATTTTGGTATCCATGGAAGATCTTGGAACCAAACTCCAGCGGATACCAAGGGCCCACTGTATAACTGGGTGGTTTCAAATATGCAGGTGTTACAGAAATGCATTCTAGAAATGTGAGAAATACTTTCTGGGAGTAGTGCCCAGCATTCATTTAAAGACACTATTTGGCCGGGCAGGTGTGTTACTTGATGCTGATGTATCCTTGACTATTGATTGTGAATGGGCAACCTCTTTTCTTTTGTGGGCAGCATTCTCTCCAAGGAACGTTGGGGGGGGGGAGCTTCATGTTTATGATGGTGGAGTTGGAGTCATTCCACATAGTAGCTGTTGTGTGTCTTCAACACACATGCCTAAGGAGAACCAATCACCTATTTCTTGGCAGAATTTGTTCAGAGCAAGTTTATCCTTGCCTTCCTCTGAGGCTGAGAGAGTGTGACTTGCCCAAGTTCACCCAGTGGGTTCCATTGGCTGAGCAGGGATTCGAACCGTGATCTCCCAGTGTTCTAGTGCAACACTGAAACTACTACACCACACTGACTCTCTCACTCCATACCCTCCAATATTTCAGAGATGAAAACTGGGACAAATGTGGTCAAGCAATACTGCAATGGCAAACTTTATTAATAATGAAGTACACATATGTTAGAAAAGAATGCAGCAGTTTGATTTTTTCCTGAGCCTACTGGGAAAGGCAAGATTCTGCCCTCTCTCCTCATCTCTCCCCAGAGTTAATTGAATACAAACTATTTTTGCACTTTGAACTCAGTCTGCAGCCACTAAGGACAATGGGGCAAAGTGGGAGGAAATGAAGGGTGCATCTACACTGACAAGAAAATCCAGTTTACCTTTGGGTTATCCCATTGTGCAATGACCACGGGCTTGTCAACACACACCAAGGCAAGTTCAAGAGAACTGTCCACACACACTTCTTCCTTTCAAACTCATCTCGGTCTAATAAATCACGGTATGTGCAGCCAAATGTCTGTGGATGCTATAGGCTTTTCCCTCTACCCCATGCATGCAAATGTATTTTGCATTTTTGCATTGCAACCAACCAGTATTTCTGAGCTCCTCCATCTGGCCTCACAAAGATGTCACTATGGAGTGCAGTTCACACACATGAACGAATTTTCTGCTCAAAACCAGGATAAATCTCCACTTTCCCCCTTCCGACTTAAAGCCCGGATTTAGCCTCAATCACCCTGTAAGTCATTTGGACCTCTTTCTGTGAAAACTAGGTGAGACTGTTTTATTTGGCCCATGTAGATGGCCCTTGGTACATTTTACAAACAGCTGATGGAGTGGGAGGAGAAAGGATTGATGAGAACTGTCCTTGCCAGATCTGGACAGTTGGCACATCTGAGTCACACCACTGATTTCTGCCTTACAACAAATTTGTAAGCAACCCACTTTCCCTCCTACCTACTCCATCACTCACACGCCAACTCTTTTATCATGTATGTTTGCGATCTGAAGGAATACAAATTTAAACTTAACTGTTGATTCCCACTGAGGCAAAGCCTTCAAAACAACGGCAGCAGTGACAACAACAGCAACAACAAGAAGACGCTATTGAAAGGCAAAACATTCTGCTGGGCCGGTTTGAAACCATCTGCTTAGCAACTAGCCCCCACTCAGCCTCAGCCTTATCTTCTTCTACTGTAGGTTCACTGTAACTACAAATTATTGTTTACAGAGCATGTTTAATCTACAAAGAGCTTTACTATCTTTATTTCATTCACTGTCATAACAACCCTGTCAGACAAGTTACTACGGGGGACATTGACCTCTTTAGGCCCATGGGCAGGTTAGGAAATTTTTTGGAAAATGTTGTGGCAGTGCATACAAAATAGCTAAAGTGAGGAAAATAGCTAGTCATGAAATGCTGGAAGTATGAATTTCCTACCACCTATGTGTCTTTTCTCCCTTTCACAAATATGCCATAGAAATACGGTGAAAATGCATAGAAAGAAACACAGAGAAAAACAAACATCAAGTAAACTGGGGGGATTACAGAGGGTTGTTGCCTTCAAATCATTTCCAAATTATGGGGACTCTAAGGCAACCTATCCTGGGGTTTTCTTGAGAAGATTTATTCAGAGAAGAATTCAAAGATATAGCCATGTTAATCTGTAGAATCAATATGTAGAGAGATCTTGTAGCACCTTGCATCTGAGGAAGCAGACTTAAGTCTACAAAAGCTCATGCTGCCAACTTTTTTTATTTTAGTTAGTCTCAAAGGTCCTACAAGATCTCTCTACATTCAGAGAAGGTTTGCCATTGCCTTCTCCTGAGGCTGAGAGCATGTGACTTGTCCAAGATCACCCTGTGGGTTTCATAGCTGAGCAGGAAATCTTGTGTCCAGAGTTGTAGTTCAGCACTCAAACCACTACACCACAAAGGGAAATAAAGCTTTTAGAATTTGCATTTTTAGCTAATGACCTTGGGGGGATTCTGGAAATTGTAGTCCAAAAGGTAACATTCAAAGCTCTGCAGAACCACCCACCCACCCACCCACCCACACAACAGAAACAGAAACAGAGACGGGGGAGAGAAAGACAGAAAATATACACTCAAAGGAAAAAGCATTATTAGATTTCTTGAATAATTATGTTGTTGTTAACTAACATCAAGTTGACTTTGACTTATGGCCGCTCCATGAATGAGGGATCTCCAAGTCCCCCCTATTATCATCAGCCCTACTCAGGTCTTGCAAATTCAGGGCCATTGTGGCTTCCCTGATTGAGTTCATCCATCTGGAATGCAGTCTTCCTCTTTTTCTACTGCCTTCTACTTTCCCAAACATTCTTGTCTTTTCTAGTGAGTCATGTCTTCTCATCATATCCCTTTCTAAATGGCACATATGACAGATACATAATAATAAATGCAGATAAAGCAAAATATCAGTTAAAACATGCAAACCAATTAAAAACATACAGAAAATATCTACTAGAATAAGTAATAAACAGCACCCAACCAGTCGAAACCCTTTTCAGGTAACAGGCCAAATGAAATACTATCCACCAACAGTATGACAACTGACCCAGTGTAATCCTACTCACAGGGTTGCTAGACATCCCATTGTCAACTTCTGCTATATTGTCACCTTATAGGAGTGAAGATGTTCTTTATATGTCTTGTTGAGCTGAATTTTCCATCATCTGCACTCCAGTCGTCGTCCTTCCCGTTTTAACCTCCCAGGCCCCCTTTGTACCAAAAAGCCCCATTAGTAATGGGATTGGGAGTGATTGTGTCAAAAGCCCTAGTCAGGTCTTAATTCCATCTATTGATCAGCACTTCAACAGGATCATAGTGTCATGCTTGGTAGCAAGAAACTTGAAGAACCAGGAAAACATTTTTAGGTGTAAATTCACTATAGCTTTATTCCAGAATCAAGATACTTCGCCACAGCAATCCTTTTAGAAACAACTCTGAGTACTTTCCACCAAGCCAGTACTTTAAAGCCCTCTGATCAAACCCCTCCCCCCCTCCCCAATGGTCCACTTTGTCCATATCAAAGGATCTTTAAAGTTTAGTTCTTCCAGGTCCATTTCCTTTCATCTCCTGGGATCAGGAGGCAAACTCTCATCCCAGTCATAAACCTGCCTCAATGTCCCATCTACTATTTACATTGCCCATCTCCTGTTCCCTTTGATTCCCCCCCTGCCCCTACATGCATCACTCCCTAGTGGTCAGATTCCTATGATGAGAAGCATAGAATCCTGACACTCTTCCAACCATGAAACATTTTATACTATTTAATTACATATATCGACCCCCTCCAGGCTTGTCTGGATATTGTTCATGAAACTGTTGGACCAAATCTGGGACATCTACATGTCTGGCATAGACCCATTCATTATGTGAGTCCAGGAAGTGTCACCAGCTGACCAAATATTGTAACTTTTTCCTATGCCACCTGGAATCCAAAATCTTAGCCACCTCAAAGTATAGTTCCCCCTCCATCACTAATGGAGGTGGAGGTTCAGGTTCTTCTCTCCAAGGGTCCTCTTCCAGTGCTGGCTTTAGCAAATTGAAATGGAACACAGGGTGTAAGTGTCTGTAGGTTTTTGGTAGAGCCAACTCAACTGTCAACTTATTGATGATTTGTTTTTGTCAGGATGGAAGCATCCAGAGAAAATGTGTCAGATGTAGCAATATGGGACAAAGGTGAGAGGTTACTCTGGTTCAAACAGGAACCATGATGAATCAGCATTTGAAGACTGCTGTGTCATAGGAAGCTGATGACACATAGGCAGGTCATGAGGTCACCAGGTGGCAAAGTTGCAAAGTCATGCCACATGGGGGACAGAAAATATGTGTTACACATCAGTAAGGGGATGGACTAAAAGCTCAAGACTGAACATGTATATAAGGGAGGAGCTCCAATACCTAGTGTGGTGGTGTTAATGTGTATAGTTTTGGTGTGTTATTCTGTCGGTTGGTTTGAGATATTGTACATAGCGGAACAAAGATTAAAAGCCTCCTTGAGAGTACTCAGTGTGTTGTCATGTCTGCAGCTTCTGTGTGTGGGAGAAGGGTTTCTCCAGCTGGCACTGAAAGTTACAGCAGAGACTTCTATGGCATGTATTCCAGAAGCAAAACTTCAGTGGTGTGAACTGAAGCGGCAACAGTTTTACCGCAAAAGGTCCCACAAACTTTGGGCCCAATTTTTTGGAAGGCTGCTGAGTCTTCAAATGCTTGGTGGACAGGTAGACTCTGCTCCCAGGTCTTAGGTCCCACACTCTGTCCCTCTTTCCATCTGTGAACATCTTGTAGGTCTGTTTGGCCTCATTTAGAGCTGCCACAATGTGAGGCCATACATCTTTGATTTTTGTAATCCACTGAGAGTGCGGCACCGGATCCGTAGGTTCCATGGTCAGAGTCAGCAAAGTTTTCAGTTCATAACCATAAACAACCTCAAAGGACAAATGCCCAATACTTTGGTGAACTGTCCCATTGAAAGCAACTTCAGCATGAGGCAGTTAGTCAAACCAATCATCCTGCAAATAATAATAATAACAACAATAATAATAATTTTTATATTTCCCGCCTCTCCCACAGATTGAGATGGGATTACATAAATAAAAATATAAAACAATATACAAAATACAATCAATAAAATAGCAACATTATTAATAATTCAATAAAATAGCATAAAATAGTTTGCCAAAGCATTGAATTATTTTTCTCTGACTGCCCATCTGATTGGGGGTGATGAGATGTACTCATGGCCCTTTTGACTCCTAATTTCTCCTGTAAAATTTTCCAGAATTTTAAAGTAAATTGTCCTCTTTAGATGGTCACAATTTTATCTGGAAGCTCATGATTTTTTATATATGTCAAATGAATAAATCTGCTAATTTGGCTACGGTGGGCAAGCCTTTGCACCTCACAAATTGTACCTGTTTTGAGAACAAGTCTGTGACCCCCATGCCAGGTGTTGTGCTCTTGTGGCTTGCACTGGTGTGGGTGGAGTCACCGGGAACTTGTCCCACCACATAGCTCCATGGGTTGGGGTTTCTGTTGCAATGCCTGCCCACTGCACTGACCTCCCACCAGAATCCCCATCCCACGTTCTCTGCTATCCTCATCATCACGATAAGCCCCTGCTAGCCATTGGGGTCCGTAACCACTTGTATGTTTCCGCTGCATCCAGCGGGTCCTCAGAGGCATCCTCTCACAGCCCATCCGAGGTTTCTTCAGGCCCTTCTTCTTCCGTGGACCCATCCTCCCAGTCCAGGTAAGTTGGGGCCTGTCCTGTTCTGCACCTCTGCGCTGTCCACTGGGTCTCCTTCTGAGTCTGGCCGCTTCTCCCAGGGCCTTCCCCAGCTTCCTGGGGTCTCCTCACTCCAGCCTCCTGGCTGGAGTTCACTTGGCTGTGGCCACCAAGCTGTCACTTTGCTCTCCCTGGGAAGGTTCCTCCAGGTCAACTTTGTGTTGAGCCGCAAGCGGTTACCATGGATGAGGTGAAGTTGGAGGGAGAGTTGTTTCTCTGACCAATTCCCTTTCTCCCCTCCCAAATGGTCTGGTTGTCCATTTCAAAGGATCTTTGAAGTTTAGTTTTTTCAGGTCCATCTCCTTTCATCTTCTGGGATTGGAAGGCAAACTCTCACCCCAGTCATAAACCTGCCTCAATGTCCGATCTACTATTTACAATGCCCATCTGCCATTCCCTTTGATTCCCCCCCACACTACATGCATCATCCCTTGGTGGTCAGATTCCTATGATGAGAAGCATAGAATCCTGACACATTGGTGGTACTAGTCACAAGATCCGCTAAGGCTTTCCAGAATCCTAAAGGCTCCATTAGCCTTCGATGGCGGACTATCTGAATAGGTCCACCACCCCTGCAGGGATGGATAGTAGCCATGATACTAACTCTGACCAGAAAATGATCTATCCATGACAACTCGGAGGTATTAATCACATCTACTCACAGGTCTGTATGCTCTGAGCTGATGACAGCATCAAGGGTGTGACCTGCTCATGTGTGGGCCCTGAAACTAGATGGGATAGGCCCATGTTTGTCATGGATGCCATGAATTCCTGAGCTGCAGACTGGTCTCAAATGAGGTGTTGAAATTGCCCAAGATCAAAAGTTTGAGTGACTGCAACACCAGTTCCAAGACCAGTTCTGTGAGCTTGGCCAAGTAGTGTGTTAGGCAGTGGGGTGGACGGTACACTAACAGACTCTCCAGTCTATCTGTGGTCTTCAAGCCTAGGTATACATACCCAGTATGGTTCAGCTCCCTAATAAGTAATCTAGTCAGGTTAAGATGGTCTTTATAGACCACAGCTACTCTGCTCTCTCACCCACTTTCCTTCACCTACAGTACCTGGTTGGGAGAGCCTGAGCTCATGTCAGGCCACAATCATTCCCAGTCAAGTTTCTGTGAAGCATGCCAGATCAGCCTCCTCATTCTTCAGGAGATCATAGATTATATATGATTTGTTTTTAACTGACCTGGCATTATATAAGAGCATGGTGACGTTTTGTGGGTGGCTTGGTTCTCTCCTTACTTGCGATTTTTACCCATATCCCAAACAGGCCCAAATGTTGTAACTTTTCCTATTGTAGAACAATTGTTCCTGTCTCACGATCATATGGGGTTGCCCTTTTCTGGATCTTTTCCAGTTCTAAAATATCCCTTCTTTAGGTTTGGTGACCTGAATTGTACCCGATATTCCAGATATAGCCACATCCTAGAATTGTATAAAAGCAGTGTGATACTAACAGTTTTATTTTCAACAGGGAATTAACCTTTTTCACTGTAGCTGCACTGGGTTGACTGGGTTGAACTATCTATCACAACATTAAATTCCTTTCTTGGTTAGTCACTGTCAGCTGAGATCCTGTCAATGTTTATAGGAAGTATGGAACTTGTGCCTCAGTTTGCATCACTTTATGCTTGGCCAACTGATTCTCATTTGCCATTTTATTGTTCATTCCACCAGTTTGGTGAGATCCTTTTAGAGCTCTTTGCAATATTTTTTTGTTCTTAACACCCTAAAAAAATTAGTTTCATTTGGAAAACTTGGCCACCTGACTACTCAGCCCTGATTCCAAATCATTTATGATCCCAATACATGGCTCTGATGGAGTGCACTGCTCACATTCCTCCAGTGTGAGAACCAGCCATTTATTCTCTTCTCTCCTTGAGTTTTTTTCCTGGTTGTTGCCAGTTTTCAATCCATAAGATGACCTCCTCCCATAACTGTTACATCTGCTGAGTAATCACTGGTGCCAGATTTTACTCACAGGATTTTGAAGTCCAAGTACCAGAGCTACCAGATCACTCCTCTCCATAGATTTATTGATACTTTGGAGGAACTCTATAAGGTTAGTGAGACAGGACATTACAGAAGCCGTGTTGAGTCTTTTTCAACAGGGTTTTCCTTTCTATATACTTTTTGTTTTTCTTTTAATACCTGGAGCAATTTTCTTGGAGTAGATGCTAAGCTAACTAGCTTATAGTTTCCTGGCTCTTCCTTGGATCCCTCTTTAAAACCTGGTGGTGTATACTCTCTGGTCCTCTAATACCGAAGCCAATCCCACAATTATGTTATATGTTTTAGTTAGAGAATATCAGCGATTTCACTTATAAGTTTTCTTAAAAAAACCTCAGATGGATCCTATATGGACTGAGAGATTTGTTTATTTGTAATTTGTAAGTGAGGTCTTGTACTTCCTCTCTTGTCACTGTTGTTTTCCTCAGCTTCTCATTCTTCCCTAAAACTAGTCCAGGAATAGTTTATTCCCCCTATATTTCCAGCTATGCAAACAACAGAAAATATTTCATCCAGCTTCTCTGCAATCTCCTTATCCTCTTTCAGAATTCCTTTAATTTCACTGTTTATCTGTTGGTTCAGGTGCCTTTCTGGTGGTTCCCTGATCTGGGTGTATGTAAGTAATTTTCGTTGTTGATGTATATGCTATTTTCTGATGTGGTCCTCAAGATCTTTTTTCACACCCCTAAGTTTGTGCATTAATTTCCTCTGTGCAAGTTTGTAGTCTTTTAAACTCATCTTACCTGGACAAGACTCCCAGAAAGGAAGCCTTTCTATCTCTAATAGCTTCCTTCACCCAACTGGTTAGCTATGCTGATGACCTTTTGGACTTTGGGCTTGGCTTTCTCATGTGTGGTGCATCTTATAATAGGAGTGGGCAACTCCATGGGCCACATCCAACCTCCAGGGCTGTTTGTGTGACCTCCAGGCATCAAAGGGGTAAAAAAAAACTCATAGTTTTCTGTGGGTTTTTTGGGCTATGTGGCTGTGTTCTGGAAGAATTTATTCCAGATATTTTGCCTGCACCTGTGGCTGGCATTATTCCAGAACATGGCCACATAGCTTGGAAAACCCACAGAAAACTATGGATACTGGTCATGAAAGCTTTCGACTTCACAAAAAAAAGGTCAATTTTAAAAATGGTGGGACATCTCCAAAATGCCCTCAAATTCCCTTGGACATGGGTGGAAGACATTTCCACCACATCTGGAGGGCACCAGGAACCCCAGAGCTCAATCAGTGTTTTTTTGTTTTTTTTTGAGGGGATTGCAAAATATTTAAAATAAAAATGTTTTGCCCCCAAATGCCATCTGGGCAATGGAGAAGTCATTTTTGAAACAGGTAAGCTTATCGCACCAGTACCTGTAACATTCCCACTGAGTCCCTGGAACGTAACGATATGGGAATGGGTGTTACCGTATTAGACTATTGATAATGCAACAGTAACGTTATGAGAACACATATTATAGCACTGCATTTACTGTTGTACTGGTACTGGCGCTAAAGTAGTTCCTCAGCCGTCCCTCATTGGCACATACTCACTGTTGCGAAAACCCCTATGTCTGCATTGGAAAGAATGCTACCGAGAGGTTTAGGTAGCAAGCATTCATTGTTTTTTTCTCATAAACATGACGCAATTCAATCTACAGAAATAAAAAAAATATTTTTTTAAATTGCCTGTGGCACTTTCCTTGCATCAACACTGGAAGAGTTGAGTTAAGTTTGTGGACATTCTAGGATGGGAGGGGAGGAGGTTATCTTAGCCAATCAGAACACGAGGACGGATTGAGACTGGGTTGGATTATTGCACACACATCATCTAGAATGGTTTGAAAGTGTTCTTGCTGGCTGAGGATGCATTTTTACAGTTCTCCTGCTGGAACGGGCTAGGGATTGTCAGAGCACAGAATGGGAACTTGATGAGGATCATACCGTACAATAAAATACGTTCCGTTCTGTTCCATTCCGTTCCGTTCTCATCACATACTCATTACGTTCCGAGAACACAGTGCAATAAGCTTAAGGAAGTGAACAGGAGGCCACTTCCATTCAGTTCCTGTTGTTCAAAAAAAGGCCTCTCCTGGACCTAAAATGACCCAGGAAGACACAAAAGCATGGTGAAACCCCCCCATATCCCTTAGTGGGCATTTGGGGGCAAATTATTTTTTATGTGGTGCAGGTGCAGTGTGTGTGTGTGTGTGTGTGTGTGTGTGAGGTCCTCCAAGTTCTCCTAGGAGGCTCCTAGACTTCCACAGGTGACCCCCCCCAAGCAATATGATATAGGACTGAAGGTTATCACAACTTGCCCAAGATCATAATTTAGCCTAAGAAACAGGTAAGATTTGAACAACAGGTTCACAGTGCCAATTCTCTTTCTGTTCTTGAGCAATTGAGTCCATATCTGAGATTTCCATGTTTTGTGCTTTGGTCCACTGAAGAGATTTGGAAACAGGGTATTATGTCCAGTCTAAGCTGAATTTCTAATCACATTGAAGAAACTTTGACACCTGGAAGAACCCATGCTGTACCTATCTTAGCATGCAGCACTGTTCTAGCAAGAAGTGATAGATTTCTGTGTTAATGCCATTTCAGCTGTGTTTAGTGTTAGTCAGCATTTTAAATTCTGAAGCCTTCCAAATGGGAACAGTCTACAACTCTGACCGTCACACACCACAGCATACTGGATTCTGAAGAATATTTTGGATCAGACTGAAGGAAGCCATCTCCCAATGGGAAAAGCAGCTGCTCTGGATGCTGTGCTGTTGAAGAATTATAGTAGTGTCACTATAATTCCCATAGTAAGGCTGTAAAATGAACTCTTACTTGTGTTCAGCCGGATTTCCATCAAGTTCCTCCAGCCTCTATCTTTGGTAAATCAGGAGATTGAATCAGCTGTATCCTTATTTAGGACATGATTACACATGGCTTTTAAACTGCCATAAAAGTTGTATAATAACACCTTTGGTGATACTTATCACAGAACGCCATCTCCCTCTCATCGCTGCCTTGTCCTCCAAGCATGATTAGTCTGCACCTTGCCACTGATGGGGAAAACCCATCAATAAGCTCCAAATCACACTGGTACAGCGCTAGTCCTCAGGCACAGTAAGTTACTCTTGTGGTAGTTCTGGGACTGGATAGTCACATACCCTTCACTATTCTAGAACGGCCTGTTTGTTGTTTTTTTAAACTTTTTTTTTGTTAAATCACATTAGCATAACTCTGAAATTGCATTGTAAAATGCACAAACACACATGACACACTGGGTAGGACATAGGGCAGGGAGGTGAGGTTAAGGACGGAGGTGGAAGAAAGCATGTGGAACCAGCAATAGCCCAGTCGTACTAATGAAGGGATGTGCAGTAGGTCCCATGCTCCCAAACCAGTATGTATGCTTGCACTTTCCTTCATTTACATGATCATGTTGAGAATAGAAGTGGTGTGATAAACTTGACTTGATGTTGACTTGATGGTAGTTAACAACAACAACATAATTATTCAAGACATACAATAATGTTTTTCCTCTGGGTGTATGCTTTTTGATTAAAACAAACATACTCTTTTCCTATGGAGTTGATAAGATGGCTATAGCTAATAAGCAATATTGTACTTGATGGTTTGACTACTAGTTATTGTCCCACTGGACAAAGCAACAGTCCATGTTCACAAAAGAATGTTCTTTTGCTGATCTTATGAACAGATGAGACTCCATTCTCAGTTTGTCCCCTGGAAGCTTCTAAATCAGGGGGGAAAAGATGTTCTATCTCAGACCCTGCATCTGAAAAGATGCATCTGAGGGCATCCTCTTCTCTACAATGAACTCTGCATGCACTCTACAACCTAAGAGTCTGTGCCAAGTGGTAATATGTAACTAGGTAAATTAGAGTGGATTTAATTTATTCTTTTTTTACTAAAACCTCCCCTGTATGAGGGTTGCATGGTTTCTGACTTATGCTTTGTGTTCTTAGGAGATTATGTAAGCTTTTTTTTCCATATTTTATTTAATTGAATTTTTTATACAATGTTAAAAAGAAACACAACATAACAAATTCATTACTTCTCAGAAGGAGTTCCCAGTTATTTAACTTAAGAGGAGTATTACAATTGTATATCTCAATTTACGTTAATTAATACCCTTATAAAGCATCAGGTTCTTTGTACGATTTATGTAAATGGAAATTGAGATATGTAAGCTTTTGTTGAGTTCTACATTTCCTAGGCTTTGTGCAAGAAAGTGAAAAGTGCCTTCCTTTTAATTTCTTTTCTTTTCTTGAGCTGGGCTGAAGTGAGAGTCCTGGAGGTCAGGGCTTCAAATCTCTCCATACAGCCTAGAGCAGGGGTTTTCAAACTTTTTACCCTTGCGACCCCCTTTACACCCACATCCGGATATTGCCCCCCCTCGGCCTGACAAAATATATGAATAAAAATATTTTCTTTGTTTACTGTGCTTATTTTTGTTCACACATTCATGTATGTAAATATTTTAATATCTGATAAGGAAATATGGTAGCTCTCCTCCTCCCCCCCTCCTTTCAGGACAGAAAAAGTTTGGGAGGTGGAGAAGAAAGAGGGAGAGAGGAAGAGAGGAAGGGAGGAAGGGATCAGGGCCTCCAAGTCTTGTGCCCCCCTTGAGCAATTGTCACACCCCTCCAAGGGTCCCACCCCACTCTTTGAGAACCACTAGCCTAGAGTGTTCATGTGGAGACCAGTTATGGATGTAAATCTTGATTAAATTTGTCCTGACGTGGTTTGCTTCAGGGCCGTGTGGCTTGCTTTTTTGTTGTTGTCATTTTTCTCAGGAAAAATCTGTATTTCTGTCAGTTGTGTTTGTGTAGTTGGTAAAATTTGCAGTATTGGAAAATGTCGAAACTCTTCTCCTGTGTGCTGTGTAAATAGCTAGAACTGGTGGATGTATTTTGTGAGTCTTCAGACACAGAGGACGTTTTCACACACAAACGTCCCATCCGCCTGGAGCCATTCCGGAACGGAGCCTTCCGCTCACTCCGGAATGGCTCCGGCGGCAGCGACCTAATTCCTTTTAAAAAAAGGAATTACAACTCCGGGGCTTATGCCGGTGGGCATCCGGAGTTAGAGCTAAAGGGGGCGGGGCTTGCTGCGACGTCATGTGAAAAATTTGACATTTTGCCGGAGTGGGGCCGGACGGAGGCCGGCTAGTGTCCTCCAAAAGCCCCGTGTGAAAACGTCCCGAGTCTTGGGGGTCATCCTACAGGAAATCCCAAAATTAACTCTCAAGAAATCAGCCTATCCTTATTTTCAAGGTTCAGGAGTTTCATGGAAGTCCCTACTGTTGTTGTTGTTGTTATATTTATTTATATCCCATCTTTTCCCCAGACTGGGACTCAAAAATGGCTTATAGCAATTAAAAAAATTGTTAAAAATTCACAAAATACAAAGTTAAAACACAATTAAGCAATCAGAAAAAAAAATTAAAATCAGGTTAAAGCATATATTAAAACACACACATCCCAGCATAGTGATTAGACATATCCAGTGCATTGTGTAAGATGGGCCTTATAGTTTTGTTGTTGTTAACTGCCCTCAGGTTGTCCCTGACTCATGGCAATCCTGTGGATGAGACCTCTCCAAGTCCCTCGTTCCTCCGCTGCTCTGCTTACGTCTTGTAGATAAATGCCCATGGTTTCCCTAATTGAATCTATCCATCTGGCATGGGGTCTCCCTCTCTATTACCCTGTATCCTTCCTAGCATTATTGTCTTTTCTTTTTCTTTTTATTAAGTTTTATTGTTAAAAGCCATGACATACATAATATAAGATTAACATAACTAATGCTAATTTATATAAATACAAATGCCGTATTTTCTCTTGACTTCCCTATTTTTTTAACTCTTGTAAGTGCTTTCGTTTTCCTTTGCTGTGCCTTGCTAGTATTGATCAGAAGAAAATCCTAAATATCAACTAAACTTCATTGCTTCTCGTTCTGCTGTAATATCAAGCTATTCAAATTTGTCAATTATTTCTCACAGATTAAATCAAATCAAAATGCATCCTTTTCTTTTATGTATAATGAGTCTTGTGTTATTTTTGGTTTTGTTTTTTTATTTTGTTTTTCTTTCCTTGCTCATTTCTCTCATATTTTTTTTTCTTTGCCTTTCTCTCCTATTTTTTTTTAACTTTTGGTATATTGCTTGTTTTAGTTAGTTTCGACATTTTCCTATATTTTTGATCATGCAACAAAAATTTAAGTGTCAAATCCCTTTTATTCCAGAACTATTTTTGTTAAATATAACCACAAAATCATTATTGTCTTTTCTAATTAGTCATGTTTTCTCATGCTGTGGCCAAAGTATGACAGCCTTAATTTGGTCATCTTGGCTTCTAGGGAAATTTCTGGCTTGATCTGTTCAAGAACCCACTTGTCCTTTTGGCTGTCCATGGTATCCTCAGCACTCTTCTCTAGCACCACATCTCAAAGGAGTTAATTTTCCTCTCATCCACTTTCTTCACTGTCCAGCTCTTGCATCCATACATAGTGATGGGGAATGCAATGACTTGGACAATTCTAACTTTAGTGTTCAATTGTGTAACTTTACTTTTTAGGATCTTGTCTAGTTCTTTCATGGCAGCATTCCCAATCCTAGTCCTTTTCTGATTTCTTGACTGCAGTTTTCATTTTAATCAATGCTTGATCCAAAGTACTAGAACTCTTTATTTCAATTTCTTCGTTATCTAGGTTGAATTTGTGTAGTTCCTCTGTGGCCATTATTTTTGTTTTCTTTATGTTCAGCATTAAAGCCTGCCTTTGCACTTTCTTCTCTTCCCTTCCTCAGTAATTGTTCCAAATCTGAAATGTTTTCTGCTAGTAGTACAGTGTTGCCATTACTCATCAAATGCTTCTAAAGTCTATGGACGTTATCACACGGGGAGTTGCGGGGAGAAAGTGGAAATAAACGGGACGAGCGGAAGACTTTAATTTACGGGATTTGTCCAGTTCCGCCTCATCTGATAACTAAATTCGAATTTAAAAGGGGGTTAATTCGAACAAAAACCTGATCTTTTCAAATCCTCAAAAATCCCGAAAATGAAAAGATCAGGTTTTCGTTCGAATTAACCCCCTTTTAAATTCGAATTTAGTTATCAGACGAGGCGGAACGGGACAAATCCCGTAAATTAAAGACTTCCGCTCGTGCCCATTTATTTCCACTTTCTCCCCGCGACTCCCCGTGTGATAATGTCATTTGTCTGTGTAAAGAAAGTAGGGTGCCAGTCTAACCTCTCTGGGAAGGGAGTTCCAGAGCCTGGGGGCAGCCACTGAGAAGGCCCTCTCTTGTGATCCCACCAGATGTACCTGTGAGGGTGCTGGGACACAGAGAAGGGCTGCCTCAGCAGATTTCAAAGCATGGGCTGGAAAAATGTGCTCCTTCAATTAATGTGGATCTGAGCTGTTGTGAATTATGAAGATTGTGCAAAGAGATCCACTGGGTCCTGCAGAGGTCTCAGCAGATTAGGCCAGTCTATGGAGTCTATCGCATTAGGTTATGAACCGGCTTACCTGAACCAGCTTAAAATGAGAAGCAGGCGGCATCCTGATAGTATCAGATGCATTTAGCTGCTGAAATAGCCACCAAGGTGCAGCCCAGCTCCATTGTTGCTTGAAGGGGCACTCCTCGTACCTCTTTTCAAAGCTGGGAATTTTCTGGCTTGAAAAAATGGCTGCTGGAGCACCCCTTGGAACAGCGATGGAGCCGGGCTGCAGCCGGGCAGTGATTTTGGTAGCTAAATGCATCTGATACTATCAGGATGCTGCCCACTTTTAATTTTAAGCTGGCTCAGGTAAACCGGTTTATAACCTAATGCGATAATCTTCTATGTCTGGCTACAAGGACACAGTCAGATACTTCTCTGATTCCCTCTGCTTTTTACCAGCAACAGAATGGTTGTGGGAGAGATTGTCACAGAGCAGCAGGGAGTCCTTGGGTGGGTTTGGACATTGCAGAAGAAGGAAGAGAATACCAACCTCTGCAATAACCAAAAAAATACATATACAAGTGTAAGATGGACTTAAGCTTGCAAATTTGTCACTAGCAGAATACTAGCTTGTGTGTGTTTCTGTGCTCATTAATGGATCATGCCTGCTGATCCTACTCTCAGATTATGTGTGTAGTTGGGACTAGATCATTCACATAGTGGCAGCTGAAGGCTCCCATGTTAGTGGGATGTTGCATCTGCTCTGGGTTTTAGTTCAAATTTTAGATGAACTATCCAAGGTGCTAAACCTGGAATTAGGATTCAGTAGCTTGGATGGTACCTTTAAAGTTCAGACATGGAATCCATCAGTTACCATTGATGGCCCGTGTAGGCAAAAGGCAGGGCTTTTGATCATTTGATTAATGAGAGCAAGGGCACTGTGGATTCACACATACACAGTGTGGAACTCTGACCAGATCTATGGGCTTACATACTTGCACCTTGTGCATATGTTGGCCGGTTGCAAGTGTTCTTGTGGATGCTTGGTCTATTCCCTCCTATGTCCACTGGCACACCTGAATGGCAGCATAATGCCACACGAAGAGGGTTAGAAACATGTTTTGAAGCACTCTGAAGCAGGCAAGGCTTAGTACTAAATAGTGATGTAGGGCAAGGTCAAAAGGGCATCTGAAAAGGTCTCCTATGACCTAACAAACAAGTAAACAAATGTTAACTGGAAGCCAATAAAATCAATAGGGATTTTGCCATTGACATCAGCAGGATGTGAACTTTGACCAACGTTATTTTCATTCCTATCTTGCTTATCCTATCCTATCTTGTTTATAGAGAAAGCTATAGGGTGAGGGGCCATGCACCATCACTAGCCATTCTTTTATGCTCACAGACTGATTAAATAGTGATAGTCACAGGATCATAGAACCATAACTTGGAAGGGATCCCAAGGGTCATCTAATCCAAGCCCTTGCCATGCAGTGATACACAACTAAAGCACTCCTGGAAGATGGGCATCAATCCTCTGCATAAAGACCTCCAATGAAGGAGAATCTACCATACTCTGAGGCAGTCTATTCTAGGGTCAAACAGCTTTCAGTGTTTGTATTTTTCCACTGACTTTTCTGAGCCAGAGCTGTGATTTGAAGCAATAAATGTGAGAATGGAACTAGTGAATATTAGAGCCGTGCTTCATTGTGCCAAAGGCCTAACTAGTCCAATCTTTCATTCCCATAGGGGCCAACACAATACTTCTGAGAAGCTCACAAACACAATTGTTAGGTACCCCAGCAATTGCTAATTCAGAACTTTACTGCCTCTGCTTCTGGGGCTAACATGTAAACATATAGGACTGAAACCTAAGCTTCATTTGAGTATACAATGCCAATATTTGGTTTTAAACATATCAGCCACAGAAGGGAGGCAAGGCAGGCAGAGCCAAGACTCACAACCTTGTGCAGGATCTGGGGCAGGGTACCATAGACCATGGAGGGATCTGACCTTTGAGGAACATAACTAGATAAGGAGCCCTGGTGGTACGGTGATTAAATGCCGGTACTGCAGCCACAAGGTTGTGAGTTCGATCCCAGAAGACTCCAAGGTTGACTCAGCCTTCCATCCTTTCGTAGGGCAGTAAAATGAGTACCCGGCTTATTGAGGGCAATTGGCTTATAGATTGTAAACTGCTTAGAGAGTGCTGAGTTCACTGTTAAGCAATATAGAAATGTAAATGCTATTGTTATAGATGTGCTGAGAGGCAGATCAGTGATCAAGGGTGGGGTTTTGCAGAATTCTGAGTATACTTATTTTCCAGTATATTTTGACTAGGTGATTAAGACCACCTTAATTGATGAAAAAGCACAACCATATTGAACAAAGCAGCAATCAAAATAAATTTTTAAAAATAAAATTTTTAAAACGCTGCAGATGGTTATATGCTGTCTTAAAACAAGCATTACCCTTTTTCTCAGGGCGGAGTAGAGCTCTTCTGAGAAGATGCCTTGCCTGCTATGACATGCCCACTTCTTCAAGAAACGGTATGCTTTTTGCTCTAGATTTATGGTTTTCACTCCTGTACACATTTATTCAAATTTAATTGATGAACAGTGCTTTTAACTGAGGTTGCATCTACTCTGCAAAATTAATGAGGTTTGACATGGCTTTAACTTCCACAGCTCAATGCTATAAAATTCTGGCATTTATAGTTTTGGGAGATATTGAACCTTCTCTGTTAGCGAGCTCTAGTGCTACAACAAACTGCAAACCCCAGGATCCCATAGCATTGAACCATGCAGTTAAAGCAGTGTCAAACTGCATTAATTCTCCAGTATGGCAGCAGCCTGAGTGACAACCTTGGACACGCTTAGCAAACTAACACAACACTTATTCCACTATATATACACACACACACTTTCTATCCTGCATGACAATCTGACTTGTGGAAATGCGTACTCTTTGGGTAAAGCTAATCGTTCTGCCTCCACGTGTCTGTAAGAGGAGAGTGCTCCTTGGTGACCGAAACCACTTGTGGGGTTCACAATGGTGTGATGGAGTTTTCCATGCTTTTCTCTGCAGGCATCCAGAATGTCCTTAATAGTTATACATCAGCGTGTCTCTGTATAGTGTATACCATTGAATTAAATCCTCCTTGGAGGCTAGGACACGGGTCTGGATCCAGCATTCCAGCGCAGTCACTTTTTGTGATGTCACCAGAATCTGAAGCATGCATAGCAGGAGGGAGACTGGATTATATCTGAAAATGGAGTGAGAACAAGGTGGTAGGTAAGGCTCACATAACTCTGAAGCTAAACTTAGAAAATGGGAGGAGGGTGTCAGTAGAAGCAGCAGCCCCAGTGGGAGACCCGGCCCCCTTCACTCCCCCTTCGCCCCATGCATCCATTCACAGCCCCATACGCCAGCCTCCCCAAGCTCTGGCCTCTCTGTTCTAACAAGGAATGACCCTCGCATCTCTTGCTGGATCAAATAGCTAGAAGCAAGAGACATCTAATGCCAATGAAATGCCAAGCAGAAGTTACTGGAGTACAGCTCAGCCCCAGAGCTGCAGCTGGGACAGAGGCTGGGTTTCATTTGAAAGGAAAAGGAAGAAAATTATAGAATCATAGAACTATAGAGTTGGAAGAGACCACAAGGGCCATCCAGTCCAACCCCCTGCCATGCAAGAACACAGAATCAAAATAACCCCAACAGATGGCCATCCAGCCTCTGTTTAAAGACCTCCAAAGAAGGAGACTCCACCACCCTCTGAGGGAATATAAGAACTCCTCTATTAGGGTTAGCACCAGAGTTTCAGTTTCTTTTTAGGAGCGCTGGCTGGTGGATTTCCATGTCAGTGGGCTGGTGAATCTGCTCTGGATTTTAGTCCAAACTTGAAAGAACTTGTCGAACATGGAAAACCTACTTTGGGCAGATTTGGATTGATTCAGAATCACCAGCCTACTGACTTTGGGCCTAATCACACAGAGGTAAATTGCTTAAATCCCGTGCAGAAACAGGATTTAAAAATCCGGAAAAAAGCCGCAAAAGTGGATTGTTTTTCAGACGTATTTGTGTAAAGGAGAAATAACACGACATTAACCTGAATGGAAAGTCACCAAAACCCACTCCTTTTTACTTTTGGAAGTTTCCAAAAATAAAAAGGAGCAGGTTTCGTCGGCTTTCCATTCAAGTTATTTTCGCATTATTTCTCTTTCATGCAAACGTTATCTGAAAAACAACCCGCAATTGCTGGTTTTGTCTACTTTCTGTTCGGGATAATCCTGAACGTCATGTGAAAAATAACCCGCAAAAGCGGATTGTTTTCTCTTTAAATCTAGTTTCTGCACGGGATTCGTCCTGATAAACTCCAAAGACACCACCAGCTGCTCTTTCTGAACTATAGTTCCGGAAAAAAACAACAGTCAACATGGCTGGTTGCCCTGCCAGCTGTGAGATTCTGGAGGCTGTATAGTCCAGAAAGCTAACTTTTTAAAGCGCTGGATGGATGTGTACCAGCTCTTAAGGAAGTTCTTATCTGTTGCATCTTACCCAAGAGTGTAGTTATGGGGGGGGGGGGGAGCAAAATAAAATTCTCCCCCAAATAAAAAATTATGATTCCCCATGAAATTTTTCTAGCACTGCACTAACTTAAAACTTTTAAAGCTTAATCCTTAAACTGAGCATTTAGAAATACAATTTAGGCATTGAAAGGAAAGGCAAAGGCAGAATTACCAGGAGCACAGCAAATGTAAGAATTCTGGGTGTTTTCGATTATCGATTATTACTCTGTGAAATGCTAGAAATTAGGGGCGTGAAAGAAAATTGCATTTGAGGGGCAGACTTCTTATTGGATTGGCAATGCCCTGATTTTGCCTCTCCTCCTACAGCTACACTGTTATCATATCATACCTTTTATGCAGAGCTTGGAAGGTTATTATTTAAATATATATATATATATATATATATATACAATAATGGGACGGTGGAGCCAAAAGTGGTAGGATGATGCTCTAGGACTGGCAACGTCATCCTTCTGTGACGCAGTTATCGATGGCTTCAGCATGTCATTACAACCATCAATCTTAAAAAGTACATTTACTTTCTAAAAAATAAATTTCATTTATTTCCTACCCCTTTCTCAATAATGAGCTTCAAGGCATCTTACAACATATTTTAAAACAATATAGATTACAAACTATACAAAAACTTCAATAAATGTATAAATATAAAAGTTACTTAAAAGCCACTTAAACAATTTATGAAGTTTAAAACGTTCACATTCATTAAAAGCACACAATTGAAAGCCCCTCACAGTCAGCTTTTTAAAGCCTGGTGTAAGAAAGCCTTCACTTTCCCATGTCAGTGAGGTGCTGGATCCACTCTGGCTTGGTTTTTTTAATGAACTTTAATGGATGTACCCAAGGTGTCAAACTAGTTTGAGGAAAAGACTCCAGCACATTGGATAGCTCCATTAAAACGCAAACTAAATTTGAGCCTGGATTCCAGCGTCAAAACCAACAATCACCACTGACTAAGATTATGGCTTGCTATTCACATCCTTGTAGCTGTGAAATATTCCACTTGCAGAATAACTGAGTTTCAGAGGAGGGCAACCAAAATGGTGAAAGATCTGGAAACCATGCTTTATGAGAAGTGGCTTAGAGAGCTGGGTATGTTTAGCCTGGGGAAGAGAAGGTTAAGAGGTGACATTTTGTTGTTGTTGTGTGTCTTCAAGTAGTTTCTGACTTATGGCAGCCCTAAGGTGAACCTATCATAGGGTTTTCTTGGCCGGTTTCTTCAGAAGGGGGTTGCTATTGCCATCCTCTGAGGCTGAGCGAGAGTGTGACTTACCGCAGTGGGTTTATATGGCCAAGCCAGGTCTCCCATAGTCCTAGTCCAATGCTCAAGCCATTACACCATATTTGAAGGAATGTCATGTTGAAGATAGAGCAAGGCTGTTTTCTATTGCTTCAGAAACTAGGATATGAGGGAATGGATTCAAACTGCAAGAAAAGAGATTCCACCTAAACATTAGGAAGAACTTTCTGGTGATAAGAGTTGTCCAGTAGTGGAACACACTGCCTTGGAGTGTATTGGAGTCTCCTTCTTTGAGGTTTTTTTTAAACAGGGCTGGATGACCATCTGTCAGGAGTGCTTTGATTAGATATTCCTGGCCTTGCACTCTCTTCCAGCTCTATGTTTCTGTGGTTTATTTTGGTTGAGAGATCCTTGGATTTTTGGGAACCTTTGTTGCCAAAAAATAAAAAACATTTTCCCAAGCTCTGGAAAAAATTAACAGGAGGGTGGGAAGGAGAGAAGACACATGGAGGGCACTGGCACCTTGAGTGTACAGGCTCAAGTCCCCTTGCCCCTGATGGGTGTGTGTGTGACCCAGTGGGTGCTTTGAGGCCAGAGTACCAGGTGCTGATATTGTTGTTTCCCTTGAGACTTTGGGAAATGAGGAAGGAGGGAGCATCAGAACATGCCAGCCGGCAGGTGGCCAGCTTGCAGGAGCAACACATATTGTGTGAGGTTGTAAGGGGACACCCTGGCCGACTAAAGATAGGAACTGACAGCTGCAGTTTGGGCCAAGCAGGGTGGGGGAAGGCTCTTCCTTCTCCTTCTCCTTCTCCTTCTCCTTCCTCCTTTTCCTCCTCCCTGCAGCACACACTGCTGTGCCCGCTGTGCATTGGGGCCTTTATTTGTATAGCATGACAGCTGGCCCAGGCACCTGCTTCTTGGATTGGGATTGCCTGGAGCAGGGGTAGGCAACCTTTTTGAGCCGGGGGCCGGATTGCTGTCCCTCAGACAATTGGGGGGCCGAAGCACCAAAAATAAATAAATAAATAAAAATTTTAATTAAAAAAAAAAATTAAAAATATGCATGCGCACTCTCTCAGCCTCAGAAAAGCCATGGCAAAACCTCTGTGGAGATTTTGCCAAGAAAACCCCAAGAACAAGTAATAACAACAATAATCAATATCATCATGGCGGGCGGCAGCGGCAGAGGCAGGACCAGCCTGGGGCCGGTCCAAAGGCCTTGGGGGGGTGCATTCGGCCCCTGGGCCTTAGGTTGCCTAGCCCTGGCCTGGAGCAACCTGAACTCAGCAAGAGTCTGACATCTAAAGACTGAAGTATTTAGGAACAGCCTTGCTGGGTCCAACCCTCAGTAAAATTACTTTTTTTTAAACTCTAAAATCCCCCTGCCCTGCCAGCATGGGCATTGGTTATGCTGGCTGGGGAGTTCTTTGAATTGTAGTCCAAAAGAGAAGTAACTTTTCCAAATTTCGGACAGCAGTCAGCTAGGGGAATTGTTCAGTGGCAGAGTACATACTCTGTAGGCAGAAGTACCAGGTTTCACCGAGCGTTTGTCTCAACATTGCTTGGAAAATCTTGTACCTGGACTGTTTCCCATCAGTGGAGACACTGATTATCATACTCTTTTTAAAGGGCCTTCTCTTTGATGGGATAGAGGTGATGGGTCTTATTGCATTTACCCGTGGCCAGGTGAATGCAGCCCATTTACAGCCCAGATGCCAGCTGGGTTTATTCTACGGCTTTTCAAGATCAAGATAATCCCTTTTTTGAAAAGCTGCAGAATAAGCCTGGGTTGCATCTGGGCTGTATATGGGCTGCATTTGATAAGACCTGTTTTTAAAATTTAATGTGCCTCTATCCCGTCGGGGATAAGGCACATTAAAAAGAGTGTGATATAGGGGTTGCAGACTGCCAGAAATAGTGCAAATTGAGTCCACTTTTAGGGTTAGGGTTAGGGAATCATGGGAACTGTCCTTTATTGTGGCACCAGAGCTCTCTGATAGAGAAGGCTCAATGTCTCAGAAAAAAAAAAGCAATTCCCATGATTCCCTAGCACTAACCCTAACCCTAAAAGTGGACTCAATTTGCACTATTTCTGGCAGTCTGCAACCCCCCATAATCTCCATTTATGAGTTAGGGTCAGTGATCCCCAAACTTTGGTCCTCTGGGTGTTTTGGACTCCAATTCCCAGGAGCCCCAGCCAGCCTGGCCCACTGTCAAGTATTCTGGGAGCTGAAGTCCAAAACACCTGGAGGACCAAAGATTGGAGACCACTGAGTTAGGTGGTCAGGATTTGAAGGCAGCAGTGAGGCAGTTGAACAAGAATTCATCAGGGAGGACATTGGTTCTGTATTGGCTTGATCCTGTTTTTGTCTCAAGTATGGTTCGGGCCAATAATAAGTAAAGGGCAGTTGTTGACAGGGATCTTGAAGCTCTTTCATTCATAGGGTTGTTATATAAGTCAAAGTTGGACAGCAAATAGCAACAAGAGTCGACCTATTCCATTAATGAGATTTACTTAACTCTAAAGTCACCATTTAAGAATCGATTCAGTGTAGCTAGCCAATAGGATTAAGGTCAGCCTGTGTTAATCAGCCCAGATGTCTATGTTGCCATCCAACTACTATTTGTTAAAAGATGTTATTATACTAATGATCACTGATTGTCTTTTTCCCCATTTCACTTCCCTTTGACTGCATTGATCACAATCTCCTCATCTGTCCAAACACGTCATTAGACTGCCAACTTGAAGCAACAGTCTCTGCATCTGATGAAGGGAGCTGAAATCTATGATAGCTTATCCCAAGTCAACATTGCTAGTGTTTAAGGTGGCACAGGACTTTTAATGGTTCACGTTGTAGAGATGGTTGACAGAAGTATTCATCTTTAGCCCCCAAAATATGCTTCTTCGGAGCTTATCACATTCACAATTAAAACGTCTTAACTGAGCCAGCTTACAATTTAAAATGGGCAGCATCCTGATCTTATCACAAGGATTTAGCCACTGAATTTGCCGCCCGGGTCCATCCCAGGTCCATTCCTGCTCGCAGGGGGGCTCAGCGTGCCTCTTTTCAAAGCCAGGAGTTTTCTGTCGTAAGGAAATGGCTGTCAGAGCGCCCCTGTGAGTGAGGATGGATCCCGGCTAGACCTGGGTGGCAAATATGGTAGCTAAATCTTTGTGATAAGATCAGGATGCCGCCCATTTTAAATTTTAAGCTGGCTCAGGT
This sequence comes from Phrynosoma blainvillii, assembly GCA_026167975.1. Taxonomy (NCBI): domain Eukaryota; kingdom Metazoa; phylum Chordata; class Lepidosauria; order Squamata; family Phrynosomatidae; genus Phrynosoma; species Phrynosoma blainvillii. Next base: position 368,828,141 of record JANUYF010000002.1, read on the forward strand.
AAGATGTTTTAATTATGAATGCAATATGCTCTGAATTCATCGTCTACAAGATTCCAAAGCTTGGATGAGTGAGATTTTTGGAATATACTAACAATGAAAATTATGGGATTCTAGGAGTTTAATTTTTTAAAAAAATCCTTTTTCCAAGCTCAGCAGTTGAGGTATGGAATTCATTGGTGCAAGATATAGTGATGGTGACTTGTTTAGATACCTTTTCAAAAAGAATCAGAGCCATGGAGGAGGAGGTTGTTGACTCAATGGAAAGAGTCAGAGGCAGCCTAACTCTGTATACCAGATGCTGGGAACAGCAATCAAGAGAGGCCTGTTGTTTTCAGACTTCCCCTATAAGCTTCCCAGAAATGTCCCGCTAGTGACTGTGGGACACAGAATAGTGGGGGTGGCTTGGACCTTTGATCCAATCCAGCAAGCCTCTCCTTATATTTATGGACAGAGAAAGCCTTCCTTCTGGGAATCAGCCACTTTCAAGCTTTCATTTTTCTTTTAGGAGATTATTGCTTGGCTTTTTAAACTGGTTTACCTCTATCCAGTTCAATCTTAATTTGGGTGGCATCCTGATTTTATCAGACTTTTTTGCCACCAAATTTGCAACCCAAATGCAGCCTGGGTCCATCCCCGCTTCCAGAACCACTGCTCATGGCCATTTTCTTAAGCCGGAAAACTCCCAGATCCGAAAAGAGCCATGAGGAGCGCTCCTGGAAGCAGGGATGCACCCCGGCTGTATTCAGGCAGCAAATTTGGTGGTAAAAAACATCTGATAAGATCAGGATGCCACCCAAATTAAGATTAAGCCGGATAGAGGTAAAATGTTTAAAAAAGCCAAGCGATAATCTCCTTACTGTAAATTATGTGACAAAAAAATATCGGCCCTGCTGGAATGGTGCTAGCACCATTGAGCTGTTTTCTGATCAACCATCAGAAAAGGATGTGAGTGCATCTGGGGACTCTTTGTTAAGGTATGACACACCCCAGATCCTGAACTAGAATCACGGAACTATGCTTCAAGGGTCTGAGCTTGCATTATTATCTTCATAGTCATTATTTTTAACACTGGAAGCTTATTTCTAGTGCACTGGTGTGGGGGCACAGGTGGGGGTTCAGGCTTATTGGACCAATTTATTTTTCCACTTGAACATGAAGATTCACCAATCAAATCCACATGTGAAAAGACAACATAGAAAAAGACCCACAGTGTTTCTTCCACAAGTTACCAAAACTCTGTTCATTCTAAACTGGTTTCTAGACTGGATTTAGTGTTGACCAGTGAAATATAGGAGAGGGCTCATATATCTTTAATGCCTCTGCTGAAGAGGAAATCCCTGACACGCATCATCTGATGTAATTCTCTTTTTAATACAATCATTAAAGGTATATGAGCCCTATTCTGTAATTCTGTAATTACAGAATTCATAAAAACAAAACAACACCACACAACCAGTCAAAGCTCCACTTGAGTTTATCACATCGGATGAATCCTGTGCAGAAACTAGATTTAAAGTGAAAACAACCTGCTTTTGCGGGTTGTTTTTCACATGACATTCAGAGTTAACCCGCAATTGTGGGTTGTTTTTCAGACAATGTTTGCGTGAAAGAGAAATAATGCAAATAATGCAAAAATAACCCGAACGGAAAGTCACCATATATTTTCTCCAAGAATGCCAGCATGGTGTAGAGGTCTGAGCACTGGACTATGACTCTGGAGACCAGGATTCAAATCCCTGCTCCACCATGGAAACCCACTGTGTGACCTTGGATAAACCACATTCTCTCAGCCTCCGAGGAAGGCAATGACAAACTCCTTCTGAACAAATTTTGCCAAGAAAACACTGTGATAGAGTTGCAATAAGTTGGAAACAACTTCAGAGCAACAACATATTTTCCCTTTTTCCTTCCCAGGTGGAGCATCTGTAAGATGTGGTAGTAGTTCTGCAGATGTACTTAAGCACATAAAAAGAACCCCGCTGGACCAGAATAAAGACCTGCCTTGTCCTTGGGCAAGTCACACTCTCTCAGCCTTAGAGGATGGCAGTGGCAAACCCCCTCTAAAGAAACTTGCCAAGAAAACCCCATGATTGGGCTTTCTTAGGGTCGCTGTAAGTCAAAAACGATCCGAAGGCACACAACAACAAGAAATCCTGTTTTCTTTTCACTCAACAGCTGCCCAAATGCCTGTCAGAAAACCTGAGAGTAATACATGAGTGCAACAACATTCCCACCATCTCCCTCCCAGCAACTAGTATACACAGATGCATATGGCCACTGATACTGGAATCAATAGGGTAAATTGCCAGTGGTGCAACGGGTGTAAATGCTCCAGGGTTTTCAGTGGCGAGATGACCCATACTGTCTGCTGGCACTGCATGTGTGCTCACTAGAGTCACAAGACGCACAAACTTCTTGTACTGTATGATGTCAAGAGAGAGGTTCCCCATACAGGGGGAACGGAAGACCTCTCCTCCCACGCCTCCCCCAAAGAGTAGCGTTTTCCTAGTCACCCCAGCCCCATTTCCCAACTGCAGAGGTGAATGGTGGATTACATTCACTGAAACTCAGGCCTTGATCACACTGGCTTGAATCCAGATGTAAGGGAGTACCAGAGCTGCCCCTTTCTCTTGGGCCTGAAAGGGTAAAAAGTGGGCCCAGGGTTTGGAACTGCTCCAGAGTCTAGTCACCTTCATCTAGCCATGTGTATGCAGGATACATCTGTTGTGCTATGGTGAATATGTTGCCTTCATTTGTAGTGCAATGTACATATATGTATCACATTAACAGTATACCAGCCTATGATTGGGGGCCTGTTGACCGTTGCACAACAGAAGCTTGGGGGGGTGCTGTCGTTCATCTATACAGCATCGCTACACTGGGACAACTTTATGTAGGCCCCTCTATTGGATCTTGACCCAAATGTATCTTTTAAAAGCAGATTAGAAAACGAAGGAGCCAGCATGGTGTAGCTGTCTGAGTGTTGGACTACAACTCTGGAGCCCAGGGTTCGATTCTCAGCTCAGCCATGAAACTCACTGGATGACCTTGGGCAAGCCACATATCCTCAGCCTCAGGGGAAGGCAAGAAGAAACATGCCAAGAAAACCTTATATAGGTTTGCCTTAGAGTCGTCATAAGTCGGAAACAACTTGAAGGCACACAACAACAAAAAAACAGTTAACGAACTTTGTTTCCCTTGTATTACTCTTGAACTGTAACTTTGCTGTGCCTTTGTTATTTTTTTTTTTTAAAGCTTGCTGTGTAGGTAACTATATTACTTGTAGAGATACTGGTATGTATGTAGAGAGATCTTGTAACACCTTTGAGAACTGAGAGAAAGACGTTGGCAGCATGAGCTTTCGTAGACTTAAGTCTACTTCCTAAGATGCGTTTGGAAGATCACTCTACATTCATGCTGCCAACGTCTTTCTTTCAGGTAGAAGCTTATCGCATTCTTAAATAATACAGCGTACCTGAGCCAGCTTAAAATTTTAAATGGGTGGCATCCTGATGTTCTGAGAAGGATTTAGCCGCCGAATCTGCCGCCTGGGTCCAGTCTGGGTCCATCCCCGCTCCCAGGGCTGCTCCAGCAATCATTTTCTTTCTTTTTGGAAAACTCCTGGGTTCAAAAGAGGCACATTGAGTGCTCCTGGGAGCGGAGATGGACCCAGGATGGACCCGGGCAGCGATTTTGGTGGTTAAATCCTTCTGATAATATGAGGATGCCACCCGCTTTAAATTTTAAAGTGAATCAAGTAAGTCATATTATTTAAGAATGCAATAAGCTTCTTCTTTTTTGTCTCAAAGGTGCTACAAGATTTCTCTGCATACTGATTCCAACAACGAACACAGCTATATCTTTGAACTCTATATTACTTGTTGTTGCTTGTTATTTCTGTGCTCTGACTAGGAGTCATTGCCAATGACGGGCGTAGCAGCTGCGTACCTAGAGTGGAGGATTCCTCAGTAAAAATTTAAATGTTGCTGCACTTGTTGTGATGGGCAAAACCTCGGAGAGAAGCTCTTCCACATTTCCACATTTTGCTTTATGGAAAAGCAGTTTTGTCTGCTGCCTCCCCAAGTCATTGGGCAGTGAATCTCCAAAACAGACTTCAGACTAAAATCAAAAATTCACCACCCTGCTGGTATGGGAGCCACCAGCTACAATTGTGGAAATCCTTCTAGAATACCCTTCTTGCTTTTACTGGCACAGCACTGGTGAAGGGAAGCTCTTTGCCTTGAGGCTTGGCTGGGCACAAGGCAGCAGTCCTGGCAGGGAGAAGGGTTTTGTGGCTGGCTGGCTGGCTGGAGGTCAGGGAGCCCTCATGAGTTGGGCATGCACGTGTCAAGGTGTCTGGTCTGTTTGTCCAGGACTCTGGCCCCGTTTACTCTGTCAACAGGATCAAAGGGTTGCCTGTGTTTGGCAAGTAGGAGGAGAGAACAGAGAAGAAAAACATGTCCTTTCCTTAACTGCACTGTTACCCAAAGGGAAGCAACGCATGAGAGGAAGATGAAGCAGAGTGCAAGCAACTTAACACACTCAACAGCTGAATGAACACAAGAATTGTTGTGTTAAAGCCTTTATTTATTTATTTACACACACTGCTTTCATTAACTCTGTATGTGTACGTTTATTAATATCCTGATATCCCACCCTAAATCAAAAGATCTCAGAGGGCGTGGGCAGAAAGAACAGCAAAAATTCTTCAACAATAGTCAAACCCTGCAGCAATTATAAAACTATCTAAAAAGTGAAAAACAGTTTAAAATCGCATAAATCGGTTTTGAGCCAGGTGCGCTGGAAGAGAACTTCACAGCCTCCTCAAGTCATGCTCCTTGGGCCCAGAAAGTTTTGATGAAGAGCCACAACAGAGAGCTGAGCACCAAGATATACTTTTTGGAATATGCGTTCCCTTTTTCTTGATTTGTCCCCATTAGAGTGCTTATGCTTTTAATAGCAGTGTAATAGGCACAGTTTCAAAAGGTCAGGGCTGGCATCTTAATGTTGCAACAGAATGAGGCAGCTGCCTCAAGCAGCAGATGATGAGGGATGTGGACTAGACAGGGCTCAATATGCCACAAGACCTAATATGTGCCCATTGGTTTTTGAGCTGCCCAATGTATAATGGAGGTCACAGTTCTATTGCCAGTAATGAAGTTGAGATTCAACTCCCCTTCTGATAAGGTTTTGTGGTTCTTGTTGTTGCTGTTTGCCTTCAAGTAATTTCCAATTTATGGCGACCCTAACTTATCATGGAGTTTTCTTGACAACATTTGTTTGAAGGGTTTTTTGCCTTTGCCTTCCTCTGAGGCTGAGAGAGAGTGTCTTGCCAAGGTCAAGGGTGGTTTCCATGACTGAGCAGAGATTTGGACCCTGGTCTTCAGAGTTATTGTCCAGTGGTCAAACCACTACACCCTGCTGGATGTTTATACAGGTAATTACATCTATGGCACCTAGAATCATAGAGTTGGAAGAGACCACAAGGGCCATCCAGTCCAACCCCCTGCCATGCAGGAACTCCCAATCAAAGCATCCCCGACAGATGGCCATCCAGCCTCTGCTTAGCATCCATCCACAGGTGGTGGATAGTGGAGGTGCCATCTTCTCCTTCGCCTCTCACAGCCAAATCGTGGTGGTCATCTTTGCAAAAAGTGCAGCTTTACTTATTAATTAATAAGATGATGATGATGATGATGATGATGATGATGATGATGATGATGGAAAGCTGTATGGAAATCATACAAGCGCTTTAAACTAGTGCTTCTGATATGAGGGACTGGTATTTTTCCCCCTAGTGTGCCAGGGCTTGGTACCATATTTGCTCCCCTTGGTGACAATGGTTTCTTTCTTTCCTTGAAACTCTCCATGAACTGGCAGCCAGTGGCTCACAGACTGGGACTGGGTCCAGAGACCACCACTTTGAGTAGCTCCACTTTAAATGAAGTTAGCTGGAAGAGTATAGTGTTAACAAGTGTTGCCTTTCCCAACCTGGTACCTTCTGGATGTACTTGGCTACAATCCCTACTATCCCCGGTCCATCCAGAAGGGCTGGATGACAACCCACATTGTCTAGGGGTGGTGCTGGATGTGTTTAAGATTCCAGGCCCATGAGCTGAGACTTTGTACCTTTATGTTTAGCTGGACACCAAGCAAAGATCCAAGAGCAGCTGAGAGATGCCGTGCCAGCCTCATCAGCCTCTTTTCTGCCAATGGGTAAAGGGCAAGTGGCATCATGTTTTTCAGTTACACACATCCAAATCTCTTACTTGCACCTTGTTTTGCACCCCAGACCCATAGAGAGAGACATAATGGGGGTACATTTCTGACACAGAAGAAGAAGACAGCTGCCTCTCTTTCTTCTGCTGCTCCAGGCTGGTGACAGAGCATCCTGCCTCGGTGTCACAATATCCATTTGGACACTTTGCAGCCTCTTTGGTGGTCAGACTGACCTTTTTATTTTTCTTGGCTGAGACAAAGCAAATTCTTTTATTCTCTGGCTAGTTTTTCTTGGGGCTCAGTTTGGAGATAGATACACAGGCAGCAGGGAAAGGAAATTAATGCTTGGTTGTATATACACAGAAGAAACAAAGTTGGGCATAAAAGCTTGCAAATGCTTTTTGTCTATATTAGACAGTGAGCTGGGCTCCTTCCAGACAGGCAGCTCCTGGTGCTAACAATAGAAAGCCAGTGAAGCTATTTAGTTTTTTCTTCTTCAACTGTTTTATTTTTTCAGGGTGGGCGATGAGCGGGGGGTGGGGGGGGAGATGTAAGATGTAAGAATAAAGCACGGCAGGGTTATAAATGACAACATCTTATTGTTTCTCCCTCCACAAAACACACACATATGAACAAGGGCTATGTGGGAATATAGGCTGCACAAAATGACTCCCTAAGGGGGTGACACCCCGGCTCCCTAAGCATCTGCCTTTTTGCAGAAATGGGCTCTGATGTTCGCCTGCGTCCCTTTAAAATGTTGTAGAAATTATATGAGGCTCAGTGGGAGGGGAAAGGAGAGGCATGAGGTTTTTTTTTAAAAAAAGAAATTAACAATTTACATTTTAAATTAAGAAATTAAATTATTTTCATATTTTCTCTAAAAACATCTCATCTTACCAAATTTTCACTTTAACCACATGAAACTATGGGGGGTTGCAGACTGCCAGAAATAGTGTGAATTCAGTACACTTTTAGGGTTAGGGTTAGTGCTAGGGAATCATGGGAACTGTTATTTTTCTGAGACATTGAGTCTTCTCTGTCAGACAACTCTGATGCCACAATAAAATACAGTTCCCATGGTTCCCTAATTCTAACCCTAACCCTAAAAGTGGACTGAATTCACACTATTTCTGGCAGTCTGCAACCCCCCTATATCTACATGTAAGTACATTTAGGCTGTGTGTATGATATAGTATAGTCAGCCATCCATATCTGAGGATTCTTTATCCACCGACTCAACCATCCATGGCTTGAAAAATTTCCAAAAAGATATACATTCCAAAAAGCAAGCTTTGATTTTGTCATTTTATATGAAGAACTACGCCATTGTATTTAGTAGGACTTGAGCATCCATAGATTTTGGTCTCCACAGGGGGTCTTAGAACCAAAGTCCAGCGGATATCAAAGGCCTACTGTAATTTAAAGGTATAATATTAATTTTGATAGTTGTTTATGTTACAACTATTCCCTGTGATAGGTTCACCATAAGTTGGAAATGACTTGAAGGCACACAACAACAACAACAACAACAGTACGATCACATTCAGTGATATAAGAAAATTACAATTTATTAGTACAAAAAAGATTGCATGGTTTGGCATGGGAGGAGGTCTATAGGGTGGTGACACCACGAGTTATTGCATTGGGTAATGCCAACCCTAGTGATAGTGATGCCATTGCACATGAACAAGAAAATGGCAGTTGTATAATACAAGGTATGCCAAGAAGCACCCAGGTTTTCATTGTGTTTTTGTCTAAACCCACAGGCAGCAATGATATAGGAGCCAGAATTTGGAACTGATATTCTATAATGGAGAATTAATAGTGTAATTTCATAGGATGTGGGGAAGAAAGGTGAGCAAAGGAAGGGTTGAGCAGCCCATTCCATTCACTGATTTACTCCCTGCCCACTCAAGGTGGTAGGTATTTGAGAAGGCAAAATGAAGGCATTGCCCCCCCCGAAGAATTTTTCGTCAGTCTCCAAATGTTTAAGATTGTAATTCCTTAAAACATCAGTTGACGGTTTAGAAATACAGTTTAGACTTCAAAAGAAAAGGAGAAGGTAGTTACAAGGGAATGTGGGTGCAGCAAATGTAAGAGTTCTAGGTATGTGCAATTAGCACTTTCTTACTCTCTACAATACTAGAGCTAGGGGACTAAAGAAAAATGTCATGAGGGCAGATTTCTTATTGGGGGGCAATACCCTCAGTGTGGCGTAGTGGTTTGAGTGTAGGACTAGGACACTTGGCCATGGAAACCCACTGGGTGACCTTGGGCAGGTCATGCACTCTCAGCTCCAGAAAACCCTATGATAAGTTCACCTTAGAGTAGCCATAAGTTGGAAATGACTTGAAGGCAAACAATAAAAACCCTCATTTTGCTTCTCCCATAGTTACACCCCTGAGTCCACCTCATATTAACATTGCCTTACAAACATTGCTTTGAGGACATATATTCCACTTTCCACTCAGCACTAGGACCCATGATGACTCAAAAAAAATTTTTTTTAAAAAAAAATTCAACTAAAACACAATAAGCTATATAATTTAAAGCCCAATTAAACAGATTATCATACTAAAACAACAGCTTGAATTAAAAATCAATTTTAAAGGTTACATATCATTTTTTTGGTTGTAGCTGGCTGCCCTTGAGTTGGCCCCGATTCATGGCTACCGTGTGGATGGGACGTCTCCAAGAGCATTCTGTTGCTGTTTGTTGTTGTGTGCCTTTGAGTTATTTCTGACTTATGATGACCCTAAGACAAACCTTTCATGGGGATTTCTTGGCAATATTTGTTCAGAGGATGTTTACTATTGCCCACCTCTAAGGCTGAGATTAGTGGTGGATGTCACTGACAGGAGTGAATTGTAGTCACACCATAGCTAACATTGGTTGAAACTGCGCATAAGGAGGTGTAGGTGGCCCTGTTTTGTAACCCCATCACCTAGTAAACCCTATGATGAGACACCCCAAGTGAGAGTTCCTGCATGGCAGAGGGTTGGACTGGATGGCCCTTGTGGTCTCTTCCAACTCTATGATTCTATGAGATACAGGCAGGATTAGAGCATTAACAGAAAGGGAAGGAGGGGGAGATAAAGGGATATCACATTTGCAAGATTTGCCAAGAGCACAAGAAAGATGCCAAGACAAATAGTAGACACCCTTAGGAAGGCAAATTGCATACAAAGAAGCATTACACATAAGATAGAGATGTGGAATGTGAGGAGCATGAGCCAAGGGAAGCTGGACTTGGTAAAAATGAAAATGGAACGTATGAACATAGCAGTACTGGGGGTGAGAGAGTTAAAATGGACAGAAATGGGCTACTTTGAATCAGGGGGGTTGCAGACTACCAGAAATAGTGCAAATTGAGTCCACTTTTAGGGGCTGGCTCAGTGCTAGAGAATCATGGGAATTGTTTTTTTTCCTGAGACATTGAGCCATCTCTGTCAGAGAGCTCTGGTGCCACAATAAAATACAGTTCCCATGATTCCCTAACCCTAACCCTAACCCTAAAAGTGAACTCAATTTGCACTATTTCTAGCAGTCTGCAACCCCCTTCAGACAACCGCATAATGTTCTACTTAGGGAATGAAAAGACAAGAAGAAATCGGGTGGCTTTCATACTAAGAAAAGATATGGCAAAAGCAGTCAGAGGATACAATGCAAAATCAGACCAAATCATTTCAGTAAGGGCCTTTGCAGACTGCTAGAAATAGTGCAAATTGAGTCCATTTTAACTGCCCTGGCTCAGTGCTAGGGAATCATGGGAATTGTATTTTTTTTCTGAGACATTGAGCCTTCTCTGTCAGAGAGCTCTGGTGCCACAATAAACTACAGTTCCCATGATTCCCTAGCACTGAGTCAGGGCAGTTAAAGTGGACTCAATTTGCACTATTTTTGGCAGTCTGCAAAGGCCCTATGGCTCCATGGTAAACCTGTGAATATCTCCATTATTCAAGTATATGCAGCAACCACAGAGGCAGAAGAGGAAGAAATTGATAGATTCTATGAAGGAGTATAGGAAGAAATTGACAGCACACCAACACAGCATGTCAAGCTTGTGCTGGATCGTTGAAAAAGTTGGAAGCAAAGAAGAATCAAAAACAGTAGGCAGATTTGGATTAGGCAAAAGAAATGAAGCAGGTGAGCGTCTGATAGATTTTTGTGAAGCCAACAACCTATTCATTGCCAACACATTTTTCATACAACCAGAAAGAAGGCTATATACATGGACTTCACCAGACGGTCAATACAAAAATCAAATAGATTATATAATTGGAAGTAAAAGATGGAGGAACTCTATACTGGTGGCCAAGACTAGACTAAGCGCTGACTGTGGCACAGATCATGAATTACTCATAACAAAAATAAGAGTAAGACTCAAGAAAAAAACAGAACCAGTGATTATACCAAAGTATGATCTAAATAATATCTCAACAGAATTTACTGACAACATAAGAAACAGATTTACATTACTAAGTATAATAGACCAAGGGCCTTTGCAGACTGCCAGAAATAGTGCACATTAAATTGAGGCACTGCCCTGGCTCAGTGCTAGGGAATCATGGGAATTGTATTTTTTTCCTGGGACATTGAGCCTTCTCTGTCAGAGAGCTCTGGTGTCACAATAAATTATAGTTCCCATGATTCCCTAGCACTGAGCCAGGGCAGTGCCTCAATTTAATGTGCACTATTTCTGGCAGTCTGCAAAGGCCCCAAGACACAGAGGAACTTTGGTCTGACGCCAGGGACAAAATAAAAGAAGAATGCAGACAGACACTTTCAATAAACAAAAAGTAGAGAAAAAAACCAAGATGACAGAAAAAAACACTACAAACAATACAGAAAAGAAGTGAAGAAAAACAAAAGGGAGATAGGAACAAACTAAGAATTATGAATGCAACAGTACAACGGCTTGTGTGGAAAGATAAAGAAAATTACTACAACGACCAATGCAGAGAATTAGAAGACAACAACAATAAGGGAAGAACAAGAAATCTATTTCACAAGATCTGGGAAATCAAAGGAAAATTCAAACCAAGGATTGGGATGATCTATTACAATAAAAATAACATAATTTAAGACAAGGAAGGAATAAAAAGACGTTGAGTGCAATACACAGAAGAATTATACAAAAGAGATGACAAATGAAGGACACATGTAATGAAGAGCCATATGAAAATGAACCCCAAATTTTAAAAAGTGAGTGGAAACTGCAAGAAGAGAAATAGCAAAAAACAAATCACCAGGAACAGATGATATTCCAATTGAACTGCTGCAATCCACATTGACAGAGTCAACTCTAATGCTAACCAACATATGTCAACAGATATGGAAAACAAAACGATGGCCAAGAGATTGGAAGTGATCAATATACATCTCTATCCATAAAAGGGGAGACACAAAAGATTGCAGCATCTATAGGACCATAGCACTGATCTCCCATGCAAGCAAAGTCATGCTCAAAATTCTGCAACATAGACTCCAACCATACAAGGAAAGAGAGATTCCAGAGGTCCAAGAAGGGTTCAGGAAAGGAAGAGGCACTAGGGACCAAGTTGCAAATATATGATGAAGTGCACCAGGGAATTTCAAAAGAAAATCAGCATGTGTTTTATAGACTATAGCAAAGCTTTTGACTGCATAGACCAGGGGTAGGCAACTTAAGGCCCGGGGGCCGGATGCGGACCCCCGAGGCCTTTTGACAGGCCCCAGGCCGGTCCTGCCGCCACTTCCGCTGCTCCCCGCTGCCGCTACTGCTCGCCATGATGATATTGATTATTGTTGTTATTACTTGTTCTTGGGGTTTTCTTGGCAAAATCTCCACAGGGGTTTTGGCATGGCTTTTCTGGGGCTGAGAGAGTGTGCATGCATATTTTTAATTTTTTTTTAAAAAAAATATTTATTTATTTATTTATTTATTTTTGGTGCTTCGGCCCCCCAATTGTCTGAGGGACAGCAACCCGGCCCCAGGCTCAAAAAGGTTGCCTACCCCTGGCATAGACCATGAAAGGCTATGGAATGCCCTAAAAGACATGGGAGTGCCAACACATCTGATAGTTCTGATGAGGAATCTGTCCTCAGGACAAGGGGTACTATCAGAACAGAACATGGAGAAACAGAATGGTTCCCAATTGGCAAAGGAGTCAGACAAGGTTGTGTGTCATAATGACATCATAATACTAGCAGAATACCTCTCAGACCTGGAACACCTACTAAGGAAGATCAAAGAGGAAAGTGCAAAGGCAGGCTTAATGTTAAACATAAAGAAAACAAAAATAATGACCACCGAGGACCTTCACAAGTTCAACCTAGACAATCAAGAAATTGAAATAGTGAAGGAATTCCCATACCTGGGATCAAACATTGATAGAAATGGGGACTGCAGTTAGGAAATCAGAAGACTAAGAATGGGAAGAGCAGCTATGAAAGAACTAGAAAAGATTCTAAAATGCAAAGATATACAACTCAGCACAAAAGTTAGAATCATACAAACCATTGTATTCCCTCTTACCATGTATGGATGTGAGAGCTGGACAGTTAAGAAAGAAGATAGGAAGAAAATCAATTCATTTGAGATAATGTGGTGCTGGAGAAGAGTGCTGAGGATCCCATGGACAGCCAAAAGGACAAACAGATAGGTCTTAGAGCAGATCAAACTGGAAACCTCCCTGGAAGCCAAGATGGCCAAACTGAGGCTGTTGTACTTTGGACACATCATGAGAAGAGAGGACTCTTTGGAAAAGACAATAATGCTGGGGAAGGCAGAGGGAAGTAGGAAGAGAGGAAGGTCACATGCATGGAGTCTATTAAGGAGGTCACAGGTATTAAGGGGTTGCAGGAATTAAGCAGAGCAGTGGAGGACAGAGGGTCTTGGAGAGCTCTCATCCATGGGATTGCCATGAGTCAAGATCGACTCAAGGACAGTTAACAACAAAGGCTGAGAGAATGTGACTTGCCCATGATCACCCAGTTTCATGGCCGAGTGGGGAATCGAACCCACTCTCCAGAGTCATAGTTCAACACATAAACCAATATGCCATGCTGGCATTCTAGCTTTAGCTAAATCTTCGTGACACAGGGTTCTGTGTGACTTGAAATTTTGCATGCTCCTACACCAAGGGAGTGAAATTTCTGTAATCCTGGTGCTTGATCTCAATAAGCTCACAGAGAAAATGACAAAGGAAAAGATCCTGAGTCACTGTCAGAAAGCAGTGAAAGCTTATGAAAGATTTGTTTCTGATGCAGAGCTTCACTTTCAGAAAATCAGCTCTGCCTGAAAAAGTGGGGCAAGAGTGCCCCCCTGGCCTATGCCAATTAAGGCACCATTGCCCTCTAGTGGCAGAGGACTTGGTCAGGGACATCTCAACCAGGAGGGTGGGGCAAAATATTTGGGAACTACAGGCCTGAATCCTATTATTCTCCTTACTAGAGTAGACCTAGTGAATCAGTGTGGTATAAATTAAGTGTTGACATACTATTCAATAACTAAGTGAATGGGTTTACTTTAGTTGGAACTATCAATAGGAGAGAGACAGCATGGCATAGTGGTTTGAGTATTAGTTGACATCTCTGGAGACCAAGATATAATTCCCCTCTCGGCCATGGAAACCCACTGGGTGATCTCGGCTGAGTCACACACTCTCAGCCCCAGAAAACCTTGTGATACGTTGGCCTTAGGGTCACCATAAGCCAGAAACGACTTGAAGGCACACAACAACAACACATCAATAGGATGCTGGCCATATTCATTTGGGGCTCAACAGCTGCTACTTGTAATCTTCATGTGTACAGTACAGTTCCAAAGAATATCTACTCAGAAGGAAGTCACACTAAATTTCGTGGAATGTACTGTCAGGTAAAGCCTTAGACAGGTGCTGAACCAATCTTGGAGATAGGATTCAGTGTCTTGGATAATAACGTTACAGGTCAAACTAAAACCCAGAATAGTTTCACCACCTTGCTGATACGGAAGCCACCAGCTGTCACTGTTTGCATAACTGCTCTCAAGTGCTACATTTGCATTTGTTTTTCTCAACAGAATTTAGGAGGAGGGAAGTACAGGTATGCCTCATTTAACAAAGTTGATATGTTCTTGGGAATTTGGTACCAGAGGCAGAAACAATATGGGAAAAAGATGGATAGGTTCCCACAAAAAAGAAGACCACTTCAACATGTTTCAACAAACTTTTTCTTCAAAACTAACTACATGCACATGTGGAATTAAATGATGAGGTCAGGAACACCTTGCATAAATAAGATAGAAACATCTTGAACCTTCCAGAGACCACTAGCCAGTGTGGCATAGTGGTTTGAGTATTGGGAGATTATCGCATTACTAATAAACCCGATCTACCTCTTCCAAGTTAAATTCGAATTCGGGATGCAACCAGGTATTACCGCATGGATTTTGCCACCGTTGCCACCTCCCAACTGCATCCCTGCAAAAATCCAGCTAAAATCCACTCACAAATGGCCTCTTTGGAAAGTTGGGAGCTTTAGTAATGCCACTCATAAATCGTAATTCCTGAATGTAATAGCAATCGTTGTGACATAAACAACTAGCAAAATTAAAATGATACCTTTAAATTACAATATCATTTGCACAGCCTAAATATATTTACATGTACATAGCTACATCTGGTTAAAGTGAAAATCTGATAAGATGTGATCTCTTTTAAGGAAACATTTAAAAGGGTATTTTTAAAATTAAAAATATTTTAAAATTTAATTTTTTTAAAGAAAATAAACATTATTTTTTAAAAAACCCCGGGGTTTCTTCTTTCTGTTCCCATTGAGCCTCACCCTACTCACACCATCTCTTCAATGTTTTAAAAGGACTCAGGCAAACACCACAGCCCATTTCTACCAAAAGGCAGATGTTTGGGGAGCAGTGGTGTCACACTGTCTTAGAGTGTCACCTGTTGCAGTCTGCACCTCCTGCATACCTTGGTGACAGCCCTGCAAAAGATTGCCACATTTGTGACATTTCAGGCTAATAAAGGTATTGCAGAACACTGAAAGTTGTTTCTATGTGGATCCCATGGCAACATTTTGTTTTTCGTGACTTTTTGATGATGATGATGATGATAATGACAATGATTATTTCTGTTAGTCCCAATAAAGGCATAACCTTACTGAGGATTTTTCGTCTCTTTTTGTTTTCTGATGGCCACACAGAGCTAAGTACCTATGATTTTTGTTTTTATGTGCTCCGGCTGTTATTTTTAGCCCCCTTATTGCACGTGCCTCAGATATTTGTGTTGTGTTGTTTCCGTTCTGCAGGTCTTGCCGCAGCCGGGGGTCAGGCAAGGTTAGTGGCAGACGCCATGGCTGGCAAGATGCTGGATCACAAGGCTTCCTGTTGCTGTTTCCCTTTTGTTTCGAGGAACATTTGGAGGAAATGCCATTGCAGAGGGAGACAGAATCCACAGTGTCACAGGGGAAATTCCTGAAGGGTGGCAACTAGGGTTGCCAGAGTGAAAACTGGAGAGGGCTCCTGCCACTTTGATGGTTGTGGAGAAGAAGGGACTTCAGCAGGGGTTGCTTGTTACCTGGTTGCTGGACAAGCAAAATTCCCTCTTCTCCACAATTGTTCAGAGATATGGGAGCTCTCTCCCATTTTCACTCAGACAACCCTAGTAGTTTGAGCCACACAACTCTGGAGACCAAGGTTTGAATCTCGGCTCAGCTATGGAAACCCACTGGGTGACCTTGGACAAGACACAGTATCTCAGCCTCAGAGGATGGCAAAGGCAACCCCTCCTGAACAAATAGCATTTAGCATTTACATTTCTATACCGCTGAATAGTGAAGTCAGAACTCTCTAAGCAGGTTACAATCTGTAAGACAATTGCCTCCAACAAGCTGGGTACTCATTTTACCGCCCTACGAAAGGATGGAAGGCTGAGTCTACCTTGGAGCCCTGGGATCGAACTCACAACCTTGTGGCTGCAGGACCAGCATTTAACCGCCGCACAACTAAGGCTCCTCCAAGTGTGCCTTCTAGTTGTTTCTGACTTACAGCAACCTTAAGATGACCCTATCACAGGGTTTTCTTGGCAAGATTTATTCAGAGAAGATTTGCCATTGCCTTTCCCTGAGGCTGAGAGAGTGTGACTTGCACAAGGTCCCCCAGTAGCTTTCCATGGCCAAGTGGTGACGGGACCCCTGGTCTCCAGAATAATCCAGTGTTCAAACCACTACACTACCTAAGCCAGAAATGACTTGAAAGCACACAACAAACTTTTTATACTTCTACACTTTGAACTCAGTTTGCAGCAGTTGAAGTAGGAGGAAGGGAAGAAAATGAAAAAAGGAGAGAGAAAGTGAGCAGCTGAAAAAGTGAGACAACAGATATGAATTGGGATTGTCTCTGCCAAATTGGGATAGTTGGAGGGTATGAATGGTCTCATCCAAGCAATGATCAAACTCAGATGCCTTTAGCTGCAGCAAGATTGTTACACACCCTTGGCTCACACTCTTGGGCTAAGAAGCATCTGTTTCAAGAGGGCATGTAAAGCATTTTTGAGGGTGACACCTTTGGGATTTTTAAAAGATGCAATTTCAGTTTGTTGTTGTTGTTGTTAACTGCCACCATTTTAACTTTGATTTATGGTGACTCTATGAATGAGAGACCTCTAAATCGTTTTGTCATCATCAGCCTTGCTCATGCCTTGCAAACTCAGGATTGTGGCTTTCTTGACTATCCATCTGCAATGCAGTCTTCCTCTTTTTCATACTGCCTTCCACCTTGCCAAGTACATCTGGATTAATACCAGCTTTTTTCCGCAGGAAGATCTTGTGTGGGACATGTCAATTATGTTTTATTCTGCTTCCCACAACACAAGGATCCATACTCTCTTGGTGGTGGATGAAGGAAGCCTGAAGTGCAGAAATACAGGCCGTGTGTGTATTGTTCACACTGAAATATTGAGGAGTTTAGTCATTACTAGTCCTCTATTCAAAAGAGTTAACAGCTCCTGTTTCTTCTGCTTTCAAGCTCCTCTTTAATGTGAATTTTCTAAGGCCTATGGGTAGTTGTACAGGAGTAAGCAACACTGAATGTAGCAAAACATATGGCCATGCAGTACGCAAAGGGCACCTTTGAGACTAACTGAAAGAGAGATGTTGGTAGCACAAGCTTTCATAGACTTGAATTTACGAAAGCTCATGCTATCAGCCTCTCTCTTTCAGTTAGTTTCAAGATCCCTTTGCATACTGATTTTCCAGATGAACACAGCTAGGTCTTTGAATATGACTATGCAGCTATGGAGAGAATCAGGCCAACAGCAGTGGGTGTCCTCTGTGTCAGCAGAGTGGTGAATCTGTTCTGGGTTTCAGTCCAGATTTTAAAGGAGCCATCTAAGATGCTGAATTCTATCCTTATAATATGTTCTGCACCTCAGCTAGCAGATTTAATGTTACAACCAAAATCCTGAATTGGTTCATTGATGTGGAAACCACCATCCACCACTGAATCAAGCTACAAGTGTGTCTGCTAAGCTCATGGGAAGGCCATTATCTACTGATAATGAGTCCTTCTTTTAAGTAGGGAGAATGAATTTTGAAAGCTATTTATGGTTAGTCCTGGCTGTTTCAGCATAACCCTGGTTGACATATTCCCACTGATTGCATGCTTGATCTTGTCAGGGCTCCTGCTTTGTGTCAGAATTTATCAGCTGGACCAAAGGCTTCCTGTAACCTCATAAGGGTATGGTGGGTGACTGTGGCTAAATTCAACCCAGGTATCTTTACAGAGCCCCATTTTCCATGTTTGTGTGTATATGTGCCTTCAAGTCACCTGTTGATTTATGGCAATCCCATGAATTTGATAGAATTATCTTGGGCAAGGAATACTCACAGGTGGTTTTACCATTTCCTTTCTCTGAAATACAGCCTGCAGCACCTGGTATTGCTGCTGTACCTGATATTGGCAGTCTCCCATCCAAGTATTAACCAGGGCTGGCCCTGCTTAGTGTCAAAGATCAGATGGGATCTGGTGCCTTTAGGGTATTTAGGCATTTTCTATACCCTCCAACTGTCCTGATTTGGCAGGGATAGTCCCAGTTGATCCTCTGTTCTCCTACTTTTCCAGCTGCTTTTAAAATGTCCCAGTCTCTCTCCACATCCCCTTTTCTCCATTTGTCCTCAGCTTATTTTTATTGCTGCAAACAGAGTTCAACATTCAAAAGTAGTTTGCATCTATAAATTCTGCTAGGGAAGAGGAGAGGGCAGAATTTTGCCCTTCCTAAAAACTCCAGACAAAGCCAACTGCTGCAGCCTCCCCTAGATTGCGTGTTCTTCCTTATTAATAACTTTGGCCATCTTGACCAAACGGTGATGTTGCTGTGATGTATCTCTGTTTTCATCTGTGAAATGTTGGAGGGGTATGATTTTCCAAATTCAGAAGAGCAGCAGCCGACAGCTCCTGATCTCTTGTCTTTTATTTTGTCCTGAAGGATCTGCTTCAGAAGCACCATGTGATGGACTCAACTTGGTTTTTGTGATCAGCACCATCATCATATTGTGCAATATGAAGAAGGAGATCTGTGGGGAGGCTGTGACATTAATATTCCATTACGATTCCAGGTATGTAAACTAGAATCGCATCTGATCTTGCAAGCCTTAGAAAGAAACCTGTTCCAGTTTTAATTCATATAGGAAGGAATAGATGAGGGGGACATGGGAACTAAACAAAAAGCAAAAAACTGGATAGCCAATTACATAATTATGAGAGTGAGGCACAAACTGAATGACTACATCCCTGAGTGAAATATTTGTTTGACAGCCCTTCATCTTTGCAAATTGCTCTTGGGTGGGTGGGTGTTCTGGCAGCAGAAAGTCTGACTCCTTCCCCGCCTACTAATTTTCCATGCCCATCAATTTTCATTTCATTGAACACCTCCCCTCAGCTGTTTTGACTCCTTCTGTAGTTTCAGCGATGATTTATCTTCTGATAAAAATAATACCTTGCCTCCCAATCTCACAGCCAGGTATATTTTCCTTTTAAACAAGTTTTGTTTCCCTCTTATATGATGTTTAGATGGAAATGTGTTCCTAGATATTCATTAAAAGATAAGAGGATTTCAACATTCAGAACAAAAATACACAAATATTGTGTGATTACACAACAGAGTAAGAGCTGGTACTTACTCTGGAGCCATTCCTATTTGCTGTCCAGTTAAAAGTAGCTGTTGGAAATCTGGTATGGATTTTCTCAGCCATTCTAGTCAACTTTGCTTCACATATATGATTATGCAGTAAAAAAGTGATTGTGGTCACATTCGGTATGAATATTTACACATAGATTGTTCTAAAGTAATTATATGAGCCTAAATCCTACTGTTAATCTGAACTAGAACCATTGAATTAGTTCACTTTACCTGCATGTTGAATCAGCATTCAACAATTGAATGAATGGTTCAAGCCATTGTATTCTCCATCACTATGTATGGATGCGAAAGCAGGAGAGTGAAGAAAACGGAAGAAAATCAGCTCATTTGCGATGTGGTGCTGGAGAGGAGTGTTGAGGAAAGGAGTGGGGTGCAAGTGGTTGGATCCTTAGGCGGGAGTGATCATGTCCTCCTGGAGTTTATTATACAGTGGAAAGGAGAAGCCAGGCATAGTCAGACACGCATTCTAGACTTTAGGAAAGCTGATTTTACTAAACTTAGAGAAATACTGGGGGTGATCCCATGGACAGGAATACTAAAAGAGAAGGGAGTTCAAGACAGATGGGAGTTTCTCAAAAGGGAGATACTGAAGGCACAATTTCAAACCGTGCCAACGAGGAGGAAAAATGGGAGGTGTCTCAAGAAACCAGGATGGATGACTAAGGAACTTGCAACTGAACTATGTTTTAAACGGAACATGTATAAGAAATGGAAAAATGGGGAAATCACCAAAGAGGAATTCAAACAAATAGCTAGCACATGTAGGGCTAAGGTCAGAAAAGCTAAAGCGCAGAATGAAATCAGGCTTGCTAGAGAGGTTAAGAACAATAAAAAGGGCTTTTGGGGGTATGTCAGCAGCAAAAGGAAAAAGAAGGAAATGGTAGGGCCACTGTGTGGAGAAGATGGCAAAAAGTTAACAGGGGACAGAGAAAAGGCAGAATTACTCAACACCTTCTTTGCTTCAGTCTTCTCAGAAAAGGCAAAGGGTGCTCACCCTAAGTATAATGGAGCAGAGGACAGAATAGGAGAATTTCAGCACAGAATAAGTAAAGAGATAGTACAGAAACATCTGGTTAATCTAAATGACTATAAGTCTCCAGGACCAGATGAATTACATCCAAGGGTATTAAAAGAACTGGCAAATGTAATATCGGAACCATTGGCAATAATCTTTGAGAATTCCTGGAAAACAGGAGAGGTCCCAGCGGACTGGAGGAGGGCAAATGTTGTCCCCATCTTGAAAAAGGGGAAAAAAGAGGATCCCAACAATTATCGTCCAGTTAGTCTGACATCAATACCAGGAAAGATTCTGGAGCAGATCATTAAACAGAGAGTCTGTGAACATCTGGAAGGTAATTTCATAATCACAAAAAGTCAACATGGGTTTCAGAGAAACAGGTCATGCCAGACAAATCTGATCTCTTTTTTTGATAAAATTACCAGCTTGGTAGATGAAGGGAATGCTGTGGATATAGTATATCTTGATTTAAGTAAGGCCTTTGACAAGGTTCCCCATGACATTCTTGCAAGCAAGTTGGTAAAATGTGGGCTAGACAAAGTAACTGTTACATGGATTTGTAATTGGTTAACTGGTCGAACGCAAAGGGTGCTCAACAATGGCTCCTTTTCAACCTGGAAAGAAGTGACCAGTTGGGTGCCACAGGGCTCTGTCCTGGGCCCAGTGCTATTCAATATCTTTATTAATGACTTGGATGACGGTATTGGGGGCATAGTTATCAAATTTGCAGATGACACCAAATTAGGAGGAGTAGCTAATACCCCAGAGGACAGGCTCCAAATTCCAAATGACTTGAACAGACTAGAAAGTTGGGCCAAAGGTAACAAAATGAAATTCAACACGGAGAAATGTAAGGTACTGCACTTAGGGCGGAAAAATGAAAAGTACAGATATACGATGGGGGACACCTGGCTGAATGAGACTACGTGTGAAAGGGATCTAGGAATCCAGGTGGACCACAAGTTGAACATGAGTCAACAGTGCGATGCAGCAGCTAAAAAGGCCAATGCAATTTTAGGCTGCATCAGTAGAAGTATAGTGTCTAGATCAAGAGAAGCAATAGTGCCACTCTATTCTGCTTTGGTCAGGCCTCACCTGGAATACTGTGTCCAGTTCTGGGCACCACAATTCAAAAAGGATGTGGAGAAACTGGAGTGTGTCCAAAGGAGGGCAACTAAAATGGTGAAGGGTCTGGAAACCAAGCCCTATGAGGAACGACTTAGGGAGCTGGGGATGTTTAGCCTGGAGAAGAGAAGGCTGAGAGGTGATATGATAGCCGTGTTTAAATATTTGAAGGGATGTCATATCGAGGAGGGAACAAGCTTGTTTTCTGCTGCTCCAGAGACTAGGACCCGAAACAATGGATGCAAGCTGCAAGAAAAGAGATTCCACCTCAACATTAGGAGGAACTTCCTGACAGTAAGGGCGGTTCGAGAGTGGAACACACTCCCTCGGAGAGTAGTGGAGTCTCCTTCCTTGGAGGTCTTTAAGCAGAGGCTGGATGGCCATCTGTCAGGGCTGCTTTGATTGGGAGTTCCTGCATGGCAGGGGGTTGGACTGGATGGCCCTTGTGGTCTCTTCCAACTCTATGATTCTATGATTCTATGATTCTATGATACCAAGAACAGCCCAATAGGTTCTTGAACAGATCAAGCCTGAAATCTTCTTGGAAGCCAAGGTGATGAAACTGAGGCTGCCATACTTTGGACACATCATGAGAAGGCATGAATCACTAGAAAAGACAGTATTGCTAGGAAAGGTAGAGGGAAGTAGAAAGAGAGGAAGACTATAGGAGCTGAAGTCCAAAACACCTGGAAAGCCAGAGTTTGGGAATCACTAATCTAAGTCATTGATAAAAATATTGAAGAGCTTTGGCTCCAAGACAGAACTTTGTGGCACTCCACTCAAAGCTTCCCTCCAGTCTGAAGCACAGCCTTGGATGGACTGGTCATGGGCCTGGGTGGATATCAAGTCCTCCATGATATTTTGATTAGCAAAATGCTTAAATGTGGAATAGGTGAGGACACTGTCAGAAGGCTCTATAATTGACTGGAAAGCTGAGTTCCAAATGCCATCATCCAAGGCTGTGCTTCAGACTGGAGGGAAGCCTTGAGTGGAGTGCCGCAAAGTTCTGTCTTGGAGCCAACGCTCTTCAATATTTTTTATCAATGACTTAGATCCATGATTCCCAAACTCTGGCCTTCCAGGTGTTTTGGACTTCAGCTCCCAGAATCCTAGACAATTGGCCAAGATGGTTGAGTTTTCTAGGAGATGAAGTCCAAAACACCTGGAGAACTAGAGTTTGGGAATCACTGACTTAGAGCCTTTACAGACTGCCAGAAATAATGCAGATTGAGTCCACTTCAACTGCCCTGGCTCAGTGCTAGGGAATCATGGAAACTGTAGTTTTTTCTGAGACATTGAGCCTTCTCTTCAGAGAGTTCTGGTGCCACAATAAACTATAGTTCCCATGATTCCCTAGCACTGAGCCAGGGCAGTTAAAGTGGCCTCAATCTGCATTATTTCTGGCAGTCTGTAAAGGCCCTTAGATAATGGGTTAGAGGGAATCCTTATCAAGTTTGTGTATGATACAAAACTAAGAGAGGTAGAGAACACATTGAAAGATAGGAACAGAATCCAAAAGGACCTTGATAAACTAGAAAATTGAGATGAAACTAATAGAATGAAATTAAACAAACAAAAATGAAAATTCTACATTTAGGCCACAAAAGCCAAATGCACATGTATAGGATGAGGGATATTTGATTTAGCAGCAGTACATGTGAGGAGGACCTTGGGATTATTATTAATCATAAATTGAACATGACCCAGTAGTGTGATGATGCAGCAAAGAAAGCAAATATTCTAGCCTGCATTAATAGAGCCATAGGACCTTATCCCACGGGGCCAAAAGCAGCAAGTATCCACTAAGAATCAGGCGCTATAGCGCTATATCTTCCCGAGTGATTACACGACGTCGCTCAGAATCCGCTAAGAATCAGGCGCTATAGCGCTATAGTTTTCCGTGTGATTACACGACGTCGCTCAGAATCCAGCAAGAAACCGCTCAGAATGCAACATCATTCGCATTCTTTTGAATGTCGGTTTCAGCGGGCATTGCAATGGCGCGAGCTTATCCATAGCGCTATTATAGCGCTAGCGCCATATTTATACTAGCGCTATAGTACTGCAATGATGCTCATATCGCTTTCTTGCCACTTTTGAGAGCAGCGTGGGATAAGGTCCATAGTTTCTCAGATAAGGAAAGTAATAGTCCCATTATATTTTGCAATAGCCAGGCCGCATCTGGATTAATGTGTTCAGCTTTTGGCACCCAATTTTACGAAGAATATAGATAAGTTGGAGCCAGCTCAAAGACGGAAAACAAGGATAAGAGGTATGGAGAACAAAACCTGTGAGGAAAGGTTGAGGGAGTTGAGTGCCTGGTGAAGAGAAGACTGAGAAGTGACATGATTGTTCTTTTTAAATATCTAAAGGGATAGCTATCACAAAGAAGAGGGTGTAGATTTGTTCTCTGCTGCCCCAGAGGTTAGGCCATGTCTAAAATTACAGGGGGGGAGATTTTGATTGAACATTAGAAGGAACTTATTGACAGTAAGAGTGGTTTCACAATGGAACCAATTACCTAGAGAGACGGTAGGGTTTCTTTCTTTGGATGTCTTCAAAAAGAGGCCAGACAGCTACCTTGATGTTGTTATTGTTGTATTTGTCTTTGTTTTAATTGACTTTTATTATTTTGCTCATTGTTTTACTTAGATTGTACGCCTCTGGCAGGTTTTATTCTGTTTTATCCTTGATTGTCTTTTGTACAGTGCTGTGTACACCAACAGCGCTCTAGAAATAAACTTTAATAATAATAATAATAATAATAATAATAATAATAATGGGGATGTTCTAGCTGGATCTGCTGCACTGAGCTGAAGATTGGATTCAAAGGCCCATGAGGCTCCTTCCAACTCTATGATTCTATCAGGGATTATACCAGCTTTGTATTATTTAATATTATAGTAACAAAATTGCTTCCCTGCTTCCCCTAGTTTTACTGCCGAAATTATGAAAGTTTGCTTGGGCTAACCAGGAAAGGATTTTTATATGGAAGGACTGTGACTTGTAGTCTGGATTTGTACTCAAAACAAATTCCTGGAGTCAGAATTCTTTAATTCTAGAGGATGCCTTTTGCATCAGTCTTCTGTTTGTGTATCACAAGGTTCCAGTAAAGAACAAAATACATCCCGGACGACAAGTGTCTGCCCATCACTGTCCTAGGCAGCATCTGCACTGCAGAAATAATGGACTTTGACACCATTTTAACTGCAGTGGCTCAATGCTATGGAATTCTGGTATTTGTAGTTAGTTGTGACATCAGTTCTCTGACATAAGGCTAAATGTCTCACATCCCAGAATTCTATAGCATTGAGCCACGGCAGTTAAAGTGGCGTCAAATGCCATTATTTCTGTAGTGCAGAACTGGATTATTTCTTGAGTGTGGATGTAGCCCTAGAGAAGGATCCTGTCTATGCTTAGCAAGAACCAGAAGTACATTGGGATAAAGACTCCATCTTTTTGGTTAAAAGTGCATTACAAATTCCAGATGTTGTTGGACTGCGGCTCTCATTAGCCCTAGCCAACAAAAGGATGACTAGAGTAGTGGTCCAGTAAAATCTGGAAAGGCCACCCACATTCCCCATCCTGGGTCAAAGGCAAGTTTGTAGGACACTGAGCTGGGGATCTGCGCAAACAGGGATTGATCATGCTATTGCTAGGTCTGTTGCATGGGACTGCATGTTTTGAAGGACCATTTTGTAACAGGGTTCTGTGAAGTGGGTTCCTGGTAGAACCTGGACAAGGGTCCTAGGTTTATAAGCCCTAGAAGCAGCAGAGTTTGGGAAAGTTACATTTTTGGATCACAACTCTCTGAGCCCTCCAACTTTTGGAAGTAGCAGAATAAAACCCAACTGCAATTACTAGGCAGCTACAAGGTTCTTCATCTTATGATTCATCTCTTCCTCAGGCAAAATATTATAGGGCACCTACCTTAAGCACTCCATGGTCATGCATACATATGAGTAGGAATCACTTGGTTCAGTAAGGAATCTTCTAGGTTATCCCACTCTTTTAGTGGATCACCCAGCCCTGTATGTGGCTTTCACACCAGAGATGAAGGGTCTGTAAGGGAAAGGTTCCTCTACTCACTGCAGTTTCATGGAGTGATGTTGGAAGCATTTACGTATGCTGGTAGTTTCATGTTCACGGGGGAATTTGGAATGGATGGCCCTTATGGTCTCTTCCAATTCTTATGATTCTATGTTCTTAAAAACCCAGTAGATAATCTATAAAAATGGGAAGCTTCCATTTGACCCAGAAAAGCATTTTTTTCCCTTGTGTATCACTTGTGAAAATAGTGGCATCATGTTTTGCAATGAAAAGGAGCAGTTTCTGTCAGTATTCACTAGATGGCACCAATGCTTCACCAAGCCAAAAACATTGTCCCTTTTCTTCTGTGTGAAGTTAGGTGCAATAACTGGGATAGGAAAGAAGCCACTCTGGAGGGCAATCAATAATGGAAGGAGGTAGCTTTGTAATTTTTGTCTTTTGTCATTTCATTACGACTCCTCCTTTTCACTGCACAAAGGCAGCAAACCGCCTCTCTTCCAGCCTCGCTGTTGAAATAACCACAGAATCAGATATCATGTTTATTTTTTTTTTTTATTTATCTCACTGATGAATGTTCTGAATGTTGAATTTGGAAGAGGGAAAGGAGGTATTTACAGGAAATGCCACTTGGCCCAGATAATGGTGTGTGTGTGTGTGTATGTTGTTGTTAATGTGTTGAATTTTACAGAGGACAGTCTGCTGTTTGAAGGGCTGTCAGGGCAGAGTCCTCTCCAGTTGAAGAGCTGCCTCCTGTTCCTAGTCTGGTTTGAAGGCAAAGGGCTAAAAGAAGGGAGCAAAAGAGTCTTGAGGAAACTCACCAACCCTTAGCACCTGTGCAACCAACAGAAAGGAAGGCAGATCACCAGGATGGAGTCTTCCCCACTTAGGTGAGATGTTTTGTCTTCATTGCTGTGTCTTCAAGTTGTTTCCAACTTAGGGTGACTTGTCCTGGGGTTTTCTTGGCAAGATTTGTTCAGAGAGGGTTTGCCTTTGCCTTCCTCTGAAGCTGAGACTATGACTTGCCCAAGGTCACTCAGTGGGTTTCCATGAACAAGCAAGGATTCAAACCCTGGTCTATAGAGTCCTAATCCAACACTCAAACTATTACACCATTCCGGCTCTTTGTCTTCCTGTTCCAAATTATAGTAATTCTAAATTTGCACATATACCCATCAATAACCATCTGCAAATTTTATGCAACTGTTTTTGTTTGGAGCATGATGATAGGTTTCCTTTTTTGACTGATGCTTCTGACACTTATTTGTATACCATTTTTGCTGGTTTCCACCCAGGATACAACCATAACCAATCTTTTCTCCTGCTTAACATAGGTTTCTACTCTTTCTCTTTCAGGATCTCCTCACCAATGCCAGGAAGAGGTAGATGGGCTCTCTGTGCTTTACAGCCAAGGCAGAGTCTATAGATCAGGGGTAGGCAACCTTTTCCCTTTAAGGGCCGAGGGACTTCAGCTCCCAGAATCCCAGGAGCTATTGGCCAACATGGGACTATTGGCCAACATGGCTGAGGCTTCTGGGAGCTGAAATCCCTCGGCCCTTAAAGGGGAAAGGTTGCCTACCCCTGCTATAGATGAATGCCCCTTTCCCTATTGGCATTCTGTAAATTAATCCCCCCACAATCTCAACAGTGTAGGTTTGGGCTAATCCCTTGACATTGGGAGGTACCTTGAATGCTCAGGTGCTTTTGCATCCCCAATCGTAACTCTTACACAGAGCCTCGTGTAACATCTCTTGGACAACTCCCAGTTTCCCTAGTCAGCATCGTGGCCATAGATAGTTGGGGGAATTCTAGAAGCTGTAGTAGTAGTAATAATAATAATACACTCCTTTCTGCTTCTAACGTATCAATATGCCATCTTCTCTCCTCTAGTTCCACTGTAAGATCTGGGTCCTGACTTCAAGAAGCCTGGAAGTAGAGTGCTAAGTTTGTTGTGCTCCTTGCTGAATCCCCAGGTTGGTAAAGAAGCCCCTTGATGTCTTTGGACACTAATGGTTCTGTCTCAGGACTTCTGGCTACAACTTACCACCACTTGATCCTGTTTTTATACTGGCTTATCCCTGAAGTCACTTTTTTCTTGTTCAAGCTGAGGCCCTACTCCCTTTGTGCTTCCTTCCAAAGTGCCAATATATTGGGAGACCCTCCTTTCTGATAGGAGATAATTTTGCAAAGGGATATGTTGTTGTTGTGTGCCTTTGTTTCTGACCAATGGCAACTGGATCATGGTGTTTTCTCACCAAGATTTGTTCAGAGGGATTTTGCCACTGCCTTCCTCTGAGGCTGAGAGAGTGGGACTGGTCCAAGGTCACCCAGTGAGGGTTTGTATGGCTGAGCAGGGATTTGAAGCCTGTTCCCCTGGAGTCCTAGTCCAATGTTCAACTTATGACACCATGCTGGGTCTCACAATTATAGGATACTAGAGAATAAACATGCCCCACTTGAATTACTGCTCCTCCTTTCAGCTCATAGGGTTGGAGACAGTCTAGGACTAATTAATAATGACAATCTTTGGATTACAACTCCCAGAATCCCCCAGACAGGTTGGGTATCTGCTGCCATGTTAGCTGGAACATTCTGGGAATTAGTACAAAAACCGAACCTTTCCTAGATGTTTAGGAAAAATCATTCCACATAACCTAAGAAAAGATTATTTCCATGATAAGTATGATTTGGAAAGAGGGGAGAAATAAAACTGCCCATACAAAAATTTGAGTAGTCTTTATACAACTCTGTCATATAACAATATTTGGAATATAATATACATTCTTGCCCCTTCTCTTCAAAACTATATTGTAGAGCAGGGGAAGGCAACTGTTGGGAATTAAGGGGATGTATGGCCCCCAAGAAACCTTGGAGGGCTGCACCCTAAACATTTTAACTCCTCAAATTCCCCCAAGTGGCCATGAGATCTCCCCACGTTGGGGGCTTCTCTTGTGCCTTTTAGGGTCAGGAGAGGCCTTTTTCCAGAAGAAAGTGACCTCAAAGTCAACTTCATAGACTCTCCCAGTTGGAAAGAAACAAAGAAAAGTGACAACTTTTGGAGTGCTTTAGATAAAAAAGCAGGTGAGACATGATCAGAGGTGTATAAAATAATGCATGAAGAAAACGTTTTCTCCCTATTGAAGCCTAGTCACCCACAGATCTCAATGGTGGTAGATTCAGGGAAGACTATTTAATCTCAAGACACAAGATTAAGCTGCAGAATGAATCTGACAGCTGGATAGCTTTCAATAGGGATATAGCAAATTTATGGAGAAGGCTATCAATGTCTAGTAGTCATGAATGGCTATATATTACCTCCAGCACTAGAGGCAATTTGCCATTGAATTACCAGGTGCCAGGATCACAAGGAGGATAACGTTGCCTTCTTGTCCCGCTTGTCATCTTCCCAAAGGCCTCCAGTCAGCCACTGTGGGACAGGGACACTAGACTAAATAAGCCCTTGATCTGGTTGAACAGGACATTTGCATTTCTTTCCTATAAAAAAACCCTCATCTTGCTTCTTTCATAGCTGACCCCGAGTAACAAATTCTGGGGCTGAGCACTGGGTTCAGGTGCAGTTCTAATCTCTACCTCCAGGTATCACCATGGTGGTGGTGCAGCTACTTTGCTCTCCCCTTGCTTCCAGTATCTGCTATGTAAGGTGGTCCCCTCTCTCTGCCTAATAGCAAGGCAAGCTTGGTGCACTGTGAATATATGTGGAGATTAGGGCACTGCATGAGGCTGCACACATGAGACCCGCTGAGAATTCAAGAAGCCTTGCAGGAGACTGCAAATTAAATTGACTCTTTTCACTGTGGCTTCAGTTTGTGATCCTGGCAGTCATCGCCTGTAGCATCGATATAGTATTATGTGCATCCATAGACAGGGATTTATTTATTTATTACATCACCAGCAAATATTGTTAATACTGTAGTGGTACTAGAAAGGGTGGACTTGCAGTGAGACTAAGCATTTCCTATACTATTCCATTTAAGATGGGGAAGGCCTGTAGTGATGCATTACTACTAACCTAGTGGGCGATTACTGTCTAGTTGCTGGGGGTAAAGCACAAGAAGGAATCTGGCAACTTGACCCAAGAGGGAAAGATGCTGATGATCCCACCATCGCTGGGACACCTCCAGATGGACACGAACTGCAACTCCTATCATACCAAGCCAGCATGGCAGTGCTGCTGCAGAGAATAAACAAACCTGGATAGATGTCTTAATATGCATTATTGAGGGGAACGGACTGGTGCTGGAAACTTGTAATAAAACCAGCCACAAGCAATTCTTAAAGGATCAAACAGAGCTGGAATTTTTTAATACTGACTGTATGCTGCATACCCTTGATCTCTATCATCCTATCAAGGCTCATGAAAAATTGAGAAGGGTAAGACTCACTGCACTGTAGAGAAACTAAGTGGTGAAATGTAGCTAAGGAATGATAAGCTGATCTAAGGTACTCTCCTTCTCTAAAATGCAGAAAACCTTCTTGTCTTCTTTCTCTGCTTTAGTTACATAAATTAACTTCTGCTGACATTGTCAAGCGAGGCTGGAGCCACAATTTCAAGCCACATTTATTTAAATTGGCAGCCACATCAAGGACAACAAAAAAAAAATGGCATGTTTGGAAGACTGGGAACCACAACTAAGATGTGGCAGGAAACAGAGTAATATGCATCTGAAACCAGGTAAGAGGGTGGCAGCCTGAATAATGGGGACATAAAAGCAACTGCTTGGTCTGCAATGCAGAGCCTGGGGCATGCTGCAGAAGACCAGATGAATCAAATGCAGGCTTATGAACTGTCAATGCAAAATAATTTGGCAGAATGTCTGAGATAAAGAGTTCATGTTGAAGACAATCGGAACCCTTAGAATATCTTGGAAACTTTAAAGCAATGGTAGGGAACCTGTTTCAACCTGAGGACCAAATTCAGCTCCAGAGAAGTTTGGAAGGACTGCACATTCTTGTAATGGGCAAGGTCAAAAGCCAATGCTGGGTCCCAAAATACCAGGATACAACTTCAGGCTCTTGTTGCCAGTAACTAATCTTCCAGAGAAGCATTTCAGCCTATTAGAATGGGGGGAAAGATACAAGAGCTGGGAAACAACCAAGTTTGGTGGTATTTTGGGAACTAGGATATGCCATTGTGGAACACCCCAAGGTCCAAGAGGCTGGATTAAGTCCCACAGACTGAGGTTCCTGACTTTGCCTTAAAGGGATGAGCTGTAGCTACATGGATTTTATTTGGATAATTGTTCAAAACTTCCCAAAGGATGGGATGTAAATGTAATCAATGTTTGCTTCCAAGAACTGTGCTCAGTAGTTCTGTATGCACATGGCCTGTTTCAGTCCCAATTATCTCCACCTAAAAGATTTCAGGAAGTAACCATTTGAGAAGTCCTCCATCTGAAACCTAGAAATGTGGATCTCTTTGCTTTCACATAAGGCATATATATACAAGAACAGCTAATGACACTGTGGTAATAAGGGCTCTCTTATCAGCAGTTAATGATGATGGTTATTATTGCAGTTCTTTGATATCAATGCCCCCATAAATAATTGTTCCCATATTTTAGAAAACATATGATCCTTTTCACCCATGGTTATTAGATCCTGTGCTGGTAGGATGGAATATCCGTCCTACCAAAGTGGTCAGTTCCAAAGAAGCACTTTTCAATTACTGCAACTAATATTATTTAAACCTCCTCCAACTGCCCCCAGTAACAGCCCCACACACCTCTGAGTGAGATTTGAGATTTACCACACCTCAGCAATGGACTGAAAGCAAAGCTGAGATCTCACTAGGTGGGATCACATTCAGAAAACATTCTTGCCATGTGAAAATTATTCCGAAAAGATCCATTGTGCAGCCACGTCACTTGTCTTTGTGGGAGATAGTTGATATTTTGACAGCAGATTCTCACAATCCTTCCACACAATTTGACTGCCATCATTCACTTATAATGAGCAAGTCAGATCCTCTTTAAACATGGTTTGCTTTTGACAGGGCAGTGTCTTGCATGTGAAATCATCACCCAGTCCTCTGTGAAAGAAACTGTGTTTTTCTATCGCAGTTTTCCCCCATCCCATCCCATCCCATCCCATCCTTGCCCTCTCCGCCCCACAATTTTTTTTTTTTTGTCACAGTCCTATCTCTGGCATTATGTGTATTTCTGCACCTGTTGTAAAGAGCTGTCAGGTGTCTTCCCACTCTCAGAAGGAGTGACTCTATAATTAAGAAGTGCCAAACGGGGATCTTCTCCCACTTTATATTTTAAGAGCAAACAACACTCTTCTCACCATTAGGTAAGCTAATCTTTTGACAAGCATATATACCTGAGCTCTGATGTTGTGTAATTAAAACAACAGAATTATATATATTTTTGTTGCAAAGACCAGTCATGCCTTCTTTCTGAACTGTACCCCACTGTCACATTCTACTACTCTTGATTTATTTATGGATTTCCCCCCCCCCTTGACTGTCTCTTGAGGAGAACTTCAAACAGATAACAATATTTTCAGTGAAGATTAGGAAGGCAAAACATCAAGGTGACTCCTTACCCAGTATAAATCAAACAGTCTTAGTTCTGTTCACATGTGAGAGAGGGTTTAGATTTGGAGGAAAGAACTTTATAGCTTGTGTTGGGGAGAGCCATTACGAAGTGACCTTGGTGGAGGAGATACTTGCAGAGGCCTTGATAGATCAGCGGGACATAATGGGAAAATATGGGATGTGAGGGATTTGATCATTGTTTCTGGCGCTATCTTCTAGTATGACTACCCCCTGGGAAATTATTAGAGCAACCTATTATCACCCAAACAAACATGTTCTGCCAGGAAAAATCTGTGAATTCCAACTTTATCTGGAGAGACAGCAGCTTGCTCATGTGCTATCAGCTGGCTCTTTCTTTTGGGATTCCCTCTATTTCTAACATATTTCACACTTAACTCGCCGCCTTTTTTACTGCCTTCAACCTTGGCTATATTACAGGTGTAGAATGGCTAAGTATACAAAATACACACAGCGGAGACCATCATGTGATCTCCTTTAAACTCCTGACAGCAGGAATCCAGGCACTTTTGGAGACTGGGCACTATGCACTAGCTGCCTCCAAGTTGGACTACTGTAATGTGCTTTACACGGGACTGCCTTTGAAGTCAGTCTGGAAGCTTCAGTTGGTGCAAAAAAGGCCCATTTCAAAGCGATGGTGTTAACCTTTAAAGCCACAAATTTCTTGGAATCGGGTTACCAACTTCAGTGGTATGATTCTGGCCACACACTCAGATTAACATGGAAGCTCTGCTTATGAGCTCACTAAAAAAATTGACTAAACTGATGAGCATGATAAGGCTTTTTTTTTTTTTTTGGGTGCTCCCACCCAGACAAAACTTGAAAAGTTAATTTATACCTGGCCCACTTACTACAGATCTTTTGAGAAGGCCTTGAGTATCCTTCACTGAAGTCTTTCCTTCAAAAGCTAAGGGCTATGTGAGCCACAGCACTTTTCTTCTTATAGTTACACCTATCAGATAGGTCAAATTGTAGCTTGCATCACTTGCTTTGCAAGGGCTTGGGCCTAAAAAAGCATTGTATAAATACTTGGAATAAATATTATTCTTTTACATCAGCCTTACTTCTGTTATATACAAGTTTTTTGTAGTTTTTTTGATGATACTGTCTCAGTGGTTGCTCCCATCTCATGGGACACCCTTCCACAGGAGGCTAGCCTGGCCCCCTCCCTGCTTTTCTTTCGCTTTGTTCAAGCAGGTTTTTAATAGATAATCACTCTCAGGGAGGATTCTTATTGGGGTACATGCTAGGTATATTTATGTTTTTGACTTCTGCATTTTTAGCATAATTTTATACTGTATGTACTGTAAATAGATCTTGCAGCAACTTTGAGACTAAATGAAAGAGACGTTGGCAGCATGAGTTTTCGTAGACTCAAGTATACTTCCTCAGATGCATTTGCCAACTTCTTTTTTTCAGTTAGTCTCAAAAGTGCTGAGGAAGTAGACTTAAGTCTACAAAAGCTCATGCTGCCAATTTTCTTCTTTCACTTAGTATCAAAGGTGCTACAAGATCTCTTTACATACTGATTTTACAGACTAACAAGGCTATATCTTTGAATAATTTTATACTGTTTAAATGAAACATTTTAAAAATTGTATTGGTGAGTTTTTAGTCAATTTTATCGGTGACCCACCTTGGGTCCCCCAATCTGGGAAGAAGGCGGCATATAAATAAATAAACACCAATGTTGGTGTTCCCTATTTGTGATGAGTAGGTCGGTAAGAGACCTATTCTGTATAGATTTCTAGCTATCTATGTATGTTGAAGAATGTCCATGTAGTAGAGCATAGGTCTAAAGGCAGCTTTTACTGAGCTCAAAGCAGGGAAATTGCAACGCACTGTTACTTACTAGGACAGTCCTCCCAGTGACTCACACACAATCTGGAAGTAACTGCTAGGTAAAAATAACTAGTTACATGTGGTTTTCAACAACTGAAACATGATTAAGCCACATTATAATTGTAATTTATGGTGATAACTTCACTCCTTTTGCAGTACAACTGTAAATCAGTATGTAGAGAGCTCTTGTAGTACCTTTCAGACTAAATGAAAGAAAGAAGTTGGCAGCATGAGCTTTCATAGACTAAAGTCTGCTTCCTCAGATGCATTTGGAATGCAACTGCATTTCCTCAGATGCATTTGAGGAAGTAAATTTAAGTCTACAAAAGCTCATGCTACCAAATTCTTTTTTTTCAGTTAAATCTCAAAGGTGCTACAGGATCTCTCTACATACTGATTCTACAGACTAACATGGCTATATCTTTGAATTCTACAACTGTAAATGTTAGCTATTTTTATAGCAACAGTGGCCTTGTTAAAGGAGGCATCGCGCATAGTTCATCTGCTGTTTTGCAGATGCTCTGTTGTTGAAAAAACAATGCTGTGCAAAGAAAGAGAACTGGTTTTATATCTCAGCCAGTGACTTTTAAAAACTAGTCATTTTAGTTCATTTTGAGAAATAAAAATTGTTCTTTTTTTAACAAAACTATAGTGGTAGTTAACTAATTCACTGATTACTTTTGAAAATCAGCCTATTGATAACAGCCTTTTGGGTCTAGTCAGATATACCCCCACCCCACCACCACCTTTTGAGGGC
The DNA here is from genome assembly GCA_026167975.1 of Phrynosoma blainvillii. Lineage (NCBI taxonomy): Eukaryota > Metazoa > Chordata > Lepidosauria > Squamata > Phrynosomatidae > Phrynosoma > Phrynosoma blainvillii. The sequence continues at coordinate 368,862,904 of JANUYF010000002.1, forward strand.
TGCCACCAGAGATTTCTGGGCTGCCTACTAAGTAATAGTGTTGGAGGGAATGGGTTGCCTAGCAAACAGCCATATGCTATTTAAACATTTTCAGGCAGCTACGAAGCAGTAAGATGAGCTACCTGTAGCTACTTAGCAACACTTTATTGCTTTCTCTCCCTTCCTCCCAGCTACTGTCAGTATGCTAACAGCATGGAAATTATCTCTTCTGGTTGGTGTGTGTGGAAGTGTTTAGCTGTGTCTTGTGTTGTCTTGGGCTGCTTGGCAGTGCTGGGACTTTCTAAAGTGCTTAATAGCACAATCTCATTTGTATCTACTCTAAAGAATTCAACAGGCCTCCCAAGCTTAAGGATATATAATAGCAGAGAGGAGCAAAGTATGGCTTTCCAGATATTGCTGGACTCAACTCCTAGCATTTTTCACCCCTAGCTATGCTATTAGGGCTACTGTGAATTATAGTCCAACAACATCAGGAGGGCCACACTTTGCTCACCCCTTGATATGTAAGATTGCACTCTAAATCATCTGGATGTATTTGGGAAGTTACTTTTAAAAAGTTGTTATAGTTCTGTGATCCCTGAGTTATCACTATAATTACATATAACTCTTTCAAGTTTCTCAAAAGTAACTTAAAAGTGATTTTGTTTTTTTGTGTTACAACCTGCTATCCTGTGGTACAATGCACACTCTCCATTTGTTCACATTGTCATTGCAGCATCCTCAATAGAGCATTGAGCCACACAGGAAACTCATGATATTGCTCCTCTATTATTTAGTTAAGCCACATCCCTGTAACTAATAAAGTTATAACTACAATATGAAAGAAGTGATATTATCTCTCATCGAGGTACAATGATAATATGATGTATATCTTATAATAACTTTAGTGACTGGAAAAAGGAATTTACTACAAGTAACTAGTTGCTTCCAAGGCTCTAGTGGGAACACTGGGAGAAGAGTGAAATGCAGCCTGCACATTCTCTCTGCAGCCCATAGCTGATCTCTTTGGGACTCCTTGCATAGTGCTGTTACCCATCTGACTCTACAGCTTATACCCCTCCATACAGCTTGTCATCACACCCAAATTCCTTCAGTGTGCACAAGAAGAGCCCTGAAAAAGTCCACTCCGCTGGAGGGTTCCCCAGGATTGCATCTGAGGGTTCCCTTAGCAAAAAAGTGTTGCATCTGAGTCTTCCCTTAGCAGACCTCGGCTACCCTCCCTTCCCAGGCCCTGACACCAGGAGCCCTGGTGGTGCAGTGGTTAAATGCCAGTACTGCAGCCACTCACTCACAAACCACAAGGTTGTGAGTTCAATACCAGCCAGGGCTCAGGCTCAACTCAGGCTTGCATCCTTTAGAGGTTGCTAAAATAAGTACCCAGCTTGTTGGGGGCAATTAGTTTACAGTTGTAAACCACTTAGACACTGCATAGCGCGGTATGTAGTGATATATAAATGAAGGTGCTATTGCTATTGCTAGAGAGTGCTGGCAGAAGCAGCAGGACACAGTCAAGAGGAGGTACCTACTTTTGGTTGGACAGGCTGTTTTGGGGACATGCTGCTACAGCTATTGTCCCAGCTCCCTTCAAGAGACTGCTCAGAGTGGCTCATTTCTCTCTCCTTTGTTCATTCCTACAGATGCTGCCATCTGCTACTATAGTGAACCTTCAAAATAAGACAAAAGGAAAAACCCAGCACCAATGATGGAAGAGACAAAAAAGCAATGTCTCCCATACCAATTTGCTTAAAAAAAAAAAAAAGAATGTGTTAGGAAGAAACTGGCCTCAGTATGGAAGATGGAAGGAGGAGCAGAGTCTACCATAAGCCTTGGTGGACAGTATGTCTACCAGCCTCATTCTTAGGGGTCATTCAGACAGTTATTTCTACTGGAACAATGGGAATAACCTCACTCACACATTCCAGGTTTGTTATTCACACTATGGAACCTCATCGCTCTGCATTTCTGTGAGTTCACACATGCAGGCACACTTCCCTTGCTCCCGCACCCACTGGCACCCCTCAGCCACACAGAGGCTTCTCCTCCCATCACTCAAGGGGGTCAGCATCCCTTTCTCTCTCCCCTCTTTTCCTCTCTCTTTCCCTCTTTTCTCCCCAGCAGTGGATGTTTCACAGGGCTGTCAACTGTGAATGTATTCAAAATGTGTTCATGGCAAGCAGAGTTTTATCCTGAGTCTAGTTGGGTCTATTCACATCAGTTTTTCACACTGCCGATGATGCAAATCTTTTTTAAAAACTCAGAAAATCCCCAATATCAATTATCCCAGGGTAAGTGGGTTTTCTGGTTGCCCTGCCCCCCCCCCCAACTTAATTGGGTACATTCAGGATGCATGTAAACAAGAGATTCAACCTGGATTCATCCTGGATTATTTTCACCATCTGAATAACCTCTAAGAGGCCCTGGTCTGTTCTTTTGGAAAAACCTTTGCAGGTTGAGGAGACAACTGGGAACCTGACACATTGGATCTAAAACAGCACATATCATGCCTATTCTAAGGAAGCTCTTAACACAACATGGCAGTGGGGCAAAGACCAGTATAAGGCTCAGGCTGATTATAGCTCTTTTCAACACTCATGCTGCATTCCTTCCTTCCACTACACACAAATGGCCCTTCCAAGGTTTTCTTCTTCCCTCAGTAACCAAAGCATTTGTCCCAGCTCTCCTGAATTTAGCCAGCAATAAAGGAGGTGTATGTGTGAACTGATTAGGTCCCTGGGTGTGTATATCTGTGTCAGTTCACTTCTGGAGTGTTATAGAGACTCAGTGGTCCCACACAGAAAGGAACCTGAGTGGGATTTCTAGTGTATCTTTTGGCATTATATAAAGATAAAGTAGTAGCATTAGTAATAGTAGTAATCCTAGTGGACTCGTATGTAGTGGTGGAATTGGTCAGTGCTATAGGAAGGAAGGCCTAATGCTTCATCTTTCCCTCCTAGAGAGTTAGGTAGTTCCTCCACTGGGCATAGGGGAAGGAGGGACTATCGGGAGGGCCAAATATCACCCTCCCAAAACTGGAAACATGGAAACTACTCAAGTTTCAGTGCCGTGTTGGTGGCTATCTCTCCCATCTGGCATGGCCTTACTGAACCCTGCTCCCTGCCTTCTCCCCTTAGTGGCTTCAATCTGAGGGGCTAGCACCATATATTTTTTGTAGTTTCTGGTGACCTTGAGAGGATGGCTCCATGCCTACCTTGCACTCTTCAATGGGTGGGTAGGGGGCATTCAGTGTTTGGCACCCACTCTTCACCAGCTTGGGTGAGGCAGTGGACTGGTAGTGCACCCACCCAAACTCTCCCAGTAGCCATTTGTGAGGACTCAAGCATAGACACCTCACTCCTTAGTGGCCTCAGTGAGGCAGTGCTCAGCCCCATCGCTACCCCGTGGCCGGCCCTTGCAGTTTTTGCGTGGTGGTTCTACCCAGGAATTGTGAATGACTGTGCCGCCTGGCGCAGGGTCCACCTGCAGTGCTGACACCACCCGCTTCTTCAACTTGCTGCGGAGGACATTCCGCAGCTTCTGGCGGGTGAAGGCATAGAGGAGTGGGTGGAAGATGGTGGTACCATAGGCCATGGCCAGGAAGCAGATACGAAGCTTGCCCAGCAAGGGGCTGGGCCCGAGGCACAGGATGAGCAGGTTGGCAATGGACAAGGGTGCCCAGCACAAAAGGAAGGTTGAGATGATGAGCAGGGACATGCGGAAAACTCGCCGCTGGCGCTCCCTCCGGTCCCGGTGACGTTTGACTGCCCGTCGCAGTGCAATGATCACAGAGACCGAAGCTTGTACTCCCATAGGGGGTGGCGTAGGGAGCGCGGGTACGGGCTGGGACCGCCGCTTGGCTTCCACTGAACTGCTCACCATGCTGGTACCAGGCTCTGCTGATTTCCGCCGCTTCCTCTTTTTGGTCTTGCGGCGCTGGCTGCGCTTGAAGGTACTGCCAATGCTGATGTTGAGAGCCTGGAGGATCTTCGCATAAGTGACCAGCATGACAGCCACAGCTGCAAAGAAAGTAGGGATCTGGATAGCCAGGTGATAAGAGGTGCCTAGTTCAGCATGGAATTCCTCTGGGCCCACACAAAGCACTGTACGGTTCTGCCACATACTTGCATGGCCAAATTCACCCTCAAGGAAGGGGATAAAGAAGACAGCCAGGGACAACACCCAGACGCCGGCCAGGAGTAAGATGGCACGGGCTGGGGTCAACACACGCTGGGCTGGTCGCACGGAGATGTCATAACGGTCCAAACTGATTACCAGCACGTTAGTTGCTGTGGCTACACTGCTAAAGGTGATGCAGGCCTCATGGAAGCAGCAGAGCAGGGTGGCGGCACGGTCAGGAGGCACCAGCACCACCACCATGCTAAGTGGTGCGCAGACCACACAGATGAGCACGTCCAGAACATGCAAGTTCATGGTCACCATGTTGCTGACAGAGTCAACCAAGCCAGCCTGCAAGCAATACAGCACCAGTACAGTCAGGTTGCTGCTCACACCCATCACAATTTCCAACATCAAGAAGCCTGTCAGTGAGACCTGGAAGCCCAATGGGTAGGGCAAAGTCCAGCTGGGATCTGGAGTTACGCCGTCCGTTGTCTCCAGGATGGTGTCGAACATGGGGCTCTCCATGGCTGAGCAGAAGGGCTGGGAGGTTTGGGCATAGTCCTCAGATTTGGCTGGGGAATTACGGGCAGCCCTCTTGCCTGCAGGGAGAGAGATTCCAATCAAGGACCAATAGCAGTAACAAGAACAACCTTTGTAATAACCTAGTTGACAGGGGCAGAGTTTGTACCAGAGGCTGCTAACCTAAGACTCTGAAAGCATCCTTCTCATGCCATAAAATGTAGAATGGATGTCCTGACCTCACCGAGGCCAAGGATGGGCAACAGACATCCTTTATCCTGCTGCTAAACAAAATATTTGGGCTTTGTGAAAAAGATTTGCTGATTCTGGTGGTATCCAGTAGCAGCAATTCTTTAAAACAAAGTAAATGCTTTCCTCACTTTGTTCTGTCCTGCATCTCAGTTTTATGAATCTAGAAATGAACTTCTAGTTTTATTTTGGGGTTAAGGTAATAAGGGCTTGCAGTGAGTTTTGGTCCCAGAAAATTAGCTTCATAGTCCCCTGAGCTTTCCCATCCCTTACCTAGGCAATGTCAGATGAGTGTTAAAAACAGGGACACACTGGCATAAGCCCTAAATACTAATAGCAAAAACAACAGGAATATCATCACCATGCAGTGAAAAGTAATGGTGAGATACAACCCTGTACATTTTCTATGGTGTACATGGGTGCCTTTCCTGTGGCCTTCTGCTATGTAATTGTGTACTTACAAGAATGGGTACTTTCTGATATTTCTTACCTTATCGTGAGATTTTCCTGTAAGCTGAAATTGGAAAAAGCAGTTAAAAGAGATCCTGATAAAGAGACACAGGTCTGCAGGCCAGGACTGGAGGACCAGAAAGTCACAAACAATATCCCTTGTCACAAGCACTACTCGTACATATTCAAGCATGTCCTCATTGACCATGAGAGCAAAGATTTTCAGGAATTGAAATTTTACACACATACCTTAATAAACCCTGAGATGACACTTGGAGGAAGAAGTGAGAGACAGAAAGCCAAGTGGCCTGCAGGGAAATGAGAGTAGGCGTAGATTCAGAGAAGTTGACTTGAGCAGAGAGGGGGAAAACCCAGTCCACTGCAGGATGTGTCTTTGTGCATCTATGTGACTGAGAAAGAGCTATGTGTGTATCACTGCAAGGCAGACTTATGTTGTTATTGTTATGTGCCTTCAAGTTGACTCCAACTTATAACAACTCTCATAGGGTTTTCTTGGCAAGATTTCTTCAGAGAAGGTTTGCCATAACCTTTCTGTAAGGTTGAGAGAGAGTGGCTTGTCGAAGGTCACCAAGTGGGTATCTGTGTCTGAGCAGGGATTTGAACCCCTGTCTCCCACAGTCTTCGTCCAACGCTCAATCCACTATACCACACTGGCAGCCCTACTAGTACTTTAACTCAGGATGGGCACACAGCTAGCCTTCACCCATCTAAGCCTCCATAAATCAGGAAAGACAGGAGTGACACTGGTGGAGAAGACCAGCTTTTCCAATGAGCTCAGCAATTAAGCCGTCCCATCAGAACCAAACTACAAAGAACTTCCAAGGAGGCTATTTAGTCCCCAGTTGTTGATTATTCCTTCCAGGCAAAAGCAGATAGAGAAGGGATAGGGGAGCACACACGTAACCCAGGAAAGAGCAGTTGCAGCATATCCTGGGGCCAATGTTCTGCCTCTCAGACCCTGGTGTGTGCATGTCTGTGGAAATTAGCAAAATTACCCTGTAAGAAAATAAAAATAAAAGTAGAAGGAGCTGGAAATTTGAGAAAGTTTGAATAACTGGCATTTTTAAAATGTTAAATAGAGTGAGCCCTTGCAGCTTATTTTAAAAGTGAGTTGGCCCTTTTGGAGGCTTCCAAGAAACCCAAGTCACTTTTGTTGTTGCTAGAAACAAAGCAGTTTGGAGAGGCCAAAGGTCACAAAAACGTCTTTGGGGGCCACATGTGGGATCAGGGCCATAGTTGGTCCCTCCCAGGCCTTTCCCTGTCAGCTTTTCTACCACAACTCATTCCCTGCTATCCTCATCTTCCCCCTGGTGTTCCAGAAGTGTTTTTCCCATGGACCACATGAGAGGGAAACTGAGCAAGGGGATGAAGCTATAGGGGACAAAGCATTGAGCACCATGTCAGCCCAAAATATTTTTCAGTTTGAAGGTGAACAGGAATTGCCACCTCCGCCAAGTCATAGTACATAAAATAATGCTGGTTATTCTAGCACCTGATGTAGGAAATTCCACAAGCTCCACTCCTTCTGCCCTTTTCTCCTTTGCAGAAAAAAGTTACCATATATACTTGTGTACAAGTTTTTGACCTCATGTATTAGTCGAGGGATGGTTTTAGGGCCAAGAGCATGGATTCTGATATGACCCACCGATAAGTTGAGAGTAAAACTTAGGGCCATATAACAAAGGATGTAAATGGGAAAACACCACATCCCTGCTTCTTTCTTCTCTGGACCTCTTCCGACCACCTGACATCACTTCCCTGGTGCTGGAGGAGAAGGTTTTAACATCAGAATGAGAAGGGAAGGAAGGGGAGTTAAATGGGGTATTTGGTGGGGGGGGGAGGAGAGAAGGTTTTAACATTGGATTGAGAAGGAAAGGAAGGAGAGTTAAATGGGGTGTTAGATGGCGAGAGAAGGTTTTAATATTGGATTGAGAGGGAAGGAAGGGGAGTTAAATGGGATATTTGGTGGGTAGGAGAGATCTGGACGAGGAAAAAAAAGGATGGAGAGAGAAGGTTTTAACATCACATTGAGAAGGAAATCACCTCTTTCACTCGCACACACACATCCCTGTCTGGGTAGCTTTTTCAGAAATCACTGGTGGCATATTGGGCGGTGCTTCTTTCAGGACCTTTCTAAGCAGTATTACTTTACTGACCTGTATATAAGTCTACACAGGATTTTAGGGTCAATTTCTGGGCATAAATGTTTCAATTTATAGTTGAGTATGTACGGTAAATAACAGTCTGCTCCCTTTCATTACACCCAAAATCTGTTGCACAAGGAGGCAATCTCACTTTGTCTAATGGCAGGGCTGGCGCTGTTAAGCATTGCTCTCTCCCACCCATGGCATTTGTCTGCTGAAAATTACCTCTTCCTGTCACTGCTTTTCTCTAGAAGGACTCAACGGTGTTTAAATCTATACATATGGACCAACTGTGTAGTCTGGCACTCCAAAAACAGAGAAAGGAAAGGAGAAAGGAAAGAAAAGAATTGCTGGATAAAATGTATTGTGGGCTAAGAAAAGGGGAGTTGGGGAGGGGGGAACCCAAGTTGACCCTCTTCCATTATGAAATCCTCACACAAATCCTGGATACAAGTGAATGTACAGTTTATCTGAACATATTGTGTGACTATCGATCACTACCGCTCCAGAAGGAGGAGGAAAAGAAAGAAGTACAACACAAGAGGGAAATTAGCAAAACTGAGGAAGATGCCAACTAACACCAGCTCCTTCTGGCAATTTCAGAATTAACATAAGCCAAGTAATCCTAATCAAAATCATAAAATACTGGGAAGACAAATCATGGCTAAAGACTTCAAACTCAACAACAACAACAACAGATGACTCTGTCTTGAAAATTGAACCTATCAGTTTGATGAAACACGTCAACCTCAATCAGATTCTTCTTTTTTGGATATAAGGCCAATTTCTATTAATATACATTAATTCCTATCCCATTATTACATTCTATGCACATCCTCCCTTATGTCCTCACCCACCTTTTTCTTCATTTTTGTATTTGCCATTAAAACTCGTTGGAATATATGTTTACAACATAGTTACCACTGCCATTCTGTATTAACTCTGAAATAACAGACGAATGTGGTAGGCAGTTTGCTTGGAGGCACACTTGCTGTCTAATAACCCTCCACTGTTTCTGAAGTGTTTCAGCCCCCACAATTCCCTTTATGCATTTGATGTCAGGAGAAGAAGAAAAAAACCGGGTGTTTTTTTAAAAATCATGATTGATAGACTGATTTATTAAAAAGATCTTTTCTGCTTATGGTGGCTTCTAGGAGCCATGGTTTTTGCCTTTATGGGCACAGGGGCCCAAAGTCCTCCAACTCCCAAAATAAAATCCAACAGTGGATATCTGGTCCCTCCTAGTTGAAATTTATTTGCTGTATATGCCCATTTCCATGCCTGCTGCAGCCCATGTTGCCTGCCATAAGCATTTCTGTATCCCATTTTCTTCTATCCTGTCCTAGATCCAAAACACACTGCAGAAATAATCCAGTTTGAGACCACTTTAACTGCCCTGGCTCAATGCTAGGGAATTCTGGGAACAGTAGTTTTCTGAGATACTTAGCCTTCTCTGTCAGAGAACTCTGGTGCCACAATAAACTACAATTCCTGGGATTCTCTAGCACTGAGCCAGGGCAGTTAAATCTCAAACTAGATTATTTCTGCAGTGTGTTTTGGACCCTAGTTTTTTTTAAATATTTTTATTTAAACGTCTTAGCAGAGTCCCATTGTGATATGTGCAGTTACCTACCACACATACACATATAAAAAAATAAGTGTTTTTGCGACTGAACTGTATATTTCTGATCTTGGATGTATAGGTTTTCCATCTGTCCCCAAAGCCACCTTTAGCTGCTCACCCCTGAGGTGTAATGAGTGGTGGCAAGTCAGAAGTTAAGCAGCTGCACAATGAAGACTATCTATCTGCAGTGCTGGGCACATGGCTCTCATCATCAGTCATCCCTTTCTATGCCAGGCCAAATTGCAAACTTGTTTCTCCTTCCACCTGCTGCTCCTAATGACCTTGGACTAAGCTGCCTCTTTGGTCTGCTCAGATTAGCACTGCAAAATGCCAAAGTGGTCTAATAATTGCACGTTGGTCTGGAGCAGGAATAGTGCCAGCATTGGCAATGGACAGGGTGAGGCAGGTGATTTTGGGTGTCATAACAGGACAGCAAACAGTTACATCGGCTGAGATCCTGAAGTGCCTCCTTTGCCCACGCCACTGACCTCCATTGCTCAGGATGGTTCCCTGGAGTTTAAGGTGGGTTTCAGGGACATTTACAGTTGTAGCAATAGTGCCACAATTGTTAATATGGAACAGTTACAGACCCCTAACTCTAGGTTATGAATTCTACAATGTAGAATATCAGCCTTTATCATGATTGTATTTCTGCTCTCCAGAGGTACTTGTGGGATTTACCCCCTCATGTTTAAAAATGACATCTAGTATTCTTAGCTACATAATTACCTGATTTACCAGGCAGTAGCCACTATGAGCAACAGGGGTCTGTTCTCCTGCCAACTGGGTTACAGAAGACTGATGTTACCACCCACCCCCTGCCAGCAATCTCAGCTGCAATAGTCAGAAGTACAGTCCATGCCACAATTCCTCCTTGCAGTGGAGTTCACTTGTAGGAGGGGATTTGGACCATCAGTCTGCTTTGTCCCAATTGATGGGAAAACAGACCTGCATCACTTGCAGCAGCTGCTGCCCAGTAAAGCAGGACTAGATTGTTGTTTTTACAATCCCTATACATTCCCTACTCTATTGGATACGAAGGGATCATGAATATGAATCATTTATGAATATGTAGCTCTAGAGTATGCATTTGTAACTGATTTGTGAATTCCAGCTGACTTGCCTGACCTTCAGTACTATGTGCCTTGATTTGGGTAGGAATGGGCCCCCCATTTACTGCTCAGCTTTAGACAGCTTGGGCCATCCTTGAGCTTGAAGATCAGAATTCAAGTTGCTGCTTTACCATGAACCCACCAGGCCTTATGTCTCCCAGCCTAACCTGCCTCATGGGATTGCTCTGAAAATGAAGGAGGGGAGAGAGAATCATGTATGCCATCCTCAAGAGGAAGGATGTGATAAGCATTTTAAAAATGAAGTAAAAATAATTCTCAGTGCCACCTGCTGCTTTCCATTCTCTGCTTTAATGTCACCATTAAGCTCCAACCTGAGTCCCATACTGCCTTCTCATTTTGGAAATGGGGGAGGGGTGGAGAGTAACAGTAAATATGCATTATGTTGTTAGGCAACTGCAAGAACATTTCCCAGCCACATACACATACACATCATTGATACTTCTCCACAGGTTCCTAGGTGTTCAGCAATGGAAACTGGGACACCTCCCATACTCATTCATTGGGAAGTCCTAGCCCAGGGGTAGGCAACCTAAGGCCCGGATGCAGCCCCCAGAGGCCTTTGGACCGGCTCCAGGCCGGTCCTGCCACCGCCGCTGCCTCCACCGTCGCCCCCTGCCGCTGCCTGCCATGATGATATTGATTATTGTTATTACTTGTTCTTGGGGTTTTCTTGGCAAAATCTCCACAGGGGTTTTGCCATGGCTTTTCTGGGGCTGAGAGAGTGTGCATGCATATATTTTTTAATTTTTTTAATTTGTTATTTTTATATTTATTTATTTTTGGTGCTTCGGCCTCCCAATTGTCTGAGGGACAGCAACCCGGCCCCCGGCTCAAAAAGTTTGCCTACCCCTGGCCTAGCCTATAGCATCCAAGTCTGGGGGCTTCCTCAAACTGCATTCTTAGGACTTTATCACACCAGGCTTGTAAGGCACCACAACTGCATTAGTCTAGAAAATGCCAACATAACCAGCTTGGGGACTGTCACTCTTTCCAAATCACCATGATGCTACTTGTCCCAGCCTCTTGTCCTCCTTCTACTGGTTTCCACAGCCCTGTCTCCTAGCATGCCTTTTGGTCTTTATTTATTTTTATTTTTAGAACAATGGCATGATCATGGACATTAATTAAGTAAAAATAAAAAGCCAAAAGAAACTGGGGGAAAAAGAGAAAAACAGCTTGCTGGGGAATAGTGAGGGGAAAGGGGAGAGGAGCATAATCTTGCCCACTTGCACATGTGACTGCCCACATATTGGAACTGCTTCAGGAGGAACTTATTACACATGTATCCAAGTAAAGAACAGTGTCATTGGAAGGCATTCATGGGATTTGCCTGTCAATGAGAAGGAGTACTCCAGCAATGGATGGACTACAGACCAGCTACTAGACAGACACAGTGTCATGTGATAAAAGTATGGCTACAGATGCAGCTATCCTGTTCTAATTCCACTTTTTAATCCTTTTGTTTTAACCCTTAAGCCCTTACTTTCAGTACCACCAATGCTCCTATTTTGTGGCAACCAGAGAAGAATGAGCTCTCTGTTCTGAATAGGACCTCTGAGGAAGTTTGTTTTTACAGGAAGAGGTAAGTACAGACACTTTCTGAAGTACCAGCCTGCAACACTACTCAGCAACAAGGGCTGGTCATTGTCTCCCAGACTCTAGCACAGGGGTAGGCAACCTTTTTGAGCCGGGGGCCGGGTTGCTGTCCCTCAGACAACTGGGTGGCTGAAGCACAATAAATAAATAAATAAATATTTTTAAAAAATTAAAAATGTAAAAATATGCATGCACACTCTCTCAGCCCCAGAAAAGCCATGGCAAAACCCCTGTGGAGATTTTGCCAAGAAAACCCCAAGAACAAGTAATAACAACAATAATCATTATCATCATGGAAACGAATGGAAGGCAGGCCCACAAACAAGCAGGGATGCATACACACTGTCTCAGCCCCAGAAAAACCATGATGGCAAAACCCCTGTGGAGATTTTGCCAAGAAAACCCCAAGAACAAGTAATAACAACAATAATCAATATCATCATGGTGGGGGGCAGAGGTGGTGGCAGGACCGGCTTGGGGCCGGTCCAAAGGCCTCGGGGGGGCTGCATCCAGCCCCCGGGCCTTAGGTTGCCTACCCCTGCCCTAGCACAAGCATCTGTCTCCTTAATCTGAGCAAGTTAGACTTGGCAGACAGTGGTTAGAGACTGTTGGACTGAGATTTGGGAGATCCAGGTTCTAGCCTCTATGAAACAATGCACAAAGTAATTTTGGGTCTTTTATTCTCTCTCAGCCTAAGTTACCTCACTAGGCCGTGTGAGGACAATGAGAAGAGAAATATACAGTCGTCCCTCCCGATTCGCAGGGGATCCATTCTGGACCCACCTGTGAATTGGAAAAATCGCAAATATCCAAGTCCTATTGGATATAATGGCTGCACACTCCATTTTGTCCCTCCTGGCTTCCTGTCTGCAGAAATTTAAGACCACGAACGGGAAGTTAGTGAATTAGGAGGAACGACTGTATAAGAGCTCATTGGAACAAGATTTAACATAAATGTAACTATAGATAATGCAGTTACTTTTTGGATCTTGGCTTGTGCTTGTTTTTTGCAACACACTTGCTTTTTGACCTTCTGTTCTCTATTCTTTGGATCTGTTTCCTTAGTTGTTTTGTGCCATGCATTTGCAACAATAGGGAGGAATTCTGGGAGCTGTAGTCCAAAGCATACAAATGTCCTGCAAAATTCTCACCTCTGCTTTAGAGTTTGGCTTCCATCTCCATAAATGATGAGAGAAATGTCACATGAGCACCATGCTCTGAACTGGCTGCCAGTATGTTTCCAAGCACAATTCAAAGTGCTAGGAGTAACCCATGAAATCCTAAATTACTAAGGGCTGTGAGAACCAAGCAAAAATGAACCCCCAAATCATGCAGTGGTGCAGCTCGTTTCTCTGTAATGCTTCAGGTGGTACAGAGATGACTACATTTTTTAATGCTTCATCACAGTTTTGCACCCTGCATTTAAGGTTCTTAAGGCAGCCAAATGTTTTACTTGGTTTGTGAAGCTTATACCACGTCCCCTCTCTGTCACAATAGCATTTTGTGCTTTACAACTTCTTCCTTCTGTCCTGAGATGCAAGAGCAAAAGAAACAGATAGGTGAGGATGCTGGGCTATCTGTCATTGCTCCCGTCACTGCGGCTCTCCAGATGTTCATGGGAGGATTGCAGAAAATATCTGTTTTCTATTTGGCCTATAAATCCTATATAGTGACTCGCATGTCAATTAAAACATGTAATATGACTGAAAGCAGAAATCAAAAATAAAGCCACACTAAACAAGACAGCAGAGCACAGAAGAACCAAGAAAAAGCAGAACGACTAACAGAAACAGTCGAATGGACATCAACAGATATAAAATCTAGCAATTCCTCAAAACTGCCTCAGTCTCAAGGTGAATCACTTGGGCTCTTTGGCAGGTACAGTGTGGCAGTGAATTCCCTAAATTAATTGTATGCTGTGTGAAGAAGGACTTCCTTTTGCCTGTCATAAATCTCTCACTAATAATTTTCATTGGATCCTCAGAAGTTCTTGTATTATGCAAGAGGAAGAAAAAAATTTCCACCACTTGAAATCCAGCCCTAGAATTTGATCAACACTGTTATTTCTACTCCTTCTACTTAAAGACTTATTTGGCTTACATCTCTCTGGTACAGAGAATGGATGACAAGGATAAGGATGATTTTTCTTCTGTTTCCATTCTGTAAGATGGGAAAGAACAGTCCAAAATCCCCCAAGACTTGTTGTAATCAAGCGGAGCAAGCAAACATTGTTATTTTGACACACCTGATTAACAAGCGACAGTACCTTACCAATGTGATGGGTGACTATTTCTCCAAGCAATAAACGTGCTCAGCTATCAAGAATTAAAATGTCATTGACAGACTCCAGATTTAGCTTCTGAATCGAGGTGGGTGGGGAGGTGGCACGGTTTGCTAATGTTGCAGGGAAGGCTTCATCACATGCCTCTCTCTACAGTGCCCCCACAGGAAAGTATCTCTGCGGCTGGATAAAAGCAGTCTGCCCAGTTTCTTCAATCTGACTAGAGAAACTGGCCTTCAGCCCCTAAGACATGGGCAGAGACCAACAGTGTAGTTCTAACAGATCCTGCCAATTCTACCTGAATTGGTAGCTACTCCCTCCCTCCTGCACCCCCTACAAATTTGCTAAGAAGGGCTAGGAAGGCCTCTGGAACAGGATTTGGGGACAGAGGACCACAGAGGGTTGTACAAACAGAGATGATGGGGGAAATCTCAATTCCACCGGTGCTGGATGCCTTGCTGGATCCTGGGCAGGGGATTGCAGGGTTACTCACATATTTTGGATTTGGGTTAAGAATGATAGAATCACCACAGTGCCATCAAGTTCAACCCCATTCTGCCATGCAGGAAGACACAATCAAAGCACTCCTGACAGATCGCCATCCAGCCTCTGTTTAAAAACCTCCAAAGAAGGAGAGTCCACCACTCTCTGAGAGAGTGTGTTCCAATGTCGAACAGCTCTTACTGTCAGGAAGAACTTGGTGTTTAGTTGGAATCCATTGCTTTGTGCTTAGTTTCTGGAGCAGCTCCATATTCTATATTACATCATTTCCAGTATTTAAAGATGGCTATCATGTCACTCCTTAACCTTCTCTTTGCCAAGATAAACATACCCAGCTCCCCAAGCTGCTCCTCATAAGGCATGATTTCCAAACCTATCACCATTCGGTTCCCCTCCTTTTGACATGCTCCAGCTTGTCAGTATCCCTCTTGAATTGTAGTGCCCATAACTGGACACAGTATTCCAGGTGAGGTTTGACTAAAGCAAGGTTGCCAGATTGCAAACTGGAGAGGACTCTTGCAACATTAATATTTGTGTAGAAGAAGGACTTTCAGCAAGTGCTGGTTATATGACAAGAAACACCTACTGAAATTCCCTCTTCTGCACAACTATTCAAAGTGTAGGAGCCCTTTCTAGTTTATACTCTGTCAACCCTACTTTGGCTTGTGTGTACAGATTTGTTCAATTTGCAGCCTACCTTTCTGTACTCTGTACTGTTATGCTTTTAACTGGTTTTAAATTTATTGATAATTTAATTATATTTTTAACCTACATATGATGTAAGCTTTTTGGTTATATCTGTTTTAACTTCCATAAGCTACTTTGAGTCCTGGACTAGGAAAACAACAACAACATTTCAAAGAGCCAAGCTGGATTATATTAAGAGTTGATAAAACAATTGCAAAATAGCAATATTTCCATCATCTTTTTTGGGTCAGATACCATGAAGGGATGCACACAAATTCTATAAATAAATAAACAAGGAATACGGGCCTTTGCAGACTGCCAGAAATAGTGCAAATTGAGTCCACTTTAACTGTCCTGGCTCAGTGCTAGGGAATCATGGGAATTGTATTTTTTCTGAGACATTGACCTTCTCTGTCAGAGAGCTCTGGTGCCACAATAAACTACAGTTCCCATGTTCCCTAGCCCTGAGTCAGGGCAGTTAAAGTGGCCTCAATTTGCACTATTTCTGGCAGTCTGCAAAGGGCCTATGATTAGGAAAAAGCCAGTGTGGTGTAGCCATTTGAGTGCTGGACCTGGACTTTGGAAAACCAGGGTTCAGTTCCTGCTTGTGAGGTTTTCCACCAATCCCTCTGCTGCTACCAAATGTAAGGGCTTTTACTTATCCCTACCTTTGCCACTAATCTGTACACTTCCTCCTATCCCATCACTGTGGCCATCAACTGTGGGGATCTTTTAGATGCCCTCATGGTTTCTATGCAAGAATTCATCTTATCTCCCCATCAGACACTCCCCCCCTCCATATTAACTTCTGCCACTGCAGACTCTGTGTCTGAACTCAAGCTTTCCAATATGCAGCATTCTTGAGGGCTCAAGTATAATAAAAATGATTTATTAAACAGAAATGAGTGTAACATCATAGATTACTTATTTAGTACAGTCGGCCATCCACATTTGCGGCTTTGGCTTTTGCGAATTTGATTATTTGCAGATTTAATATGTTCTCTCTAGGAATTGCTAAGTCATTCAGAGAAATTCTGCTGGAAGTTGACCATAGCATTGCACTGGAGGATCTTCCTAGGCATTTGTAGGTCCTCCAGCATGTTTCTATGGTCAAATTCTGCCAAATGTTGACCAAAGAGTTCTGCCAGACAACCTAGAGATTCCTAGAGAGGTGTTCTCTTAGGTTAAATAGCAGTGTTTTGTAATTTGGGGTTTTTCAACTTTCATAGGGGTCCTGTGCCCCTAACCCCAGTGAATGTGGAAGGCATACTGTTCATATAAATCCTGACTGATCTAAGTCCAACACACATCCCTCACTCTTTCTCTCACTCATATCCTGCCTCTAACTCTCCTAACCACTCAGATTCATAAACCCCACTAATTCCTAATCGTGACAGACTACTCTCACTCCCCAATCATCATACACCAGCCTTTTCAAAATCCCCTCAAGACATTACATCAATCACTACTCACTCCCAACACTGCATTCGCTCACTCACTCCTGACAGAGCCTTCAATTACACATTATATACGTAACTATTGAAGCTGTCAAGTTGATTTCAAATTATGGTGACCCTATGAATGTGAGTCTTTCCTGTCATCAACAGTCCAACTCATCTTGCAGACTCAGGGCCATAGCTTCCTTGACTGAATCTATCCATCTGGAATGTGGTCTTCCTCTTTTCCTACTGCCTTCTCCCTTATGAAGCATTATCGTTTTTTCTAATAAGTCACGTCTTCTCATGATATACAATAGGCTTTAGTCATCTTGGCTTCTAGGGAGAGTTCAGGCTTGATTTGCTCAATGACCCTTTTATTTCTACATGGTATCTACAGAACTCTTTGCCAGCACCACATTTCAAATAAGTTGAACTTCTTATCAGCTTTCCTCACTGTCCAGCTTTCACAATCACATATAGAAATGGGGAATGCAATAGCATGGATAACCCTAACTTGAATATTCAGTGATATCTCTTCCCACTTCAGCATCTTTCATAGCTGTCCTTCCATGTCCTACTCTTCTGATTTCTTAACTGGTCTCCATTCTGATTAGTGACCAAGTCAAGGTATGGCTGTGATGACTTGCACATATGGTACATGTAGCACAAAACAAATTGCAATGTAACCGTTGTACACTGGTGAATAGCACATGGCACTGGCCATGATGTGTGGGTATGATGGGATGTCGAATGATGGAAGGGCATCAAACTGGGAAAAGCTGTAACTGCTATTAAGCCTTAGCAGCTATATCTGTGCTCACCTAAGTCCTGCTATGGGGGAGGTGAAGGGTGTCATCTGTTCTGTCTAATCAACCTTTGCTTATTTTATTCTTCTGAATGTTTTCCCCACACTGGGCAAGATTTTTTGCAAAAAAAAAAATAAAATAAAAAAATAAATGGAAAAACTCGCCACTTTGCATGTGTGTGTGCATATAATGCAGTGTCATAAATTCTTTACATCCCTAGATTTTTATAATAAAATGCTAAGAACATGAAGCAGTGGCAAGGCACACACAGGGAACAAGTGCAGTTTTGTCTTCCAGAGAAAGAAGCAGAAGAGAGACAGAGAAAGAATGAAAATGTGCCGTGATACATATACCTGGGACTAATTATAAATGGATCAGGAAACTTCAGAGGAGCCATCAATGCATTAGAGGAGAAAGCTCTATGAATGTTCCACACATTGAAGAAACCACTAATTAGGTGCCACCTCCGCCCCTTATAAAATTAATGCAGGAACTTTTCTCCTGATAGCTTCAGCTAAATCCTTTTCCTTTAGGGGCATGAAAGCTGAAGACCAAAGCTAGCAGAGTTTCCAATTTTATACATATTTACTTAGAAGTATATTCCATAGAACTAGCTTCCCAGTAAGCATGGATGGGGCTGCAGCCTAACAATGCAATCGTATACATATTTACTCAGATCTGATGAGTTCAGAGGGATTTATTCCCACAGGGAAGTGAATGCAAAATTATAGTTTAGTGTTTGCTATTGTTGTTGCTATTGTGTGCCAGTTTAGTCAAGACAAAATTCCTTATAAGTTGGCCTGGTGTCAGAAGGTCAGGAAGTAACATTTCCTGCACAAGAGTGAGGGGGAAGAGGATATTATTGAAAAGACCTGACCCTGAGTAGCCACCCACTAAACCTCATGCATACATTTGGAGCAGGCCTCTTAATAATAATCTTAGCCATGTATAACAATATACAAGAACATAACGCATGGAAAAGGTACCAGTCTCAAAATTCTGGGAGCTATTGTCCAATAAAGTAACCTTTTCAACCTCTGTAGTATACAGGTAGATATTTTCTTTTAGCTATTGTGGACATTACGCTTCTAATTTGAATTCAAAGCTTTGTATTGTTGTTGTCGTGTGCCTTCAAGTCATTTCCGACATGACAACCCTAAGGTGAACCTATCACAAGGTTTTCTTGGCAAGATTTGTGCAGAGGAGATTTGCCATTGCCTTCCCCTGAAGCTGAGAGCATGTGGCTTCCCCAAGGTCACCCAGTGGGTTTCATTACACTGCAATTAATTTAATTGCATAGTACCTGTGTGGTATAGTGGTTTGAGTGCTGGAGCAGAACTTAGGGAGACCAGGGTTCAAATCCCACTCAGCCATGGGGAAACCCATCTGGTGACCTTCGGCAAGCTGCACTCTCTCTCAGTCTCTCAGTCAGGAGGGATAAAAATAAACTTTTATTATCATTATTATTATTATAGTCTCAGCGGAAGGCAATTGCAACCTCCTTCTGAACAATCAACTCCACTACAAGTTCCCCTTAGAGTTGTCCTAAGTCAGAAATGACCTGGATGTGCCCAACAGAAACAACAAATGTCGAATAACACATACTTTGCATTTGATATAGAAATGAACTGAAATTGACAATTCAAGAACAGCCAAACAACAATATATAAACTACAGTATGTAGACAGTTAAAGGAACAATGGTCACAGAGCAACGCTGACTTTCTCCATTGTTACTGTATGACCCATCCAGGACCTGATGGTCAAACTTCTTCCCAGTCCTCCTTATCCAATATTCTTCTTATTTCAGGTAAAAGCCTCCTCTGAAGTTTTGGCTTGTAGCATCTCTGATAATGGTTAGTTCAAATATGTTGGGCTTGGCAAAGTTACAGTTTGGACTACAAACCTCACATCTGAGGGATTCAAGGAGCAGTAGTAAAAAAAAAAAAAGTAATTTTCCTAGTTTCTTCAGTTGTGGAATAAGCTTTCAATGCAAAGCAGACCAAATCTTTCTGGGCCATTTCACGCTACACAAAAAGACATTATGATCCCACTGCCATGACTATATTCTAAGGAATCCTGGGATCTGCAGTTTGATGAGGCACTAGAGCTTACTGGCTGAGAATTCTAAACATTCCTCTCTAAACATCAAATCTTAGCATTCCACAGGATGTTGCCATGGTAGCTAAAGTGGAATCATAATGCTTTAAATGTGTAGTGTGAAAGGACTGTCCCTCTTTACAATACTAGGAGTCAAGCCAAAAGCTATTCTTTTTGCAAATGCGCTTAATATTCAACAGGGCTCCTATTCTCCTGCTGCTGTTTGTTCCAGTTGTGGAATGTAGTTTTAGTAATTGCTTTTATGGTTCAATTGTTCGCACCTTTCATACATATGTAGGAAGGCAATTTAAAAATATTTAAGTATCCTGTTCCAATTTCATGTCTCTGATTTCTTATTACTGCTCTACAAAAGTGCCTCTGCTACCTCCATTTATCACTCATATGGCATTTGATCACTTTAATTGACAAAGTGATTCACAATCGGTGTTAAGTATCACCTATCATTTCTATTTTTCAGAGGTCAAACTTAAGCCTGGACCTACAAAATAGGCCTGTGGAAAAGAAAAGCACTCATGTCATTTTTTTCAACCCTCTGTTCCTGGGCCCACATTGGACATTTCACTTCGATGTCCTTCCCCCTCTCAATGGTAGGCTCCCAGGTGACCGAAAGGTGTAAAACCAAAAGAAACGGATTCAAAGATATAGCTGTGTTAGACTGTAAAATCAGTATGTGAAGAGATCTAATAGTACCTTTGAGACTAACTGAAAGAAAGAAATTGGCAGCATGAGCTTTCGTAGACGTAAGTCTTCCAAAGATGCATTTGCAAAGAAAAGTTATTTTAGACAAAGTCCGTGGGGTTCTACATGAGGATCTGCTAGCAAGATCCAAGCTCAGAAGCCAAGATCCACTACTGCAGTGAATATGTATTTGTTACATAATTAATGATTTACATAATAATTCATTTGTTACATAATAAACCCCAACTTACGTCCTTTAAGCACTAACTGGTGTTTGTGGTTCTCCTTTATTCCCATAACAACACTGTGAAAAGGTCAAGCTGAAAGAGAAGTACTGATTCAAAGGTCTCCCAGTGAGTTCATTGGCCCAGTGGAGACTAGAACCTGGGTTTCCCAAGTCCAGATCTTAAGGATAGGAATCTGGCTTGATCTTCACATGTTGGATTGCAACTCCCTGAAGCCCTAACCAGCACAGCCAATATTAAGGAATGCTGGGAGCTGCAGTCCACCAACACCTAGAGGGCCTCACATTTCACATCCTCGCTATAGTTGGCTCAGGGCCTGTCATACCATTATGACTATGAAAGCAGTGGCATAGGTTTAAATACTTCCACATGACAAAACTCAAGGCCCTAGACATTGTCATACTCATCCCACCCATGAGCCATGACCGAGAACAGCATTCCAACTAACTATGCAGACAAGCAGCAAGGCCAGCCCTACCATCTGGCAGAGAAAGAAGCAGATTTTCAAATAGCAGAAGCAGAGCTGTGGGTAAAATCGCTCTAAACACAGGTGTAATGAAGGAAGAAATTCCACCTCAACATTAGGAAGAACTTCCTGATGGTAAGAGCCTTTTGACAGTGGAATACACTTCCTCGGAGAATGGTGGAGTCTCCTTCTTTGGAGATTTCAAAATAGAGACTGGATGGCCATCTGTTGGGAATGCTTTGATTGTGTCTTCCTATATCAGGGATAGGACTGGATGGCCCTTGGGGGGTCTCTTCCAACTCTATGATTCTATTAAGGACAATATTCCATCCCCAGTGCTGAAGTAAGCCCTCCAGTTGTTTTTGTAGCCAGCATCTGGGAGGCAAGATGCTACATATCTTTGAAGTGGGCAACACATGGCCACAGATTGCATGCAGACCTGCAGAGCCATGTGTGTCTCCACTTTCACTCTCAGTGTCCCTACCACCAGCACAGCACAGTCACTGGAACACCTTTGGGAATGGCACCTGTGGGATAAGCATGTGCCCCCTGCTATGTACCATCCAAATGCAATGAACTGCTCCATTGGGTTAAGCAGTATTTTCCAAGGCTACTGCCACACTGCAAAATTAATGCAGTTTGACACTGCTTTAGCTGTCATGGTTCCCTCCTATGGAATCCTGGATTTGTATTTTGATGTAGCAGCAGAGTTCTCTGACAGTGAAGGCTAAATATCTCACAAAGCTTCAAATTCAAGAATTTTATAGCATAGAATTATGGCAGTTAAAGCAATGTCAAACAGCATTAATTCTGCAGTGCAGATGCAGTCTGTATGCAGGCAAACTCATAACCCCAGACTCTGTGTCTCTAAGTGTGAAAGAGAGGATAATAAGGAAGATATTCTTCCCAGTCTTATTCCATGAGGGACCATTGGTGCTGATCTCACTTATTGGCCAGTCTTTTATTTGGTAACACTTTACTCCCCTCTGTAATATGTTTCTCTATTGTGCTCCCATTGGTTCTAAGATATAGGGCTGGGAACAAGGCTTGGGGAGGCAGAACATGGCAACTGGGTTTCTGCCGCAAATTTCCCTCTTAGGGCTACAGACTCAGAGCATGAATTTTATGAAGGAAGCAAAGCTGGATGAACAGTGGTGCAACTGGAGCAAATGTTCTCAGGCCCTCAATACCTAAGGGGCTGAACGCTGCTACTGGTGGTGCTGCATCCATGAACACTCACATCCATGCACACATTTCTTGTACCGTGATGCTTTCAAGATGCTTGGGGGGACTGCCTGTTGACATCTTCTCCACCCACCCTGGCCATGGCCCAATTTTCCCATTGAAGACAGCATGGAGGGTTAGATGGCATGCTGAGATTGCTGCTTCCATGACCCTGGTCTTGGTCATGCCAGCCTGGACACATGCATGACTAGAGTGGCTGTCTCCCTCAGGCCTGAAAGTGGTTAGCTCTGGCTCCAGGGAGGACTCCTCTTGGCCCAAAGAGTGTGAAACCAGCTCTGCAGTGGAGGATCTCACACACACATGCTCCCCACTGGAACTGTTTCAGGTCCCAATCATGTAATTCATCCTTGGCAGGACGCCTGAGATCTGTCCCCCTCTCCCATATCTTATTTTATTGTCATTAGCAAGAATTCTATAACATTGTGGAAGCCTTGTTCATGCACATCTTCCCTAGGGTGCAAGAAAAATCCACATATTCTACTTCTTCTTGCATGTGCCTCATTCCTGTAGCGCTATCATGCATCTGATGGTGCTAGGGTTTTTTTGGGGGGAGGGCGGCAAATCTGCCCTTTCTGCCCTGCTGACTCTCAGGGACCAATACAGAGGGGCCATGTAGGCTGTTACAGAATTTGTTATGGTTCCCTTAACAGAGCTTGATAACCCTTTCTCCTGGGGAGTCCACGGATTACCCAGACAGCTCTCCTGCTCATAATATTCATGTGTGGCTGCAATGTGCTGTTGTATCAAGAGTTGCATATGCTTTTATCATAATATATTGGGTTATGTAGTAATGGGATTTATAGTATTAATAGGATGATTCAGAAGTGTGAGCTCAGCTACAGGTGCTAAGATCAGACAGGAAAGGAGGCGAACTTGCTCAAGGACACTGATGTGAAATCGTCTGGCTCTAACAACAAAGAAAAGAGGCATTACGGGAAAAGAAAAAGAAATGTGTTTATTAAATTATAACAAATAAGAGTTAAGTTTGCTTGAAGTTTGAAACTGTGTGTAGTTTAATTAGGCAATTTTAACATTTGTCATTTCTGACAACGAAAGTCACTGGGTTGGATCTATAGTTTCTTAACAAAGATTTTCTGAGTTTTAACTACCGAAGTCTGATTTTCTGAATTTGGAATCCTGTTGGTTTTGACATGTGGCCTTTTTGTGGTAGCCTCATTGTGTATTATATGTAGCGAAAGTTCATGGGGGAGGGGTAGTG
Source organism: Phrynosoma blainvillii (assembly GCA_026167975.1). Classification (NCBI taxonomy): domain Eukaryota; kingdom Metazoa; phylum Chordata; class Lepidosauria; order Squamata; family Phrynosomatidae; genus Phrynosoma; species Phrynosoma blainvillii. The sequence goes on from JANUYF010000002.1 coordinate 368,886,443, forward strand.
GGGCAGGAGCTATCATGAGGTCAACAAGCCACTGCTATATTCTGATTGGGGCTTTCCATGACAGGGCAATTGGACAATTTATTAATGAGATGCAAATGGGAGTTCTCTGGCCTTGGATATGGCTATTTGAAAAGGGAGAAGGACAGGTTGCTTACCTGTAACAGTATTTCTTCGAGTGATCATCTGCGAATTCACACAAATGGGTTACATCTGCGCCTGCTCGGAAAGTTCTGGTATCACTGGGCAAATTTCCAATTGCAACTTTTTGGCAGTAGCTCCACCTTCCTCTATAAAGCCCCCGGAATTCCTGCTCTTTCCTCAGTTCCAAAATGTACGCCGCCAAGCAATGACAGCAAGAATTTTAACTAATGAGGACACGACTGAGGGGAGGATGGGCGGGATTTGTATGAATTCACAGATGACCACTCGAAGAAATACTGTTACAGGTAAGCAACCTGTCCTTCTTTGTGGTCTCTGCAAATCACACAAATGGGTTATCTAGACTGACAAGCTTCGGTCAGCGGAGGAGGGAATGTCCTGACACCAATCTTGTAAGATTAATAAGAAGAAACTTTTATTAACAACAATAAACTGTAACTTCAAATTGCAAGTGCATTCAAGTGTCAATTCATTGAATTCAAGTATGTAACAAAGCAGTGCAAATAATTAGTGCAAACCAGATAGCAACACTGCCCTCCCAAAAGAGGCTTCTTGTCTGGCCCTTATATCCAGCCTGTAGCGCTTAACAAAAGTCATTGGCTGTGACCAGACAGCAGCCTTGCAGACATCCTCTAGAGGCACCCCAGTCAAAAATGCAGAGGATGCAGCTACCACCATGGTTGAGTGTGCACGCACCCAGCCCGGTGGGGTTTTGCCTGCCAGTTCATAACAGACATGAATGGTTGATGAAATCCATTTAGACAGTCTCTGGGATGTAACAGGCAGCCCCTTCTTAGCCTGAGTAGCATACAAAAAGTCTCTCAGAGCGCCTCGAACCCGATGTCCTTTCCAAGTAGAATACCAAGGCTCTCCGGACGTCTAAGGAGTGCAGTCTACGTTCGGTATCAGTAGTCAGGTTGGGGGTCAGGGTGGGCAACGCAATGTCCTGGATGATGTGAAAAGCCACCACCACCTTGGGCAGAAAGGTGATGTCGGTACGGAGGACCACTTTGTCCCTGAGGAAGCGGAGAAATGGTTGGTCCATCCACAAGGCACACAGTTCGCCCACATGCCAGGCTGAGGTAATGGCCACTAAGAATGCTGTCTTCCAGGTCAGCAATCTTAAGTCCGTGGTGGCCAAAGGGTTCAAACGGTTTGGTGGAGAGATAGGAAAGCACCAAGTCTAGGCTCCAAGCCGAGGTCGGTACCGAGGACGGAGGATGTAGGTTGTTCAGATCCTTGAGGAATCTCTTTACGAAGGGATCCACAAAGAAAAATGGTCTGCCTTGGAGCTGGTAGTGTGAACAGATGGCAGAAAAATAGCACTTGACAGAATTAAGGCATAGGCCGGAATCAGCCAAAAACATTAAGAATTCCAGGACTATTGGTACTGAGACTTGGGATGGAGGCAGGTCCTTAGCAGACAAAAACTCCAGAAATTTGTTCCACTTAAGTGCATAGGATTTTCTGGTAGAGGGCTTCTGTGCCGTCTGAATCACAGTCTGTACGGAAGGAGGCAATGATGTCAAGGATGAATTCTCCAGGCTAAGAGTGGGAAGAGTCCTGTTCCGGGTGTCGAATCCGAGCACCGTGCATTGAGAGTAGGTCGGGACAGAATTTGAGGCGCTGGTAATGCCCTTGAGCAAGCTGTAGTAATGGGGCAAACCATGGTTGCCTCGGCCATCAAGGTGTGATGAGAATGGCATCCGTCCTTTCCGTTCTCATCTTGGCGATGACTTTCGCTATCAGTGGAAACGGGAGGAAAGCATAGAACATCCTCCCGGACCACCTGTACTGGAAGGCATCTCCTTGCGATCCCGGAGCTGAAATCCGAGAGCAGAACTCTATCCAATGAGTGTTCTCTCTGGTTGCGAAGAGGTCAGTCTCCGGGCAGCCCCAGGTAGAGAAGAGATCAAAGACTGTTTGCGGGTGGAGGCGCCAGTCGTGACATGATTTGGACGATCTGCTCAGCTCATCTGCAAGGTCGCTGTCCTTTCCAGGCAGGTGCACCGACTGTAGGAATATGTTGTTGTCGATACACCAATTGCAGATGCGGATTGTAATCTGCAAGACCGTCAGGGACTGTGTGCCTCCCTGTTTGTTCAGGTTGAACATCACGGTGCTCTTGTCCATGAGAAGGAGCACTACATTGCCTGACAAAACAGTCTGAAATGCCCGAAAGGCCTTCTCCACAGCCAGCATTTCGAGGGCATAGATGTGGAGCCCTCTCTCCGATGTGGCCCATTGGCCCTTGACAGTCAGCTCCTGTGTGTGCACTCCCCATCCTTCCAGAGACGCATCCATTGTCAAGTTGACCTCTGGTTGAGGGGTCAGAAAAGCCATCCCGGTGCAGATGTTGCTCAGATTCAGCCACCAACATAATGACCTGGCTATGGGCCTTGGTACCGTCAGCCACTTGGAAGGTCGATTGCACACGGGATCGAACACAGACAGGAACCAGGACTGAATGGGTTGAAGTCGAAGTCTCGCCCAGGGAGTCACGAAGGTAGTTGACGCCAAGTGTCCCAAGGCTACTTGAATGGTATGGGCCCTCACGTGTCTGTGTTGAAGGCAGTCCCTGACGGCAGCGAACAGTGCTTGGAATCTGTCCTTTGGAAGGAAGGCCTTGAACTCCTTGGAGTCGAGTATCGCCCCGATGAACTTTGCCTGTCTGGACAGAATCAAACTAGACTTCTCCATGTTGACCATCAGACTGAGGGAGTCCAGAAGAGTAAGGGCAAAGTGGATGTCTCGTTGAAGTTGCTGGCTGGTCGGGGCTGTAAAGAGCCAGTCGTCCAGATAAGGGAAGACTGTGATTCCCTTTTGATGGAGGTAAGCCACAACCAGGGCTATACACTTCCAAATGGAAGAACCCTGTACGGGAAGATCTCAGTGCCAACCGCGAAGGCGAGAAACCTCCTATGATCTCTTTGGATGCTGATGTGAAAGTAAGTGTCCTTGAGATCGATGGTTGCGAACCAGTAACCTCTCTGTAGGAGTGGTAAAATAGAGGCAAGGATTACCATTTGAAACTGTTGGTACCGAATGTGTGAATTAAGATCTCTCAAGTCCAAGATGGGCTTAATGCCCGAGTCCTTTTTGGGGGCAGTAAAACAATGAGAGAAAAAACAGTGCCAGACCCAAGAGGGATCTACGGGTCCAATGGTGCACTTATCCATCAAGGCACAAACTTCATCGAGTAGGGTGTATAAGGGGCTGGTGGACAGAAAGGCTCTGGTGGCTGGGAGCTCTTCGAACTCAAGGACATAGCCCCTACAAACAATATCTAAGACCCAGGAGTTGGAGGTGATTGAGGCCCAGGTGGAATAAAAGGCCTCTAGTCTGTCCCCAAATGGATGATCACCGAAGTGCGTCACCCCACATCATAACCTCCTCCTGCTAGAATCGGAGATCCTCTTTCCAAAATCTTGCCAGTACCAGGGTTGGTGTTGACAGCGGCCCAAGGAAGAGGAAGAAGATTGAGAGGGACGGCGCTGGCGAGACTGACCTTAAGATTGAGGTTGGTCTTGCTGCTGAAAGGTTCTCTGGAGGCAGGGATGGAACCATGGTCTTTGGCCACTATACCTACGCCAGGAAGACTGAATTGAAGATGCTGTGTTTCTTTGTGGCAACCTTCATCCGATATCTAAAATTCAATTTCTCATCCGTCTCTTTGTTAAAGAGGATAGAGTCATCAAAGGGCATCTCTTCAATGGCTGTTTTGGCCTGGAAGGTCAGGTCAGACAACCGAAGCCAGGCATGGCGATGGAGAGCAATGGAGCCGGATAAATTTTTTGCAGCACAATCAGTAGAGTGTCTAGCTGATATTATTAGCTGGCCTCCTAGAGCAGGGGTCCTTAAACTATGGCCCGTGGGCCGGCCCTGGCCCTTCGAGGCCTTTCTACTGGCCCATGGCCGGTCCTGCCACCGCCGCTCGTGACCGCTGCCGGATGCCATTTTGTCTTCCAAAATGGCGTCCAGAGTTGTGCGCACGCGGCCGGTGTTGCGCGTGCATGCACACTACTCGGGCGCCATTTTGTGTTCCAAAATGGCACCCGGAGTTGTGTGCATGCACACGCGACGCCGCGCACATGCACACAACTCCGGACACCATTTTGAAAAACAAAATGGTGCCCGGAGTCGTACACATGCGCACACACCTCTGACCCTCCGGAAGATCTGGGGGCCAGCGAACCGGCTCCCGGATCAAAAAGTCTGGGGACCCCTGTCCTAGAGCATGCACTTCCCCTTGGATAGCCATCACCAAGGCTCTGTTCTCCTCGGAAACAGACTGAAGGAGAGTTTCCAGGAGCTCCATAAGATGTTGTATGTATGCGTCCATACACGCCGCATAATTGCCTACTTTAAGATCAAGGACGGCCGCAGCATATATCTTCTTTGTGATGGTGTCCAATTTTTTCCCCTCTCTGTCCAAAGGGGAAGATGATGACCTTGGCGTGAAGCTAGACTGGGAGCCATCGACAATAGCCAAAGTCTGTCTAGGATGTTGAAAGAGCCTCAACAGCCCCGAGGAGGAGATCCTAATTCTCAATTTTCCTCGAAGTTGACGGGACCGTGGCAGGAGCTGTCATTGAACTCTTTGCAATGTTTTCCAAAGAGGGCAAATATGCGATTGCCAGTGGTGTGAGCACCTTCCCATGAACCCTCTTTTCAATAGGGTCAGCTGCCTCATCATTAGATCGAGCCATCTCTATCCCCAATGCGTTGGCCATCCATACTATTTGGTTGGTAAATGACCTTACGTCATCTGTGGGGGATGCAGACACCAAATCAACAAACGGCGATGGATTGGGTGACCTCTTGACATCCGATTTGTGGTAAAGGATCGGGACCGAGACCTAGAGTGGCTGGAAGTGTGGGACTCGGCAGGAGACCGCAGGAATGGCCTATTCGCAAACAGAGAGGCCCCTCTAGGTGGAACTGGAGTTGGGTGAGTGGTCAGGATCCTAGATTGCTGGACCACCGTCTACTGCCAATCTTGATGCAGTTGATCGGGCTCTACTAGAAGACAGTACTGGCCAGTCTCAACATTAAAGAACAGGTCTGAGTACTGCTGCAGAAGCAAATCTTGAGAAGCCCATCTAATTCGTCTTCCATCTTCATCGGCCTTGAGCCCAAGGATGCATTCCTGATCTCGAGAAGTGCTCGGGACCAGCTCTTCGGTACCGTACGGTATCAGGAATGGAGGGATAGGCTCCCGTATCTCTCCTTCAGACTCCGAATCGACTTGCACAATCAGGGTAAGTGGTTGTGTGGTTTGGTCGGTCGGTACCAGACCTGAAGAGAATGTCGGAGGAGGGGTCTTAATAATGTCTACACGTCCCTCCCGTGCAGATCTTTTTGGAGAAGCTGAATGGGCTCTTTTGTGGGATGAATCTCTTGCTCCCAGCTCCAAGTGCTTCCTCTTTGAGGATCTTTTGCCCGAGCTCTCTCCTCGCTCCTTTTCCAAACGTGAGGTTTTTTTGTCCTTGGAGGACTTCACTGAAGACCTCTCCTTGGATCTCCCTCGCTCCTTACCAAGGTGGAGGGCTGATCAACTGGAGCGGAATGAGTAGGTGCCAAGGCCGGTCTTAAGGCCTGTTCCCAAAGAGCAGCCTTCAGCTTGAGGTCGCAGTTCTTTAAGGCCTGGGAGGTCATGCCTTTACAAAGTTGGCAGGCCTTAGGGTTGTGTGCCTCACCGAGGCAAAGAACACAACAGTCATGACTGTCAGTGGTGGGGATCTTCGAATCACACAGACCACAGCGTTTAAAGGAAGCCATTTCCAAGACAACAAATTGAAGCCACAAGGCAAAACGAAGTCAAAAGTGTTCCGGGGTTGATCAATCAGCAAACAAGCACCAGTGACAAAGTCCAAAAGAGAAGTCAAGCCAGAAATATTTGTCAAAAACTGATTATCAATACTATTCCAGTAGGAAATGAGCGACTCTGAAGAGTGAAGTTCCTTGCTAGCTGCAGAAGTGGAGGACAAAAGGAACTGAGGAAAGAGCGGGAACATCAGGGGCTTTATAGAGGGCAGAGCTACCGCCAAAAAGTTGCAATTGGAAATTTGCCCAGTGATACCAGAACTTTCTGAGCTAGCTGCACAGGTGCAGATGTAACCCATTTGTGTGATTTGCAGAGACCACGAAGAAGAAAGACAGCAAGGACTCCTCATGCCTCAGGAACCAGCCACTGGAAGGAAATGTGGCAGCAGGACAGCCGGTGCTCTCATTAGGGCAGCTAGACAACTGCCTAGGATGAAGACCTCAGAGGGGCACACCACTGATCCATTTTGTTTGTTGTTAACTGTCAGTGAGTTAACTCTGACTCATGGTGACCCTGTGGATGAGACATCTCTAAGTCTCCCCGTCCTTACTGCTCTGCTTAGATCCTGCAAACACAGGCTCATCTCTTCCTTGTTTGAGTCCATCCATCTGGCATGCAGTCTTCCTCTCTTTCTGCTACCCTGTTTTCCAAAGAGGGCAAATATGCGATTGCCAGTGCTTTTTCACAATGTAGCCAAAGTACAGTGCCTCAATTTTATCATCTTGGCTTCCATAGGGAGTTCAAGCTTGAGGGGCACAAAAATTGCAAAGGACAACACATCCAAAATGAGATTTTGATGACCCTGAAATTGAAACTTAGAAGACACTTAAAACTGAATACAGTGGAACTTTGGTATCTGCTGTCTTGCCATCCGCAGATTTGAGTATTTGCGGACGGGAAGCCCGTGTTGTCCCCAACGGCGACACATGCATGTGGCCGCACTGCCATTAGGGACAATGGGACTTCAGAAATAACACATTCCTTGACTTCCTTGAAGTTCTGGTTCTTGGTCTATTATGCTTAGTAGTGCGAATCTGTTGCTTACACTGTCAATGAATTCAGTGGAGATATTGTTTAGATCATATTTTGGAATGTAATAATAATAATAATAATAATAATAATAATACCCCGCCCCTCTGAGTGCAATCGGGGCGGCTAACAACATATTAAAATTACAGATACAATCAATGTAATCAAACCCCAAGCCCTCCCCCCCTTAAGACAATATTAAACTAGTGCATATTAAAATCAAATGATTAAAATAAACAAAATGAAACATCAGTATAATAATATCTGATGACTGGTTTTGTTTTCTTATTCAGTTTTAATCATTCATAAGGTGATTCAAACTTATTTGTATGTTAAAATATTTCCTTTTGTCTTTGAAAAATGATCAAAGATTGTTGTATCACTTAGTCTGGCAAGTTAAAATAAATTTTGTGCTTTTCAAAATTTTTTTACAAGATTTTTGTTTTTGAAAATTGAAGTTTGCAAGTTTTATTGGGGTAGTGATGTAAGTAGTTAGCCTTGCCTTGGGGGCACAAACAGCCTAGCACCAGCACTGGGAGCAGGGACAATTTTCTTGGGTTATGTTGGAAGGTGGAGAGACTAGGTGGGAGAAGACCATCCAACTAACAAACAACTAGCAAACAAACAAATAAACATCCTCCCATCCTGGATGGCACAGGTTTGGGGGAATTTATTTATTTATTCATACATTTTGAACAAAAAATATATATGCTGTCTTTCTCCAAATGGGACCCAAAGCAGCTCACAACATGAATTAAAACAAGGCATGCAAATTAAAAATGAGTAATTAAAAAGTTTTGTGTGTGTGTGTGAAATCTACCAACATGAAAACACCAATGCTTTATTAAAACACTATAACCCAATTAAAGCCATTACAAGAACACTGCCACTGTCTATTTCTTGATATCTGCCCTCTGTGGTGGGTTGCCTCACTTAGCCTAATATCAGGGCTGGTCTTGGCAGTAGATAATTAAAAACAAAACTAATTTGAATCAAAACATAATCCATTCATATATACATCTAATCCCTCAGGGGAACCAAACAACTCTGCAATGACTTGAGAAGAAACAAGCAACCAATCAAATCCTGAAAATGTTCACATCATGAGGGCACCAATTAAAATGACAATTTCTGAATCATTGGAAGAAATAAAGCAAAGCTGCTGTCAATTTGGAGGGCTGCAGTTAAACGGCACACAGAATCGCTGCAGCCACCAGCAACTCTGCTAGAGCGAGATATACAAAAGTAAGACAAACTCAGACCCAAGTGACTATAAAGGAAAGAGAGAATGCAGCTTGTCCTTAAACAACTGATTATGTAACCATTCGGAAAGACTGACAGCACAGAAGTATCTGTACTTCCCACACAAGGGAAGTACAGATATCTATATCTGCAGATATTCTTGGACTGCAGTACCCAGCATTCCTCACCATTGGTTTATAGTTCCACAAGATATGGAGGAATGCAGAGTTCCCTCTATTGCTGCACAATAAACAGCAGGTTCCGGGAGTTGGAATGCCACTGAATGGGGAAAACTGCATGGTAGGAAAGGTTAAAGCCTCTCTCACCCACCTGCAGTTCAAATCCACCAGACTGCTGTATCTCATGACTGGTTTGGCCCAGATTGAGCTGTTATTTCCCCCCTAATTCCACATATGCCCCATCTCAACCCTTCTTTAAATAAATGCATTTGGAGACTGTGGAAGAATCAATATTTTCAATGTGCAATCCTGGAAGGAGCAGAAAGTGGAGACAGCACCACCAAAGTGCAGGTGCTTATGACTGCATCAGTGATGAAAAAGGAACCCTTAAATATCAACCTTTCAAGCTTAATGCTGAAACCATCTGGACTGTGTGTTCCAGGCATGTCGACAGATTCCATAGCAATCTGTCCCCTTAAGATTTTGGCAACATTTGCCTGCCTTCTGCTGTCAATAAAGCATCTTTGACATTGACCCAGAAGGTAATCTGATTTCCAAGGATGCTGCCACACAGCAGAAATAAAGCCGTTTCACACCCCTTTAACTTCCTCGGCTCAATGCTAGGGAATTCTGGGATTTGTAGTTTGGTGGGGCACCAGAGCTCTCTGACAAGGAATACTAAATATCTCACAAAGCTACCAGACCCAGAATTCCATTGCACTGAGTCATGGAAGTTAAAGTGGCATCAAATTGCTTTATTTTTGCAGCGTGGATACACCCCTAGTCATGTAAAACTGGATGGATGGGATGGAGATGTTGTAACCATGCAAGGCCAAGCACAGAGCCCTTAACCTGGTCTACTAATTGGAGAAGGATACCCCATACTACATCATCATCAGGTTTTTATTTCTATTTTATGCTTTGATTATATCTTTGTACAATGCTGTGTACATTGACAGCGCTTTAGAAAATAATAATAATAATAATAATAATAATAATAATAATAATAATGTCTTAACCATCTTTTCCCATGGATCAAGGTGGTGAACAACAGATTAATGTACAACATATATCATCTGTTAAAAAACATAACATTAGTTAAAAACACATAAACCAGTTAAAACACATAACAACAATTTGAAAGAACAAATAAGATCAGTACATATTGCCACGCAGGCTGGTTCAGCTGGAAATGGAAATATCCCTACATACTATGTGTGTGTGTTTTGACATAATTCATTTTCCCCAAAGAGCCTTCTCTCTACACAGAAAAAACATCCCAAACCATATCTCAGGTATACTGTAGAAATAATGTAATTTGATACCACTTTAAATGCTGTAGCTCCAGCCTATGGAATCCTGGAATTTGTCGTTTTACAAGGTCCTTAACCTTCTCTGCCTTGAGTCCCAGTCTGGGAGAATGTTGGACTATAAATAAAGGTAGGAAGGGATGGAGATAGAGATAGATAGATAGATAGATAGATAGATAGATAGATAGATCCCTCCCTCCCTCCCTCCCTTTATATGAAAGATACACACACAAACTTTCCTTTTTTAAAAAAAAAATGGTGCTTATTCTTCAGTAATTTGCATTCTGTAATCATGATTGTGCTGTGTTTTAAGTCAGTCTGAAATGTCAAAATACAGGTACTCAAAATATTGGTTTTTAATCCGGGTAGGAAAGCAGCCTCCTTCCCTCTCCCCCATCCCCTTTTCAGGAAAGTCCAAGCAGTTTTACAGTATGGACTGGAGTATCAGGGAGGACAGAAATGTTGTCTACTTCACAACATAAGTAATAATACAACATAGTTTTGGGGTATGAATGCAGGAAAGGGTCAAGGCCATTCATTCCAGCGTTTCTAATTACTTGATTGCATTGATGGCCTCCCCAACTCTTTATCATCCTAATCAATACTCTCCAGCCACAGGATTTGCAAAAAGCAGATTTTGAGGTCTAAATATATATTTTTTCACATCCACCACTTCTCAGCTCAAAGGCAGAATCTTGTCAACAAAATACTGTGCAAGGTATATGTGAATCTCTGCTTCAGTTTCTACTTTTCTGAGAGGGAGAGGGATTTCAAGGCCCTAAACAAGCCTTGAACCTTCTCATGTACTACTTTTAAAGTCAAGATTCTGGCTGTTCTCAACAGCATGTGGGAATGAATCACAGAATGGTAGGACTGGAAGACATTCCAAGGGTCATGTAGTCCTACTCTCAATGCAGGAACCCAGAGATAAAGCATCCCTGACAGATGGCTGTCCAACCTCTGTTTAAAAACCTCTGACTTCTCAGCCTTTCAAAGCTGAATCTGCTGATTTTTTAGAACAATTCAAGTGGATTGGTTAAATGTGTGATCCTCTGTATTTTTACTCAGATGTAAGTACTGCTGAGTTCTGCAATACAAGGTTTACTAGTAGGTCTGCTTAAAATGGCAGCCTTTGGCAGCCCCAAATTTACTCAGGTGGAAGACCTTGGCAAAAGTGAATTTTTCACTGGATGTTTTGATGCTGGAAGCAAAGGTTGGCAAAAGAGGTCTAGTATGCTTGGAACATCTTGTACTTTAGCCCTTGCCTGACTTGGCTGCAGAACAAATACAACTCTCTTACTGCTGCTTCCTACCTTGCACATTTACTGACCCCACAGAAGCACTGCTGCTCCAAAACCAATTTGCTCATCTAGTTCTTTCCTCCCTTCTTATTATTATTTGTCATTCTGTTCTTTGCAATCAATCAGTACATTTGAGCTCCTCTGAAAACCTGACTCCTGCAACAAGATTTATGGAGAAAGCAAGCTATCTACATTTTTCTTATTTGCATACAATTACAGCCAGACCGACCTGTTAGATCAGAACAAAACAAATTTGGGACCCCAAAACCAAGCAACACACGGAAAGTCACTGATTCCCTGAATAGATACTTTGCCCAGAGTTGCTGACTGTCCTTGTGCACCCAACTGTTTATATGAAACACATGGAAATGGCAGGGAGGAAGACTCCTCCAAGGGAAAAGGCTTTATTGAAAAGCGTTGCCATGCAAAGGAGAGGCCAGGGGCCATTCCACCTTATCCTGAAGCACAGCTTCTATCTTCCCATGTGATACATGGCACCATCTGCCAGCAATGCAAGTCTGAATTCTACACAAGACAAACAAGCTGGTCCCTTATAGAAGAATAAATGCACACATGTTCTGACAACAGCAATGGCAATATGGAGAAAGCAATAGGACAACACTTCAACCTACCAGGTCAAATTGAATTATAGGCCATACATGAACAAAACAAAGAAACTCCAGTGTGAAATTGCTGAATTGTAACTTATTAAGATGCAGGTTTGTCATTTGGGTACACACCTGGATTCATCTCTGAGCATGGAGGACCAAATTTCAGCAGTGGCTAGGAGTGTATTTGCACAGTTAAAGCTGGTTTACCTAAATACTCTAAAGCAGGGGCCAGCAACCTACGGCCCCTGGGCCGGTTCCGGCCCAGGGCCCGCACTTACCGGCCCAGGCGGACCCCTGCCGCTGCGCGTTTTGGTCGCTGCATGGCCGCACCCGCCATTTTGTTTTCCAAAATGGCAGCCGCGACATGCGCGGAGGTGGAGGCAGAACGTGCAGCAGCGGCGGTGGCGGCGGCAGCAAGCGCACGGGGGGCGCGCATGGCGGCGGAAGTTGTATGTGCACGCACCGCCATTTCCCCCCCCCCCCCCGGGCCCGCCAGAAGGAACGAGTTCTGGGGATCGGCCCCCAGCTCAAAAAGGTTGCCTACCCCTGCTCTAAAGGGACCAGATCCCGTCTGATCTTGGAAGCTAAATAGGGTCAACTCTGTTAGTATTTGGATGGGACAATGCCAACAAATACTAGGTGAGGTAAGCTATATTTCACAGGAAGGAATTGGCAAAACCTGAGTCTTCCTTGCCTAAGGAAATCTTATGAAATTCTTGGGGTTACCATAAACTGACAGACCACTTGAAGGAACATACACTCTCACACACTAGCTGCACTCATTTCTTTGTAGCACATGCCTTAGTTATATTCCATTTGGACTACTGCAACAAACTGTATGGGAGACTGCCTTTTAAAAGTGCTCAGAAACTTCAATTGCACCAAGAGACAGAGAGAGGTTGTGGCTGTTAACAGTTTGGATGCAAAAAGCATACAACTCCCTTGTTACAGCAGTTCCATTGCCTTCCTGGTCTTTAAAGCTCTACATCACTCAGGTCCAGGTTACCTGAAAGGCCATATCTTCCAATATGAACTTATTCAAGTTGTAAGACTTTTGGGGGAGGCCCTTCTCTTGGCCCCACTAGCTTCCTAGCTATTTCTGCTGGAAATATGAGAGAGGGCCTTCTCAATAACTGCTACCAGGCTTTGGGACTTCCTCCATAGGGAGGCTAGGATGGCTCTCTCCTTGTCGTCCTTTTGACAGTTCTGACAGGACCTGAGAAATTGATTGGTAGGGCTTTTAATAGTGTGCTGTTCTGCTGATTAGAATGAATTTTTATATATTTGCATTTGTAAATTTGTAAGTGTTTTCAATTGTGCTCGTTTTTACTTTTGTAAGCCACCTTGATTCACAGTACTGGAAGAAGGGTGATTTATATGAATGAATGAATAACAACAATTTTTTTAACTTTATTCATTTGAGTATGGGGAGAGAGAGAGTGAGAGAGACAATGGTTTCCTCTCCACTAAAGATGTTAATTCATTCAGTACTGCTAAGATTATTATTGCTGCTATGGAGAGCAATTCTGCATACATTTAAGTTTTGAATTGTTCAGACTGCACTTTTGGCATGACGTTTAACTCCCACTGTGACACCCCCCCTCTTTGCACTGGAGTGTGCATACAGTTCACAAAATGGGGCTCTGATCTGTTAAAAATGCCATGTCCCTTTCAAAGATATAGCTGTGTTAGTCTGGAATATGAGCATGCAAAGGGATCTTGTTGCACTTTTGAGACTAACTGAGCAAAGTCTTCTACTCAGTTTCAAAAGTGCTGCAAGATCCCTTTGCATACATGTGTTCACCTTGGAGGTGTCACAAAACTCTAAACTCCAGACAGTAGCAGGCAAACAGAGTACCACCTGCACAGGAAACTTTGGCAGGGAGGCAGCTGGCAACATTGCACTTTGGTGCTTCTGAAGTACAGGATGGAACAAGACTTGAAAGTATGTGACCCTCCACATTACCTTGGACTCCAGTTCCACAAACCCCAGTCAGCCTGGCCAGTGGTAAGGACTGATGAGCAGAATAGTTCATCAACTTCTCTAATCTGCCCATGTTTTTTGTTTGTTTATTTGTTTGTTTTTAATTTTTATTTTTCTACAATATTATCACATATACATTTCATTCTGATATTTTACCTAGGAATGTTGATCATAACATAAAACAATACAATTGTTAGTACTTCCACCAAATCTCACCTGCAAATCTTCAATTTTCTTTAAAAACGTATTTTTCTATTAATATATATAATCACACATCTATACTGCATTCTCAGAGTCTAAACCAATATATATTGTAAATTTCCCTTTGTATTTCCCCCCCAATTGGTACTTCTCCATATTACTTCATTATCTACATCTTACTTCCATCTATTTTTACAAAATTCATTAATTGGGAGCCACTCTGCCTCAATATCATTCATATCTTTCTGGTTAAGACAAGAAGTTAGAATGTCAATTTCCATCATTTCTATTACTTTCAGCAACCAATCATCCATTGATGGTAGTCCTTTGTCCTTCCATTTTTGTGTTGCTAATAATCTTGCCACTGTTATCATATATAGTAGAATTTGTCAATGTTTTCTCTCCAAATGAGGCAGTGTCTTATTCAGCATATTGTGTAAATAATTTTCTGGTCTCAATTCATAATTTATGTTTTGTATCTATGAAAGAACTAGAAAAGATCCTAAAATGCAAAGACATACAACTCAGCACAAAAGTCAGAATCATACAAGCCATCATATTCCCTATTACCAAGTATGGATGTGAGAGGTGGACAGTCAAGAAAGAAGATAGGAAGAAAATCAATGCATTTGAGATGTGGTGCTGGAGAAGAGTGCTGAGGATCCCATGGACAGCCAAAAGGACAAACAAATGGGTCCCAGAACAGATCATGCCAGAGATATCCCTCGAAGCCAAGATGACAAAACTTAGACTGCTGTACTTTGGACACATCATGAGAAGGCATGAATTGTTGGAAAGGACAATAACGTTAGGAAAAGTGGAGGGAAGTAGAAAGAGAGGAAGGCCACATGCCAGATGCATGGACTTTATTAAAGAGACCATGAATAAGAGTTTTCAGGAGCTGGGCACAGAAGCAGAGGACAGTGGGGGCTGGAGATGTCTCATCCATAGGGTCACCATGCATAAAGACCAACTCGAAGGCAGTTAACAACAACAACAAATCTGTCCAATCATAATATATATTTTCCTCCAATACATCTTTAATTTCAGGCAATGTCACGTGCTGTGCGTATGGGGGGGCGGCGTCAGGACAGCGTCGGACTGGGGTTGGGGCGGCCAGCTTGTGGCTGCTCTGCCCCAACTCCACCCTCAGGCCGGTCTGCAACGCCCCTTAGTCTTGTAAATTCTCACAATTTTAATTGGTGTTAAATGCCATCTATGCTCCATTTTCAGGTAATTCTCTTTTAGGCCTTGTGATTTGGTGAATTTTTTTGTTTTTGTTCTAGCGTACTTCCAACTTTCTGAATCAATTACTTTATCAAAATACGAAGCCCATTTTATCATCACATCTGAGATCAGATCATCTTCTTGTTCCCTGTCCCTTAGTAGTTTGTACAGATTTGCTGTTCTCTTCTTACTTGGACTTAAGAGAATCTTATCAATTTCAGGGGCATCATTCTCAAATTCTTCAACTTTTTGATCCATTAGAAATCTTTCCTTTAATTGCATATATAGAAGCCAGTGCATTCTGGGGTCTATAATTGAATTAATTCATTTATTGCTTTCATTTCATATTTATTCAATTGCACAGTCGCGCCTCCGTTTTTGTGGACTTCAAGTCCGTATTCCTTGCCTGTTGCAGGCAGCGAACAGAGGGGGACAAAATGGGGCTTGAATATCCACAATTTTCCATTTTCACAGGGGGTCCGGAACGCTCTCTCAGTCTTAGAGGAATGCAGTGACAAACCTCCTCTACATAAATCTTGCCAAGAAAACCCCAGGGCTACCAACTTCTGGAGCCAGCTTGAATAATAATAATAATAATAATTATTATTATTATTATTATTATTATTTTTATTCCGCCCCTCTGCAGCGCAATCGGGGCGGCTTACAACAGTTAAAAACACCAATACATATATTAATTCCCTAACCCACCCTCTCCTTAAAACAATATTAAACTAGTTAAGATTTAAAACATAAAATAGAATAGATAAAAAAGGAACATAGAACAATTAAAACAGCAGAGTAAAATAAGCAGTGACAGCTCAGGGGAACAAGTTAGCCAAAGGCAGGTAACAACAACAAATGTTCACACAAGGGCCTCTTTTCTGGCTACCATGTTTGTTTAATCAGGCTTTTAAACCACACAGTCCAATGTGTGTTTATTCAAAAGTACAGTAACAGTTAATTGCAGGTAAATGTGCACAGCATTGCAACCAAAGTAAATGAAACTAACCATGAAAAAAATAGGGCAACAAGAAATAAAATAGGTCAAAATGGCTAAAAAAAAGTACACACACACACAAAAAAAAATTAGTGATTTTAAAATTTAAAACCAGCTAGCATATTCTCACAAACCAAAGACAAAAAAAGCACACAAGTGTTCTTCACCTCCCCAGGCAACATGTCCAGAAGGGTGACAGGATGTCCAATACTTTGGTGATTCCTTGGAAATAATTGCCACCGAGGGAGGAAAAAATGATAATGTGGAAAGTAAAGCAAAAGACAATTGATTCTGAAGTTAATAAGAAAGGATGCTGACTACAGCAGCTAAGCCTTTGCATTCCACAAACAATTATGGCATGTAAAAGTCAGGGGTATCGGGAACCAACTAGAACATTCTGTTTCCCAAAGAATTTGAACAAAAAACCTTTGGCTCTTGAGGCAAACTCCCTGAGGCCTAGGGGAAGGCAATCTTGTGACCATCAGGGCTTCAACCACTTGGTTGGGGCTGATAGGAGCTGTAGTCCCAAACATCTGCACAGCATCAGTTTGCAAATGAATGCTAAACATGTATCAAACATTTGTTGTTGCTGCGTACCTTCAAGTTGTTTCCAACTTATGGCAACCCTAAGATGAACCTATCAAGGATTTCTTGGCAAGATTTATTCAGAGGATGTGTGCCATTGCCTTTCCCTGAGTTTGACAGCATGTGACTTGCCCAAGGTCACCCAGTGGGTTTCACAGTCAAGCTGGGAATCTAACTCTGGTCTCCAGAGTCATAATCCAAACTCAACCCACTGGTTTGTATATCAAACATATACACAATACACACACAGCTGCCCTAGAAGAACCATCACTGTTAGTTGATATGTACAGCTTTCTACGCTGAGATCTGAAGTGCCCAGGTTTAAAGTGGAGGGCAGAGTATAAAACTCAACTGGCATGCTTTCATGGAGAGACTGACAATGTGGGCATACATGTGGCTGGTAGATGCCTCTGTCCCAGTGGTCACTCTAGTTGTAGGGAAAGGTGGATCTTTCTCACATGCTTCTGTGCTACAGGCAAATATAGAAACGGCTCATACAAGGAGTTACTGGAGGCCTCCCTAGACAAATATCTAAATAATGCAACCACCAATGTAATCAGGAACTATGCCACCACAAAGTCCCAAGATGATTTTTGGCCCTAGTCCCAAACGTCAGAAGCAGGATTTGGCTGTGTGCTTCACTAACTGGCTGCTCTGTGAAACAAAGCTCCTCCTCCTAATCCTCAGATAAATTTGTATTTTTAAAAAATATTTTTTCTGTCTTTTAAGTGAGGCGAACAATATCAACCAGATAAACATTTATGTGGAGAAGGTGGTAAAAAAGGCCAAACCAGCATTTGATACTGGTATTCATGTTTGCTTTTTCAGTTGTGGTGTCAAGGAA
This sequence comes from Phrynosoma blainvillii, assembly GCA_026167975.1. NCBI lineage: Eukaryota > Metazoa > Chordata > Lepidosauria > Squamata > Phrynosomatidae > Phrynosoma > Phrynosoma blainvillii. The sequence goes on from JANUYF010000002.1 coordinate 368,903,939, forward strand.
AGGTCAGACTGCTTGCACTGTAGTTGCAAAATTTGTCATAAGATCTGCTTTTATCATTAGATCTATCTTCCTTATTAATCTTCCTTTCACTGCAGTTCTGCAGTATCTTCCAGACCCTGATGATCTGGGAAATGAATGTACCCTAATTTGTTGCTGTTATGTTTCCTGAAGGTGGCCCCGAAGCCAGGACCTCTCTGCTTAACCAGACTTTTCAGGCTACTCTCTCACTTAATCTGCTTGCTGATTCACTCTAGGCTGCCTCTTCAATTCTGGCCCTGATTTTGGGCCTTTGCAGATTGCTAGAAATAGTGCAAATTGAGTCCACTTTAACTGCCCTGGCTCAGTGCTAGGGAATCATAGGAATTGTATTTTTTTTCTGAGACATTGAGCCTTCCTTGTCAGAGCTCTGGTGCCACAATAAACTACAGTTCCCATGATTCCCTAGCTCTGAGTCAGGGCAGTTAAAGTGGACTCAATTTGCACTATTTCTGGCAGTCTGCAAAGGTCCATTGTCTGTCTGACCTGTTAAAGCTCACCTAAAATGCTAAAAATATGTAGCTGTTGACCCTCTTGCTGCCACTATGCAGAAAAGACTGGGCAAAGAGTGAATATGATTGAGAGTTTATGTTTCAGATTTCCATGTATGCATGGCATGGAGCCCTGGGCTGAAGTTTTTCCTTTAAAAAGATGGGTAAATTATTATGCACAATATGTGGATTACATTATCCCACTGACCATTCTCTATGCACATTCCAGGCATTCACTATGATCAATATGATCCACAACAGTGCCTGCTTCTTCTCTTCAGTAAGAATCAATACACCAATAGTGTATCCATGAAATGTATGAAATGATGCATCAAACTGGTTAGAAAGCTAGATTTAAATGCAGGATCGCAAGCACTTGCAGGTAAAGCACAGGCTATTTTAAAAAAATGAATTTTGGAGTGGCAGCAAGATTAGGATGCTATTCAAAAGATAAAAGGTACAGAGGAAAGTTTGATGTGGGCGTGCTGATTATTAAATCAGTGTACAGTGCCTAAGAAGGACGAAGGGGCTGCAGATAACACAGTTGCACTTGGCAAGAATGAGTTGAAATGGCAAGGCAGCTTGCCGCAAATGCTCTGCAGATGAGGAAGATGTTTAGCCAGCAATGTCAAGGGAAGAGGAGGGCATTGTTAGGAATCAGCAATCAAATTCAGTCAAAGGATCAAAGTGGATTTGGCTCATGAAACAGCTGTGCAAGAAATACCTCTGATCCAGATATAATTCTGCAGAGGAGAAAAACCAGGCAAGGGGCTGTGAGCTATGCCAGGTTAGCTCCCACAAGAGCTGCTAGCAGCATTGTCTGCCAATACACAAAATTTCCTAAGAGGAAGATAGTCTCTTCCTTCTTGACAGAATAATCTTTGCTCACTGTGATGTTCACCAATCTGTGCTTGGAAATTCCCTCCCCAACTGGCTTTATCAGAAAAGTAAAGCTAATAAAACTAGACCTGGCATTTTAATAACTGCATTCATTCAGAACAGTATTCCTAAATCTACAAGGGGGGATTTCAAACCTATCAATATTCTTATTTTATCAAAAGCTTGGGAAAGTTACTTCTCCCAGAAACCTGCAGCCAGCATGTTTGCTGTTCAAGGGATTCTGGAAATTATAGTCCAAGACCTAAATCCAACTGTTAGTCCCTAGCAGAGCAGACCCATTGAGTTAATGTGAGCTGGTAAGTCAACACTTAGGTAAGTTTCTTTGTTTCAATGGGCTTTCTCTTGTAAGGGGGATAACAACTGAATTTAAATTCACAAAAGTACTTTTGCCAAGCTCTGCATTTCACATGCTGGTATTATTATGCGCTTGGAAGCACCTGGAATAGACTGCATTGCTGACTCCTCCGATGAAAAGAGCAGCACAGCTGGAGTCCTCAAGCCACAGCTGGGGCCCACCTCTGTCTCTGGAGGATTGTTAAGGAGCAGTACTAAGGAGTACATTGGCACATGCTGTTAATCCTAGGCAAAGTGACTTGGCCACAAAAGGCTATTTCTGCACCAAGGGGACAAAGATATCTTGCCAGACACCTCCAAGTAGTGGCAAGGTTGGAATCTGTTAGTGAAGCTTCAGAATACTGGGCTTGGGTGGATGGTTGGAGGCTGAGTGCAGCAGGCAGATGCTTCACCAGAGAGCAATTATCTGTATAACTCAGTAGGCACACATTTTGCCACTCATCCAGGCATCTATGCCCTGGTTTTTGCAGCAGTGGTTCCCAACTTTTGGTCCTCCAGTGTTTGGACTTCGCCTACCAGAAGCCCCAGCTAGCTTGGCCAACAGTCAAGAATTCCAGGAACTGAAATCCAAAATATCTGGAGGACCAAAGGTGGAGAACCACTAATGGGTGAACAAGAGTAAAATTTGGGACTTGGGGGACAGAGACAGGGAAGGAATTCTGTTTCTCAGTTTGGACAAGGAACAAACTGTGCAACCATAGGCTTTTCACAAAGATCAGCGGCACTTCCTCCCAGTGGAGCTGCAACCTAAATTCTACAGCTATCTTAAGGATTTGAAGACTGTGTGAGAGGGAGAACAACAATAGACAATCCTGTGCTAACTTAAAGGCAACTAACGAATATATTGTGATGAAGGCATTCCAAGTCAAATTTATCAGATCTATGAGAACATTATCCTTAACTGAACTGAATCATTCTTAATAGAGATATGAGACCTCTAATTAATTTGATGGGGGAAGTCACCTTTAAAGTGGTGTAGTGATTTGAGTACAACTCTGGAGACCAGGGTTCGACTCTCGGCCATGGAAACCCACTGAGGAGACCTTGGGCAAGTCACACGCCGTAAGCCTCAGGGAAGGCAATGGCAAACCTCCTCTGAACAAATCCTGTGAAGAAAAGCCCACAATAGATTTGCCTTAGACTCAACATAAGTCAAAAACAACTTGAAGGCATAGAACACATACATACACCTTTAAAGACCCCAAACAAGAGAAAGAGCCAGCATGGTGTGTAGTGGCTTAAGTGCTGGACTAGGACTGCAGGGGACCAGGTTTCCAATCTCTGCTCACCCATGGAGATCCACTGAGTGATCTTGGGCAAGTCACACTTTCTCAGCTTCAGAAGACGGCAACTGCAAACCCCCTCTGAACAAATTTTGCCAAGAAAGCCCTTCAATAAAAGACGGTAATAATACTGAATTTCTCAAGTCTACATATTGTTACATCTGGAAAAATCTTTAGGTGCTGTAGGTAAAACATGCTAATTGTAGTCCAAATGAAAGAGTGCTACCTTTGTGGGAAGTAGAAGTCTCAAGGAATTAAGTCCAAACCTATTGCTTCCTCTTATTAAAGTTTTCCCTGTTGTGGCAAAATTCTTCAAATCCATATCAAGTATTCAGTATCTTTGAATCCAGGGAACATAATCAGGGGTAGCTGTGTTGGCCATGCAGAAAAATCCACAACCCACAAAATAATGATACCTTTATTGGCATTTATTTATTTATTTGCTGCATGGACAACATGGCTAAGGTAAAACTCTTTCATCTGGACAATTGGCAAGTTTTACCTATACAGAACCTAAACGTTTTTCCAAATTTCTCTGCCTAAGAAAGGGGCAATTAGCTTTGTACAGGATGGGCAGCCTGGATTTCAGGTGAAGTTCCTTTTCTGCTGCAGTTGAAATTTTATTACCTGTCTATTATCGCCCTCGGTTCCAGGTCCCCTCATAGTCAAGAAGGGGATTGGTTTCTGCCTGCATAGACCATCTTAACTGTTATGACAGAAAAGAAACATCTGAGAAAAAATGTAGCGTGACTCTAACACCGTCACTTTTCTTTTTGTGCGTGATTTTTAACATCTTTGCTTCTTGAAGAAGTGAGTGTAGCTTCAGAAGGCTGTATGTATGCTATTTTCTGCATTTTGGTTCGCCAATAAAGCTATCACTCTTTTGTGTCTGTAAACGTTTTTAACAGCACACTATCCTGAGTGCTTTCACAAATGAGTGACTAAAAAATTTATGTACTAACTAAAATTAGCCTTCTTTTTAGGAAGAGGAGCCTGAGTGGCAGCTTTTGGCCAAAGCAGTAAAAACTGCGAAGCTCTATGATTTTGGTTTCCAGATACTTGGAACCTGTTCATGTTTCAAACTACATCTCCCACAGTCCCTGAGTACTGGCCATCCTGGCTGGGCCTTCTGGGAGGTGGAGCCCCAAAATAACCAAAGGGGCCAGGATTCCCAACCCTTGAACTAAAAGCTCATCAATTTCCACTCAGCAGCTCTTCTAATATCTGACCATCCCTTTCTTGCTGGAGTATCTCTGGAATCAGCCAAGCAGGATTCACAGCAATGTCCTCCCCACCATGCACATTCTAGCCAACAGGGTAGCATGAAAAATGAGGTGGGGCTGAGATGAAATCAAAGCCCCCCTCCAAGTTAAGCGAGAGAGGCTGGAAAGCAGCTATTTCTGAAAATGCCTCGAGCATTTGGCTGGCTTATGTCAGAAGACAGGATCAGGATGCCAAAGTGAGTGTTGATAACTTGCCTGGAGAAGGTCATCCAGCACCTGCCTGAGATCTTGGAGTGCTACTGAAGGTCAGAATAGACAGTATAAAACTAGGTAGAGGTTGGAAAAGTTATTTTTTTAGAACTACAACTCCCTGCCGCTGAGTTCTGGGAGCTGCAGCACACACAAACATGACTAATAACTTTTCAAAACTCTGAATCTAGACAAATCAATGTCCTGACCTGGGATGAAGCCCCTTAATCTGTTCATATGTATCCGTATCTGCCTTCATATGGTGACCCCATTAATTTCATAGGGTTTTCTCAGGCAAGGAATACTCAGAGGTGGTTTTGCAAGTTTCTTTCTTTGAAATGTAGCCTACAGCACATTTGTTGGCTGCATCTCATCCAAGTACTAACACTGACCTTGCTTAGCTTCCAAGATCAAAAAGGATCTGGTGCCTTTAGGGCACTGTTTCCCAAACTTTGTTTCTCCAGATGTTTTGGACTTCAGCTGAAGTCCAAAACACCTGGAGGAGCAAAGTTTGGGAAACACTGCTTTAGGGTATTTAGGCCACATGGCTACTCTTAAGGGAAGTTGGAAGGTGAAAAGCTGGGACTGTAAGGAACATTAATGAGGCAGTGGCAGCCCTGCACAATACTCAGCCTCCCTAAACGCTCATAAGTTCCCACCCTGAATATGGTTTCCACAGCACATGTGCAACTACAACCCATGTACATAGAAAGCTGCCTTCTGCCAGACTACTGGCTCACTTAGGTCTCCCTTTCCTGGGTAATACCCCTATATGTTCCCCTTTTTACTGGCAGTGTGGCATGTTCCACATGGAAATTTCTGCATGCAAAACATGGGCTCTCACAGAGTGATGGATCTTTTTTCTTTTAATACACACAGACCCTAAAAGCACCAGATCCCATCTGATCTTGCAAGCTAGGCAGAATCAGCCTAGGTTAGTACTTGGATGAGAGACCACCAATAAATACCAGCTGCTGTAGGCTATATTTCAGAGGAAGGAATAGGCAAAAACACCTGAGTATTCTTTTTCTAGGATAACCGCATGAAATTCATGAGATCACCTTAAGTCAGTACTTCTCAAATGGTGGGGCGCACCCCCAAGGGGGGGCGTGAGGCTCCATAAAGGGGGGCTTGTTAGGTGTACTTATAACAATTTTATAGACAAATGATACTATTTACAGTCGCACGGGGGGCGCGAAATGTTTTTTTCTTCCTAGGGGGGCATGACAGAAAATAATTGAGAAGCACTGCCTTGTTGACAGGTGGCTTGAAAGTGTGCACATACACACCAACACATGCACAAACACATAGACACAGTAACAGCATCCCAGCAAGAGAAATCCAAAGTCTGTGAATCTGGCCTCTCCTTCACTCTCTTGCATTTCAGACTATATCCACGATTCTCAGTGCAAAAAAACAAACAAACAAAAAAACCCTCTCCACACAACACTGTGTTGTCCTGGGGTGGCTTCATTTGCTGTGGGAATCTTGCAAGGCTGGGGATATTAAAGACATAAATCTCTATGGAGCCAAGCGAGATGCTGTCAGGAGGGGGACATGGGACAGAGCTGCTAACAGAACCATCCTTCAACAACAGTGGCAGTGGAGGTCTCTCGTGACTCATTACGGAGGTGGCAAGGTGGCGTAGGCTGGGAGTGTCGGAGACAAGAACAAGAAGGTTTGCTCCTCCAAACCCAAGGAGCTCCTGTGCAAGCCAGCAACGACAAGGACGTTAATAGAGGGAAGAGAATGAGTCAGGGTCAGGAAGAGGAGGATTTTCACAAGAAACCCAAGTGCAAGGATGAGTGAGAAAGTTGCTGAATTGAGGAGAGGAACAAAAAGGCATGTGGTCCTGGAAGGGAGGCAATACAGATCACAGAAAGGGGGAATGGTCTGTATCTGCACTAATAACATATTTAGACCAGTTTAACTGCCACATCTCTTGCCAAAAGAAAATCTAGGAAATTATACTGTAATTTGGAGAAGGTGCAGGTCATATTCTGTTAATCTCAGTAAGTGAAAGGGTCTTGCAGCACCTTTGAGACTAACTAAGCAAAAGAAGTTATACCATAAGCTTTTGTAGACTTGGTCTCGCTCCTCAGATGTTATTCTCAGTCTCTCTTGCAGAACTACACTTCTCAGGGTTCTTTGGGACTGGAACTGACTCACAATTTATGCCACCTGAGCCAAAGGACAAATGCTCCTACCTCCAGTTCAGGATAGAAAGCCAACCGGAACTTGAATCTTATTTCAGCTCTGGTGAAAGGATGGCAAGTTGCCTCAGAAGGGCCAGGACAGGCTGCATGCCACGTACAGCTCTGACCCCAAACACTTTGCCACTGTATTGTACCATACTATTCCTCAGGCTCTACTTCCTGAGGTGAGTGCCTCATTCTACATAATGACTGGACAGGTCTGCTAAGGGGACAGAATTAGTATTGCTCAGTTAGGTCTGTGGCACATGCATGATCCTACAGGGAAATAGGTGGAAGGAATCATGAAATCTACCTGCTTCCTGAGTAAGATGGTGCTCTCTTCTGATAGCCAAATTAGACACGATGCTATCCACATTTCATCCCTTAAGTGCACCATAATTTATTTATTTATTTATTAATATATCATTTTTTTCCCTTATGGGACCCAACATGACAGCAGGTGGAGGCAAACTGGGATCAAGGGAGCAGCTTTAACCATTTGTTCCTGCCACAGTTGCCATGTGAATTTAGGCCAGAACTTGGGAAAGATACATTTTCTGAAGTACAACTTTAACAAAGAAGATTAAGCGAAAAGCAGGAGTAGATCTGTATGTGAAAGGACTATAATCCCAGTGCTAATACAGTTGGCCCTTCATATCTATAATGGATTTTTTTATCCACAGATTCAACTATTAAAAAAATATATACTGTACAATCCAAAAAAGCAAACCTTAAAACCCTGATACAAAACATCTGAGAATTTAATAAATAAATATTGAAAAGTTTATTGTAGGAGAAAAAAAAACATTTTTGGTTAATTGGGTAAAATATAATCAAGTTAAACTGGGAGGGCTTGCAATTCCTAATTTAGACAAATATTATTTGACATTTCAGTTTGTACAACACTAAATTTATTAATGCTAATGTAACAGTTGCATGGGTTCAAATGGAAAGGGGTGAAATTTTAGGTATAGCTGGTGCCTTTATTTTTCTACCAGTTTCCAGGAAAAATTGAAACGGATTGAAAACTCCATTCTGTTTGAGATGTTTGGGATATGGTCTACTTACCATATGTTAAAATATTTGCTCCAACTCAATCTCCTCTATGCCCCTTCTTAGTACAGTCACTCCTCCGTTTTCGCAGGGGATCTGTTCCACCCCCCTCCATGAAAATGGAAAATTGCCAATATTCAAGCCCCATAGTATTGAATGGCGGTGTGTGCCTGCGGGTGCCCCCCCCCCATTTTGTCCCTCTCTGTTTGTTGCCCGCAAAAGGGCAAGGGATGAGGACCCCAAGTCCGTGAAAACAGAGGGGTGACTGTGTACCCTAATTTTCAGCAAGGTGATAAATTTAACTAATAATAATAATAATGAAATTTATTTATATCCCACCCCTTTGAAACCAATCGGGGCGGCTAACAACAATAAAAACACATACATAATACATAAAACATCCCCATACTACCCTCCCCCCCTTAAAAAATTATTAAATCAAATTACAATTTAAAACAACAAATCAAGTAAAACAAATAACATATTAACAATAAGAGAACAGCAGCAACATTCTAATTTATATTGACAGGGAAGGCTGCGAGGACACTCCTGAAGAAGAGGATCCCGAGGCCGGGATTATTTAATCTGGAAAGGCCTGCCGGAAGAGATCCATCTTGACAGCTTTTTTGAAGCTGTCTAACGATGTTAACCGACGGATCTCGTCCGGCAGGTCATTCCAGAGTTTGGGGGCGACGACAGAAAAAGCCCTCTGGGAGGTCGTCGCAAGCCTCGATTTTTGGGGCTGCAGCAAGTTCCTCCCAGAGGACCGGAGGGCACGGGGAGGATTGTATGGAAGGAGGTGGTCCCTGAGATAGCTTGGACCCAAGCCATTTAGGGCTTTAAAGGTGACAACCAACACCTTGTACTGGGCCCGGAAGCTGATAGGCAGCCAGTGGAGGGACCTCAGAACCGGAGAAATGTGGTCCCTCCTAGATGTTCCTGACACAAGCCTGGCTGCCATATTTTGAACCAGCTGTAATTTCCGAGTCAAGCACAAGGGTAGCCCCATGTAGAGCGTGTTACAGAAGTCAAGGCGTGAGGTTACCAGTGCGTGCACAACGGTCTCGATATCCCTTACTTCCAGAAAAGGGTGCAGCTGGCATATCAACCGAAGCTGATAACAGGCGCTCCTGATCGTCACATTAACCTGATTCATCATCAGGAGTGACGAGTCAAGGAGCACCCCCAGACTGCGAACACAGTCACTGGAGGAGACTGTGACCCCATCCAGGACTGGAGGTTGCAACACAATTCTTGGTTTCGGGGCCGCTACCGTGAGCACCACCGTCTTGTCTGGATTCAGTTTCAATCTATTTTTCCTCATCCAGCCCATTACCGCTCGAAGACATTCATTGAGAGAGGAGACGCCATTGGAATTCGAGGCCGACGAACGAGACACGGAGAAACAGATTTGGGTGTCATCAGCATACTGATAACACCCAGCACCATAACTCCGTATAATCTCACCCAGCGACTTCATATAGATGTTGAATAACATCGGGGACAAAATAGCTCCTTGAGGGACCCCACAAGTGAGGTCCCTCTTACTGGAGCTACAGTCCCCGAGCAGCACCCTCTGGGACCTGCCCGAGAGGAAGGACCGGAACCATTGCAAAGCAGTGCCCCCGATACCTAACCCCCTCAGGCGGCCCAAGAGGATGCCGTGGTCTATCGTGTCAAAAGCCGCTGAGAGGTCTAGGAGCACCAACAGGGTCACACTACCCCTGTCGATGCTCAGACGCAGATCGTCGGTCAAAGCAACCATGGCAGTCTCAACCCCAAAGTCTGTCCTGAAGCCGGTTTGAAATGGGTCTAGATAATCGGTTTCATCCAAGACAGCTTGGAGCTGAAGAGCAACTGCTCTCTCGATTACCTTGCTCAAAAATGGCAGCAGTGAAACAGGCCTGTAATTACTCATATCCAGGGGGTCCAGGGAAGGTATTTTCAGAAGCAGCCTAACAGCCGCTTCCTTCAAGCATGATGGAACATGTCCTTCCCTGAAGGATGCACCGATGATATCCGTGAGGAATCTCATCAATGCATCCCCCCCCGGACTGCCAGCCATGATGGGCAAGGGTCGAGAGGGCAAGTTGTCTTCCTCACCTTACCAAGCAGCTTGTCCACGTCCTCGGTACTCACAGATTGAAGCTGATCCAGTATAACTACATCGACGGAGTCACTGGACGCCTCGCCTATAGACTCTGTTTCAACAGTGGCGTCTAAGTCGGCTCTTATCTGAGAGATTTTATCTGCAAAGAAGTTGTTAAATGCGTCACAGCAGGACGTGGTCGGGTTAAGTAAGGGATTTGGCGCAGGGGGCACCTGCGTCATCTCCCTCACCACCCTAAACAGTTCTGCTGGACGGGACTCTGCAGATGCAATACGTGCAGAGGAGAAAGCTCTCTTCGCTGCATGTATAGGACCAAAGAAGGTTCCTATGGCGAGTTCTGTCAGATAAGAGTCGAGTCTTCCGCCACTTGCACTCTAGTCGTTGTCCAAACTGCTTCATCCTCCTAAGCTCTGGTGTATACCAAGGCCTATGGTCTGAAGCGGGATGGCAAGAACGCTTGGGAACGATCGTGTCGATAGCCCTGGTAAGATCGGTGTTCCAAGTATTAACCAGAGCTTCGACAGGGTCACCGGCATTCTCAACCATTAAACCCTCTAAGGCTCTCTGGAATCCAATGGGCTCCATTAGCCTTCTAGGGCGGACCATTCTAATGGGTCCACCACCCCCGGTGGGGCAGATATTGGCTCTCAGTTCCATCTTGACCAGGAAATGATCCATCCATGACAATGCGGAGGTACTTATTACCTCCGCCCACAGATAATCCTGTTCCGTACTGAAGACCGCATCGAGTGTATGACCTGCGCAGTGAGTGGGCCCGTTGACCAATTGGGATAGGCCCATGTTTGTCATGGTCTCCATGAACTCCCGAGCCGTGCCTATTAAACTGGTCTCGAGCGGGATGTTGAAGTCCCCCAGAACCAAAAGTCTGGGGGTCTCCAACAACAGCTCAGAGACCAGTTATGTCAGCTCGGTTAGGGAGTCTGCTAGATAACAGGGTGGTCGGTAGACTAGCAGAATCCCCAAGCTATCCCTGGTCTTCAAGCTCAGGTACATACACTCGAAGTGGGCTGTGTTCTGGACAGGTAACCTGGTCAAGGTCAGGTTGTTCTTATGAACTAGAGCCACTCCCCCCCTCCCCGCCCACTTCCCCTCAACTAGTTTGTCATTTGGAAAGAAAAATTGTTATATAGGCTTAGAAATCTGTTTATAAGTGGTAGATCAATATCAGGAGGACAATAAGCAGAAAAATTGGAAGACTATACCCCTAGTTGGCTGAACAAATTTCAAGTCCTCATGTTTGCCTCTAGGTTATAGAAGGATACTGGTCCATCCAGTTCCCTGACAACCTTTGAGACATATTGTCTCAATGCTTCTAACAGATCTAAGGGACTGGCCTCTGAGATTTATAAAACAATCACTGAGATTACAGATGGATCCAATAAAAGATTTAAAGGTGCATGGGAAGCTGAGCATGGAGTACCCATGGCTGAAAATAGAATACGATTTGGAGATCTGCCCCAATTGTACATTGCTCTGCTTGCAACTGTAAAAGAGGTTACTATTAACGTGATACATAGTTGATATCAGTGCCCCTTAAGACTACATAAAATCAATAATAATTTGTCAGACAGATGCTGTAAAAATGTTATTACATTGGAACAACAACTGTGAAGTTGAAGGCTTTCACAGCCGGCATCTTCCAGGCTGTGCCATTCAATACAGTACAACACACAAACTAACCCCACCATTAATTAACATGAAAAACCACTTCCTCCCAAACAAGGGTCCCACAGGTATATATACTCCACACACTTCCATGCCACCACCCTCTGAAGATGCCAGCCACAGTTGTAGGTGAAACATCAGGAATAAATTCTTCCAGAACGCAGCCACACAGCCCAGAAAAAACCACAGAAAACCACCAAAAACTCTAGCTAGTACCAGTGGGAGCTTTTCTTGTATTACAATTGTAAGTGCCTTCCCATTAAGAACAGTCTTCCAACAAAGACTTAAAGCCCTTTCCCAATCAGCCATGCTCCCAATATCTCTCCCCCCCCAATTTTTTTGGCACTGCCCTAAAAAAAAATCATACAAGTACCCATGTCTTGAACAACATCTCATCTAGTCTGCCCCTTCCTCTTATTTCCAGAAATATTCTAGGTATTACTTTGAAGCACTGACCTTACTATCTTACCAGCGCAAATCTCTAAACTGTCAAGCAAAGAGATCAGCCTTCTAAAATGGAAAGCATGACAACATCCATAACTTGACACAGGTTGGTAGGTAGTAGATTGGATAAGAGCTAAGCACCTCACTCCTTGTACCATTCTGACTGAGAAAGGGAAGGGAAGAAAATAGCCTTTGGATCAATAAGGAAGAAGGGCAAAGCACATGGCAAGACTGGCACAAGGCATTTTGCTGTCTGCACAGCAGCAAGTGCTTCTCCCTGGCCAAGTCAAAGCCACATGATTTTGGTAAAGGAGGCAAAAAATTCCACAAATATTTCTCCCCAGCGGTAGAAATACAAGAACATAAACAACTATGTACTACAAATTAACTATTTGCTATTGTTTCATGACACCTAGAATCTGCTGCCTCTGCCAGAATGATGTAGTGGTTTCAGTGTTGTATGTGACTCTGGGGACCAGGGTTTGATTCTCAACTTGGCCATGAAACCCACTGAGTGACCTTGGGCAAGTCACACTCTCTCAGCCTCAAGAGAAGGCAATGACAAATCTTCTCTGAACAAATACTGCCAAGAAAACTTCATGATAGGGTTGCCTCAGAGTTGCCACAAGTCGGAAACATCCTGAAGGCACACAACAACAACAAATGGTAATTACAGACCTGTTTGGTTCACCTCTTCAAGTTAAGAATATAGGGAAAGCAACTGCACAGTTCTTCATATTTCTGACTTGAAAGGCAGATAACCCCAAAGATCTGAGATAAGAAAGTCCAAGAAAAGTGCTTTCTCTCACGCAGCAGAAAGAAAAAGAGAGAGAGAGAGAGAGAGAGAGAGAGAGATATCTTCCACATGGTCCAGTGAGCTGGAGATAGAAATGGATTCAAATCCTTGCTCAGCCATGACACCACCCCCTTCCAGTTTCAAAGCTAAAAGCAGCAGAAATAGGGAATGAATCAAAATAGGTCTGTGGTTTTGGGGAAAGGATGGGGGTTGCTCTTTTACATTCACCATTTTCCCTATATAAATTGTTCCAGTGAAGTTACTAAGATATGTGGATCTAAGATAAGCAGATCTAAGATAATCTAAGATACACAGATGACACCATACTAATAACAGAAAATGTCAGAGACTTGAAACAATTATTAGGGAATGTCAAAGCAGAAAATGCAAATGCAGACTTACTGCTGAACATAAAGAAAACAAAAATAATGACCATGGAGGACCTACATGCATCCAACCTCGACAATGAGAAAATCAAAATAGTAAAAGAGTTCTAGTACCTTGGATCAAACATCAATCAGTAAGGAGACTGCTGTCAAGAAATCAGAAGACGACTAAGAACAGGAAGGACAGCTATGAAAGAACTAAAAAAGATCCCAAAGAGTAAATATGCACAACTGAGTACTAAGGTTAGAATTGTACAAGCCACTGTTTTCCCTATTACCATGTATGGATGTGAGAGCTGGACAGTGAAAAAAGTGGATAGGAAGAAAATCAATTCATTTGAGATATGGTGCTAGAGAAGAACACTGAGGATACCATGGATGGTCAAAAAGACAAACAAATGGGTCCTTGAATAGATCAAGCCTGAAATCTCCCTGGAAGCCAAGACAATCAAACTAAGTCTGTCATATTTTGGGCGCATCATGAAAATCATAGAATCACAGAGTTGGAAGGGAGCACAAGGGCCATCCAGTCCAACCTCCCTGCCATGCAGGAACTCAAAATCAAACCATTCCCGACAGATGGCTATCCAGCCTCTGCTTAAAGACCTCCAAAGAAGGAGACTCCACCACACTCTGAGGGAGTGTGTTCCACTGTCGAACAGCCCTTACTGTCAGGAAGTTCCTCCTAATGTTGAAGTGGAATCTCTTTTCCTGTAGTTGCATCCGTTGTTCCGAGTCCTATTCTCTGGAGCAGCAGAAAACAAGCTCACTCCCTCCTCAATATGACAACCCTTCAAATATTTAAATAGGGCTATCATATCACCTCTTAACCTTCTCTTCACCAGGCTAAGCATACCCAGCTCCCTAAGTTGTTCCTTATAGGCATAGTTTCCAGACCCCTCACCACTTTAGTCACCCCTCTGGGCACGCTCCAGTTTTTCAACATCCTTTTTGAATTATAAAGCAAAGCAGATTCATTTATATACCGCTTCATACCGCACTATGCAGTGTCTAAGCGGTTTACAACTGTAAGCTCATTGCCCCCCAACAATCTGGGTACTCATTTTAGCGACCTCAGAAGGATGCAGGCCTGAGACATGCCTGAGCCCTGGCTAGCACTCGCTACCTTGTGGTTTATGAGTGAGTGGCTGCAGTACAGACATTTAACCACTGTGCCACCAGGGTGCAGTTGCTTTCCCTATATTCTGAACTTGAAGAGGTGAACTGGACACAGCATTCCAGGTGGGGCCTGACCAATGCAGAATACAGTGACACTATTACTTCCCTTGATCTAGATACTATATTTCTATTAATGCAGCCTAAAATTGCATTAGCCTTTTTAGCTGCGGCATCACACTGTTGACTCATGTTCAACTTGTGGTCTACTAGGACTCCTAGATCCCTTTCACACGTAGTCTCCTTAAGCCAGGTGTCTCCCATCTTATATCTATGCATTTCATTTTTTTGCCCTAAGTGCAGTACCTTACATTTCTCCTTGTTGAAATTCATTTTGTTATCAGGACTGGGCATTACAGAGCCAGAAAAAGGATCTAGGTAAGGGCTGAAATCCCAGATCCAAATCTCCAGCTTTCTAATCTGTTAAAGTCATTTTGAAATTTTCATCCTGTCTTCTGGGGTATTAGCTATTCCTCCTAATTTGGTGTCATCTGAAAATTTGGTAAGCATGCCCCCTTTTCTTTCATCCAAGTAATTGGTAAAGATGTTGAATAGCACTGGGGCCAGGACAGAACGCTGTGGCACCCCACTGGTCACTTCTCTCCAGGATGAAGAGGAGCCATTGCCCTTTGGGTTTGGTCAGTCAACCAGAAGGCACAACTCATTAGAAAAGACAGTAATGCTAGAAAAGATGGAGGGAAGTAGAAAGAGAGGAAGACCGTACAGTAGGTGGATAGATACACTCTATTAGGAAGATCACAGATATTAATCTACCTATAGGACTTAAGCAGAGCAGTGAAAGATAGGGGGTCTGGGAGATGTCTCATCCATAGGGTCACCATGTGTCAGGGTCAACTCAAAGGCAGTTAATAACTAGGGGCCTTTACAGACTGATAGAAATAATGCAGCTTGAGTCCACTTTAACTGCCCTGGCTTAATGCTAGGGAATCATGGGAATTGTAGTTTTTTCTGAGACATTTAGCCTTCTCTGTCAGAGTTCTGGTGCCACAATAAACTACAGTTCCCATGATTCCATAGCACCGAGCCAAGGCAGTTAAAGTGGTCTCAAGCTGTATTATTTCTGGCAGTCTGTAAAGGCCCTAAGTGAAGTTATTATCCACTGGTGTGTGTGTGTGTGTGGGGGGGAATAACAGATGCCTCTGACTATGTATGTATGCATGCATACATATATGTATGTATGGTTGTTGTTGTTGTTGTGTGCTTTCAAGTAATTTGCGATATATGAGAGCCCTATAATATAGTATTCTGGGGCTGAGAGTGTGTGACTCACCCAAGGTCACCCAGTGGGTTTCCATGGCTGAGCAGTGAATTGAACCCTGCTCTCCAGAATCACAATCCAACACTCAAACCATTGCACCACAGTGGCTCCCATATATGTATGTGTGTTTAAATACTTGTGCCCTTTCTTTAGGGTGAAAGCTACATGTGGTGAAATTCCCTCTTCCACAAAACTTTTAAAGCTATAGGAGTCCGGCCTTCTTTTCTATGTGGCTAATTTATCTATCTTGCAGGGTAGTTGCTGGGCATGAGCAGGATTGCCTGATCCCTTTGTGTACTGTTAGCAGCAGCTGGAAGTGCAGAAATCAGCAGGGGAAGCTTTTCAAAACATGGCTGCATAGCCAAGAGTTGCTAACAGTGGCAGGATGAAAAGCTGGTGATGATTCTAGATTCTAGGCTGTAAAGTGTTTTGCAAATTTAAAAGACACAGCAGAGTCCTAAATGACCAAGTTCCAGCTGAAATGACAGCAGGCCTGCTAAAGCTCTGTTGAATCCAAATCCCTCCCAACCAAGGAGTATTAGAAATCACTTCCATCTTCCCTCACCCTGGTCTAAATGTGAGCTGGCATTCTGACTTTGCCTCTGGACTGGTGGAGATTTGGATCTGGGATTTCAGCCCTTACCCAGATAATTTTTCTGGCTCCATAATGCCCAGTCCTGATAGTCTTGATGAGAAATCTGTACTTAGGCTACTGTTGGAACAGAATATGGAGAAACAGAATGGCTCCCAATTGGCATATGGCCAGACAAGGCTGCATATTATCATTGTATTTGTTCAACTTGTATGCAGAAAATATCACATGAAGAGCAGGTTCAGACTCAGAAGAAGGAGAAGTGAAGATAGGATAAAGGCACATCAACAATGTAAGATTGCAGTATGACACCATACTACTAGCAGAAAACATCACAGATATGGAAAAGCTACTAAAGGAAGATCAAGGAACAAAGTGCAAAGGCAGAATTACTGCTGAATATAAAGAAAACAAAAATAATGACCACAGAGGATCTGTATAAATTCAACTTAGGTAATAAGGAAAGCAAAATAGTTAAAAAGTTCCTGTACCTTGGATCAAACATTGTTAAGAATGGAGACTGCAGTCAAGAAATAAGAAAACGAAGAATGGGAAGGGTAATCATGAAAGAACTAGACAAGATCCTAAAATGTAAAGATATACAACAGACCGTAGCACTAAAGTCAGAATTGTCCAAGCCATTATATTCCCCATAACCAAGTATAGGTGTGAGATCTAGACAGTGAAGAAAGCTGACAGAAAGAAAATAAACTGATACACACTCATACACAAAAAAAATTCATACACTCTTTATCCAAATCACAATGAAGAACAACAACGAGCAACAAAGTCCAAGCTCTTTTTCTTAGCCTGAAAAATCAGAATACAACTTTAAAAAAAGCAAGAAAAGCAAGAAATTAAGAATACATAGAACACTTATTCAAATGACAACAGCATGTTTAACATCTTCTCAAGGAGATTTAGGGTGGTTTTTGTGTCTGCAAAATGTTAGCAAAGTATTACAGACTCCCTCTGCTTAAAGTTCAAAGAAGTTGTGTCCCCCACTCCTGCTTCATCGTCACACTCCATAACACAGTGTCAATGCAATGCAGCACAGCCAACGCACAACAAAACACACACACACACACACCTCCATATGTGTTTGCATGTAAATGAATGCAGACTCTTAAAAGCCTGGCACCACAGCAACCTGCTAATGAGGCTAATGAAGCAATGTCAACTGTATCTGTTCCAAGGATAACCGCAGCAGGAACTTCGGAGGCAATGCAGTCTGCTATGACACATAATGGCTCAGAGGCTGGGCCGATAATATAGAATGGTGGACACTAGGAAATACAGAAACAGGAAAGACAGGGGGAGAGACAAGAGAAATAGAGGCTGCATCTGCACTGCAGAAATAATCTGGTTTCAGACCACTTTAACTACTATTACTCAATGCAAATTCCCCATTCCCAGAATTCCATAGCATTGAGCCATGGCAGCTAAAATGGTATCAAACCAAGTTATTTCTGCAGTGCGGATGCAGCCAGGGAGAGAGAGAATAATTCCTTGTTCTATATGTACCCCACTTCCCAGGGAAGAAGGAACTGAAGGGAGAAGGGAACAGGGCTTGTGCCATCCAGCTCAAGATATTGACACATCCACATTCCTGGTTATCGTGTCACATAAGAGTGATACAGACTAGCCTAGCAGAAGGCTTTGATAGCCAGCCTAGCACAGATCTTTGGCAGAGGAAGGAGAGAGTGCATGATTTGTGGTGGTCACTAAGACTGCATGTAATTTTCATGCTTGGGATCACAGCCAACTACTAGAGAGCAGTGGCACATAACAAAGTTTGGAGGGACTTTGACAATGGTGTTGTTTGTTTGTGTAAGTATGTGTTAACTAAATGAAACTTGTGTTGTGGGTTCATTAATGCTATGGGTTTGTTAAACCGCAAAGCCATTGTGCCTGCTCTGAGGATAACAAGCTCAGCCAGCTCTCCTGAGACATCTTGCTATGTCACACAATGCCTCAGGGGCTGGGCACATAATATAAAGTGGTGGAAGCAAAGTAATACAGGGGAATGGGGGAGATTATTGCTTATTCTGTTTGTATCTCACTTCCCGGGAAACTGAACTGAAGGGGCCATAGCTTGCGCTGACAGCTCAAGATACTGAGCTTTGACACATCTAGACATGACATGTCTTGGCTGTTGTGGCACAGGGAGCGGTTTGAAAGAGAGAAAATGTGCGAGTTGCATTGGAGACTAGGGTCTCTTTCACTCACCCAGCAATATCTACTTTTCATACTTCGGTGGGTACTAAACCTGTACAACACAACAACACATAACCAAGTTTGAAGACAATTTAACAATGTTGTGTATGTGTGTTACTTACAACTCCACATCAATCTTCAGTAACTACTTGTGTGACAGCACAGTACTTACTGTTTATTGTCCCAAACAACTCCAAATCTATTATTAATTCAGCCATACCTACAGTGAAGCTGTATGTTCCTCCGAATGTTTAATACACAAGAAACCACTTTACCTTATATATTTTTTTACTCTTCATTGTTTTTGCTTGTAAACAACAGGCTTCTCAAGCCTTCTGTGGGATACATAAAAGAGAACCAGTATTGATCTGAGTGTTGGACTATGACTCTGGAGACCTGGATTCAATTCCCTGCTCAGCCGTAGAAACCCACTGGGTGACCTTCGGCAAGTCACACACTCCCAGCCCCAGAAAACCTCCTGATAATTTTGCCTTATGGTTGCCATAAGTTGGAAACAACTTCAAGACACACAACAGCAATAGCCCTGTTCTTATGTAGAATGAAGCTGCAGTTTCTGAGAGGTGGCAGCAAAGTAGTGATGAAGGAGGGTGCTGTGTGCCACATGACTTGCTCTGAGCTCTCTAAGGTCCAAACATACTGCAGAAATAATCCAATTTTAGACTGCTTTAACTGCCCTGGCTCAATGCTAGGTAATCCTGGGAATTGTAGTTTATTGTGGTACCAGAGCTATCTGACAGAGAAGGCTAAATGTCTCACAAAACTACAGTTCCCAGAATTCTCTAGCATCCTGGAGGACAGGAGAAGTCCCAGAAGACTGGAGGACAAACATTGTCCCCATCTTCAAAAAGGGGAGAAAAGAGGATCCCAACAACTATCGCCCAGTTAGTCTGACATTAATACCGGGAAAGATTCTAGAACGGTTCATTAAACAGTCTGTGAACATTTAGAAAGGAATGCCATAATCACAAAAAGTCAACACGGATTTCTCAAAAACAAATCATGCCAGACTAATCTGATCTCTTTTTTTGATAAAAATTACCAGCTTGCTAGATGAAGGGAATGTGGTAGACATAGCATATCTTGATTTCAGTAAGGCTTTTGACAAGGTCCCCCACAATATTTTTACAAACAAGATAATAAAATGTGGGCTAGAAAATACAACTGGTTGGTGGAACCCAGAATCCAAAGGGTGCTCAGCAATGGCTCCTCTTCATCCTGGAGAGAAATGACCAGTGGGGTGCCACAGGGTTCTGTCCTGGGCCCAGTGCTATTCAACATAGAATTATAGAGTTGGAAGAGACCACAAAGGGCATCCAGTCCAACCCCCTGCCATGCAGGAACTCCCAATTAAAGCATCCCCGACAGATGGCCATCCAGCCTCTGCTTAAAGACCTCCAAGGAAGGAGACTCCACCACACTCCGGGGGAGTGTGTTCCACTGTCGAACAGCCCTTAATGTCAGGAAGTTCCTCCTAATGTTGAGGTGGAATCTCTTTTCCTGGAGCTTGCACCCATTGTTCCAGGTCCTAGTCTCTGAAGCAGCAGAAAACAAGCTTGCTCCTTCCTCAATATGACATCCCTTCAAATATTTAAACATGGCTATCATATCACCTCTCAGCCTTCTCTTCTCCAGGCTAAACATCCCCAGCTCCCTAAGTCGTTCCTCATAGGGCTTGGTTTCCAGACCCTTCACCATTTTAGTTGCCCTCCTTTGGACACGCTCCAGTTTCTTCACATCCTTTTTGAATTGTGGTGCCCAGAACTGAACATCTTTATCAATGACTTGGATGAAAGAATAGGGGGCATGCTTCTCAAATTTGTAGATGACACCAAATTAGGAGGAGTAGCTAATACCCAAGAGCAGGGGTATGCAAACTGTCCCCTTTAAGGGCCGAGGGACGTCAGCTCCCAGAATCCCAGACTATTGGCCAACATCCCAGACTATTGGCCAACATGGCTGAGGCTTCATGGCCGGTGGAATCTCCTTCTTTGGAGGTCTTTAAACAGAGGCTGGATTTGGGCACCTGAGGAAGTAGACTAAAGTCTATGAAAGCTCATACTGCCAACATCTTTCCTTCAGCTAGTCCCAAAGGTGCTACAAGATCTCTCTACATACTGACTCTGCAGACTAACATGGCTATATCTTTGTATTTCTAAATGCTCAACTGAAGTTTTAAGTTACTACGATGCTTCAGATTTGAGGACTGAAGGACATTTCATTTGAAACAGAATTTTTATTGGGGTCATTATTCCCGCTGTAGCTACATCCCTGATTGCATCCCTTGTTGGGAGAAAGGTGGAACATAAATTAAACAAACAAACAAACAAGTGCTCTGTCTCCCCATGCCTAAAACCATGGCACGGGGTTGGACTGGATGGCCCTTGTGGTCTCTTCCAACTCTATGATTAATCTGATAAGCCAAGTCATATCAACCACTAAAGATTTCAGGTCATATCAATCACCTCAGCTTTTCCAGCTTGGCTTGAAGGAGAAAGTGAACTCCCTCCCTTTCTACTCCAGTCAAACACTCTGCATATTAAGTATACTAAAAACCATAAAGACTTTTTCTGCAGTTTAAGGAATTTTTGCACACACACACCCCCAAAAAGACTTGAACCCCTACAAATCATTGTGGTTGAATCACATTTTAATCGACTGAAATGAAGAGTATTTTAATTGTGTAGACAAGCCCATTCTCTCATAGAAAAGTTAAAAGGACAGGTTATAGGAAGAATAAAATCTCCTTGCTGAAACATCTCTTCTGGATGCTGATCCCTCTTCAGGCAGAATTCAAAGTGCTGGCTATGACCTTTAAAGCCCTAGACAGCATGGGTCCAGACTACTTGAAAATCCATATCTCCCTACATTAGCCTGGCCATGGTCATCTGTAGAGAAAGGTTTTCTTTCAGTCCCACCACCATCACAGGAACCCTGGTAAAGACATGAGAGACAGCCTTCTTGGTGTTGTGAAGATCCCTTCCCTTGCAGGAGCAGCTGGAATCCTTCCTATTGTCTTTCCACTGGCAAATAAAGACCTTTTTATTTTAAGAGGCATTTAGTTCTTAACACATTGCAGCAAACAGAGGTTTTATGGGGTTTTAAGGGGGCAGGGATGTATTGTATTATGTTTTAATCGTCTTCTCACTGCTGCTTTTTAACTTGTGTTTTTATAAATGAATTTTACTGTAATTTAATTGTGTTTTAACTTTTGTACTAAGAGTGTTTTAACTGTACAGTCAGCCCTCCACATTTGCAGGTTTGACTTTTGCGGATTAAGCTTTCTCTAAGAATCTCTAGGTCCTCCAGTGCAACTCTGCTGGAGGTTGACTATAGATTTGCACTGGAGGACCTAGAGATTCCTAGAGAAAACAACTTTCTAGGCATTTATACTCTCCAGCATAATTCTATTGTCAACTTCTGCTGGATGTTGCCAATAGATTTGCATTGGGGGACCTAGAGATTCCTAGAGAGGTGTTCTCTCAGGTGAAAAAAATAGTGTTTTTTTGTTTGCGGATTTTCCACTTTCACAGGAGTCCTTCACCGCTAACCTCAGCAAATGTGGAGAGCCCACTGTATTGTGTTTTCAAAACACTGTATGGCTGCCCTGAAACCTGTGCTATAGTCCAAAAATACCCCAACTTTTGCAAGCTCTGCTCATTTGTTACATTACCACAAGCAGCAAATCAGATAACAGTTATTCCAGACTAATTCTAGGAGTGCAAGGTGCGCACTCCTTTGAGTTGGTCTCAAAATAATCTGGCATGAAGCCCAGGTGGTATTCCTTTACATGAAAACATGACAAGTATGTTGCTTCTTTGAGTGTGGTCTGGACTGTTGCAGACTGCATTGCTGCTCTCTTGCCAAAAAGTACATTCATGTTCCTAAAAAGAATAATGCCAGTGGACGCACTTGAATGTTCATTTTTTTTAACCTTCTGGGACATCTGTTGGTTCTCTGCACAACTGAGCATGACAGAAACAGTGTAAAGCAACACAACAGAGGGAGGAAAGCACTTTTTTAATTTAACCAAAATAATTACCCATGCAGAGATTTGATCTGTAATTACTTTTCCTCATTTAAAAAATACTTTGAATTATGCAGCAGTGTAAGAGGTGGAGGGAAGGACATGTTTCATCAGGTCTCTTCCCTAAGTATTTTGCCCTTGTTCTTACCCAGCCAGGGTCAGTATTGTTCAGTATTGGCCATCACCACCACTGGAAAAAAGGACTCACAACAGATGAGGCTTTCTTAAACATATCAGAGAATTTACCATGCCTACTGAGAAACAGTGGTGCTACTTAGAAAAGTTATTTTCTGGGTCATAATTCCTAGAATCCACCATTGGGAGACTGTGGAACTGCAGTCCAAAAAATGCCATTTTCTAGCTCAGAACCATTCAGTGTTTGACAAGGAATGAGCTTTTAGGGAAAGCAGCATGGCATAGTCATTGGGTTTGTGTGTTAGACTATGACTCTGGAGACCAGGGTGTGATTCCCAGCTCAGCCATGAAACCCACTGGGTGACCTTGGGCAAGTCACACTCTTTCAGCCTCAGGGAAAGGCAATGGCAAACCTTCTCTGAACAAATCTTGCCAAGAAAAACCCATGATAGGTTTGCCTTTTGGTTGCCATAAGTCAGAAATGTGTTGATGACACGCAACAATAACACATTTACATAACGGCTGTGGTGTAATGGTAAAATTTGAAGCACAGACTCTCATCACAACAGTGTCTGCAGTAAACAACACAGTGAACCTTGACTTGGCAAAGAATGGGACTGTGCTCTAGACTCAGTTATTCACAAAAGTTGGTCCTCCAGGTATTTTGAATTCAATTTCCAGAAGCTCCACCCAGCTTAGCCAACAGTCAGGAATTCTCTGAGCTGACGTCCAAAACATCTGGAAGACCAAAGTTTGGGAACCACTGCAAGCTGATCCTACTGAAGCTTCATGGGCCTGCCTACAACAGGCAAGGTAAACAGCACCTATCTTCAGAACGCCTTACTAAATATGTGTGAATAGGAAAACAGAGAAGAAAAGGGAAAGCAAATAAGCCTGCCTCACTATCTACTCACTTCATATTAAGGAACACAAATGTATACTTTGGCCACCAAAATGGAATTCATAAGAAAAGTGTTGCCTTGTGAAATAAACAGTCATTCTTGGATGCATTTTGTAAAAATATTACAAGTGGTCCTTTGAAGCTTCAATATATATTTTAGTTTACTTATACCAGTCTTAATTGATCTGCTTGTTTCATTTCACATGTGCATACTGTTAGTTTTGAATAAATTTTTTACTGAAACAGATTGAATTGCTCTCCCTTTTATGGTGTAGAAACCTATCTCTATTCTTTCAGTGTTATTTCTGTCTCTGGTACCACATTTTCTGTTGAAGAAGTAAAGCCCTGGAACACATCTGCTTCATTAACTGAGGCGTACCTGTATAGCTAGCTCATCCTACACAATTCCTGGTCCACTGCAGACCATAAAAAGTCTTACATTAAACTTTCTGCTGTTTCTTCATCTCATAAATGAGAGATGTGCTTAAAACATTTTTTTAAAAAACTCTCAATTACAATGGGTAAACTAAGAAACCCACACAAAACAATAAATGAAGCATACTGCTTCATAGAAAATACATGCTTTCGGGACACTCAAAAGCATAGGCATAGACACAGATTTTTTTGGGGGGGGGGAGAGAATGCCAAGCACCACTCTGTATGGTCCATTAACCCTAATGCTGCCAGCAGTGGCTTGCAAATTGAACCACAAGAACGATGTGCTGCAGAGGAATTTGAGTGGTAAAATCCATCTCCTTAGAAGTTTAGACCAAGGATGAGCAAAAAGTAGCTTGGGTGATTTGCAGTTGACTGGCAAGGGCTTTGAAAGGCCCTTTCATACTATACATATACAGTGCTAGGATTCCACTATAACTACAATGGCAGCATCCATCCTATGGAGTCCTGGGGTTTACAATTTAGGGAGGGCTATTTAGAAGTCTCAGCCAAAAAATCCAGGATTCCACAGAACACAGTCACTGCAATTAAAGTAGAGTCACAGTGCTAAAACTGTACAGCAGTGGTTCCCACATTCTGGCCTTGCAGATGTTTTGGACTTCAGCTCTCAGAATTCCTTACTATTGACCAAGATGCCTTTCAGCTTCTGGGAGTTGATGTCCAAAACACCTGGAAGGCCAGAGTTTGGGAATCACTGCTGTACAGCATGAATGGGCCAGAACTTGTTGCTGATTAGCAAGAATAAGAACAGCAAAAGATGGGTTTCTCCCTTGAAAATAGGACTGATAGAAAGTGAGTGTGGTATAATGGTTTGAGCTCTGAACTAAGATGCTAGAGATCAGGACTGAATTCCCAGCTCAGCCATGAAAACCCACTGGCTGACCTTGGGCAAGTCACACACCTCTGCCCCAGGAAACCCTGTGATAGGTTCACCTTAGGGTTGTCATAGTCAGAAATGACTTGAAGGCACACAATAACAACAGATACAGAAGAAGGGGGCACAAGAGGTTGATTTACATGTGAAAGGACTATAAGCTCTGTTATGAGAACAAATTCCTGGGATGAGCATGTGTATGGAGGCACTCAGTTCCTTAATTCTTAGTATGTGCCCTTTGCCCACAAGTCACTGGACTTTATGGGGGGGGGGAGGGGGAATCAGGGGATTCAAAAGGCATTATCCAGGGAAAGTTGCGCAATCACAACTAAGATTATCACAGATATCGCAATTAGAGAGGGCTTATCCCGGGAATAACCAGCAACAAATCATTCACGGGGAAATCCCGCGAATGATTTGTTGCTGGTTACTCCCTGGTTATTCCTGGAATAAGCCCTCTCTAATCACAATGTCATATGATAATCTTAGCTGCGATCGCACAACTTTCCCTGAATAATGCCTTTTGAATCCTCCAATTTTCCCCGTGTGATAAAATCCAGTTTTGTACCTTCTAGATCTCAAGTCTCTAGTTATGAAATGAGTAGACCCAGCAAATTTGATGTCTGACAGCCTGTACCTTTGATCATTGTTACTTGAAATAATTATCTGTGTGTGTGTGTGTCTCCTTTAAACACCTCTGTACTCTTAGTGAAAAATCATTAACAGCACCCAGCAATCTTACCTGTACCTCACACTCCTGCACTCCCAACATAGTGGACCTCTTTACTATACATTCAGGGCTTAAATTTAAGAGAGGGTTCACCAGCCCAGGGCACACATAAGGGCACAGACGTGCAACAGGCAAAATAATTAAACATGGGGAAAATTAATAAATTTGGGCTAGGGAGACCTGCATTCAATTTTATGCTCAGCTGCAAACTTGTTTAGGCAATTCCATCCCAAAGCCTGGGAAAGTTACGGTACTTTTTTGGACTACAGCACCCATAGGTTGGCATTCTGTTAGTGATATATACACATGCAAGTTTCCCTTCCACATTTGTATGTCTTTTTTTGGCTGCTGCAGAGATTGTCATTATCTTCCTTCCTTTGCAGTACCCCAAGCTCAACTCCCCAGACTGAATGAGCAGCCCACCCACCCCACATGGTCATTCCTCATGGGGAGTGAGCAGAATCAGAGAAACATCTGGCTATGACCCTGTAGCCAGATACAAAAAGATGACATCAGCATTGAGATGGTCTAGTGCTGCTGCAATCATTTTGCATCTGGCTATGGGGACATTCTGTGAACCTGCCTGCTCCTCACATGGCACAAAATGACTGTGCAGGATGGGTGGGCTCAGAGGCTGTTGGGTGGTGGTTGTGGTATATGGCTCAATCTAGTGTAGGTCAATTTACATCCCCAGCCACAAGAAAGGAGACACAAAAGACTGCAGCAACTATAGGACCATAACACTAATCTCCCACAAGAGAGGAAAAGGAACCAGGGACCACATTGTAAATATGCAATGGCTAATGGAGTAAACCAAGGAATTCCAAAAGAAAATCAGCATGTGCTTTATAGACTACAGCAAAGCTTTTGATTGCATAATAGATCATGAAAGGCTATGGAACGCCCTTAAAGACATGGGAGTGTTAACACATCTAATAATCCTGCTGAGGAATCTGTACTCAGGACAAAAGGCTACTGTCAGAACAGAACATGGAGGAACAGAATGGTTCCCAATTGGCAAGGGAGTCAGACAAAGCTGCATCCTTTCACTCTATCTGTTCAACTTGTATGCAGAAAATATTCTACGAAAAGCAGGCTCAGACACAGAAGCAAGAGGAGTGAAAATAAGTGGAAAGAATATCAACAATGTAAAATATGCAGACAACACCATACTGTTGGCAGAAAACATCGAAGCTACAGCAACTACTGGGGAAGGTCAAAGAAGAAAGTGTAAAGGCAGGCTTACTGTCAGAACATGAAAACAAAAATAATGACAAAGGAGGATCTTCACAAGTTCAACCTAGACAATGAGAACACAGAAACAGTAAAAGAGTTCCTATACCTTGGATCAAACATTGACCAGAAAGAAGACTGCAGTCAAGAAATCAGAAGAAGACTAAGAATGAGGAGGGGAGCTATGAAAAAATTAG
This sequence comes from Phrynosoma blainvillii, assembly GCA_026167975.1. Classification (NCBI taxonomy): domain Eukaryota; kingdom Metazoa; phylum Chordata; class Lepidosauria; order Squamata; family Phrynosomatidae; genus Phrynosoma; species Phrynosoma blainvillii. Next base: position 368,930,980 of record JANUYF010000002.1, read on the forward strand.
AAAAGCTCCTAAAGAGCAAAGATATACAAATAAGCACGAAAGTTAGAATCGTACAAGCAATTGTATCCCCCTTACTATGTATGGATGTGAGACCTGGAAAGTTAAGAAAATGGACAAAAAGAGAATAAATTCATTTGAGATGTGTTGCTGCAAAAGAGTGCTGAGGATACCGTGGAAAGCAAAAAGAACAGATAAATGGGTCCTAGAACAGATCAAGCCTGAAATTTCCCTAGAGGCAAAGATGACTAAGGGCCTTTACAGACTACAGACTGCCAGAAATAATGCAGCTTGAGGCCACTTTAACTGCCCTGGCTCAGCTTTAGGGAATCATGGTAACTGTAGTTTATTGTGGCACCAGAGCTCTCTGACAGAGAAGGCTCAATGTCCCAGAAAAAAATACAGTTCCCATGATTCCCTAGCACTGAGCCAGGACAGTTAAAGTAGCCTCAAGCTGCATTGTTTCTGGCAGTCTGTAAAGGCCCTAAGGCTGTCATACTTTGATCACATCATGAGAAGGCATGAATCATTAGAAAAGACAATAATGCTAAGAAAAGTGGAGGCAAGAAGAAAGGAAGCCTACATGCTAGATGGATGGACTCAATTAAGGAGGTCATGGGTATGAATTTGCAAGAACTTAGAAGAACAGTGGAAGACAGGGAGTCTTGGAGATGTCTCATCCACAGGGTTGCCATGAGTCGAGATCGACCCAAGGGTTGTTAAAATAACAACAGACTTACAGACCTGCATACAAACCTACTACACTAAATTGATCCATATAAGGTTGCAATAATAATCTCCCAACCAGAATGCCCAACCTGGAAAACTGACTTTTTGCACAGAAGTGTAAAGTCTCTGCCAGACCAGTTAGCATGCTGGCTGGTAGATTGTAGGAGCTATAGTCCAAAAAAGTAGTATTCCAAGCTCTAGTTTATCTTGGCTCCAATCTGAGCTCCTCTTCAGCAGAAGGGTGGAATATGAATGCAAAGGGATGACTTAAGAGTTTACTTTCACCCGTTAATATTTGCATATATAAATCAGGAATTAGGGAGTAAGGTCACTAAGATCAGGAGATGTGATTTCCAAGCAAGTCTGAACCCCCCAGCTGTAGCATTGTATTCATTTTAGGTACTTAGAAGCCAGGAGTTCCAGCTATTGGGTCCTCTTGCCCCTGATAATTAATTTAGAGGAGGATTTATTTTTATTTTGCCCTATCCTTTCACAAAAGCACAAGATGGGTAGATTATTTAGAGTTCCAAGTAACATCATTTTCCCATTCCTATAAAAAACAATACCTCTCTCTAATGAGAGAATTCCAAATCCCATTATTCTGAATATATTGTACCTGCTTTCATGGAAAGGATACTATAAAGAATAATATACTACATCCACAACCTTGGATTCTGCATTAAATCTTGTATTCAGTCTTCTGAACAACCTTGCATTCTGCATTAATTCAGGGCTAGCCAGCCTCTCCAGCCCCATAAGCAGAGCCAGTCTAAGATGAATACTGCAAAAGACAAGTCTTCAAGTGTCTCCTCCTCACCCGCCCCATCTGGATTTGATCGGCTTCTGAATACATTAACAGCCTGATTCATGACTTTGATGTACAATTTAATTCATGGCTTATCCTCGTCATATCGGATGATAAATCTGCTCACAGGGATCTGATCACCATCATTAATATTCACACAGACTCATGAATGGACACTGATATTGCACATTTTCCCTGAGTACAAAAAGAAAATAGAGTGGGCCCTCCAAATTTTCTGGGTTTAGGGACGCAGGACCCTGTGAAAGTGGAAAACCTCAAATAAAAACAAACAAACAACTTTCTTCTTTTTTACCTGAGAGAACATCTCTCTAGGAGTCTAGGTCCTCCAGCGCAAGTCTATGGTCAACATCCGCCAGAGGCTGACCACAGAATTGCACTGGAAGACCTACAAATGCCTAGAGAAGTGTTCTCTCCAAGAATCTCTAGTTCCTCCACTGAGACTTCTGGCAGACGTTGACCAGAGAGTTGCGCTGTAGGACCTAGAGATTCCTAGAGAGAAGATATTAAACAAATCTGTAAATAATTAAAGCTGAAAATGTGGAGGGCCAACTGTAATACTAATGCAATACTAATGCAACTTTGGTTGGGCAGGTCAGCACTGAACATCAGAAGAGCCCTAGCTGCGCATGACCAAAGGCACATCTAGCCCAACATTTCTTCTCCCAGAGTGGCCGGTCAGTTGCCTTGTGCAGGACTTAAGCACAATGGCACTATCTTGCAATTTTTCACCAGCAGCTGATATACCGAGGCATACTTCTGGTGTTGGGGGTGAGAAAGAGCCATCAAGATGAGTTATTGCTGTACTTTCAAGTCATTTCCAACTAAGGCAAACATCACATGGGGCTTTCTTGGCAAGATTTGTTCAGAGGGGAATTGCCATTGCTTTCTTCTGAGGCTGAGAGAGTGTGACTTGCTCAAGATCACCTAGTATTGTTGCCCTACTTCAACACTCAAATCACTATACCATGCTTGCTCCCAAGATGAGTAGCTTACTTGAATTGTTGATTAAAAAAAAAATACAACCAAATTGGTGGCAATCACCACATTTTGTGGGTGCAGACTCCATAGTATAATTATGTTTTGTGTAAAGTACTTCCTTTTCTGTGCTGAACCTCCCTCCATTCTGCTTCAGCAGATGGTCTCAAATTCCATCACGCTAACAGCGGGAAGCAAAACTTCTCTCCCTCTAGCCTCTCCAGGCTTGCATAATGTTATAAATCCTTTCTCATCCTAAGTCAGCCTTTTTCTAAGTTAAAATTCCCTAACGATATAACCTTTTCTTTTAGGGGAATTGTTTCAACCCACAGATTTTTTTGGTTTCCCCTTTCTGCATCTTTAGCAGCGTAAGTAGCCTCACAGTTTGAAATGAACTGTTCATATGATTTCCTTTGGTTGCTGAGTAAATAGTTAAGCAGAAATCCCGTCTCTGCCCATGAACACAGAAGCCCTAGAGATGATTATCTGTTTTCCCTAAAACTTGGAAAATTTCTCTTTTGGATTACAACTTCCTCTGATCATGTTATACTGTGGATTCTGGGAGCTGTAGTCCAAAGAAATACCTTTTCCAAGCTCAGAGATCTCCTATCCCTAGTGCCAGTCTTGTACTAATGTGGCCTGGAATCTAGTTGTTAACCATTGATTGAAGAGGGATGAGATGGGGTACAATTCCCTCTATGCAGCACCTTGACTAAGAAAATGACAAGGTGATTAAAGGGCATCCAGGATCCACAACCTTGATGACACACATTTAGAATAATTGGGGAAGGAGTAGGCAGCAAATTCCTAAAATCCAGCCTCCTGCTTCCCAAGGAAGGACTGTCCACAAATTTACAATGTGTGTTCTCTCCTCACCATCACCAGTTGTGATCCAAAGGACAGCAGGCACCAAACAAAGAGCAGGAGCAATTTGGCCCGTAGTCGCACAACTGCAAGACCACAGAATCGATGCTAACATAGTATCTGGGCAAACCAAGCATTTATCTTCCCAATCCCTGCAGCTTGGCAAAGAAATATCATTAACTTCATTTTATAAGTGAGGCACAAAGCGAGACTGACTTGGCCACAGTCAAAGAAGAGAGTCTGTTCTAGAGCCACAAGCAATAATAAATCAAAGACAACTGGCTTCCAAACACACACACACACCCCTCAACAGGCTTCATCCACAGAAGACAATCAATCTCTACTCTTCACTTCTTACAATTTAAGAAGGCAAAAGAAGAAACAGCCTTCAGGGCTGCACATTCGCTCCACTCAAAGTAGCAAGCAGTTTGGGTTTTGAGTCTCCCCAATCCAAGCCCATCAGGCTCCAACCTTTCAGGTCCAAAACACACTGCAGAAATAATCCAGTCTGCAGTGTGTTTTGGACCTCAGTCAGAGACAAAGGAGGACAAAGAAAAGCAAAATAATTAAATAAATAAATAAATCACATTCTATTATAAAACATAACTTCAAGAGCCCCAAAGGAATGCTTCTTCATACATTAGACAGTCCCTGCACAGAAAAGCCACATTGGGAAGATCTGTATATAGATCACCCCATAAACAAGGATCTGAAATGTGCGCATTTTGTGTTTGTGGAGTTAAAACACCAGCAACACAACCTCTTACCCCAGGGGTAGGCAACCTTTCCCCTTTAAGGGCCGAGGGACTTCAGCTTCCAGAAGCCTCAGCCATGTTGGCCAACAGTCCCATGTTGGCCAATAGCTCCTGGGATTCTGGGAGCTGAAGTCCCTCGGCCCTTAAAGGGGAAAGGTTGCCTACCCCTGTCTTACCCTAAGGGCCATTTCACATTGGCCACACAGGCTCAAGAAGGAGTTGTGGGCACAACTGCTTGATAAATATACTTGTACGAGAAACAGATTTGCAAACAAGTCTATCTATTTAGGTGTACATTTTAAGAAGCTTATGTGGACACAGATACAGTGGTCCCTCCACATTTGCAGGGGTTGGGGCAGAGGACCCCTGTGAAAGTGGAAAAACAGCAAATAAAAAGAACAGTACCGGTACTTTTTCAACCTGAAAGAACATCTCTGGGAATCTCTAGGTCCTCCAGCAGAATTCAACATCTGCCAGAATTTGACCACAGAATTGTGTTGGAGGACTTACAAATGCCTAGAGAAGCGTTTTCTTTAGAAATCTTTAGGTCCTCCAGCACACCTCTATGGTCAACTTCCAGCAGAATTTCTCTGGAGGACCTAGAGACAACATATTAATCAAATCCACAAAAGTCAAATCCACAAATGTGGAGAGGCGACTGTACACACATTTCTAGGATTCCCTTTCATGTGCAACTTCTGGGGTGCAATTGACAATAAAACCACAGCAAAAACAAAGGAACAAAAACTAGAGCCAAAAGATCAGAACGAGTAGCCATGAAATCAACAGAACCAAGCTATCCTATAAAATTAAAACCAATTACAGCACATGCAAGCAATTGGGGGAAAAACACAACCAAAAGTGAACAAAAAAATCTAACTTTAACCAAGGTGTCTTGGGTGTTTTACCCATATAATTTTAAATGATTAAAAGGAAAACAGAATTGGCACCAGGTGGGCTTCTTGGGCATGGAGAGTTTGGGATCATAACCAAAACGTCTTTTACACTTTCTGGGCATCTTCCACTTAACGTCAGATGAGAGAAGGTACCCTAAGAGGATCTCTGGTGAGGAATATAAAATGTATGGGAGGTATAAAAGTGGATCTGACTCAAATGATGGAGGAAATGAGGTAGGTTGGATTCCTTCCCATGGCTACTTTCCTCTTTGTCCAGAAGTCATTTAGCACAACCAACCGTGGGCAAAATGTCACTTTTGCCAGCTCACAGAAAGGAAGGAGGTGACAAGGACACTGGAGCAGAGAGACAGAGGCCTCACAGGACTTATTCACCAAAGCTGCCAAGATTTGCTGCTGGGGCTTTCTTTCCAAGTTGGAGCTTAATGCCGAATTTCTGCAGGAGACCCAGCAAATTCTCCTTCACTCTGTTCAGAAGGCCAAGCACATGTGGGGTGCATCTAGACCAGGGGTAGGTAACCTAAGGCCTGGGGGCCGGATGCGCCCCCCCCCCCCGAGGCCTTTGGACCGACCCCAGGCCGGTCCTGCCGCCCCCCCCACCGCTGCCGCCCGCCATGATGATATTAATTATTGTTGTTATTACTTGTTCTTGGGGTTTTCTTGGCAAAATCTCCACAGGGGGTTTGCCATGGCTTTTCTGGGGCTGAGAGAGTGTGCATGTATATATTTTTTTAAAAAATTTATTTATTTATTTATTTTTGGTGCTTCGGCTCCCCAATTGTCTGAGGGACAACAACCCGGCCCCCAGCTCAAAAAGGTTGCCTACCCCTGATCTAGACTGTGGAAATAATGAAGTTTGACACCACTTTAACTGCCAAGGCTCCATCCTACAAAAGCCTCTCTTTGTCATTTCATATAGATTTCTCATTTCATGAGGCATCAGCACTATTTGGCAGAGAAGGCTAAAGACCTTGTTGTTGTTGTTGTCGTTGTCGTTGTGCCTTCAAGTCGTGTCTGACTTATGGCGATCCTATCATGGGATTTTCTTGGCAAGTTTCTTCAGAGGGGGTTTGTTATTGCCTTCCTCTGGGGTTGAGAGAGTGTGCCTTGCCCAAGGTCAACCAGTGGGTTTACATGGGCAAGCTGGGATTCAAACCCTGCTCTCCGGAGTCATAGTCCAATGCTCAGACCACTACACCATGCTAGCTAAACTACAAATCCATGGAATCCGTAGGATGAAGCAAGAGCACTTAAAGTGGTGTCAAACTGCATTATTTCTATAGTGTAGCTGCACCCTTGCAGAGTCCCATTTCCCACCACTGTCAAATTATCAGTCTCTCTTTCCACCTCAGGAACGAAGGGTGACTCTGGTTCTCCCAGTTTCATCTCCCCAGGAATCATCCTCCTTCTACCCAGGTGCCCAAGAGGCCCTGGGCTTCCCTCTCCAACTCTTTCCCCCCATCCCAAGACTCCCAAATCCAGTGAGTCACTCCCCCTCAGACTGCAGATGCCCTCAGAAGTTTGGACCTTTCTCCATCTTACCACTCTTCCCACCGTCCTAGTTTTCCCCTCACCTGCAATGCAAGTCACACTCTCTCAGCCTCAGGGGAAGGCCATGGCAAACCCCCTCTGAACAAATCTTGCCAAGAAAATCCCAGGATAGGTTCACCACCTGCAAATCACACTTTCTCAGTCTCAGGGGAAGGCCATGGCAAACCTCTCTGAATAAATCTTGCCAAGAAAACTCCTTGATAAGCTCACTGCCTTAGGGTCACCATAAGCTGGAAACAACTTGAAGGCACACAGCACAAACACACAAATACATCCCACTCCTTCTCCTCCTCCTCCTCAGCCAGCCAGATACTCCCTTCCTCCCACTAACTCCAGAATAACCCCAGTCCAGGATGCCCAAATGTGTCCTCACAGCAAAGGAGGTCAAGGCACTGCAAAGTGGAGGACATTCCAGAAAAAAATGGAAGACATGACCAAATAAAAGCTGAAAACAATGTAAATGCATGCTTTTTAGTGATGCTCCAAATGGAGAACCCGTGGGACTTCCTCCTGGACAGAAAGCTGAAATGGAGGGCATGTCCTGGGAAATGAGGACACCTGGTCGCCCAGTCCTAACCGCAAAGCAGGACAAGGAACTGTGAAATGGAGGACACTCGATAAAAATGGAGGGCATTCCAAAAATAAAAAACTCAAAACACTCCTAGAAATGTAAATGCATGCTTCTTGGTGATGCTCCAAATGGAGGGCCTTTTGGAATTCCTCCAAGACAGAAGGCTGGAATGGAGGACGTGTCCTGGAAAAGGAGGAAGTCTCTGATCAACCTGCCCTAGTCAGCCTTTAGCAGCAGCAGCAGCAGCAGCAGCAGCAGCAGCCAGGCCAGGGAGAGCACTTTTCTCCTTCCCTTCCCTCCTTCATCCAAGGCTGCCTTGCCTGAGCAGTAAAAAGCCCGCAGCCGGTGCTGCTGTTGCAGGTCGGTCGCATTGCCAAGGTCAGCCAGGAGCCTTGCAAGGGAGACAAGAAGAGGCGCCTTCTGCCTATGCACAGGGGCACCCTCATCCCAGGGTGACCAGATATGTCCTCACTACAAAGGAGGTCAAGGCAACACAAAATGGAGAACATTCCCAAATAAAAGCTCAAAACACTCATAGAAGCACAAGGCTCATCCTCAGTCCTGGTTTTCCTCAGCCCCTAGGTGACAGTGCCCCAGAGCATAGGCAGAAGGCACCTGTCTGTCTGTCTTTCTTTCTACCTGCAACGAGGGCTCCTGAATAAAAGGCCAGAAATGGGACGATCCAGTTTTTTGTATGGGAAGGATAGTCCGTCCCAGGATGACCAGATGTGTTCTCACAGCAAAGGAGGTCAAGGCACCACAAAATGGAGGACATTCCCAATTAAAAGCTCAAAACACTCAGAAAGATAAATGCATGCTTCTTAGTGATGCTCAGAATGGAGGTCATTTGGGAATTCCTCCTGGACAGAAGGCTGGAATGTAGGAACTGTCCTGGGAAAGGAGAACATCCGGTCACCCTGGCTATATAATGCCCTATATAATGTAGAACATTACCAGACAAAGGCTAAAAAGCACTCATAGAAATATCAATTCACAGAAATATTAATTCATAAAATGGAGGACTTCTTGGAATTCCTCCTGGAGAGAAGGCTGAAATGTAGGATATGTCCTGGAAAAGGAGAACAACTCTGGTCTCTAGTCCAAGGCTGGGACTCCCCTTGGAAACCAGGGTGTTTTTTTTTTTGGGGGGGGTAGTTTTTGCACTTCTGGAGGGCCAGCCCAGCATTGGGGGATCCTCACCCCAAACCCACCCAGGCTGCCTTTCCTTCTTCAGCCTTGCAGGGAAGGGAAGAAGAGCAGTCTTCTGCCTATGCACAGAGGCACTCTTGCCCAAGGCTGAGGCTCCTCTTGGAAACCAGGGCTGAGGTGGGGGGCCAAACCTTGTCCTTCTGGAGGGCCAGCCAAGCCTCGGGAGACCCTCGGCCAGGGTGACCAGATGTCCTAACTCTAAAAGGAGGACAAGGCACTTCATAATGGAGGGTATCCAAGAAAAAATGTAGGACATGCCAAAATAAAAGCTGAAAATACTCAGATAAAAATGTAAATTCATGCTTCTTAGTGATGCTCCAAATGGAGGACCTTTTGGAATTCCTCCTAGAGAGAAAATAAAAGCTAAAAACACCTAATATCAATATAAACTCATGCTTCTTAGTCCTGTTCCAAATGGAGGACCTTTTGGAATTCCTCCTGGGCAGAAGGTTGAAATGGAGAATGTGTCTTGGAAAAGGAGGGCTGCTGGTCACCCTAACCTCAGCCCAAAGCCACTCATGTTGTCCCAGGTTCCCTGCCCAGTGTTGGTCCTCTACAAGCACAAGGCTCATCCTCAGTCCTGGTTTTCCTCAGCCCCCAGGCAAGAGTGCCCCAGAGCATAGGCAGAAGGCACTTGTCTGTCTGTCTGTCTTTCTACCTGCAAGGAGGGCACCTGAATAAAAGGCCAAAGATGGGAAGATCCAGTTTTTGCACTGGGAAGGGTAGTCCACCCCAGGATGACCAGATGTGTCCTCACAGCAAAGGAAGGCAAGGCACTGCAAAATGGACCTTCAAGGAAAATGTAGGACATGCCCAAAGAAAAGTTACAAAACACTTCGTATAAATGTAAATGCATGCTTCTGAGTGATGCTCCAAAGAGCGAACCTTTTGGAATTTCTCCTGGACAAAAAAATAAAAGCTAATAAAACGATATATATATATATATATATATATATTCATGCTTCTTAGTCCTGCTCAAAAATGGAGGACCTTTTGGAATCCCTCCTGGACAGAAGGCAAAAATGGAGGAAGGGTCTCGGAAAAGGAGGACGCCTGGTGCTTTGGCCGGCACAAAGGTGGCCAAAGCACCACAAAATGCATTCAAGAAAAATGCAGGACACGACCAAATAAAAGATAAAATACACTTAATATAAATGTTAATGCACACTTCTTAGTGATGTTCCAAAGGGAGGACCTACAGTATTGGGATTCCTCCTGGACAGAAGGTTGAAGCGGAGGACAGGTCCGGGAAAAGGAGGATGCCTTGGACCGGAGATCCTCAACGCAAAGGTGGCCAAAGCACTGTGAAATGGAGGACATTCAAGAAAAATGCAGGAGATGACTAAATAAAAGCTTAAAAAAACCCCCACAAAACAACCCACTTAATAGAAATGTAAATGCACGGTTCTTAGCGATGCTCCAAAGGGAGAGCAACCTTTTGGAATATCTCTAGGACAGAAGGATGGAATGGAGGACGAGCCCTGGAAAAGGAGGACGTAACTGGCCACCCTGGGCTAGATGTCCTCACCGCAGAGGAGGACAATGTAGGACGCTGAAGTAAAAAGTTGAGGACATCCCCCCCCCCGCCAAATAAAAAGCTACAGAGCTATAGAAATATAAATGCCATTCATCCTGGACAGAAAGGCTGGGATGGAGGACGCGTCCGGGGGAAGGAGGACGCGTCCGGGAGGCCAGGTTCCCCCGCATCATCCAGGACTCTTGGGGAGTGGCAACCCCAGCCTGCCATTCCTGGTGCCCACAACCAAACCCACCACCCTCGTGGCTGGGAGGAGGCTGGCTCACCTGGGGGCGAGGGTCCGGGGCGCCCTCTTGGCCCTCTCCATCCTCTCTTCCTCTGGGCTTCCCTCTCAGAGCGGCGCAGAGAGGGAAAGAGGGCGCGCGCGCCCCTCCAACTGCCTCTCTCGCTCTCCCTCCTGCTGCACCGCTGCTGTGGAACCACCTGCGCGCGCCAGCCAAGGAGGGCGCGAGGGAGCCGGACGGATTCGCCGCGTTCCAAGGAGCCCCAGCGCGCGCCCCAGCTGCTGCTGCTGCTGCTGCCGCCGCCGCCGCCGCAGGAGGAGCAGGAGAGAGAGAGAGAGAGAGAAAAGCGCGCCTCGCGCTTCTTAACGGCAGCTGGAAGTGGCGCGCGCGCTCAGCACGTGCTCGGCGGTGGCGGTTGCTGCTGCTGCTGCTGCAGCGGTTACGGCGGGCCTCCTGTCTTCCCAGTCAACACTAGGAGGCGCTGCCTCACTTGGTGGTGGTGGGACTAATTGCCCAGCTGATAGGATTCCCAGGCTCTGGAGCAGGGGTAGGCAACCTTTTTGAGCCAGGGGCCGGGTTGCTGTCCCTCAGACAATTGGGGGGCCGAAGCACCAAAAATAAATAAATAAATAAATAAATTTTAAAACATTAAAAAAATATACATGCACACTCTCTCAGCCCCAGAAAAGCCATGGCAAAACCCCTGTGGAGATTTTGCCAAGAAAATCCCAAGAACAAGTACTAACAACAATAATCAATATCATCATGGCAGGCGGCGGCAGGACCGACCTGGGGCCGGTCCAAAGGCCTCCACATCCGCCCCCCCCCCCGGGCCTTAGGTTGCTTACCCCTGCTCTGGAGGATAATATCATGAATATATATGAATAAATGTGTGTATATATTCATAGTTTTTTGTGGGTTTTTCGGGCTGTGTGGCCATGTTCTAGAAGATTGGGTGGGCTATAAATAAATTATTATTATTATTATTATTATTATTATTATTATGAATGAGAGAGATCATGGAAGATATATGATGTGCTGCGCCAGAGGGGATGGCTCTTGGGGCTCTCTTGGGGCACATGGCGGCTCTTGGGGCGCCCTATTTGCTGGCTCTGAAAGAAGCAGCATTTTGCCACTCTTTTCTGGGCCAGCAAATGGGAGAATTGGGGCCGCTGCTTGTGGTAGCAGCGGCCCCAATCCTCTGCTTCCTGGGGGCAGCCCAGGGCTGCCTGTCTGCATCCCCCCCGACAGAGTCACAATCCGAGGCCAAGCATCCCTAATTTTTGTAATCCATTGCGAGAGCGGAACAGGGTCCATTGATTCTGCAGCCAATGAAGGCAGGGTCTCTGGCTTGTAGCCATAGATAATATCAAATGGTAAATGTTCTATGCCAGGGGTAGGCAACCTTTCCCCTTTAAGGGCCGAGGGACTTCAGCTCCCAGAATCCCAGGAGCTATTGGCCAACATGGGACTATTGGCCAACATGGCTGAGGCTTCTGGGAGTTGAAGTCCCTCGGCCCTTAAAGGGGAAAGGTTGCCTACCCCTGTTCTATGCTTTGATTAACAGCTCCATTAAAAGCCACCTTGGCATGGGGCAACAAGTCAAACCAATCATCTTACAAATACAGTTGTCCCTTCTGATTCATGGGGATCCGTTCTGGACCACCAGCACCCCCGCAAATCAGGAAAATTGCCAATATTGGAGCCCCATTTATTACAATGGGGGTGTGCTCCTGTGCGCAGCATTGTGCACGCGCCTCAAACATTCTCACCATTATGTCCCTCCTGGCTTGCTGTCCACAAAGGATCACAACCGCGGATGGCAAGACCGCAAATCGGGAGGGATGACTGTAGTTACTGTAACATCTCAAATACTGCTCCAGAGTGGGATTTGTTCTCTTAAATTGGCCATCTATCTGCAGGTGATGTGAGGTGCTAATTGCTCGCTCAATTTCCAACTTTTTTTGCAACTCTTTCCAAAATTGGGAGGTGAATTAACTGCCTCTGCCACCCACAATTTTATCTGGCAGCCCATGTAATTTGTACACATGGCCAATGAGCAAATCAGCCAGCTTGGCTGCCATCAGCAAACCTTTGCACCCAACAAAGCATGTCTGTTTTGAAAACAAATCTGTCACCACCCATATGGTTCTTTGTCCCTTACTATCAGGCAAATCCAGGATGAAACCCATCACTATGTGTCTCTAGGGGGTGCCAGGTGGTGGGTGCAGTTACAGGAGCCCCCTGGGCTTGTCCCCTACCGGCTTGGCGCCATCACAAACTGGACACCCTTTGACATAGGTCTCCAGCGTCATCAGTTTGGGCCCGGCTCTTTGCGCATGGAAGGGGGCCTTCAAATCTGGTTCGTAAGGCTACCATGAAAGCTTGTAAGTCTCAAAGTTCCACAGCCCCACTATCATACAGTTGCACAAGCCAGTCTGCTGCTTCACCCTCCAAGTGTGCGCCCATGCACCTCACTTTTGCACCTTCATTTGAGAAGGTGCAATCCCACTTATTCATGTGGCCAGCCACTTGTGCCAAGAAGTAGGGCAGTAGACTTGTCTTCCCATCAAATTCACTCCTATGTACCGTGCTGCCGCACAGGTTGAGAGGCCAGAGCCAGGGGGGTCGCCGCTGCTTGGAGAGCTGCTGCCCCCGCTCGGGGCTGGGCCGATCCATGAGGTGATGGGGCTGATGCTGCCATGTGGGTGTTCCAGTACCTCCCACCTTGCCGTAGGCTGACTGTCCCACTAAATTCCCTGCCGCCCCATGGGTCGACTGTCCCACCAAGTTTCCTGCCAGTCCGTGGGTCGACTACCCCATCGAGATCTTCCCAAGCACATTCACTACCTCCATCAGAAGGTCGCACATTGAGCGCATCTCTGCCTGCATCTGCTGCTGCTGTGCTTTATGATCCTCCTCCTTTTGGGAGTTTGTTTCTAGTGGTTCAGCTATCATGTCGTCCCAGGCAGACACTCACCTTGCTCTGCATAGCCCCTGGAAGTTGCCAGGGTCTGGGATCAGGAACCACCTGCCCTCTTCCATGCGAACAGTTGTCTTTGACTTCTCCCAAAAGCCAGTCTCCATTGCCCCCGCTCTGCTCAGTTCCTTGGGGTTTCCTGGGCTGAGCTCCCAGGTCCGGAGCCATGCCTTCTTCCAGGGATTTAGCTGCCTGGTTGTCCTTCAGCCTCTCCTTGAGAAGTGTTCCAATGATGGGTGCATCTGGTCCATATGCTGCTGCATCGTATGGGGTATTTTTGTGAGTTCTGACACACTGTCAGAACCAGTGAACTCTGTTTCCAATGGACAGAAAAAAATATCTTGTTGTGATAGAAAAACAAAAGACTTTTATTTAAGACATCAGGACATAAGCTACCAGTAAAATGTCTGTCTGTGTCAGAACTAACCAGTTCCTTCCCCCAGCAGTGATATTAAACTCCAACTATCCAGCCCCATCCATCCCCAGGCTGTTGATGCACAAACTTAGTTCCTAAATAAAGCAAATTCTAACAGTTCCCTTCTTACCCATGTGTTCCTCTACTTCGCATTCCTAGCTCTGCCACGCTACTACAATAAAGGAAAAGAAAATAAACATCCTCCACATATCTGAGTTGCTACAGAAAGAACAAACATCCTCTCCAGGATCATCAAGCCACAAATCCCTTCTCTCCATTTGGCCAGTCTGCCGTTTGTCTCCCCCCCCCCCTTCCACTGCCATGCCAGTACATACAATCAAGACATAGAATGAATACATACATTCTCCCAATAATCACAATCATGACAAAATAATAACTATGAATCTGACAGATTCTATGATTCTGCATTGAGTTGCCCAACAGATGTCTGGGACTACAAATGTCCTGGACTGGCTTGGACTCGAATTTGCAGTTTGATTCCTTTTGTTGTTGTTGTTGTTATCCACCCTCAAATAGATCTCAACCCATGGAGACCCTGTGGATGAGACATCTCCTAGACTCCCTATCTTCCACTGCTCTGCTTAGGTCCTGCAAATTCATACCCGTGACCTCTTTTATAAAGTCCATCCATCTAGCATGTGGTCTTCCTCTCTGCTTCCCTTCACCTTTCCTAGCATTATTGTTTTCTCCAATGAGTTGTGTCTTCTCATGATGTGGCCAAAGTATGACAGCCTTTCAGTCTAGTCATCTTGGCTTCCAAAGAGATTTCTATCATTGTAGTAAGTGTTCTAGCACCCAATTGTTTGACTTCTTGGCTGTCCATGGTATCCTCAGCAATCTTCTCCAGCACCACATTTCAAGTGGATTTATTTTCTTCCTATGTGGGGAAATGTTTCCCTTTTGTACAGTTCTGATAAACCTGGGTGACTTTGGCTCCCTTACTCTTGCTCACCTGAATCTACCTTTAGAAGGTTGTTGAGAAAAATATGCACTAGCATAAGCTAATCAGAGATTTCCTTGGAGAAAAAGCAGGATGAAAATAAAATTAGCATGCCTGGTTGCTCTTGTCTCTTTAGATTTGCAGCATTCACCTTATTAACAGTGCTGTAACCTTATGAATTAAAGCCTGCCTTGCCCTTTTAACCTGATATGTCACAGGTAGCTGTGGCTTCTAAGAATGATATTGTGATGCTGTGGGTAAGTAGACCACTTTTTATTTTTAAATTAGGAAGATTGCTTGTTAATGTCCTGGTCTGTCATTAAAAGGAGTTGGCCACATGAGGGAGCCAACTGGTATAATGAAAGAACAGCAAATATTTAGATATTGCATTCATTTTGTTGTTCCTGTATTTTTTCCGCTAGAGATGGAGTGAGATATTCCCCCCCCCTTCATTTGCCAAAATAACGTGGCTGGCTTTGGGTGTTACACATCTTTATTTAGGCGAGTGGAGATGTCATGCTTGCTACTCTGTCTCAGTCAGCAATGTGCTACTTTCTAATCCCTAATGGAAGATAGAGATTTTAAGAGGTACAGAAATTTATCTGAATTTGAATTTTGGGAAGGAAAAAGCTTCAGAGGTTGCACAGCGATGCACATCTTTTATTAACACTCCCACACACCTGAATAAAGGAAGAGGAGGGTCTGTAAAGAAAGAAGGCCATTTGGGGAATAACTGAGAGCAATGGAGAAGAAGAGCAATGGAAAAGCCAGAAAGTTTTACGAGAACAGAGTCCCAACTTCATGGTCTTATATGGGAGTTCCTTAGATAGATAGCCACATGCAACTTGTACCTCTTCCTTCCTTCTCCACCTTTCCATGTTTTGTAAAGCAAAATAAATCAATATAAATGTTTGACAACTCTGTAAACATGCACACAAACCCTGAGCATATTCAGTTTTGCATTTGAAACTTGTATTATCCACACATCATCCACGATCTCCTGGTGGATGAGGCAGCCGACCTGGCATGCTTCACTGAGACCTGGCTGGGGGATGCCAGCTCCGCGACTTGGGCGCAGGCCCTCCCAGCTGGGTACTCAGTTAGTGAGCAGGTGAGGGAAAGTGGGCGGGGGGGGTGGTATAGCCTTGGTTTATAGGAACTCCTTAACCATGATCAGAAAGCCTATCCGGAAAACGACGCACATCGAATGTATGTACCTCAGCCTGAAAACCAGGGATAGCTTGGGGATTCTGTTGGTATACCGGCCACCCCGTTGCTTAACAGACTCCCTATCCGAGCTGACTGCCCTGGAATTGCCCAGACTCTTGGTTCTGGGCGATTTCAACATTTCACTCGAAACCAGTTTACAAGATCTAACTGGCGCGGCTCGGGAGTTCATGGATACCATGACTAACATGGGCCTATCCCATTTGGTCAACGGGCCCACGCATTGTGCTGGTCATACCCTCGATGCGGTCTTTAGTACGGAGCAGGAATATCCGTGGGCGGAGGTCAAAAACACTTCCGCACTGTCATGGACGGATCATTTTCTGATCAGGGCAGAACTAAAGGCTACTATCCACCCTCCCGGGGGTGGCGGACCTATTAGAACGGTCCGCCCTCGAAGGCTAATGGAGCCAATTGGTTTCCAGAAAGCCTTAGAGGGTTTAATGGTTGGTAACGCCGGTGATTCTGTCGAAGCCTTGGTGGACACTTGGAACACCGATCTCACCAAGGCTATTGACACAATCGCTCCCAAGCGTCCTTTCCAGCCCGCTTCGAATCGTAAGCCCTGGTATACCGAGGAGCTTAGGAGGATGAAGCGAGCTGGACAACGACTAGAGTGCGAATGGCGAAAGACTCGTCTCTCATCCGACAGGACTCGCCTTAGGAAGCACCTTGATTCCTATAGGGAGGCTTTGCGTGCAGCGCGGAAATCTTTCTGTTCTGCACGCATTGTGTCTGCAGAGTCTCGCCCGGCAGAGCTGTTCAGGGTGGTGGGGGAGTTGACGAAGGTTCCTCCTGCGCCGAACCCCCTACTTAACCCAACGATAGCCTGCTGTGAGGCCTTTAATACTCACTTTGCAGATAAAATCTCTCGGATAAGAGCCGACTTAGACGCCATTGTTTTGGCAGAATCCGTAGATGAGGCATCCAGGAACTCCGTTGATGGTATTTTACTGGATCAACTACAATCTGTGAGTACCGATGACGTGGACAAGCTGCTTGGAAGTGTGAGAAAGACGACTTGCCCTCTCGATCCTTGTCCATCATGGCTGGTCGTCCAGGGGGGGGACGCGTTGAAGGTGTTCCTTCGGGACACAATCAACGCGTCATTCAGGGAGGGCAATATACCATCTTGTTTAAAGGAGGCGGCAGTTAGGCCACTCCTGAAAAAGCCTTCCCTGGATCCCCTGGATAGAAACAACTATAGACCAGTCTCCTTGCTCCCCTTTTTGAGCAAGGTGATCGAGAGAGCGGTTGCTTCCCAACTCCAAGCAGTCTTGGATGAAACTGATTATCTTGACCCATTTCAAACCGGCTTCAGGACAGGATATGGAGTGGAGACTGCCATGGTTGCTCTGACCGATGACCTCCGCTTGAGTATCGACAGGGGTAGTGTGACCTTGTTGGTGCTCTTGGATCTCTCAGCGGCCTTTGACACTATAGATCATGCCATCCTCTTAGATCGCCTGAGAGAGTTAGGAATTGGAGGCACTGCTTTGCAGTAGTTCCGTTCCTTCCTCTCGGGCAGATCCCAGAGGGTGAGACTCAGGGACAGTTGCTCTTCCAAAATTGAGCTTAATTGTGGCGTCCCTCAGGGCGCCATCCTGTCCCCGATGTTATTTAACATTTACATGAAGCCGCTGGGTGAGATCATTCGGAGGCATGGAGCTCGGTGTCTTCAGTACGCTGATGACACCCAGATATATCTCTCCATGACCAGATCATCGTCTCAGACTTCAGATGGCGCCTCCCCTCTTAATGACTGTCTCAGAGCGGTAATGGGTTGGATGAGGAAAAACAGACTGAAGTTGAATCCAGACAAAACGGAGGTACTCACAGTTACAGGCCCGAAACCAGATTTGGGAATACAGTCTCCAGTCCTGGATGGAGTCACACTCTCCTCTAAGGACTGTGTTCGCAGTCTGGGGGTGCTCCTTGACTCATCGCTTCACATGACCAGTCAGGTGAATGCGGTGGTCAGGAGTGCTTGTTATCAGCTTCGGCTGATACGCCAGCTGCGCCCTTATCTGGATAGAAGAGATCTGGAAGCTGTGGTACATGCCCTGGTAACCTCACGTCTGGATTTCTGCAATGCGCTCTACATGGGGCTACCCTTGTGCCTAACCCGGAAACTCCAATTGGTACAGAATATGGCAGCCAGACTGATTACAGGAACATCGAGGAGGGAGCACATAACACCAGTGCTCAAATCCCTCCATTGGCTGCCAATTAGTTTCCGGGCGCAGTACAAGGTGTTGGTTTTGACCTTTAAAGCCCTACATGGCTTGGGTCCATCTTATCTGCGGGACCGCCTCTCCCCATATGATCCCCCCCGCGCCCTCCGGTCCTCTGGGAGGAATCTGTTACAGCCAATAAAGACCAGGCTGTCACTGACCTCCCAGAGGACCTTCTCTGCAACCGCTCCCAGGCTCTGGAATGGCCTGCCAGACGAGATCCGTCTTATTACTACCCTTGCTGCTTTTAAGAAAGCGGTAAAGACGGATCTCTTTCGGCAGGCCTTCCCGGAATAACTGTCGGCCATAGAAAGGTTCCATTTGTCTGACTCCTCATGTTAAAATTTGTAATTTAAGTTATTAATTTGATTGATATTGTATTATAATTAGTTCATGGTTTAATTTTATTTTAAGGGGATAGGGCGGGGGGCGGGAGGATGGGATTGTGGGGAGAGGGAATGTTTCTAACTCTGTTCTTTTTAAATACTGCTGTTCCCCGCCCCGATTGCCTTGCAGAGGGGCGGGCTACAAATAAAAATTTATTATTTATATATTATTATATTACAACACCATCTTGATGAGAAGACTAAAATGGCGTTCCCTTCTGGTGTTAAACACATTTGATCAGGACACACACACACACCCAAAGACACACAATTTTGTGCTTTTTAAAAACAAAACGTAATACCATGAGCCTCTATGGCCACATAATGCCTAGCAGCAGCCACTAACTAATAAATACTTTTTAAAGAGAAGGCAGAGAAGGGAGTAATGCTGTGGGTGATCAGTACCAGTTTTAGCAGGTCCCAGTCTCTTCCTTCTGGCCCTGATGCTGACCCTTGGACTGTTTGCAGCCACAGCCCCATCATCTCTCATTTTCTGGTCATTTGGTGTCCCCTTGAGATGTGGAGCCCTGCACTTTTGCCCCCATGTTCAGTCCTAATTGTGCCACCATGAATGCATTGTCTGGGGTAATATGGGTGCGGGAATCTCTTTCTCAAGATATGAGTTAGGCAGAGGTTTGCAATTTTTTACTCTTATGGACTATAACTCCCAGAATCCCCACCGTAATGGTCATGCTTGCTGTGGAATCCTGGGAGATAAAAAGCAATACTTTCAAGCTCTGTGGGCTGCACATCTGAGGCCTCAAAGGAGCGTGAGACTGTGGTTTTTGGTTTTTTTTACTGTTGGTAAATGTAGTGGTAAACAGGCCAAGCTACAAACCCAGAAAGCCTTTGTTTCAAATGGCATCTCTGCCATGATGAACTCTTGTTTGGTAGCCTTAGGATGACAGGGATGCCTGAGGGCCCCTCAGTTCCCATCTGCAAAGGGAAGATAATAATACCCACCTGACATGGCTGTCAAAAAGATTACAAGATAATGCATCTGAAAGGCTTTGAACATTTGAAAACACTATACAAATGCTAATTATTATTAATATATGTTCAAGTCAGGGCTGAGTACACTGAAATTATGTTTGAATATAAGCATCCATTTACCCCTGTTATGGTACTTAAAACATAAGCAATCGTTATTCAAGGATGTGTTTATTAGGCTCAGACAGAGAGCCCTTATTAAATTTCCAATCGTCATGCCTCTAAAAATGCCTTGGTTTTTAAAAAATGGCATTAAACTGAAAAAGTTGCTTTTCAAATGTAACTTTTCTGTGACTTTGTTGCCAAAATAAAATGTAACTTCTGAAATGCTACATCCAAACTGGAGCGGGAGCATGGTGTAGTAGTTTGAGTGTCGGACCAGGATTCTGGGAGATGAGTGTTCGAATCCCTGTTCAATCATTGAAACCCACTGGGTGACTTTGGAGAAGCGTTCATGTCAGGTGAAAACACATAACAACAACAACAACAACCAAACACTCAAAGGCAGGGCTCCTCTACTAAGTACTGGAATGATAAATACAGGAAATGTGCCCCTTCTATGAGATCTCCACAGGAAGGGCAGTCAGTAAACAAAATAATAATAATAAAATAAATAATAAAATTTATTTATATCCCGCCCCTTTGAGATCAATCGATTGGTTGATCTCAACCAATTGATTGGTTGTACTTATAGCCCACCTTTCAGCCAAAAAGCCTTCCAGAAGAGTCTACAAATACAGGTTGAGCCTCTCTTATCCGGAATTCCGAAATCCAAAATATTCCATAATCCAAAATTGTCCACATGGGTGGATAAAATTGTGCCACCTTTCCACCCTGATGGTTCAGTGCAGATAAACTTCGTTTCATGCACAAAATTATTAAAAACATTGTGTCTAAAATAACATTCAGGCTATGTGTATAAGGTGTATACGAAACATAAATGACTTGTGTTTAGAGTTGGGCCCCATTCCCAAGATATCTCATGTATATGCAAATATTCCAACATCTGAAAAACTCGAAATCCAAGACACTTCTGGTCCCAAACATTTTGGATAAGAGAGATTCAACCTGTAGTTGATATTCAGTTCTGTTCCCTCAGGCCTACACTCTAAACAAGACAGGACACATACTGTGTCCAGTTCTGGGCACCACAATTCAAAAAGGATGTGGAGAAACTGGAGTGTGTCCAAAGATGTGGAGAAGGCTGAGAGGTGATATGATAGCCTTGTTTAAATATTTGAAGGGATGTCATATTGAGGAGGGAACAAGCTTGTTTTCTGCTGCTCCAGAGACTAGGGGGGGTTGCAGACTGCCAGAAATAGTGTGAATTCAGTCCACTTTTAGGGTTAGGGTTAGAGTTAGGGAACCATGGGAACTGTATTTTATTGTGGCATCAGAGTCGTCTGACAGAGAAGGCTCAATGTCTCAGAAAAATAACAGTTCCCATGATTCCCTAGCACTAACCCTAACCCTAAAAGTGGACTGAATTCACACTATTTCTGGCAGTCTGCAACCCCCCTAGGACTCGAAACCATGGATGCAAGCTGCAGGAAAAGAGATTCCACCTCAACATTAGGAGGAACTTCCTGACAGTAAGGGCAGTTCGACAGTGGAATACACTCCCTCGGAGAGTGGTGGAGTCTCCTTCCTTGGAGGTCTTTAAGCAGAGGCTGGATGGCCATCTGCTTTAATTGGGAGTTCCTGCATGGCAGGGGGTTGGACTGGATGGCCCTTGTGGTCTCTTCCAACTCTATGATTCTATGATTCTATGAGACTATGAGTCTATGCATCTGGTGGTTGGTCTTCCTTTCTTTCTACTACATTCTACCTATCCTAGCATTATTGTCTTTTCTAATGGGTCCTGCCTTGTGGGAGACAGATGATAGCTATTCCTCTCTCTAATGGGGCTGTTTGCATTTCAAGAGCAGCACCTACTGGTACAAATGCAGGCTTCAGCTGAAATTCAAACAGCATCTTCAGGTGAAATATTTTTTGTGACTGTGGCACAGGGAAAGAAAGATGCAATTCCCATCCCCACCTCCATGGACTGAAGCTGCTCAACTGCCCCTCTACAGCTTTTTAATAATAATAATTTAAAAATCTACATGTATATGCATTCATTAGAATCATGAGTGTACAACACAGCTATAATTCATCACCAACATAAGAAACCCGAAATGCCCACCCCGTAAAAATTGTTGGCAATCTAGGTGCATTTAGCAATAGCAATAGCAAGTACATTTCTATACCGCTTATCAGTGCACTTAAGTACTCTCTAGATCAGGGGTAGGCAACCTTTTTGAGCTGGGGCCCAGGTTGCTGTCCCTCAGACAATTGGAGGGCCGAAGCACAATAAATAAATAAATAAATAAATAAAAATAAAAAAAAAATATGTATCCACACTCTCTCAGCCCCAGAAAAGCCAAGGCAAAACCCCTGTGGAGATTTTGCCAAGAAAACTCCAAGAACAAGTAATAACAACAATAATCAATATCATCATGGTGGATGGCGACGGCGGCAGGACTGGCCTGGTGCCAGTCCAAAGACCTTGGGGGGCCGCATCCGGCCCCCGGGCCTTAGGTTGCCTACCCCTGCTCTAGATGGTTTACAAAGTGTAAGCTAATTGCCCCCAACAATCTGGGTATTCATTTTAGCAACCTATGGAAAGATGCAAGGCTGAGTTGACCCTGAGCCCCTGGCTGGAATTGAACTCACACCCTTGTGGTTTGTGAGTGAGTGGCTGCAGTACAGGCATTTAATCACTGTGCCACCAGGGTGTGGTATCACCTTATTCTATGTCACAGAGAGCAAACCATCTCCTTGGTGGGGCGCACACTTGTCACCTATCCTTGCAAATTTTAAATGATAGATTTTAAATGTGGATTGTTTTAACATGTGTACATCTTTAAACTGATGTGTACTTTAAGTGATGTGGTATGTCTGTTGATTGTTGTTGCTCCCTGCCTTGATCCATAGGGAGAGGTGAGTAAGAAATAGTAAAGGTAAAGGTAAAGGTATTCTCCATTGACAAGGTTGTCAAGTCATGTCATAGGGGCTGGAGCTCATATCCGTTACTAAGCCGAAGAGCCAGCGTTGTCAGAGACTACTCTGTGATCATGTGGCCAGCATGATTGCACAGAATGCTGTTTACCTTCCCACTGAAGTGGTATCTATTTATCTACTTGCATTTGCATGCTTTTGAACTGCTAGGTTGGCAGAAGCTAGGACTAGAGACAGGAGCTCACCCCATCATGCAGGACTTGGGCCTCGAACTGCCAACCTGCCACTCTTGCAATCAACAGTGTCTTAAGCACTTGAGCCACTGCATCCCCTGAGTAAGAAATAAACATTATTCAATATTATCATTCCTTCGCAGAAATATACAATATAATCCCTCCCTTTTAAACTTTGCAACAGCTATAAAGAACTTTTCCAGAGCTGTCTAATTGGCTTTGCAGACCAGCCTAAAGGTCCGGCCTGGTGGTGGAGTTGGGGCACACTGGTTGCCCCTACTCTACCCTAATCCCGTTCGCATGGCGCATGGAGTCAGGATGCCCTGTTGGCACAGCATGTGCACATGGTGCACCAAAAGGGCACAAAAAAGCCACCGCAGTAGCTGAAAGGATGGCCTTTTGCTGCCCCTAAAAGAGCGGCATTTTGCCACTCTTTGGGGGGCGGCAAAAGGGAGGATCAGGGCCACAGCGTACAGGTGCCACGGATCCTGATCCACCACTCCTAGGGGAGGCTCTGTGCTCTGTGCCACCCATTTAGGCTGGTCTGCATCAGCCCTAAATCATCACTATTAATCCTCTCAACAAAAGTGTGCAAGACTTTGTAAAGTGAAAAGATGCATGTATTCTGCTCAATAGGTGGCACCATTGTATTATGTAACTCTGTCATAGACACTACTGTGGCTATTAGAGAATGCACTGTTTTGGAAAGATTGGTTTTAAAATTAGTCCAAAATACAGTGGGGACCCAATAATTTCTGAATTATGATTTTATTATTTCTCAATCACTTACTATTTATATCCCACCTTTTCCTCAGTGGTTTCAGTGTGGAGTACACACAGCAGGGACTGAATCCCAGATCTCCCCAAGTCTCAGACCAGTATTCTAACTGCTACACTACAATGTGAATATTTTTTCTTAACTTGGCTTGGCCCACAAGGAGGTCAGTTTTCTCACCAAGCTACATGGAAAAGGTAAAGGTAAAGGTATTCCCCATTGACAAGATTGCCAAGTCATGTCCGACCATAGGGGCAGTGCTCATCTCTGTTACTAAGCCGAAGAGCCAGCATTGTCAGAGACTCCTCTGTGATCATGTGGCCCCCATGATTGCACAGAACGCTGTTTACCTTCCCACCAAAGTGGTACCTATTTATCTACTTTCATTTGCATGCTTTCGAACTGCTAGGTTGGCAGAAGCTGGGACTAGTGACAGGAGCTCACCCCATCACGCAGCACCTGGACCTTGAACCGCCAACCTGCCGATTTTGCAATCAACAGAGTCAGCATCTTAACCACTTGAGCCACTGCATGGAGCTGCTGGGTAATTCATGCTGTGCTGTGTGCACAGAAGTAGTCTGTGCATGAAGAGCAGGCTCCACACCAAACACACATTTGGTACCTTATGCCAACAATGGTCTCATCCTTGCATAAAGTGGAGAGCAGGCCTATGATGAGAGAAAAACAGAAGCAAAGCTCAGGAAAGTTATCATTTTTAAAAGCAGAATTCAGAGACACGGCCATGTTAATCTGCAATATCAGTATTCTAAGGGATATTGTTGACACTAACTGAGCTAATGAAATTTAAAGTTTATTTCCTGGAGTTTAAGAATCTTCCAGTACCCACATGGTCAGAAGAAGGAGGGCCCTGCCTACATAAATACCTTTCCATACCATCTGAACTGAGGACAACCACAACATCTTGACAAAATGCAGGCCTATGACTAACATCGTCACCATTTTGTTCTTTCTTTCTCCTGCATAATTTTTAACACCTTTGCCTGATGAAGAAGCAGTGGGGCTGTGTAAGCTTGCAACATGTATATTGTGCATTTTGGTTGTCTGTACAAAGATATCACTGTTTTGTGGATTTTGGATATTATTGTAATTTTCTATATGACCATCATAGCTACCCCTTGATATGTTTTGAGTGAAAGATGTTGTAACATAAGCTTTCATAGACTTGGGGGAGATGCAGACGGTGAAAAGCGCTGTCTTCAAGCCCAGGAAGGGGAGGGGCAGCCGAATGCCAGGCGCCCCAACCCCTTCCTAAGGATGTAATTTGAGTGCCCATCGTTGCACACGGCGGGCGCTCCAATGACGTCCTTCCAGCTCAGCGTCCGGACATGCTGAGCTGGAAGGAGCACGGAAGAGGCCCCCGGCGCCTCTTCCGGTATCCCTTTTGGCTCCTCTGAAAGGAGCGCTATTTTAGTGCTCCTTTTCAGAGGCGCCATAAGAGTGGATCGGGGCCAAGGTGTGGGGCAGCCTCAGTCCCAATCTGCGGCTTCTTGGGGCGGCCCATGGCCGCCCATCTGTAGAGGCCCTTGGTCTACTTCAGGGGTAGGCAACCTTTCCCCTTTAAGGGCCGAGGGACTTCAGCTCCCAGAAGCCTCAGCCATGTTGGCCAATAGTCCCATGTTGGCCAATAGCTCCTGGGATTCTGGGAGCTGAAGTCCCTCGGCCCTTAAAGGGGAAAGGTTGCCTACCCCTGGTCTACTTCCTCAGATGCATGGAGTGAATTGGTACCTTGTTCACTCCAAGCATCTGAGGAAGCAGACCGAGTCTTTGAAAGCTTATGCTACAACATCTTTCACTTAGT
Organism: Phrynosoma blainvillii; assembly: GCA_026167975.1. NCBI lineage: Eukaryota > Metazoa > Chordata > Lepidosauria > Squamata > Phrynosomatidae > Phrynosoma > Phrynosoma blainvillii. The sequence continues at coordinate 368,956,152 of JANUYF010000002.1, forward strand.
TGGGTCTCAAAGGTACTACAAGATCCTTTTGCATACACCTTTTTAAGGTGCAACCCTTGGAATCTCCTAGCCACTGAGAGCTGCAGTCCAGAAAGTTGTAGTCCAAAAACAACCACACAATTGCAGTCCCCAAAAAAGCGTGACTTTTCCAAGCTGTGTATATTGCTGCTTCTTTTCAAGGCTCGCCAGATTGACTGAATAGTCCACTCTTCTTGGACAGAATTGCCCTTGGCTCCCAGAGAAATACTGTTAGGAGGATGTTCCTAGCCTTTGTTATTGTGCAGGGAGGAAGGTTGAAGTTGCAGAAAAATAATTTTGATGCAATGTTTCTGCTGCCACCTTGTGTTCATGGTCCAGGAGAGTCGTGTATTAACAAATCCATGCAACTTCACACACACACACACAAACGATTTTTGAGTGCAACAAGAAATCAAAAGGTAACAGAGGAAGGGAAAGACTCCCCTCCCAAATATGCCACCACAAAATCCTGAATTATACACATACCTGTAGCTTGAAACCCTGCCCTCTAATCATACATCTGACTCATATTCCTACTTAAAAATTTAGCACACTGTTTCCAGACGACCAAGTTTTGATTGGGATATTTTGTCAACCTTTCAAGATGTAGCCCAGTTGCCAGCCCAGGCAACAGAATGCCAACCATGGCCATGTAATGTCTTTCATGTTTTGTCCCCACAGCTTGTTAACCTCCACTCTTCCAACTCTAAAGGTCTTTCTTGATTATTCAAGATAATTTCCTCACGGTGACTGGTATGTGTATCACTAGGGTTTAAAACAAGTGTGGGCAGAAGGTGGATCTGGATTTAATGATAGATGTTTGGTTGATTTCCAGTGACCAAACGACCACCTCCTCTTTGTACTGCTAAAATTATGAAGGCAAGTATAGCCAAGGCGTTGATTTTTGTGGGCAAACTTTGGGCTACATTCCGTTCTAGTACTTATAACAAATTCTTGGGTTCAGGCTTCTTAATTCTAAGTGTGTGTCTTTTGCAAATCTTTTTGTTGTTATTGTTAACTGCCTTGAGTCTACCTTGACCCATGGTGACCCTATGTATGGGAGACCTCCAAATCAGCCTGTCCTCAGCTGCCCTGCTCAGCAATTACAGACTCATGGCCATGGCTTCTCGGATTGAATCTATCCAACTGGAATGTGGTCCTCCTCTTTTCCTATTGCCCTCCAGTTTACCAAGCATTAAAGTATTTTCTAAGCGAGTCTTTTCCTATCATGGCCAAAATACAACAACCCCAGTTTAGTTATCTTTCTTTCATGGAGAGTTCAGGCCTGATTTGCTTTACGATCCATCCATTGGTCTTTTTAGTGGTCCACGGTATTCTCAGAACAATTCTCCAACACCACATCTCAAATGAGTGATTTTTTTCTTGTCAGTTTTCTTAATTGTCCAGCTTCCGCAGCCATACGTAGAAATGGGAAATACGGTGGCATGGACAATCCTAACTTTAGTATTTAATTATATACCTTTACACTTCAGGATCTTCTCTAGTTCCTTCACAGCTGCCCTTCCAAGTTCTAGTCTTCTGATTTCTTGACTGCAGTCTCCAGTCTGATTAATGACTGAGCCCAAATATGGAAAATCTTGGATTATTTCTATCTTTTCATTGTCTAAGAGTGTGGTGGAGTCTCCTTCTTTGGAGGTTTTTAAGCAGAGGCTGGATGGCCCTCTGTAGGGGATGATTTGATTTTGAGTTCCTGCATGGCAGAATGGGGTTGGACGGGATGTCCCTTGTGGTCTCTTCCAACTCTATGATTCTACTTTAAAATTAAGTGGATTATCTGTGGTCATAATTTTTTGTTTTCTTGATGTTCAGCTGTAAACCTGCCTTTGTGCTTTCTGCCTTGACCTTGTTCAATAATCTTTCTGTATCTCTGACATTTTCTGCTGGTATTATGGTATTATCTGCATATCTTAGATTGTTGATGTTCCTTCTTCCGATTTTCACGGCTCCCTCCTCTGTGTCCAATCTTGCTTTTTGTATCCTTTAGTTAGTAGATAATTGATTAAAACAAACGAGCACTGAAAGAAAAAATTGGTCAATTTCCTGCAATTTCAGTGCAGAGAATGCTTGCCTACATACACTCCCCCGTGCATTTCTTTGGAGCAGTTTTATAATCAACATAAATGGGAGGAAAACAGCACAGTTCCTGCCTAGAGAAGTAAGACTAGGGCTGGTGTGTGTGTGTGTGTATTCATACTTCCCTAGATGACAGAAATTATTCCGCTATTCTCATTGTGTTGTATAGTGAGGAAATAACAACAATCCAAAAACAGGTGGGACAATCATGATAGGCACAGAGCACAATATGGTAATCAACAAGCACTATAATGTAATTACAATAATGCAATAATAATGATGCAAATGCACTAGTTACATCAATTACCAAAGAGAAGTAGTGTATAATACATAGTGTACTAATCAAGTACTGTATTGTATGGATAAAAGAAAGACACAATATACAACAGTGATATAATTAAAATACTGTGCCACAGAAACAAAAAGGAAAACACAGCCCCTGCTTGGTATACTTATTGGCTAGTACAGTATACTTTCTAGGTGCTATATTGCTTGTCTTATGTAATTTATTGTAATATAGATTTCTTTTTCTTTTCTTTTTTTACATCAAAGTGCCTGCTGATTAACATTTTGTGGTGAGAAGAAAAATAATGGAATATTAAATGGTCAAGGGTTGATCTAGATAATCTTCCCCCATTCCCAGATAATTTAAATCACAGCCTTTTTATTATTAATAATAAAATGCCCAAGCACTCTTAGTATTCTGGGAGCTGTAGTCCAGTGGTTCTCTAATGGTGGGGCGCCCCCCCCCCCGGGATGTGTGTGCAAAAGTTGCTTAGGGAGGTGTGTGCGAGATTTGGTGGCCCTGATCCCTCCTCCTCCTCATCCCCCCCAAAAAACTTTTTATGTGTAAAATTTACATATGCATTGAGTTAAATATTTAATTTGCTTAAATGAAACTGTTCTAATTGGAATGTTATTTCCTTATAAAATATTAAAATATGAATGTACATGAATGTGCAAATGAAAATACGCACACTAAATAAAGAAAATATTTTTATTTATATACTGTGTTGAGTGGAGGGGGAAGATGTCTGCATGTAGATGTAAAGCGGGGTCCCAAGGGTAAAAAGTTTGAGTATCACTGCTGTAGTCCAAAAAAGTGATTTCCCCAAGTTCTGACTTAATGGTAATTATCCTAGCAATATGGGCAACTCAGGTGGTTACTTACTTGGTATCTATGGCTGGTCCAGCTTCCAGCTTGCATGAGGCCCAGGTGAACTTCTTGCCTTCTCCATCCAAATACTATCAAACCCAAAGATCTGGATGGAACAAATCCTTTGCCTGTCCAGTCACCAGATCCTTTCATTTTCAAACTAAGCAATGGCTACTTCTGCTGGCCAGCCGTTAGAGCAACTTCCCTCCAATGACTATTGCTTTGGTTGCAGAGGATGATGAGAGTTGTAGTCCAGCACATCTGGAGGGCAACAGGATGGAGAGGTCTGCCCCAGAGAGTTGGACTAGGACTGAAGACAGACTGATTCCTATCACCGCTTCAGTTGGAGACTTTGGGATATTCATACCCTTTCAGGTATGACCTACCTCGCAGGATTGTTGTGAGGATAAAATGTTAATAGTATGGAGGAAAAACTACATGTCACCCTGAGTTCCTTGAAGAGAGACAGAGATTAGAGTAGCAATTTGGAGAAGGGGGACCACTTCTTGTAACTATTATGTAATATTGTTTCACTTAAATCCAAACATTTTTACTTAGAGCAGAGTGTTAGGTACAGCTCTGAGGACTTGTACACCATTATCCATCAGAGGGGCTGGTGTTCCAGTGTATATATGTCCATCCCAGAAGACAATGTAATTTTTACAGAGATGAAGATGATGTTTGAACGCTGCTTGATAGTAGCCTTTCTCAACCTGTGTTGGACTACAATACCCATCATTCCCATCCAGCAAGTCCAGTGGGAAATTATGGCAATTCTTATCCAACACTTTTGGAGGGTTGGCAAAAGCTGCCCTAGTTTCCTCTGCTGTACCCAAGTAACCATCACTAATTTGACCTTAGTTGTCCTTAATAAAATAGTACTGAACAAAAAGGGGTCAGATGGAGACACAGCATGTTTTAAACCCTTCTAGAAGTCAAACACTGATCACATTTATGTAATAAGAAATGGTGCCCTCCTAAACTAGTGTGTAGGTGACTGCCCCACAGTATGCATCCAACATGGTTTATCCTGCTAAAAAAGAAGCCATATAAGACAAACCAGTGTAGTGTAGTGTAGTGGTTTGAGTTTTGGAGTAGAAATCCAGGAGACCACAATTCGAATTCCCACTCTTCCACAGAAATTCACTAGATAACCTTGAGCAAGTCATGCTCTAAGAGGAAGGCAATGGCAAGCCTCCTCTAAATAAATTTTGCCAAGAAAATCCTATGAAAGGGTCCCCGTCAGTCAGAGTCAACTTGGAGATGCACATAACAACAAAACAGAAGCTTGCCTAAAAGATACTACTAGTAAAGGGTGTTTCAGTGTTACAGGCTTGACAAAGATGTCACCGACAGATAAACAGAATCTCTCCCGTATTTATTGTCAGAGGTTGGATCTGTAGCATGTTGGTATGTAATGGCAAAAACAAGGAGTAGAGAAATAAGCTGTGGGGGAAGGGAGGGGTGGGCAGTGGTTACAACTTGGTGAGTAGTGGAAGATGGGCTCAGCCCAATTTGGCACAAACACTCATATATTACAAAATGCATACACTGGAAGGATGCAGCATCACTGTTGGGAGGTATAATGCATGGGGGAGATAGAGTGGGGCCTTCATTCACCAGGTCTAAATTCATAGGCCTATGATTTTAATATCACTACTTATAGGGAAGAATTCAAGAAATCTAATTTCTCCCCACTCATCCTGGACAACTAGGAATCCAGTAGTTGTACCTTTACTGTGATGATCTGCTTTTCTCAAGGGCCACAAAAAATCTCTACCAGATTTGTTACTGTTTGTTGCAACACACTAACCTGACTAGCCCTCTGGGATTCCTCATTTCAGTGGGTCCCATTGTGGTATCTCCATGTGTGAGAAAGCTATATCTGTTGAATGTCTACCTCAATGGCAGCTGGTGACTTCCATGTCAGTGGAGCAATGGATCCACTCCAGTCTTTAGAAGAGCTTCCCAAGATTTTGAACTCTAAAGAATGCTAAACAGGTTCAGCACCTTGGACTGCTCCTTTAAAGCTAGCCCAAACTTGTAGCGGACTCAGCACTGCAATGACATGGAACCACCAGCTGCCATTGGTCTCTGTGAGGCAGAAGTCAAAGCTACAGAAGTCCAACCAAAAGAAAAACAGTGAATGTGTTAATGGCTGTGCCTGTCTCAAAAAGTTTCCTCTCTGCTTGTTTGTGAAATGGGAAGCAGGATGTTCAAGAAAAGACATCACCATCCCAAGTTCCCTGATATTACAACCAGGCATTGCAGAAATAATCCAGGTTGACACCACGTTAACTGTTGTGGCTCAATGCTATGGAATTCTGGGATCTGTAGTTTGGTGAGTCATTTAGCATTCTGTGTCAGAGAGCTCGGGTGCCACATCAAACTGCAATCCCCAGGATTCCATAGCACTGAACCAAAATTTATTTCTGCAGTGTGGATGCAGCACCTTTCCCACTTCAGTATTCTTGACTGGACCTACAATATGCCTAGGTTTCATCCATTTAGTGTGGCTCCCCTTCCAGTGACAGGAATATTTGGGGGCATTGTTCCGAATCCTGGGCTGCAATGTGTACTTGGCATCACTTCCCTCATGGTCTCCCAGGGAAGCCACTGATTGAAGCCAAAAATGGAGCTGGATGGCAGAAATCTTTTTCCAAGGAGGGAAGAGTGCAGCAGAGGATGATGGGCACATTTAAAGTGGCAGAGGCAAGAAATGATGCCCAAGATGGCTAACACATACACACAAGCAATTGCTACATGATCAAGATTGTTAAGTGCAACTATCATTAAAATGGTTGAAGGAATATGATTATGGCAGTGGGAAGAAACTATGAAAGTATGTAGGCCACAGAATGCTGGAAGTAGATTGGGGGTGGTTGTTTTTCCCCCCCGAGGGAGAGAGAAGGGAATGAGAAATGGGGACCTGAATAGCAGGATGCTGTTAGTCTGCCTAAACCAGTTAAGGTCATATTGAGGACTGGGCTAAAAAACAGCAGACTGGAGGGGCAACCATGGAACCAAAATAAAACAGAACAAAACAAAACAACACCAGCTCCATGCAGAATCCAGAATCCAGCAAGATTTAGAAGCAGCATTGGCGGGGTCTGGGGGAACAGAGCTACCAGGCTATTGCCTCCATGGGGAATAATATCCACGGAAACCCTGGTGAGGAGCTATTTCCCAGTTGGCTGCCCGACCCCCCCTTTTTTTTTTGCAAGTGGGCCAAGCTTTTTCTGGAATGAAGGAATTAATGCCTTCAGCCTGAAGCTAGAGCACTAATACTGTTAAGAAGTAGATGAGGTCATAATGGAAGGGAGAGGTTTGATCTTTGTCTACAACTCTCTTCTCTCAGCTGGTGGTCTCCAGAGGGGTAAGATGGGAATTGCAGTCCCACACATATCTGGATACCTCTAGCTGACAGAAGGCTGTTCCAGAAAGATTTGGGGATTGTGTGCGTGTATTTCTTTGCCACTGCTGCTCTTAGCACCCCTAACTTAACAATATTAGACCAATGGAAACTGACTCAGGGCTCTTCTCATTAGTCACAAATACCTTACTGAAGATGACCGCTTCCTAAGGTACAGAAGGTGACCACACAGCACAAGCCAAGGGTGAGCAGCAAGTCAAGTGTGCCAGGGGCTTCCTTGCCCATCCCCATCCTCTCCTCAGCTCATAGACTTTGTTGCTGGTGTTATTGCTACAGGGAGAGGGTACAAGACATTAAATCACAGTCTCAAAGAGTGTCGTCTTCTCTGGAGGAGCTGCAGCAAGAGCGTCTGGTGGGGGCAACAGCTTTGTCTCTGCTTCGGGTGTCATGTATTCCAGGTGGTGGTGGCCCCAGACAGGGGTGGTCAGCAATTGCCAGCGCTAAGGGAGAAAGGAAGCCGAGGAATCAATGAGCAACTGAAGGAAGCTGTCCTGCTTGTTAATCATTATTAATTTACATGAAATGTATACCTTGCTGAAACTGACCCAACAAGGTGCTTGAGGCAGTTTTCATCAAATTACCATCTGTACAAATAAAGGGAAACTAACCCAGAAGTTTTAAAAAGTCTACAGCAGGGGTAGGCAACCTTTTTGAGCTGGGGGCCAGGTTGCTGTCCCTCAGACAATTGGGGGGCCGAAGCACCAATAAATAAATAAATAAATAAATAAATAAATAAAAACATTTAAAAATTTAAAAAAATTAAAAAACATGCATGCATACTCTCCCAGCCCCAGAAAAGCCATGGCAAACCCCCTTTGGAGATTTTGCCAAGAAAAACCCCAAGAACAAGTAATAACAACAATAATCAATATCATCATGGCGGGGGGGGGCAGCTGTGGGGGGCGGTGGCGGTGGCAGGACCAGCCTGGGGCCGGTCCAAAGCCCTCGGGGGGCCGCATCCGGCCCCCAGGCCTTAGGTTGCTTACCCCATGTCTACAGCATTAGAATCAAGGACAAGTATTACATCAAAATCCACATATTATTTATAAGAGAAAGCCTTTATTTTTTTGTGTCCTGTACTGTTTTTTTCTTGAATTTTAATGGATATGTTTCAATTTGCTTTTATATCTATTGACAACTTGATGTATTTTAACTTCTTCTATTTTTTCCCCTGATATCTGTTTTTATTTATGTCCACTTTAATTTTTGTAAGTCATTTTGAGTCCCAGTGCTGTGGGGAAACTTAAATAAGTAAAACATTAATAGTCACATCCCCAAGCAAGCCATGCCAGTCAAACAGCTTCATCAAAGCCATTTTTATTTGCTCAAATATTCTAGCAAGGAGGCTGATGTGGTTTTAGCAATCGCTTTATTTGCTTTGTTAGGTTTTACTGCTGCTGTTGTGATTTGTTTTGCACTTTTATGTTTTTAAGTGACTTCTATAGACTTAGCCTTTTGTCATTTCATTGTACATTGCCCTGTGAAGTTAGGCTAGACATTTTTTTTAAATCAAAAGATAAATAATCCTTAATTATTGCTTAGGATTCTTTCCGATAAGGCTTCTATTGTGCAATCACACTGCCTCGTGCACAGAATTTTACAGATTAACCACATAACAATGAGAATAACATCTGACACCTGTAACCCTGTTGTGTTTCCTCATTGCTTCTTCCATAGATAGATAGATAGATAGATAATCTAAAGGAGAAATTCCATTAAGGAGGGAAAGATGGAAATCTGCATTTGTTTGTGGCATGAGAAAATGTCTGGAAGCATCTTCAGAGACTTGTCTAAAAAGAAAGTGAGGGCCTTTCCAGCTTTTCAAAAAGTCGCAGATAGCTAACCAATGGGACTTTCTAAAAATGGGAAGGTACAGTAGAAAAGGGCCCTGCCATCCTTCCTGTAATACACATCCAAATGTCAAAGACTCCTTTCTGATGGGCTTCAGATCCAGTTTGTCTGAAGGGACTGCAAATACCATTGTATATGTTGTGAGAATACAGCTAGAGATAAAATGGTGTCTTTATTCATGTAAGAAGCACTCTATGGACCTTATCCCACGGGGTCCCAAGCAGAAGATATCCAAAGGCAATCCAAAGCTAAAACGTTTTTCCTTACCTTGTGTCCACACATATCCAAAGGCAATCCAAAGCTAAAACGTTTTTCCTTTCCTTGTGTCCACACAATATCTGAAGGCAATCCAAAGCTAAAACGTTTTTTCTCCCCCTGAACCGAAGTCAAAGGGGATCTTTTGACATTCGGTTTTTTGGGGAAGTACAGCTGGGAGGAGGGCGAGATGCGGAAGGGAGCCGCCGCCTCTGCCTCCTCCACGGCCAGAGCCGCCTCTCCTCAGCCAGTGCTTTGGGCTGGCTGGAGGCCTGGCAAGTGTCGGAGGGAGGGCGAGGTGCGGGAGGGAGCCTCCGCCGCCGCCTCCTCCGTGGCCAGAGCCGCCTCTCCTCAGCCAGTGCTTTGGGCTGGCTGGAGGCCTGGCAAGTGTCGGAGGGAGGGCGAGGTGCGGAAGGGAGCCTCCGCCGCCGCCTCCTCCGTGGCCAGAGCTGCCTCTCAGCCGGTGTCTTGGCTGGCTGGAGGCCTGGCAAGTGTCGGAGGGAGGGCGAGGTGCGGGAGGGAACCCCCACCGCCGCCGCCTCTGCCTCCTCCAGAATGGCCACGGAAAGGCCACGGAACGGCCATGGAAAGACCGCGGAGGTTTGCCGCCTTCGCTTTTTTTCCGCTTCCTGGCCAGCGTTTGATAAGGCCCTATCTTTCTCTCACTCACAGACCACACCACATGCTGCTCACCTGGTTCTATACTGAGAATGCTACTGAGATTTTATCATAAACAAGGCAAGCCCCAGCACTTTGGGCCCTAGGATAGAATCCCGCAATTCTTAGCCTCAACATTTGTTATCTTCTTCTTCAAGCTTTAAATTTGTCTTTACTTTTAAGCCATGTGTTCCCATAATCTGTTTGACTGGAATAGGTGAAGCTATATTAATAATATAATCTTTGAGAACTTCTGGAGAAGTTTCAGCAGACTGGAGGAGGGCAAATGTTGTCCCCATCTTTGAAAAGGGAAAGAAAGGCGATCCCAACAGTGATCGTCCAGTTAGTCTGACATCAATACTGAGAAAGATTCTAGAGCAGATCGTTAAACAGAAAGTCTGTGAACATTTAGAAGGGAATGCTATAATCACAAAAAGTCAACATGGGTTTCAGAGGAACAGGTCATGCCAGACAAATCTGATCTCTTTTTTTTGATAGAATTACCAGCTTGGTAGATGAAGGGAATGCTGTGGATATCTTGATTTCAGTAAGGCATTTTTGAAAAGGTTCCTCATGACATTCTGGCTAACAAGCTAACAGCTAGTAAAACATGGGCTAGACAAGGTAATTGTTACATGGATTTCTAATTGGTTTACCAGCCGAACCCACAGGGTGCTCAACAATGGCTTCTTTTCATCCTGGAAAGAAGTGAACAGTGGGGTGCCACAGGGTTCTGACCTGGATCCAGTGCTATTCAACATCTTTTAGCAATGACTTGGATGAAAGAATAGGGGGCATACGGTACTTATCAAATTTGCAGATGACACCAAATTCGGAGGAGTAGCTAATACCCCTGAGGATAGGATGAAATTTCAAAATGACCTTAATGGATTAGAAAGCTGGGCCAAAGCTAACAAAATGAAATTCAACATGAATGTCTTAGGGCAGAAAAATGAAATACATAAATACAGGATAGAGGACACCTGGCTTAATGAGACTACATGTGAAAGGGATCAAGGAGTCCTAGTAGACCATATGTTGAACATGAGTCAACAGTGCAATGTGGTAGCTAAAAAGGCCAAGGCAATTTTAGGCTTTATCAATAGAAGTATAGTGTCTGGATCAAGGGAAGTACTAGTGCCACTGTATTCTGCTTTGGTCAGACCTCCCCCCCCACCCCCGGAATACTCTGTCCAGTTTTAGGCACCACAATTCAAAAATAATGTTGAGAAACTGGAGTTTGTTCAAAGGAGGGCAACTAAAATGGTGAAGGGCCTGGAAACAATGCCCTATGAGGAATGACTTAGGGAACTGGGTATGTTCAGCCTGGAGAAGAGGCGGTTAAGAGGTGATATGATAGCCCTGTTTAAGTATTTGAAGAGATGTCATATTGAGGAGGGAGCTAGCTTGTTTTCTGCTGCTCCAGAGAACAGGACCCAGAGCAACAGATGCAAGCTACAGGAAAAGAGATTCCACCTCAACGTTAAGAGGCACTTCCTGACAGTAAGGGCAGTTCAACAGTAGAACACACTCCCTCAGAGGTTGGTGGAGTCTCCTTCCTTGGAGGTCTTTAAACAGAGGCTGGATGGCCATCTGTCGGGTATGCTTTGATTGGGAGTTCCTGCATGGCAAGGGTTGGACTGGATGGCCCTTGGGGTCTCTTCCAACTCTATGATTCTATGATTCTATGTCAATAGTTGCTTAACATGTGGATAACTCACTTCCAAATTCTTTTCATGGAAACTGGAGATGGTGGGCCATGGATGTTAGGCAAAGAAAGAAGGTTCTCTCTTTTCCAGACCCAGCAACATCTGTCTAGCCAGCCTAGAATTCACTTCAATGGTCACAGTTGTGCTTATTAGGATAGTTGCACGAGTGTGCACAGAGGTCTCAGTTTTCCAGACCAACTTCTATTTTAAAATGAGAAGGCTAGGCCTGGTCATACTCATTTTCAGCAAAGGTACCCTGCAAGATTCAAACCTCTGCTATGTAGGTTTGGACCATGTGCTACTGGGGGATTCTGTGAATTGTAATCCAGAAAAGTAACTTTCCCAATAGTAACCCTGCTGGAGCCAACAGAAGCAAAAACACTAATAGTCCCCAAGAGCCTCAGGTAGACATTTAGCAGATTCAGCATGCCAGGTGCACTGGGTGCCTGGGAACAACGTCCTGTGTCAGGAGTTGCATGTGTATCATGCCTACCATAATATGCTGGGAAGTGGGCATAATGGGTTATGCAGGTGAAACAGCATTGCTATGACATGGTAACCTCAGACACATGTCTTGAGATAATTGCAGAAGGCAGGCAAGCTTGAATCAAGTTTGTTCGAGGTAATTTCTGTTGGAGATTCTAGCTGTAACAACTACACAGGGGCAGTATGTGAATGAGAGTGACAAAATGTGTTTACAAAATACAACGAATGAGAATTAAGCCCATCACAAGTTTGAAATTGTGCACAGTTTAATTAGGCAATGTTAATGGTTGATATTCTATTCTGACAATGAAAGTCTCAGCACTGGATCTATAGTTTTCTTAAATAAAAGTTTTCTAACTACTGAAGCCTGGATTTCTGAACTTCGTATCCTACCAGCTGTGTTGGGCACTGAATATCTGACAAAAATGGGGGACTGGTACTCACCTGTTGTAAAGACCCTTTGCTTCTCAGAAGCTTGTAAACAACAGTGCAGGGGATGCAAAGCATGGAGGCGAGAGCCAGAGCCCAGCCAATCACTTCACCCCACCATGGGTAGACATAGGTCTTGTTGTAAGTCAAGGGCTGGTAGTTCACCACATGAAACAGGAAGATGCCCTGGTTAGGAAGGGAATGAGGGAGGGAAGAGGAGGGAGGAGAGATCAATATAAAGACAGAGCTAATATAAAAAGAAAAACAATGAGGAGTACCCAAATCTGTGTTACGAATTTGGCTTCTTTCCAGAGCTTGGGAGGAAAAGTAGTGTTTTTAGACCAACACTTCCAGAATGCTCCAAGTAGCCAGGTCAGTGACCAGGGAATTCTGGGAGCTTTAATCCAAAAGAGTAACTTTTCCAAGCTCTGCTTCTTCACAGTTTTGTTACATCTCCCCACATGACATTTAACTTTATCACTAGTATGATGAAGTAGGCCTTTTATCTGTTGATTTAGATTTTGAAGATATTTTCAGTGTTTTGCATTTTATAGTCAGTTGTTTTGTAGTTCAGGATAGAGATTAGGGAAGGATAGGTGTCTGTCTGATGCATTTCTTATATTTGTAAGGTCAGGATACATCAGCAAATAGTGTGGCAAAAGAGTAAATGTCATGTGTGCATAGAGGCATATTGCCTGTGTGTTTTGATAAATTATCTCTATGTTTTTGCACATACACATCCATGGAAAAATCTTTGTGAGTTGACACTGTGTCCATGTGAGATGTTTTCCTGTCACTCATTGCACTTACTTTGCCTCATGTTGAACATACACAGTGGAAGACCAAACCTACTAAAATGCAGGGATTAAGTGTCAGACTATTTTGGAATCATATTTTATTTTGCAAAGAAAACCCTATTTTTTTGAAGCCAGCATGGAAGAGTAGTTTCAATACGGGACAAGGAGTCTGAGAGACCAGGGTTTAAATCTTCACTCAGCTATGAAAAACCATAGGGTGACCTTGGGCGAATTACACTCTCTCTGTCTTACAGGAAAGCAATGGCAAACCTCTTCTGAAAAATACATTGCCAAGAAAAGCCTGTTAAAGGGTTGCCATAAATCAGAAACGACTTGCAGACATAAAGGAATAGCAAATTAAATACTTCCTTCTCTCTGTGTATCCTTTGATCCAGTTCAGGATGGGGAGTTTTTTAATCTCCTTCTACACTATTATTCCAGTGAAAATCATTTGCACCGACTACTTGATATAGGAGAAACGCATGAGCATGAATCCCATTTACCAGAGAGTGTGGAATATGCAGCTGCCCAGATGTTCTTTGATGCAACCTCCATTCCGCTCAAACCAGCAAAACTACTAATAAAGCTGCACAGGAGTAGCAGTCCAACAATATCTGAGGGAGAAACATGTTCCCCAGTTCTTTTATTTTTCCAACTGTGATAAAATGAAAGCTGCAGGTTTCCCTCAGGCAAGGAAGGTGAAGGGATCAAAGCCTCCATGCAACAATCCCAAATTGGATCAGAAAGCATTTTTTTTAAAAAAGATGTCAAAAGAGACAGATACATAATAATACATTTCTCATTTCTTCTAGTTTGATCCTTAAACCCCAGAACATCTAGTATCTTTTATTTTAATGTCATTGGATAGGAATCTTTTGAATGGGGCAAGCAGAGGTTAAAACATGACCACTGTGCCTTTGCATGTGTGTACTATTTAAAAGTACACCAAATTACCAAGGCTGGCATCCTGTTAGCAACATAATGAGGAATGGTTTAGGGAGCTGGTTATGTTTAGCTTGGAGAACAGAAGGCTGAGAGGTGACATGATAGCTATCTTTAAATATCTGAAGGAGTGTCATGCAGAAGATTGAGCAAACTTGTTTTCTGCTGCCCCAGAAACTGGAACATGAACCAGGGGATTCAAATTACATGGAAATAAATTTCACCTAATCATTACGAACAACATCTTTACTGTAAGAGATCTTCAATAGTGGAACAGACTACCTCAGAGAATGATAAACTCTCCCTCTTTAAGGAGAAATTGGATGGATATCCTTCAGGAATGCTTTAGATGTGGCAGGAGGTTGGATAGATGGCCTATGCAGAACTCTACGCTTTTATAATGATAGTAAATTCAACCCCTCCATCATGCAAGAACCAATTTCTTACTGCTGTCCTTGACATGGCCATGAAATGGCCAGAGGAGAGCAAGGGATGGATAAGATGCATCTATCTATGTCCCTGTAACCAGATACTAGGGGTCCTCCAGAATTTCCAGAGGATGACACTGTCATTGTGCATCTGGCTGTATCAGGACCCTTGGCTGATCCTTGGTGACCACTGACCACTACATGGCTGTCAGGAGGGCAGGAAGAGATAGATGGGTTGCAAGGGAGCAGAGAAAGGAGAGCTAGTATAGTCCTGATATAAGATAGCAACCCCAGTTTCCATATGGAATAAGGTACATGTTAAATGACATGCATGGTAGATGCATTTTCAAAACTAGCATACCAGAGCTTAGAAAAGTTACATCTTTGGACTGTGTGTATATGTGTCTTCAAATAACCTATTGACTTATGATGACCCCAATAACTGCATATGGATTTCTTATGCAAGGAATACTCAGAGGTGGTTTGCCATTGCCTTCTTTTGAAATATAGGCTACAGCGCCTGGTACAGTGGGCCCTTGATATCTGCTGAGGTTTGGATAACAAAATCTGTGGATGCTCAAATCCCGTTAAATACAGTGGTATAGCAAAATGGCGTCCCTTATATCAAATGGCAAAATCAAGGTTTTCTTTTTGGAATTTGTGTTTCTTTTGAATATTTTCAAGCCATGGATGCTTGAATCTATGGATGAAAAATCTGTAGATTTGGAGGGCTGATTGTATTACATGGTTGCCCCCCATTCAAGCATTAACCAGGCCTGACCCTGCTGGGCTTCCATGATCAGACTGGAAGGCCCATTTGTGGACTATGACTACCAGAATTCCACAGCCAACATGGCAACTGTTGTGGTATAAAAAGGTCATTCTTCCATGCTATAAAATTCAGCCTCAGCATAGTGGAAAGGCAGTCTGATTAAACCCTCATTTCGGAAGTGGGTCTTCTCAGTGCACCCCACATCACTCTTGACTCACCACACACACCAGTGGTGTAAAAAGTGACCAGCACCACTTCATGTAGGGCAGAGGACGGTAGCCAATCATGTGGGCAACATCATCCATGAAGCGATCAGCTCCTGAAGGAACAAGAAATCACATCTTAAACTCCAGCTAGGCTGTCCTGCATGTAGCCTGAAATCAACACATCAGGAGAGAGCTCCAGACTCAGTTCTGGAGCTTGGAAAAGTTACATCTTTAGATTACAATTCCCACATTTCCCTGGGCAGTATACCCACTGGAAGATTCTGGGAATTATAGGTCTTAAAAATAGCTTTCCCCTACACTGCACAATGGCTAGATAAGAACAGAGCTGTAGTGTCTAGGGCCCATTCACACTGGACAATTATCGCACTATGATCCCACTTTAACTGCCATAGCTCCATCCTATGGAATCCTGGGATTTACAGTTTGGTGAGGCACTAGAGCCCTGGGGCATAAAATTCTAAATAATTCACAAAACTATAAATCTCAGGATTCCATAGGATAGATAGAGCCATGCTAGTTAAAATGGCATCGAAGTGCTAGACATGTATGCCACTTCCAGTGTCAGTGGCCTAGAGCTCCCCTAGTGACCTCTTGCAAAGCAGTGTCCTCTAGAAATATTAGTCTACAACTTTCATAATCTCCAGCTAGCATGTCCAGTGGTCACCTGCCCCCCTCTATGGCCATGCTAGCTGGGATTAGGGAATGATAGACTAATATACACAATGGCACTAGGTTAGGGTTGGCTATCCTATTACATGAGGGACCAATGCAAAGGACAGTGGTAGGAGGAAACGTATTCCCTCTCCTTTAATTCCCTTGCTCCCAGTTTTCTTTGACACTTACCATAGACCCAGGCGACCACCACACACTCCCAGAAGGCCTGCCACAGAAGTGTGATTCCACTGGCTGAATAATTGTCAAAGAGCTGAAAGACGTACATGCCTCCCTGGGAGTCATATGATGCAGAAAAATAACCAGTTAACAAATAACACAGACATGAATATTGCTTTTCATTACAACTAGAGAAATCCTAGTCATTATGGCTTCATCTTCACGTGCCAGAATACTCTAGGGTGCCCCACCACCACATCTCTCTTTTGCTGTGGGTTTTTGACTCTCACACAGGGTGATCAGATGTCCTCCTTTTCTAGGACACATCCTACATTTCAGTTTTCTGTCCAGGAGGAATTCCAAAAGGTCCTCCATTTTGAGCATAACTAAGAAGCATGAATTAATATGTATATGAGTGTTTTTCGCTTTTATTGTGTAATGTTCTCCATTTTTCTTGAATGTCCTACATTTTTTGGTGTCCTCCTTTGTGGTTATGACATCTGATCATCCTGCTCTCACAACCTGGGACTGCTGCTGACGTCAGAACAAGGTACCCAGCTATGCTACCATAGAATCATAGTAGTTGGAAGAGACCACAAGGGCCATCCAGTCCAACCCCTTGTTTTGTAAGAACTCTCAATCAAAGCATCCCAACAGATGGCCTTCCAGCCTCTGTTTAAAGACCTCCAAAGAAGGAGACTGCACCACTTTCCAAGGGAGTGTGTTCCACTGTAGAACAGCTCTTACTGTCAGAATCAACACTAGGCACCACGTTCTGAGCAATTTGCACCTGCACTGACAGCGCCAGGTGGTTTGCAGGGACCATGAGTGAAGGTAGCTGCCATTGTCTCTGCAAGGAAAGTGGAAACTCTGCAGCAAAAGGTTTAAATGCAGACTGGGGAGGAAGCCCCAAATCAGGTGCGGGCATCATGAAGACAGTTCAGATCTCTTTTGGTTCTGCATCATGTAAAGAGGACACAACAAGCCTGGGAGGAAATAAGGGTCAATCACCCATGTAGAGAAGCCCTATGGCAAGCAGGCTGTAGAACAGGGCTTGTGGAAGCTCCTTTGTGTGTATGTCTCTGTGTGTGCATGGACATGTACACAACAATACTTCATAAAGAATGAGACATATTTAGTTCCTAAGCCAGATCCCTCTTTCTCATTTTTGCAATCAGTGTCCTAATTTTAATCCTGACTAGAACAGATCCATTGACTTGATTAGACTTATCTACCTGTCAACTCACTATTCAACAATTGATTGAATGGGTCTACTCTGATTGAGACTAACCATCAGGATGCCAGCAGGCAGTGTCACCATGTACGGTGCTTTGTACATAGGAGAAAATGATCACCACTTTAAGTTATCTGTTGTCTGGGAATTTGTTTACCATCCCTCAGCAGTGTTTCAGAATGATTGATATAACATTTTACAATAAATGCACAACACAGTAAAACTATAAGCTAAAATCATGTATCATCAGATGTAAATACAATGATGGAGCTTCATTGTAGTAAGTTACATCTGATACCTCCCAACCACCCAATTTTTCAGCCTGGCAATGCTCAACAGAAGGGTTTCCAAAAAGCGCTGAAGATCAGTATGCTGGGGAATGATATCTGTAGTCATGGAATGTGCCAAGAACAGGCAGCTAGAAAGCTTTGTACAGCTGAGGTTCTGTTGCAACAGCTTTTCTTAGGGCACTGCCAGATTGAAAAGGTGGGTGTTGGAGTTCATGTTTGGTTATTAATGACCGTAAATAAGAATCCCTAGCAATTATAACATTGTAAGTCTAGTTTACGATCTCCTAACCACTGAACAAGATAACAGCCATAGTTATAAAAAGACATTAATTTAAAACAATTGAAATACTTTTTACAGCTGGGAGAATAGAATGGTCTATGTTAGTGTCAAAAGGTTAACAGTGCAGGCGATAGCTGAGCCTCCCTGGGAAGATGCTTTCAGGGCAGGCTGCCACTACTGAAAAGGCCCTGTCAGCAGACATTGCCCAGTTGCATGCCACAGCTGTGATGGCAGCAGGTAAAGCATATGTGAAGTTACTAGTGTGAGCATAATTGGAGCAGTGGTGTCCCTGGGGTTGGTGTCACTTTGTGCAGGGGGTGACTAACTGCCTTGCCTTGCCTTGCTCTCCCCCCTCTGCCTGTCTGTCTAGGCCATTGCAGCCCCCCACTAAAGGGTCCTGAACGAAGCCCTGTCCCCCCAAGACCTTCAGGGTCTGACATGGCTGCAGCTGTACTGGACCCGGAAGGAAGGCCCCCTCAGAGGCCTTCAGGGTTCCAGACAGCCACTGCTACTGCATTGTGGCCTCTGGAGGGCAAATTTAGGGTCCAGTGTGGCTGCTAGGCAAGTGGTAGATCTCTACCACTCTACACACCCTGTGCCAGTCCCTCTGGGTGTAACACCCCACCAGTGATGCCCTCCTCTAGGGTGTAACCAAGTGTGGTTCACCCCACCACCTCCTGCATTCCCCTAATGCCGCACTGTGTTGGAAATGGGAGCCATCAGCAGCTGATGCTTGTACTTGTTGACCAAAATACTTGGCCTGGAAAGAGGCATTTTTAAATGACTGCATACTATATTATTCTTACGTTCCCATTACACTACACAATTATCACGCTACGATTCCACTTGAACTGTCATAGGACTTTACCACACAAGACTAAAAGCAGAATTTTAACAGGATAAAAGCATCTTTGGCTGGTTCATAGCATTTGACATCATGTCCATCCAGGTGCTGCCTTACATTTCATTAGTCTTTGGAGTGCACCTTTTCATGAACGGGCAAAACCAGTCAACAGGCTCTCAATCTCTCTGCTATTGCATGACTGCTTTGTGCAATAGGTCCCTTCTGCTGCAGTTCTCTTCCCAGACAGTTACGTGGTGTGAATGGTCATGATTCTTCTCCTCTCCCCCATCCCCTTGCACAGCAGCTTTGGTAGGCAGTTAGCAGCTGGGATGGTATGTCCTTCTCACTTCCTCCTGAAGCACAGGGTTGCTGTGGGAATCTGCACACAGAAGCACTGCGCTTCAAGAGCAGGGAGGAGCAGCACATTCATACAGGCAGCATTTGGCAGGGCAGAAAAGAGATCACACAACCATGGACTGCCAAAGTGCCATCGTGGGGGAAAGTGTGATAAGAAACAGTGCCAAACTGGTATGCTTCCATTCTTAAACTTGCAAAATTGTGGAGAGACAGAAGGCTGGTGTAATAAAGTGCATGGTTCAATTCTAGAGAATCCTGGGATTGGCAGCTTAGGGAAAGGCATTTTGAGTTCTCATCCAGAGACTTCCTGTAGTGCTTCACCAAACTACAAACCCCAATATTCCACAGGATGTAACCACAGCAGTTAAAGTGGAATCATAGTCCTATCTCTGTGTAGTGTGAAAGGACCTTACTAACCAAACACCTCAGCTTTGCTCAGACATATTCAGGAAGCTGACCCAAAACCCAGTAATGTCACATGGGCCTGGCAGCCCACCAGGAGTGTAACTATGCATAGGGAGCAAAATGAAGATGTTGCCTCCCCAAATAAGAATTCTGTCCTTCAAATGAACTTTTTTCACACCCAAATTGCATTGCAGGACTTAAAACATCACTTGAGCCTTTAGAAATACAGTTCAGGGATCCAAGGAAAGGGGGATGGTAAAGTTACCAAGGGAATACAAACACAGTGAATAGAAGACCTCTAGATATGAACAATTCTCAGTCTCTCTCTCTCTCTTTACAATGCTAGAAATTCGGAGATTGAAGGAAAAATCAATTGAGGGACAGAATTCTTACTTGGAGGGGCAATGCCCTCACCCCAACCCGCCTGCACCTATACCTCTGCAGCCTACCCTGCTCAGGAAACAAGCTGCTGTAATCTCCACTAATTAATTCAGTATTTGGACTTTATCACATGGGGGAAATCCCATACAGAATAGGGTTTTAAATGGGAAAAAAACCACAAAAGTGGGTAGATTTTCAGACGATGTTGTTGTTAAACTGTTGTTAACCCGAACGGAAAGTAGTCAAAAGCCACTTATTTTTACTTTCGGAAAAATCCCAAAATTAAAAAGGAGCAGCTTTTGACTACTTTCTGTTTGGGTTAATAACAGTTTAACAGCGATGTGTGTGAAAATCAATCTGCTTTTGCAGGTTTTCCCCAGCTTTTAAATCCTATTTCTGCATGGGATTTCCCCCATGTGATAAAGTCCTTTCCTAACCAGGGTCTCCAGGCAGTGTGGATGTACAGCTCCCATTACCTCAGCCACCATAGCCAATGGACAGGCATAAGGTTTCCAGATCTCAGGGCCTGATCTTGAGTCTCATGGCCTAGACCCTCTTCTCTGGTTCTCATGGCAAGGAGCAGGAATCTCAATGGAGAAGCTGCCTTGAAAACTGTGTGTGTGCGTGTGCATGTGTGTGAGTTCTCCTCATTACTCAGACCTGTGTTTCTAGTAAGAATTGTTTACTCTGAGCAAATGTGCTTGGTACTTTTGGAAATCAGGTACAATTGTGCCTAACAAGAAGTTGAAATGCTTCTCCTTAGGCTGAATTTGCTGAAATCTAGGGATGACTCCCTTGCGATGTCACAGGAAACAAGCCCTGAAACAAACCAGGGGTTGCTTCCTGTGACAACACAAGGGAGTCATCCCTAGATCTCAGCAAATCTCAGGGCCAAGGATAGTCCTGACCTGGCAATCCTAGTCAGGATGATGGGAATTCCACAAGATATAGGGGTTCTCCAAGGGGAAAGAGACAGCTCCTCCATAAGCAACCCCATCTCATGGTAATTTTAGAGAAAGGATGCTTTTCATTCTCCCCAAAGTCAGCCTCACCTGAGTCACCATGGAGAGGTCGAGGATGCAGCAAACCAGGCAACAGATTGCGGCTGTGATCTCCCTGCGTGGTGAGCCTGCTGCTGGCTGCGGGAACATGTCTAGGACACCAGTGATGAAGCCCTCCACTCCCACAAACTGATAGGAAGATGTGAGAGAACAAGGGAGAAAGAAAAAAGAGAGAATTGGCTGGGCTTTCAGCTGCCTAAAGCAGAGGTGGGGGTTACCCCAGTGGACAAACCCATTCCCCATGGCCCACTGCAGTTTGCAAGTTTCCCACAGCTTTTGTATGAGGTTTTTCCCAATTCTGAAAGGTTGAAATGCTTTTCATTTGGCCTAATTATCTGCAGGACAAGATTTAGGCTTAAATTTGCTGGTAATTTTGGTTCTATCCTTTTGGCTTTGCCCACTCCCAACTACTGGAATGCATGCTGTCCACTCAAATTCCTCTGAATTTTTTTGATAAGGGTGCCCTACTTTTGGCTTACTGCATCCAGAGGAAAGAGTGAGCTTTCAAAGTTTTGATACCCCTGGCACAGGTTGGAATGAAAACCATGCAGCCTTAAAGATGTTGTTACACTGCAGCACCCAGTACTCCTCACTGCCGTCCTTGCTGGCTAAGGCTGCTCAGATTTGCAGTTCAAGAACATCTGGAGGGGTCCATGATCCCTAGCTTTAGCATGGAAATCAGCAAGATAGCCATATTGCTGAGATATACAGGAGTTGGTGATGCACATTCAGAGCCTTCGCTCACCTCAGCTGCCATGAGAGAGTATGATAAATGGGTGTATTCTGAACAATTTCACACATTTCCCTCAATGGCTGATATTTAGAAAATCATTATCATCACCATCACCATCATCATCATCATCAACCCCAAACAAAATAAATCCAGAGATATTAAATGCATTTCTGCATCTAACATATTGGTTCATACCAGGTTGAGTATCCCTTATCCAAAATGCTTAGGACCAGAACTGTTTTGAATTTCAGAGTTTTTCAGATTTTAGAATATTTGCATATATAGACTGAGATGTCATGGAGATGGGACCCAAGTCTAAATGAAATTCATTTATCTTTTCCATACACTTTATATAATAGCCTGAAGGTAATTTTATACACAATATTTTAAAATAAGTTTGTGCATGAAACAGTGGGCCTGAACAGACTGCCAGAAATAATCCAGCTTGAGACCACTTTAACTGCCCTGGCTCAGTGCTAGGAAACATGGGAAGTGTAGTTTATTATGGCACCAGAGCTCTCTGACAGAGAAGGCTCAATGTCTCAGAAAAAAACTACAGTTTCCATGATTACCTAGCATTGAGCCAGGACAGTTAAAATGGTCTCAAGATGGATTATTTCTGGCAGTCTGTTCAGGCCCAATGTTTGTGTATACTGAACCATCAGAAAACAAAGGTGTTGCTGTCTCAGCCACCCATGAAACTAGTTTTGGTTTTTGGAGTTGAAATGCCAGATAAGGGAAACTCAACCTGTACTTGGAGGGCTGAGGAGGGATGGGGCAGTGGACCAGTCCAGATGCAGTCTGGCAGTGTGATCTGTCTCTTTTTAGATAAGAGTATTTTGCACTTTGCTTATGCTCAGTAGCATCCTGAAAGCCCCAGTGAGAATGCATTATGGCAATGTGCATTCAGGTGCAGGCTGATGAGTGCTGGTTCAGATGATACATTCTTAAGTCTCCCTTTACTAGCTCTGCAAGCACACTTCCCTTCCTAGTCCCATTTCAGACACACCCCATGACTTGGACATATCAGGGCTGTCCACTTTTAAACCACTTGCTGCTCTAATGCTTGTACCAGTACCTTTACACCTGGAAAGCATAATGTAGTACCCTTAAGCCATGAAAAACCTCAACCACTGATGTCTGCAGGTAAAGGCAAAGATACTGTTAAAAGCACAGGAGCAACCGAAGGCAATTGTTTTTGGTAAGCTGACAATTCTGCTCCACAGCAGATGTACAGTAATAAATTTGGTTCAGGTGCTCATCATTGCTCATCAGAAACAAACCTGATATCTGTGTCCTAAAGGGAAAGCCCAAAATGCAGCTAGCTATGCTGATCCACATCAAAAAAACAGTCAAACAGTTTTCATCTCCACCAGGAACTGGTCTTTTCTATAGCTAATGGATCTTGTGTGAAGTCAAAGGCTTTCACTACCAGCATCCATATTTTATGTGGGTTTTTTGGGCTATGAGGCCATGTTCTAGAAAAGTTTATTCCTGATGTTTCACCAGCAGCTGTGGCTGGCATCTTCAGAAAATGCTGGCATGGAAGAGAGTGGGGTATATATACTCTTGGTTGAGAGCAAGCGATTTACATGTTAAGCTGTGTATTATTCTGTTGTTGAATTGCAAGGCCTGAGGGTGTCTAATTAATGATCCATTGTCTGCTGGGAAACCCCCTCACCTTGGGTGGTTTTCATTTGCACATGCTGGGTCTTTTTTAGGACTGGTAGCCAAGCTTTGTTTACTTTAAGGGTTTCTTTTTTCCTGTTGAAGTTGCCCAGGTGCTTATGGATTTCAATGGCTTCCCTGTGCATTCTGACCTGATAGTAGTTGGCATGGTCCAGAATTACAGTGTTTTCAAACAGCATTTTATGCCCAGGATGGTTTATAATGTGTTCTGCTACTGCTGATTTTTCTGGCTGACTCAGTCTGCAGTCTCTCTCATGTTCCTTGATTCATGTTTGAACACTGCGTTTGGTGGTCCCTATGTAGACTTGTCCACAGCTGCACAGTAAGCGGTAAACTCCTGCAGCCATGAGAGGCTCTCTCTCCTGTCCTTCGCTGAGCACAGCATTTGCTGGATTTTCTTGGTCGGTTTGTAGATCGTTTGGAGGTTGTATTTCCTCACCAGTTTCCCTATACTCTCTATGACTCCTTTGATATATGGTAAAAACCCATAGGAGTGAAGACAAACAACCACTCAAAGGGAAGGTATTTTTACCATACATCAAAGGACAGAACAACAGAACAATACACAGATTAATATGTAAATCACTTCCTCTCAACCAATAATATATATATATCCCACTGCCTTCCATGCCAGCATACTCTGAAGATGCCAGACACAGCTGCTAGCGAAACGTCAGGAATAAACTCTTCTAGAACATGGCCTCATCACCCAAAAGACCCACAAAAAATTAATGGATCTTAATTGCCCATTCAATTAAAACAGGAGTAATGCACAACAATGCATTTCTAACTAAGATGGTCCATTTGCACCCTAACTAATGTGATGACTGCAGCTAAGCTCAGAGGGTAGAGTAAGGAAGATGGCAGATGAGGTCATTGTCCCTGCTAACTGAAAAATCCCAATGCTTTGATCTTGTGAGACTTGGATTCACTGCACCATTCCTTCCCCACACCCTGTCCTGCCCAACAAGTGACTACCTGGCTGTCCAGCCCAAGGACAAGAAGCATGAAGAAAAACAGAATAGCCCAGAGTGGAGACAGTGGCATCAGTGTCACAGCTTTTGGGTATGCAATGAAGGCCAGGCCAGGACCTGTAAGAGACAATGTGACTTCAGAGGGATTTTGGCTGCAAAGAATTGTTCAAGGGTCTAAGAAGCTGCCTTAGCCAATCAGAACAGACCTCCCATCCATCTATCCATCCAGTGCTGTCCTGTCTTACTCTGGCTGGCAGCATCTTTTCACAGATTTTGGGTAATCCCATCCCTTCAGTAAATTCCCCAGATTAAATTAACACCCTTTTAAAAATAGGGATGTCTTTGAACCTCTTTCTGCATGGAAAGCATACACTCCCCATCACCAAGCTATTCCGATCCATGCAAAACATCCTCTAAGAGCCACAGGGAAGAGGGAGGAAACCAAGGTGGGAATCGGAGGGAATCCCGAGAGCTGGCACTCACCTGACTCTGCAACCTGGGAGATGTCTACTCCCTGTTCCGATGCCATGAAGCCCAACACTGAAAACACCACAAAGCCAGCAAAGAAACTGGTCGAACTGTTGATCACAGCCAAGATGTAGGCATCCCTGTAGGGAAGAGCAGACAAATCCATCGCCACAAGGCTCTGCTGTGGAACTGGCTGACACCCACATCTTCAGCCACCTCCCTTACCCTAAGCAGTAGCAGAAGGCTATGATGCTTTTGGATGGTGTGTGTGTGGCACACAGGACTCTTGTTCACTTGGCATTCCTTTCCCTTCTGACCTGGAAGCTCTTCCTTCTAACCCCAGATGTGCTGGAGTTAGGCGTGATTGCTGTTTGGTCAAAGAAGTGCACTCTGTACATGTTAAAGTTTCTCTTTTGCATACTCTGAGATTTGATCTCGGCACTAAAAACAGGTTCTTAGGACTGAGGTTAAACTAGACTGGCTAGCATTACATGGCAAAGTTTCAGGAGTTGTGGAATGCTTTTCCATCATAGATAAGAGGATGTACTAAGGATGGCAGCAACTATCTGGCTGAAACAACATTTGGTATTGCCTCCATCTGACCTTTTTCTGGAAGGTAACACACTCCAGAAGACCAACACTCATTTGCTGACCATTGTGGACCTGAAGGGTACTTTAGGGCAGAAGGGGCTTGATGGTATACAGGCAAAAGCTCCCCCCCCACCCTATATATTTGCTCATATTTAGTAATCAAAACAAATTGTGCAAGCATTACATTGCTGGACATTTCTGCGAGTTTGGGGAGTGGAACTGAGGATGATGTAAGGAAAAGAGTGGTTAAATAGAGGTGATATACAGGTTTACATATACTCTATTTTTTTAAAAAAAGACTTTTCCACCAAAGTCACCATTTGCAGCAAGAAAAGCTGGACATTATGCAAATCAAGAATATTGGTATACATTTCTGCAGCTTTTGACAATGCGGGAGAAGAAGCCAAATTCTCTAAACCCCTGGGAAATCTATATTTTCAATGCACACCACACAAGTGCATTCTTATATTTTCCACTGGCTTCAGAGGCTTTTCCTAGAGCCTGGAAAAGTTATCTTTTTGACTACAATTCTCCAGATCCACCATCCAGCCACAGGCCAAGCTGGTTGGGGCATTCAGGGACCTTTAGTTAAATAAAGTCATTTTCCAAGTTCTTGATTTTTCCAGGGATTATCAATACATTTTCAGTCTGGTAGTTACAGCCTTAAGGATTAACAACTTGCTTTTAATAAAAAAGGATGAGAGAGAAGGGAAGAGAGGGTGTATATATGTCCATGTGAGTGAAAGAAAGAGCACACTCAGAATTGCCAGGTTGCTGTATTGAATTCTGCACTTGTGTTGAATAGCAAACTACACACAAGGCTAGCAATGAATGTTTTGAAAGATGGTCTGTAGATTGAAAGGAAGGGGCAGAGAGAACAGAAGCGGATCAGAGCTGTTGAAGGTGAAAGATTATTTTTTAAATGCCTTTATACCATTTTAAAGATTTTCTTTACCATTGGAATAGCTACAAACTTTTTTTTGCAGCGGGGTGGTGGTGGTGGTGGAATCCCACAGACTTTAAAAAGTAGTGTCACTCAGGATTCAGACACAGGTGTAAGATTCCACCTTTTTGACATGGCAACATGGATCTCAAGGCTTAAGACCATATGTGAGGGGGTGGGGGAGTGGGGCCTCACCTGTAGCAGTTGTTGTGGAAGCGGTTGTAGCTGCCAAGTGCGGTCAGCGCTCCCAGCCCGATAGCATATGAGAAGAAGATCTGGGTACCAGCATCAATCCATACCTGGGATGAGGGGAACAGCCGTGGTATAAACCCCACTAGGTGGGGGCAGAACTCTAGCTTGCATGGCCGGGCCAGGCCACCACAGGGCAGTGTTGGTTACATGCAAGGGCCTTCTTCCTTGCACAGACACATTGGCTAGCTAGAGCTTCATCGTTTCCCAATTGCTTCCCCAGTTGAAGCTGCCCACACCCCCCTTTGCTGTCTGTCTTGGTCCCAATGCTTACCTGAGCCACAGCAAGCTTGGACCAGTCAGGTTTCAGGTAGTAGATGATGCCATCAAGTGCACCAGGCAATGTCACCCCGTGTAAGAGCAGCAAGATTAGAACCACATAGGGGAAGAGTGCAGTGAAATACACCACCTGCCAAACAATGAGAGGGATCATCATCATCATCATCATCATCATCATCATCATCATCAGAGAGATGTCCAGAGACTCTGTGGACTGTGTTACACTGGATCATTTTGAGTTTGTTAATACTGATGAAGTGGACAAGCTTCATGGAAGTGTAAGGAGGACAACATGCCCTCTTGATCCTTGCCCATCATGGCTGACAGTCCAGGGAGGTGATGCAGTGAAAATATTATTAGAACTCATCATTAATGCATCCCTTAGAGAGGAGGAATTTCCATTTAGTTTGAAACTAGAGGTGGTTAAACCGCTCTTGAAAAAATCCTTCCTCGATCCCCTGGTGAAAAATAATTACAGGCTGGTCTCTCTTTTACCATTCTTGGGCAAGGTGATTGAGAGGGCAGTTACCTTTCAACTCCAGACTGTCTTGGAAGAAGTCAACTATCTGGACCCATTTCAAACCGGCTTCAGGGTGGGATATGGAGTTGAGACTGCCATGCTCGGCTTAGTCGATGATCTCCGTCTGAGCATAGACAGGGGAAGTGTGACCCTGCTGGTGCTCTTAGACATCTCAGCAGCATTCGATACCATAGACCATGGTATCCTTCTGGAACACCTGAAGGAGTTAGGCATTGGGGCACTGCGCTTCAGTGGTTCCGATCCTACCTCTCGGGCAGATTCCAGATGGTGATGCTGGGGGATAGTAGCTCTTCAAAAAGAGAGCTGTTGACATCTGGCGTCCCTCAAGGTGCCATTCTATCCCCCATGCTGTTTAACATTTACATGAAGCCACTGGGTGAGATCATCCAGAGACATGGGGCGCAGTGTTATCAATATGCTGATGACACCCAACTCCTCTATGTCTCCGACTGCTGCAGTGACTAAGGATGGCATCGCTCCTCTTGATACCTGTTTTGAGTCGGTAATGGGTTGGATAAGGGAAAACAAACTCAAGCTAAATCCAGAGAAAACAGAGGTACTCTCAATAGGTACCCTTGGTCCGGGAAGGGAGTTTTGCCAACCAGTCCTCCATGGGGTCACACTTCCTCTAAAGGACAAAAGTATACAGTTTGGGAGTACTCCTGGATTCATCTTTATAGTTGTCATCTGAAGTGTACGCGATGGCCAGGAGTGCTTGGTATCAACTTCGGTTGATCCGCCAACTGTTCCCCTACCTAGACCAAAAGGACCTTGAAGCAATAGTACTTGCCCTAGTAATCTCTCATTTGGATTTCTGTAATGCGCTCTACATGGGGCTACCTCTCTACCAAGTTCGGAAGCTTCAGTTTGTTCAAAATGCAGCAGCCAGATTGGTCACCGGAGCATCTAGGTCGGACCATATCACCCGTTTTGAAATCTCTTCACTGGCTGCCGATTAGCTTCCAGGCACAATACAAAGTATTGGTTATTACCCTTAAAGCCCTACATGGCTTGGGCCTGAGTTACTTGAAGGAACGCCTCTCCCCACATAATCCGCCCCGCACTCTCAGAACATCTGGGAAGTATTTATTAGATCACCACAAAACCAGATCAAACTCTACTTCCCATAGATCATTCACGGCCACAGCCCCCAGATTATGGAACAGCCTGCCTATTTTATTTTTCTATATTATATTATATTATTATATTATATTATATTATATTTTCTTAAAATTTATTATTGTTGTTTTGACTTTACTATTTTATTGCTTGTATTTTATACATTGTATTCATTTTATTCTGTAATCCTGCCTCAATCTGTAGGGAGAGGCGGGAAATATAAATAAAAAAATATTATCATCATCATCATTTATTTATTTATTTATTTCTTGCTTCTCAAGCCTCTAGAGGGGGTGTTGTTGTGTACCTTCAAGTCATATGTTTCCGACTTATGGTGATGCTATCATGGAGTTTTTTATTCAAGATAATTTCAGTAGAGGTTTGTCATTGCCTTACTCTGAGGCTGAGAGCATTTGATTTGCCCAAAGTTACTCAGTGGGCTTCCATGGCCGAATGGGGACTCAAACCCTGGCCTCTAGAGCCATAGTCCAATGCTCAAACCACTACACCTCTCTGCTGTCTCTCAAGAGGGGTACAAAATACAAAACACAGTTAAAGACACATATACCCACAGTTAAACTGCAATACTATAAAACCATTAAAATACACTCATAACAGTACATATACAGTTAAAAAGTCATGATTTAAAATTGCCTGGGTAGGCCCGCCAGAAGAGATATGTCTTTAATGGCTCTTTTAAATGCAGTCCGCATTTTCAGCTGTCGTACCTCCTCCAGCAGGTCATTCCACAGTCTGGGGTCAGCAGACAAAAATGTCCTCTGGGTAACTGTTCCCAGTCTATTCCTGGCCAGTTGGAGAAAACATTTCCCAGAGGACCTGAATGTACAGGGCAGACTGTACAGGAGAAGGTGATCCTGTAGGTAACCTGGACTCAAACCACATAGGTCTTTAAAAGTAATAGACAACACTTTGGACTTTGCCTGGAAACTAATTGGCATCCAGTGGAGTGCTTTTAAGATTGGTGTAATGTGTTCCTTTCTGGATGTCCCCATCTAGATGCAATATTCTGAACGAGTTGGAGTTTCTGGACTTGGTACAAAGGTAGCCCAATGTATAGTGCATTGCAGAAGTCCAGTCTTGAGGTTACCAGCGCATGCACTGCCATTATGAGCTGACTGTCACAGCAAGCAGGTAGACTGCTAGCCA
Organism: Phrynosoma blainvillii; assembly: GCA_026167975.1. NCBI lineage: Eukaryota > Metazoa > Chordata > Lepidosauria > Squamata > Phrynosomatidae > Phrynosoma > Phrynosoma blainvillii. The sequence continues at coordinate 368,985,842 of JANUYF010000002.1, forward strand.
TAAAGGATGGATTGAGTCCTATTTGCAGATCTCAGTCCTTAGGCAGATATGTGTACCAAAATAATGTGCCTGACTTAGGATACTATCTATACATCTTGATTTGGATGATTTTCTTTTCTTTTCTTTTCTTTTATTTGCAGGGGTGGTGGTGCATTTGCTGTTCTTCCTCAGGTTGCAAAATAGCTTGGGTCAGCTCTGGTAGAATCCTCACTAAGCCCATATCTCTTTCCTCCAATTTATGTACGCAGCTAAATGTAATAATGGAACAGCAACTGAGATTCTTTTTCTTTGTTTGTTTCATTAGCTGTGGGTATATTGCCAAAAGGAATAATAAATCAGGAAATGTTATGATGTCACCTGATACAAAGCCACAAATATAGACAGAGGAGCTGGATGTGCAAACTCTCCAGAGCTAACATCAGATGTGAGATGACACCAGCAGCATTTGCTCTTATATACAATGCTGTCTTCTTACCACTGTTTATGTAACAGTCTCCCATGCACCAAAATTCTTATATAACGTCTGCTGATAATTGAGGTCATATGTAGCTTTGGGGTGCGGGGAGGACAACCTTCCTAAAAAAATATTGGTGGTATATCCACATTCAGAAAATGTTTGTGTAAATGACATGGAAGCAGAAAGAGACAGTATATTATCAGATTTTTATCTCAGTGCCCATGAAACTAGAAGCTAGCTTAGTTTCAAGAAGGAAAGAACAGGACATTGCAGCATACAGATGCTGATGGATTTGGTAACATTTATCTTTTTGGACTACAACTCCAAGAATCTCCACAAATTCCCGGCCATGCTGCCTTGGGGACCTCTGGGTGTTGTAGTCTTAAAGAGTAACTTTCAAAGCTCTACACATTAGGTCAGTCTTTCTCAACCTTTTTCACTGGTTTCAGGAAACCCCTACATAAAAATTATGATATCTGCATCTCTCTTTCTGTATATGTGTGTATGTGTGTGTGTTCTAACCACAATTCCTTGTGACCCTTAGCAACCTTTCATAGCACCCTAGCGTACCAGGGAATTCTGGATGAGAAACCATGCTTTCAGTGCTGAATCTTAGGCTGCATCAGTACTGCAGAAATAATGCAGTTTGACACCACTTTAACTGCCATGGCTCCATGCTATGGAATTCTGGGATTTGTAGTTTTGTGAGCTATTTAGCCTTCTCTGACAGACATGCCTGGTGCCACAACAAACTACAAATCCCAGAATTCCATAGCACTGAGCCATGGCAGTTAAAGTGGTGTCAAACTGCATTAATTCTGCCAAGATATGCTTTTATACTTCCTCTCTCGTTTCTCAGTAGTGCAATATAATTGCAGAGGAGACTTCTAATTTCTTTCTAGGAAGTTACCTTTCCAGTTGACTTGACTCCCTTCCAGATGCAGAAATAGACAATGACCCAAGTTGTGAGCAAGCAAAGGATCAGCTGCCAACTGAGCTCTCCTGGCTCACCCAGATCTCCTGAGATGTGCAGCACCTTGTTCCTGAAGGGTAAGGAAACAGAAAGGGAAATTAACAGAGTGTGCAGATGGAGAAGGAGAAGAAAAAATATTCAAGGGAACTCCCTCATCTTTACTTGTGTCTAGGGCAGGCCTTACCGTTAGGCAGGATGAGGCAACCTGCATCAGACCACAGATTCTGGGATACCACTGAAAGGAACTGAATGGTTGGTGATTAATCAATGACCGTAATGGGTTTTGGTTTTGATCGTTTTTGGTTTACCACTAGAGACACCCTTTGGATTTTCTGTCTCAGGCACCAGAACGTTTGAGTTCTTCTCTCTGTTCAAATCATTCCTATCTTACATACATATACCCTCCCTCCTGCCTCCATGGTTTTAGGAAACATCCCCCCATCCAGCATGACCAGATGTCCTAACAGCAAAGAGGACAAAGAACCATAAAATGTTACACATTTGAGAAAAATGTAGGACATGACAAAATAAAAACTAAAAACATTAATGTAAATTCAGACTTCTTAGCCATGCTCAAAATGGGAGGGCCTTTGGAATTCCTCCTGGACAAAAAGTTGAATTGTAGGACATGTCCTGGAAAAGGAGGACCTCTGGTCACCCTGCCCCCATCCCTTGCCCATCCGCAGGGAGACCCATCCTCAGGCATTCCTCCAGAGAAGTGCCTCTCACTCACTCCCAGAATTCAATGATGGGAGAACGCTTGTTGTCTGCCAGGCTGCTGCAGTTTCCTGCTGTGCCGTTCCCGGTATTGTTCCCACAGCCACCCAGGCCAAAGAGCTCCGTGCATTGGGCAGTGTTCCAGGAGTGGCCGCAGGTAGCCCAGGGCAAGGTCTCCGTCAGTGAGTGCACCAGGTAGAAGAGACCCCAGACAAGGATCATGATGTAGTAGGTGTTGCAGAAGAAGACAATGACCATGGAGGCCAGGCCCAGACCTAGAGAGAAGGAGTCAATCAGAACTGGTCCAGGGGAAAGCTGAGGCACACTGTAAGCCTCCTCAGAGAGGCAGAGCACAGAAAGCACACTTGTTTTTTGACTACAGTTCCTAGAATCCTCCAGGCAGAATGGGCATGTGAGGAACTGTGGGAGGTGTAGTTTAAGAAAATAAATGCTCCAGCGTGAGGAAAGGGCTGCACTTTGGGTACTCATGCCAAGGCATGGGGGGAACATGAGGACTTCTGGCTGTTTTGGGCTGCATCTCCCATCAGTCCTAGCCATCAGAGCCAATACAGCTAGCCTGCCATATCTACAGATTTTTTATTCATGGATTTAAGCACAAAACCTTGTTTTTGCCATTTTATATAAGGTGCATTTTACTATCCGTTGTATTTAATAGGACCTCAGCATCCATGAATTTTGGTATCCAGCAAGGGGGAATCAAACCCCAGCAGATACCAAGGGCCCACTGTAATAGGCATCTTGGGAGTTGTAGGTCAAGAATATTTGTAGGCTCACACAACTCCTCATCCCTGTGCTAAGACCATGGACTCTTTCAAACAACACAGTTACAGCACTATGATTCCACTTTAATTGCCATGTATGCATGCCATGTAATCCTGAGACACTAGAGCTCTCTGGCTGAGAATTGTGAATGCTCTTCCATACACTCCAAATCCCAAGCTCCCATAGGATGTGAAGTCGAAGGCTTTCACGGCTGGCATCCATGGTTTTTATGGGGTTTTCAGGCTATGTTGCCATGTTCTAGAAGATTTTATTCCCGATATTTCGCCAGCATCTGTGGTTGGCATCTTCAGAGAATGCTGGCATGGAACTGAGTGGGGTATATATATACTGTGTGACCCTTGGTTGAGAGAAAGTGATTTACATGTTAATCTATGTGTTGTTTTGTTGTTGAATGGCAAAGCCTCAGGGTGGGCAGATATGCAAGGAGGCATTGTGTCTATTTAATTAGGGATCCGTTGTATGCTGGGAAAACCCCTGACCCTGGGTAGTTTTCATTTGGACATGTTGGGTCTTAATTTTGGTGTTTTTCAGGACTGGCAGCCAGACTTTGTTTACTTTCAGGGTTTCTTCTTTCCTGTTGAAATTGTCCAGGTCTTTGTGGATTTCAATGGCTTCCCTTTGCATTCTGACCCAATAGTTGTTGGCATGATCCAAACTGTTAGTGTTTTTGAATACCATTTTGACCAGCTCAGACATCAGAATGGCTGCCAGACCAAAAAAACCCAGAGGAGAGAAAACAAACAACCACCCAAAGGGAAGGTATTTCTACCATACATCAAAGAAGTCACAGACAGAATAGGGAAAATGGTGAGGAAAAACAACCTCCAAATGATATACAAACCTACCAAGAAAATCCAGCAAATTCTGCTCTCAGCGAAGGACAGGAGTCCAGAGCCACAGGAATTTACCGCATACCATGCAGCTATGGACAAGTCTATATAGGGACCACCAAACGCAGTGTTCAAACACGAATCAAGGAACACAAGAGACACTGCAGACTGGGTCAGCCAGAAAAAATCAGCAGTAGCAGAATACCTTATAAACCATCCTGGGCATAAAACGCTATTCAAAGACACTGAAATTTTGGACCATGCCAACAACTATCAGGTCAGAATGCACAGGGAAACCATTGAAATCCACAAACACCTGAACAATTTCAATAAGAAAGAAGAAATCCTTAAAGTGAACAAAGTCTGGCTGCCAGTCCTGAAAAACACCAAAATCAAGACTCAGCATGAGCAAATGAAAACCACCCAGAGTCAGGGTTTTTCCCAGCAGACAATGGATCACTAATTAAATAGACAAAATGCCTCCTTGCAAATCTTCCCACCCTGAGACCTTGCCATTCAACAACATAGTAATACACAGATTAACATGTAAATCACCTTCTCTCAACCAAGGGTCACACAGATATATATATCTGAAGATATATATATCTTCAGAGAATGCTGGCATGGAAGTGAGTAGGGTATATATATATATATATATATATATATATATATATATATATATATATATACCCTACTCACTTCCATGCCAGCATTCTCTGAAGATGCTAGCCACAGATGCTACCAAAACGTCAGGAGTAAAATCTTCTAATCTAGAACATGGCCAGATAGCCCGAAAACCCCACAAAAAACTCCCATAGGATGCAGCCATGCCAGTTAATGTGGAATCATATGTTTGTACACAGATATATATATATATGAAAATAATATTAATGTTAACTTACAGAATAAAAATTTAAAAATATAACGAAAACAAAACAAAAGTGGAATCATAGCGCTATCATCTTGTGTTGTGAAAGACCTCTAGTCAGAATAAACAGGGAAATAAAATGGCACAGACCTCAAATGGTACTGGATGGTACTACAGTTGCCCCTCCAATTGGCAGGGGGTCTGGAACAAAAATATTTGTGAAAATGAGAACTCACAAATATTGGAGCCCCATTGAAAATAATGGTGCGTGCCGCCCAAAAAGAGTAAGACCACGGACTCCAAGTCTGCGAACGGGGAGGGCCGACTGTATTTTGAATTGATGGGAGATGGGCAGGAGATATAATATTTTGAAGGTGCCCTACATTATTATTATTATTAAAGACATTCCCAGAAAGTAGAAAATAACCAGAACTGTGGGAAGCATGTCTCTATGGTCCCCCCACCAATATATATATATATATATTTAATGTGGAAGAAACATTTTTTGATTGTATATGATCTGATATACCACCCTTTGGTGAAAAGGACATTATAAATAAATGCTGCTATTTATTATTATTATTATTATTATTAAACACCTCCACTGATCATTTCAAGTGGTATAATCCACTCATATGGTACAAGCTTGGGCTGCATCTTCACGGCAGAAATAACACAGTTTGACATCTTTTTAACTGCCATGGCTCAATGGTATGGAATCCTGGGATTTGTAATTTTGTGAGATATTTAGTCCTCTCTGTCAGGGAGCTCTGATGCCACAACAAACTACAAATCCCAGGATTCTATAGCACTGAGCCAGGGACATTAAAGTGGTGTCAAACTACATTAATTCTGCAGTGCAGATGCAGCCTTATTGTGTGTAAAGCAGTCTTTAATTCCCTCCCTCTTCTTACCCCACCTCCTTTTTTAATTTTCTTGAGAAATAAAGGCTAAAATATATAGCTAATCGCTGCTGTTTTAAAATCCCAGATTCTGAACTCAGCCTGAATCCTGTGGCTTGCATGATATATGATGCAGATTAAGCACTTGGTTACTTATTTTGCATAATTTATTCTTCTTCTGCTGGTCATGGAGAAGAGGAAAGATCTGCTGGAGATCCCACCCTGACTGCTGAAAATCCCATCCAGACCACAGTCTACATTTTGAAATTTTGCAAGTAATTTTCACATGCTTTTTTCATGCCTCTCAACGCCATGCTCACTACAGCCTTAATTAAGGACAAGAAATCTGCTTTTCAAAAAAGGTAGAAACTGAATTCTGCACCCAATGAATACATTCAGTGTTTTTGCAGAATATTGGCATCTCCTGCTGATGGTCTAAACCAGAGGTCCCCAAACTACGGCCCGCGGGCCGAACCCAGCCCGTCGAGGCCTTCCTATCGGCCCGCGGCCGGTCCTGCTGCCGCCGCCGCATGCACGCGCGGAGATCTGGGGGCCAGCGAACCAGCCCCAGATCAAAAAGTTTGGGGACCCCTGGTCTAAACTCTAAAGGCAGACCTACCCTGTCCTGAGACATACTTTGATCATCAAAGTATAAATATAAAACTTCATTTAAAAACTATTAAACAATTTATAAAGTTTAAACATTAAATACTAAAAACATTACAATTCATTAAAAGTTATACAAATGAAACTGTACAGCACATCATCAAAAGCCCATCCCATTCAATTTCTAAATGACGGGTGGCACAAAAGTGTTTTCAATTGACGGAAGGAGAGGAGGGATGGGGCTGTAGCCAGCACAAGATTGCAGTCTGGCTACGGTTCTTTGGACTAACTGAAGTTTCTGAGCACTTTTCAAAGGCAGCTCCATGGAGATCACATTACAGTAATTCAGATGAGGTGTAACCAAGGCTTGTGTTACTTTGACCAGATCTGACTTCTCCATGATAGCTGCTGGGAGCTTTCCTGTCAGCGGATGGTTGAATGTACTCTGGGTTTCAATCTTAACTTTAAAATTAGTTGTCTAAGGTGCTGAACCCTGTGTATCTTAACAGGTTCTTGAGGGGTCCTTTAAAATTCTTTTTTTAAAATAAAAAATGTATTGATTAAAACAAATTATTACAATACAATCATTCAGCTCTTACATTCCTTTTGTGTCTTAACATAACATAACAATTCTTCCATCTTCCATTTAACACTTCTTCCATCTTCCATTTGACAGTTCTTCCGCCTTCCATTCAACATACTTACATACTTACTCGCATACATAAACCTAACATCCAAACTACTTCCTTTGTCCATTCTCCACTGATTCATTTCCACATTATAATTAAATGCTTATCTTCTTTATAATAATATTCTATATTTTTGACTCCATCTCTTTAACCTCGTTTTCTAATTTATTTTACTCATTTTTCCTATAAGTCAGCTTTTACTTTTTAACTTCTGTAAATCTGTACTCTTTCTTCTGACCAAATGAAATGCTCCATGGGAGCCACCATCCACGACTGGGCAGTTCGTATGAGGAAGTGTTCAGATCCCCATTACATTTTCTTTTCAACCTCAAATTTCTAGCATTGCAGTCACTTAAAATGTCAGTCAAGCATTTAGAAATACAATTTAGGTGTCCAAAGAAAAACGGCCGGCAAAGTTATCAAGGGAATGTAAACACCAGCAGTATCTGCTGGACTTCATCCCCTTCCCCATTGCCATTCCCTTCTCCTTTTATGTCATGTCTTTTTAGACTGTAAGCCTAAAGGCAAGGATCTGTCAAACTGACAGACTGTAAGCCACTCTGGGAGCCCTTGTGACTGAAGAGCAGGGTATAAATACTCTAAATAAAATAAATTGCAAATATAAGAGTTCTAGATGTGAATGAGATGTCAAACTCTCTGTGATGCTAGAAAATTAGGGACTGAAGGAAAGCTTCAGTTTGAGGAGCAGATTTCTGGGGGTGGGTCAATGTCTTCATTTTGTTTCCCCCTCCCCATAGTTTTACCCCTGTAGCTTGAAAATAAAAATCAGTAGCCTTTCTCTCCTCCCTGTCCCTGTCCCCCTGTTTATTTTGAGCATTCCTGCTCAGTTGTCCCACCTGGCATGAGAATGCAACCTAGAATCTTGAATCCCATTTTGGGAGAAAGGTGGAATATAAATCCCATAAATAAATAAATAAATAAATAAATAAATAAAATATGCTTGACATTTTTCAGTGGTTTTCCCACTGTAAACCCACTAAACCTCCATGCACTCCTGGGTTTCATATAAGACAAAGACAAGATACTCTCTCATGACACAACTTGCCCCTTGTCAAGGTTTCTAGAAAGGTTTATGTGTCTCACATTCCCCAAAGTGCCAATGGATCTGAGCTGCAGGAGGTGGCCAACGGAAGCCTTTACCTTTGAAGAGGGGAGCGATGTTCCACGCAGCGATCCCACCTTGCTTCATAAACTGCCCCAAGGCCACCTCCAGGAAGAAGACAGGGATCCCCCCAACAAAGACAATTAGCAGGTAAGGGATCAGGAAGACACCTGCATAGAAAATGAGAGTCAGTGCCCTGTCACAGTTGTAAGTGGAGTTGTGAGAGAATATGGACGTTATCACACGGGGAGTCGCGGGGAGAAAGTGGAAATAAACGGGATGAGCGGAAGTCTTTAATTTACGGGATTTGTCCCGTTCCGCCTTGTCTGATAACTAAATTCGAATTTAAAAGGGGGTTAATTCGAGCGAAAACCTGATCTTTTCATTTTCCGGATTTTTGAGGATTTGAAAAGATCAGGTTTTTGTTCGAATTAACCCCCTTTTATATCCGAATTTAGTTATCAGACGAGGCAGAACGGGACAAATCCCGGAAATTAAAGTCTTCCGCTCGTCCCGTTTATTTCCACTTTCTTCCCGCAACTCCCCGTGTGATAATGTCCTATGAAAGGCAGGACCTTTTCAGTGGTGGTGCTGAAGAATGCCTTCCCAGAAAACATCTGTCAAGCTCCCAACCCTATCTGTGTTTTATTAGGCTCTTATACTTTATAGAACAAATGTATATATGACTATGACAGCCAGGATGGTGTACTGGTTTGGATGTGGAGTATGACTCTGGAGACCAGGGTTCAATTCCCAGCTCGGCCATGAAACCCACTGGATGACCTTAAGCAAGTCACATACTCTCAGTCTCAGGGGAAGGCAATGGCAAACCTCTAAACAAATGCTGCCAAGAAAACCCTATGATAAGATTTCCTTAGGATCGCCATAAATTGGAAACAACTTGAAGGGGCACAACAACAAAATACATGATTATACAGAAGTTAAGTCTTACTGAAGTAAGTGTGGCTTACTATGAAGTAAAAGTACATAGGCCTTCTCTTGTGTTTTGCATTCTCTGCTGCTGTAGTCTTGACTGTACATCAACAGTGTCATTACCAAAGTATTATTGTGTTTTATATAGTGGCATTTATTTTGTTTTATATTCCTGGTTGTTGTTTCTTTAAGTAGGTAAACTACTTTCAGTATATCCTCCAACTCTCCGGTTTCCCTCCGCTGTCCCACTTTTTCAGCTGCTTTTAAAATGTCCGTTTCTCTCTCTTCCTTCCATTTTCCTCCTTTGGCCACAGTTTGCTCCAGTTGCTGCAAACTTAGATCAAATTGCAAAAGTAGTTTGTAATCTATTAATTCAGTGGGGTGAGAGGAAAGGTGAGGGGCAGAGTTTCACCCTTCCCATTACGTTTAATCAAAAGGAAAGTTCTGCAGCCTCTCCTAGCTTGTATGTTCTTCCCCATTAATAAGTTTTGTCATCCTGACCATACTCCAATGTTGACTGAACACAAGTGTCCTGGTTTTCATCTATTTAATGTTGGAAGGTGTGCTTTATGTATTACACAGAAAATCAGAGTACAATTGGCCCTCCATATCCACAGATTCCTTATCCATGGATTCAACCATCCACAGCTTGGAAATATTTTGCCATTTTATATAAGGGACATCATTTTACTACACCACTGTACTTAGTGGAACTTGAGCATCCACAGATTTTGATATCCACACGGGGGCCAGGAAGCAAACCACAGTGGATACCAAGAGCCCACTGTACAAAAATGTTTATACAAATACATTACAGTACTAGTAAAAATAGTGGCTTGATGTGAATGCTTAGAGGACTGTGGAACAACCTGGGAGCCTCTGCCTTTCTCTCTCCCTCTCTGTGGTTGTAGAAACAGCGGCCTACATAGAATGACTTCAAATACCGTTTTGTCCTTACAATTTATCACAACGCTGTGTTCAGTAAGAGCTGTGCAGGGGCATCACCAGGGGTGTGTGGAAAGCACTGGTTGACACTTCGGGATGTGTGTGTGTGAACATCCAGTGGTGCAGTGGCCCCTTCCAGGTCTGGCAAGGCTGCTGGCCAGGCTGAGAAAAGGGGGTGCCAGCATGCATCCAGTTAGCCCTTCCGGAGTAAGCATGGTTTATATTCCTGTGTCAGTTTCTGTTGCCTTGTGGCCTTGATTTCTTCTTCCCTGTGTTTCGTCTCTTGTTATTTTAGAGGCAGGCTCTGCCTGCTTCTAATTTGAATATATTGCTCATTACATGGACCAAATGAATCACTGCTTATGACACTGATGGAGACTTTGAATGATTCATAACAATGTTTTTTTCACCACAACTATGTATGTAAATGGAGAAGTGCTTGCTTTCATATCCTACCAGTGTGTGCATGGAGTTTTTCCCCACCCAATCTTGTTAAAAGGCCTTTGAAGGAGAAGTATCACAGCTCTTTTCAACAATCATTCCTTTTCAGCTATGCAGTGAATTGTCTTGCAAAAATCCTGATGCAGATGCTAGTCAGAGGACTCAACTTCACTCCTGTCTCATGAAACTGGACTGATTTGCCTGCCGTGAAATGCTAATATACCCACCAAAAAGCCCATAATTAAAGTGCCTGTAGCAGCTTCTCTCACTCTAGCAGCTTGTTTTCTCCTGATCTGAACATGTGACAGCGCAGATTCTTATTCGGCTTGATATGTAGGATGTGCTTTTCCCAGTATCGATAGGAGATGAGTAAGCATAGCCTCCAACATTTTGTAGATGAAAACTGGCAAGTGTGTGACCAAGATGGCAAAAGCTATCAAGGAGGAAGAACACACAGGCTGTATTCGCTTTTGCTTGAACCTACTGGACAGAGCAAGATTGCACCTCCTTTTCTTCTCTTCCTTCTACTGAGTACATTGAGTTCAGGGTGAGCAGATGTCCTCACAGCAAAGGAGGACAAGGCACTGCAAAATGTTGGACATTCTAGAAAAAAATTAGGACGTTTCCAAATAAAAGCTAAAAACACTAATATAAGTAAAAATTCATGCTTCTTAGTCAAGCTCAGAGTGGAGGGTATTTTGAAATTCCTCCTGGATAAAAGGCTGAAATGTAGAACAGGTCCTAGAAAAGGAGGACGGCTTGTCACCTTAGTTGAGTGCAAACTACTTTTGCACTTTGAATTCAGTTGGCAGCAAATGAAGTAAGCTGAAGACAAAGGGGGAAAGGGGGGAGGAGGAGACATTTTCAAAGCAGTTGAAAAAGTGGGATGACAGAGGTTTAATTGAGATAGTTGGAGGGTATGGAGAAAGGGGTAGAAGACAGCTATTGCAATCCCATAAAAGAAAGGAAGAGGCGCTGCTAAAAGAAGTGTGTGTGTGTGTGTGTGTGTGTGTGTTGTTGTTGATTATTCAGAAATTAGGACTCAATTTTGAAGGTTCAGTAATTTTCCTGAAACCTATTATTACTCTGGAATTTTGTTGTCCGTGCCAGGGAACTTAGGCTCTGGAGAAAACAGAGCAACAAAATAGAAAACCACCTCTAAGCATGTTGAGTGTCCTCCCCCAGAAGGGGACACAATTACCCTTATTGATCTGGGATGAGAGGGAAAGTTTTCTGGAATAGAGGGACTATGCTGGAGCCAGGCAGTTGATATGTTTCTTGGAAGGTCAAACATAAATTTGAATGCAAGGAATGTTACCCAAAGAGATAACATTGATGCCACTTTTGACTCTCATAAACAAGTCCCACAGAGAAGCTGTTTGTTTTTCCAGCTGCTTCCAAAATTTGTTTGATCAGAGGTTACAGTAGGACAAAAGAACACCTATGTCTACCTTCTTGGAAAGTAAGATGCTCTCAGATTATTTCCTTTTCTCTTAAAAGACAAGGGCCTCCCTCCTACTTTTTGTCTTCATCAAGTCTCATTTTGGAAATTATGCCCTATTAGTGTCTCATTTCAATAATAGCTGTTAATGATTTTATAGCAGCAGAAAGTGTGCCTCAGGGTATAGCCAGCTCAATCTTCTCCAGCCTGGAGACATCCAGATATGCTGGCATATAGCTCCCATCATTCTGAGCTGTGCACACTGAGAATGATGGGAGTTGTAGTTCAACACAGTCTCGTAGGTAACAGGTTGAAGAAATCCACAGGAGACAGAGATATAAAGAGGGATAAATATCAGAGCTAATCTACAATCAGCCCTCCATATCCATGGATTCTTTATCCACAGATTGAAGCATCCACAACTTGAAATACATATAAATTCCAGAAAGCAAACCTTGATTTTGCCATTTTAGTTCAGGGACAGCATTTGATTATGCCATTGTATTTAATGGGACTAGAGCATCCATGGGGGTCCTGGAATCAAACCCCAGCAGATACTGAGGGCCTACTGTACTGCACTGACTATATAACTATGTATAGATCTGATCTGTCATTTCTTCATATGCGAAGGAGATAATTTTGCCACATTTCCACCTCTACGGACATCTCGCCAAACTTGAGTGAACACTAAAATTCCTGTCAGTACCTGAACACACATTATTGTCTCCATATCCAAATTTATATTGTTAATTGTGGTAAATCTTGGATCTTGGGTGGGAAAGGGAATGGTTACCTGTCACAACGCAGCTAGACTTTAAAAAGGCTGCCTTTTCCACCTGGGGCAGCGAGGAGAGACCCTTTAAAAAGGCTGCCTTTTCCATCTGGGGCAGCGAGGAGGAACCCTTTAAAAAGGCTGCCTTTTCCACCTGGGGCAGCGAGGAGAGACCCTTTAAAAAGGCTGTCTTTTCCACCTTGGGCTGCGAGGAGGAACCCTTTAAAAAGGCTGCCTTTTCCACCTGGGGCAGCGAGGAGGAACCCTTTAAAAAGGCTGCCTTTTCCACCTGGGGCTGCGAGGAGGGACCCTTTAAAAAGGCTGCCTTTTCCACCTGGGGCAGCGAGGAGGGACCCTTTAAAAAGGCTGCCTTTTCCACCTTGGGCTGCGAGGAGAGACCCTTTAAAAAGGCTGCCTTTTCCACCTGGGGCAGCGAGGAGGAACCCTTTAAAAAGGCTGCCTTTTCCACCTGGGGCAGCGAGGAGAGACCCTTTAAAAAGGCTGCCTTTTCCACCTTGGGCTGCGAGGAGAGACCCTTTAAAAAGGCTGCCTTTTCCACCTGGGGCAGCGAGGAGGAACCCTTTAAAAAGGCTGCCTTTTCCACCTGGGGCAGCAAGGAGAGACCCTTTAAAAAGGATGCCTTTTCCATCTGGGGCAGCGAGGAGGAACCCTTTAAAAAGGCTGCCTTTTCCACCTGGGGCAGCGAGGAGGAACCCTTTAAAAAGGCTGCCTTTTCCACCTGGGGCAGCGAGGAGGGACCCTTCAAAAATTGCATTTAAATTGTATTTGTATTTTATATTGTATTTTGTATATTTTTAAAAATTGTTTTAATTTGCTTTGTTTGTTTTGTTTTTGAGGGGTGGGTATGGGTGGGGTTGGGAAGAAGGGATGGGCTCTATATTGATGCTATTTGTTATTGTGATTGTTGTACGCCGCCCCGATTGCTTGGCAGAGGGGCGGGATATAAATAAAAACTATTATTATTATTATAGACTGAAAGAAAGTAGGATCTGCCTACAAGACCCCAGAATGCAGAATGAGGGAAGCTGATAATTGTAGCCATAGTAAGAATAAACATACATGGAAACTGCAGTGACTGGAGGAGATGGAAAAATCATAAGGGCTAAAGCAATAGTCAGAGTACATCTTATTCTAAAGATCTGACAGATACAGTTGAAGGGGAGAGGGATAGGAAAGGACAGATACTACAGAAAGGCATCAAGATCACATATCCAAAATGTTCTACCATGAATTGCTTTTTACAAGTAAAAAGATACCCTCTTTCCCCCAGTACAACTACCATGGGCCTGTTTTGAATAAGAATTTTGTTTTCTTCTCCAAAGGTATTTTAATTTAGGTTGGGGAGTTGCTCAGCCTGGAGCTTTGGAAAGTTACTGCTTTGGACTAAGGCTCCCAGAATCCTTCAGCTTGACCAGTAGGCATGCTGGCTGAAAGATTCTAGGAGCTGTAGTCCAAAGTAATACATTTCCAACGCTCTTAATTCCTCCTTAAGTCTGAGTTTTCAGCTCTTCTGCTCCAGAGCCAGTGTCCAGAATTGGAGACATCCCCACTTCTCCTAGATACTATATCTCCCCCCGTCATCCCACAATCGCAAATCCCAGTGCATGACTGCCAACCCCTCACCTCCTCCATTCTTGTAGCAGAGGTATGGAAAACGCCAGACGTTGCCCAGTCCTACAGCAAAGCCAACACAAGACATGATGAAATCCATCTGTCGGGTCCAGGTCTCCCGTTCAGGAAAGGGTAACTTTGTGGTGGGGCCCATGGGTACCACCAGAGGGGCAGTGATGGTCCTTTCCTCAAGGGTGGACTCTCCTGTGCCACCAATTGGCTCGGCATTCTCAGTCTCCGCCGCCTCTGAGCACCCACTGCCCTCTGTGAAGACAAGGAATGACATGGCATTAGCCCAAACCGACTCAGTTGAATTAGCTGTCAAACAATCTTAGCCTATGCCTGCAGAAGCATTGGGGCTTGAAGAGGGCAAGGGATTTGGACTTCCTTTTAACTTATCACCTTCTTTTCCTTGTTCGGCTTCTAGAGTTAACATTTCCACCAGCAACACCAAAATCTTATAATTTATTTTATTTATATCCCGCTTTTCTCCCATTACGGGACCCAAAGTAGCTTGCAATGTATGTGAAAACAAAACAGGTAAAACAAGCTGAGTGCAGCAATTAAAAAGCATTAAACAACAATCTATTTTAAAATATTAATTTTGAACAGTTAAAGGCACTTTAAAACCTATTATATATTAAAACCAGCACATCCATTGCACTACTCCAACCAGTTAATAGCTGAAGGACTATATAAACAAGACACTCTTTGCTTGTTCCTGAAAAGAGAGCAGGCAAGTTAAACAAGGAACTAATTTTGCAAAAAGAGTCAGATGAAAATGTATAACTCCACAGGCATATAACTGCAGAGCCTTTGATTATATCAATGAACAGTAATTAGTATTTTTATTCCTCAGGAGAGATACATTAGGAAGGGAACCTAATGGTCAATACAAATTCACCTTTTCCCAAATATGCCTTTCTCACATATCAGATCACTAGTATGAATTACAGTCGGCCCTCCATATCCATGGATTCTGTATCCATGGAGTCCACCATCCACGGCTTGGAAAATAGTTTTAAAAAATTCAAAAAGCAAATCTTGATTTTGCCATTTTATATAAGGGACATTTTATTATACCATTATATATAACGGGACTAGAGAGCATCCATGGATTTTGGTATCCATGGGGGATCCTGGAACCAAACCCCAGTGGATACCAAGGGCCCACTGTACTTACATGGCTTATGTTGTTCAATAGAACTAGTCTAAAGACATGTGCAACAGCTGAGATTTACATACCAGTATCCTTTACAATGTTACAAATTACTTTGGGCACAACCCTCAGGATCAAAGTAGCTGATATTCATGTATTTTGAGAAAAGGTACTGCGTCAAGTGGTGAAAGACATTTGTTTGTTACAAGCTCTGATTTTCCTCACCTACATATCTTGCATTTAGCATGCAGTTTTGTGAATGGTCATTGGTATGTAAACACAGACTTCATTGGTCAGTCTGATTGCTGAACCACACATGTGAGGAAACCCCATTGGTGGAAGGAAAGCAGATTAATGCGCTTCTCCCTTAAGATCTTTGTTTAACCTTTAGACTTTTTTACTGGTGGCAGCTGGGTGGCAGTATAGAGAGATAAGCCACAGTATTCTCCATGAAGTTGCATGGGATTCTGGGCAGATCCCAGTAATATTAAAAAGGCAGAAAATGTCCATTGAGTTATTGTAGTGTAGTGTTCACCACTATGTGGGTATTACTTGGATATTCTGGCTCTGGCATCAAAATGTCTTGATAGTCCAGCATTGCTCTACATCCACTGTCTCTAGTTTCATCATGCAACATGTCCTTCTAGGGCCCCATGTGATTATTTGAAATGCCCTTCAACCATTCTGTGGTGTCCTTGATCTGATTAAAGCTTGAGAAAGGAAGAGGTTCTTTCCTTTCAGTATACAATTGCAGATTATGTAGGGCAGGCCTGTGCCCTTCCAGAGGTTGTTGGACTCCATTTTCCATCAGCCCCTTTCAGCATAGCCTGTGGTAAGGAGTGATGGTACTAGTAGTTCACTAACATCTATGGGGCCACACATTCCTTACTATGATATAGGGATTCTAATAGGTTTGCTACCCAGCCAGTATTTCAACAAAAACAATGCAGTTCTGTGACACTTTACAAGAAGAGTGGGAAAATGTGGCCCTACAGATGTTGTTAGACTGCAATTCCCAACAGCCCTATCCATCACAACCAATGGTGAGGAATGCTGGGTGTTGCAGTTCAACAAAATCTGCAGCTGTATGATTCCCATCCCTACCGTAAAGGCAAAGAAATATACCATTAATTTACATGGAACATAACTGAAGTGCAGCAGGCTGTAGTCCCCAAAAAGCCATACCATAAAAATTAATTTGGGTCCAAAGCACACTGCAGAAATAATCCAGTGTGAGACTGCTTTAACTACCGATAGTTTTGTGAGACATTTAGCCTTCTCTGTCAAAGTGCTCTGGTGCCACGATAAACTACAGTTCCCAGGATTCCCTAGCACTGAGCCAGGGCAGTTAAAGGGGTCTGAAACTGAATTATTTCTGAATTGTATTTTGGACCTTGGTTTAGTAGGTGTCGGTATTGAAGCTAGGAAGTGTGGTTGCAATCCCATTTTAAGGAACACAGAGTACAAGGATGCGATCTTGTGTTTATAAGGTGCCTAAGTGGGTATTTTTCATTTTGGCCCTTCTCCACGGTCAGTGCATGTATTTGTGTGTGTGTGTGTGTGTGTAGAGAATAAAGATCCCACTGGACTCTCCAATGTGATGGTGTCTCTCAGTACCCTTCTGCTCCCCTGCTGAGACTGGAAGGGCATTCTCCCAGATTAAAAAACCCCAAACCTTCCAGTGCCCCAAGTCCCTGCCAGGGAACCTGCTTGGTGTCATAGTCCTTTCAGGCTCATCCGTATTTCCCATTTCTACAAGTGCCATGTACTTCAGAAACAGTTAGGCAGCATAAGAAAGGCAGGAATTTTCTAGGCTACCTTTTATGTAATAAGCAAGCCTTTAGAGGGAAGAAGAAAGAAAGGGAAAGGCATACCCAACACCCCCCCTCTCATTCTGGAGTCCTAGTTTCGACGTCACAATGCAGGGTGGTGAGTCACCCACTAGTCAGCGATGCTGAATCCATGCATACGCACGCACACACACACACAAAACACAGTCACATGAACTCACGCAGCACTAGCCATGCTCACAATGGACTTGCACACCGAGCCAGACAGGGGGATGCCTTGGACTCTGTTACAGGCTGTGGTGCTTTGTGGTGTCTATCTAGTTGTCTGCTGTCCCTCATTCAAGTTTATTTTTCTTTCAGAAGCCCTCTGATAGAAAGACAAACAAAGCCCCCTGGATTTCTTCACTTGCTGCAAAGAGAATGGCACCCCAACACAAAAGCAAAAGAGGAGCAATGCAGGGAAAGATCTTCTCTAGCACTAGTTGTGTCAGAAGTGAACTCTTGAGTGTCATGGTCTCTTGCCATTACCAGACACCCCCCTTCCCCACCCCACCAGCAACCCATCCTTTTCTGCATTCAAAATCCTATCAATAGATGAGATTGATAGGGGAAAGCCTTGCAGATTGTCTTTTTTTTTCTGCTGACAAACCAGGGCAAAAACCTGGGAAATGACCCACTTTGGACAAGAAAACAAAAGACCGGCAAGAGTTGTGGGCAGTAGAGCAGAGCTGCCCAACACATTCCAGACACAAAGCCCCTTTTCCTTGTCTGGCTTCCCCCCCCCCCCCCCCCGCCAACATGAGGCCAAGGCCCTGGCATGTGACGGAGCTAATCCCCACTTGTGGGGCTGAAGCTGTTTCCTAGGCGCCTCCTTTTTCCTCCACATTTGGATCAGCAATTTGGCAGGCACTGCTACCAGGCATTCTGTGGAGGAAAGCCACTCAGAGCACATGCTTTCCTTAAGGAAAACTGAGCAGGAAGGAGGCAGAGAAAGTGGTGGAAGGGTGGCAAACTTAACATAAGCCAATTCCTTCCCCCCAACTTCTCTTTCTCTTATTGCCTTATAAGGGGCTGATGAACACAACCCTTTAAGTTATCTCCATCCCTTGCTCCACTATGCTTCTGGGAAGAAACAGCCTACGCTAGCAGGGCACTGCCAGCATCTTCAATTATTTGCAATATCTACAAGAGCCAATCTGGTGCCCTGGCACATAGTGGCTCCACCATGTACAGGGAGTTCACACCCTGTTGGCTCCACATAAATGAGCCTGGAATGATCTCCCACCATCGCTCCTGCTTCTGTATTCCACAGTCATTGGGTCAACTTAAAAGATCGGCCACCGCTGCCTACCGCTGCTGCCACTGGCTGGGAAATGCGATAGAAAAAGCCACGCTGTAATTACATCCGAGGGAGTTTAAAAGTACAGGGAGAGCTACTGAGTGTGTGTCCTGGCCAGAACAGTGAGCACAGCGTACAGAGCAAGGAAGCACTGGGCATCCTGGCACTGAGAGACCACAAAGAGAACAGTAGGAACTAGAGAGAGAGAGTAACAGGACGTTCTTCTGGCACACGGAAACAGGAGAAAATGAGCAGGATTGATAGCCCAGCTGTTGGAACCAGTCAGTAGTCCGAAGAGGCCCGGAAGCATAACAGTGGCAGCCTTTGCAATCGGTGCTCTGCTAATTGTTTTTCTCCCAAGCCAAGAGGCAGTGTTAGCACTTACCTGGATTCATGTTGGTACTCACCTGTTTCGGCATGTAATGAAGATAAGATGCTGCACAGCATGCAGCACTCCTACTTACCCGCACCTGTCACAGGATGGACAAGAGAGCCAGGAAAGTACTTCACTCTCCTTCTGGATTCATCCCAGCATGGCTTCTTTCCTGGATGACGCCTACCTAGGTAGCAACATGCAAAGTCCTTACCTGAACATGTTTCGTTGGGGACCGGAGCCATGGCACTGGGTTGGCGGCAGGGCTCCGTGGCAGAAGACTAAGACGGGTTTGGGTTGGGAAGCTGTCACCGGGTCTGAGAAGGGATCAGGATGGAGGCTCAGAAGCAATCCACAAAGCACTTGAAGGTGAGACGAAAGAACCTCATTGATGGGGATTTACACCAGGGAAATGGGCTGTGGGCGAGGGTCTGAGCAGGGCCTGTTGCTCAAAACCAGGCAGCAGGGACCAGGCTGAGCAGATGCTCCATCGCTCCGCTCCAGCACCAAGCTCTCTGCTCCTCGGAGGAGAATAGACAGGGAAAGGCAACTGCATCTGCTCCTGTTCTCCTCCCACCTGCTGCCTTATTGGCTACTACTCCTGGCATCAGACTTGTTGGAGGCATTCTGGGAAGTGAAGTCCACATTGCTGTTGGGTACCATGGAGATGCAGGATGGAGACAGGCAGGTGTACAGCAGTAACTTGGCAACTGTGATGATGCGCTTGCAACAGGGGGAAAAAGTGGTACCAAGGCAAGCTCAGAGTCCCTCGCTTCTTTTTCTCTTAGCAGACCAAGCAGGGAAAAGAGGCAAGAAGGAACTTGGTGAGCAACCTGTTCCAGTCTTTGTTATGATATGTAACTAAATGCTTTCCTTGATAGGTTGGTGCCTAAGCATTATTTTAAATAAAGATTCTCCTTGCATGGACAGAGTTTTGATAATTATTCTAGACTACTCAACTAGTCTTTTAGTATGAATTTTCTAAAGGCTTGCCCAGACCTATTATTTTGTGAATGAGCCCCACTAGTCATAAGCAAACAGAAGCATCAATCTCATGTTTTAAACTGTTACTTGTGATTGGGCGGGCTATAAATAAATAATTTATTATTATTATTATTATTATTATTATTATTATTAGTGGGAAGGTGAGAATCTCTGAAGCCAGGAGTATTCACAAGTGAAGACCATCTATGTACAAATACTAGCTGTTTCGCCCTGGGGCCTTTTCATGACGCTGACCATTTATATTTATTGCATGTGGTATTTTAAATGCACTGCCTCTGTGAGTCAGTCAAAATATTATGGATTCAGAATACTTAACCCTAACCCTAATCCTAACCACAAAGGTCTGTGGCTATATGCAGTAAAGTTTTATTTAGTCACGCTTCATGTAAACCCGACTATTTTCTATGATTTTTTAGTCATGTCATTTAGGTTTTGCCTGCAGTTGTGGACTCTAGCAGCTTGCATTTTACTATTATCAGCGCCTCCAAAGCTAAATTATTTTGGTATAATATTTAGTGTTGCACATATAGCTTAAGACAGACATTGGATAACATTCCAAAATAATGTCTGGGCAGTTGTAAATGCAGTAAATAAATCCTTGGCAGTAAAAATGAGCAAAAATGCTGTATATCTGAAATGTATCCAGGGAGCTGTTGGGAAGTCCCAGTTAAAACATGTAAGCTGGAATCCTTTGGTGCAAGAGTGAAGAATCCTTGGTCACCCATATTTTTATTATTATTATTATTATAGTTCTCCCTTCGAATCCACAGATTATTTATCCATGGATTCAAGCATTCACAGCTTGAAAATATTTTTTTTAAAATACAAATTTCAAAAAGCCAACCTTGATTTTGCCATTTTATATAAGGGACACCATTTTACTACACCATTGAATATAATGGGACTTGAGCATCCACAGATTTTGGTACCCACAGGGGTCCTGGAAACAAATCCCAGTGGATGCCAAGGGCAGTACTGGCTGGGGCTTCTGCAAGGTGAACTCCACAACAATTTCCCACCATCATTTTGGTGTCCAGCTATTTTAAGCCATTAATTGACTGTGAAGACATAGAAAAGCTGCTTTGCCCTCAGCCCCTCAAATAATATGAATACCAATCTACCCAACATGATATAGTGGTTTGAGAGTTGGGCTGAAGCTGCATCTACACTACAGAATTAATGCCATTTGAGACCACTTTAACTGCCATGACTCAATGCTATGGAATTCTAGGATTTGTAGTTTATGAGACAGTTAGTCTTCTCTATCAGAGAGCCTTGGTGCTACAACACACTACAAATCCCAGGCTTCCAAAGGATGGAGCCATGGCAGTTAAACCTGTATCAAACTGCATTAATTCTGCAGTGTGGCCGCAGCCTATGACTCTGGGGACCAGGATTCAAATCCCTGCTTTGCTATGGAAACTCAGTCGGTGACGCTGGCTGAATCACACTGTCTCAGCCTTAGTGGAAGGCCAAGGCAAACCCTTTCTGAACAAACCTTGACAAGAAAACCTTGTGATAGGTTCGCCTGAGGCTTGCTGTAAGTGGGAAGGCACACAACAATAACAACAGCAGCAACAAACCCTCCAGTTTGGTTGTATGCAAAGTTTTCCCAGCCCAGAGAGGGAAGTGTTATTATATAAATAACTGCCATCCTTGCAACTTCTTGCCATGGCTGCCTGTGGTTTTTTTTTTTTTCAAAAAGCTTGTTTCTTCCCTCCTTTTCTTGTCAGTCTGGGTTGTTACACCTCCCTTTTGCCACCCCGAGTTCATGAAAATGGAGGCCAGGAGCGCATTCCCATGGATGGCCTCCTCAGTTGCCATGGAGTGGAGCGAGGAAACAATCCCATGGCATGGTTTAAGCCAGCGGCCATGCTCACAGGCCAAACACAGGGCCCCATTTTCTAAGGCCCCCGGAGCGAGGCTTCTTGTACCTCAAACATGAGGGGGAAGGAGGGCAGGGCCTCAGGCTGAGCCCTTTTTGTGATATGAAAAGGAGGCCAGGGATGCTTTCGAGGCCGGCTCCCCCACAGGAAACATATTGTTTCTTCATGGAGCCAGAGCTGTGAGAATGAGAAGAGCTGAATGCCGCCACAAATAGGAACATTCAGCAGTCTCTGAGGCCTCTCAGGCTTTGGGAACCCAGTCCTCCCTTATCTACTGAGGAGCCCTTGTAGTTAATAGTGTATCCTGGCAAAGGGGTTTGGGGCATATCGAGTGCCTTCGAGTTGTTTTGTGTGCCTTCGAGTCGTTTCCGACTTATGGCGACCCCATTTATTTATTTTATTTATTTAATTTCCATGCCACCTTTCTCCCAGAAAGGGACCCAAGGTGACTCACAGTAAAAACTCTTTAAAAACTTATTGCAATAAAACCATGATATGAGATGAGGTTTTATTACAATAAAACCATGATATGATATGAAAACCATGAGGTGATAAGATAGCTCTGTTTAAATATTTGAAAGAGGGTCATATTGAGGATGGAGCAAGCTTTTTTTCCTGCTGCTCCAGAGAATAGGACCCAGAGTAATGGGTTCAAACTAGAGGAAAAGAGATTCCACCTCAACATTAGGAAGAATTTCCTGACAGAAAGAGCTGTTTGACAGTGGAACACACTCCCTCAGAAAGTGGTGGAGTCTCCTTCTTTAGAGGTTTTTAAACAGAGACTGGATGGCCATCTGTCGGCAATGCTTTGATTGAGAGTTCCTGCATGGCAGAATGGGGATGGACTGGATGGCCCTTGTGGTCTCTTCCAACTCTATGATTCTATGGTTCATTAAAATATCACATAAAAATGATATAAAATTACAAACATTAAAACAACGATATCCACCTGATATAAGAAGCTACTATGGGGTTTTCTTGGCAATATTTATTAAGAAGGGGTTTGCCCTTGCCTTCCCCTGAGGCTGAGATCATGTGACTTGCCCTAGGTCACCCAGTGGGTTTCATGGCTGAGCTGGAAATCGACCCTGGTCTCCAGAATCATAGTCCAACACTCAAACTACTATGCCATGTTTTGCAATTAATAATGATAATGATGATGATGCCATGTGGGTTAGAACTTCTGTCATCCTCTGTGACTTATCTTCCTATATCTATTTTCTGCAATACATAGTGTGCTTCCCCTCCCAGCTGGATGATGATGATGATGATTATTATTATTATATTTATTTACATCCCACCCTTTTCCCAAAACTAGGACTGAGCAGCTTACAAGATTAAAAAAAAGTACAATTAAAACACAGAAAAATGTTACATTAAAACAGAATTAAATTATTACAATATTTGTATATTGCATAATAAATTATATTGCATAATAGACTTTAAGACTTTAAAAGAATTATTTCAGTACCTGGAGGTTAGTGTGGGAGAAATGCACTTGTAGAGATTGGAGGGAGCAAGCAGGACACTCAGAAAGGATTCGGCTCAGTGGAAAACCAATATAATTGAAAATTTAATGGAAATGGCCCAATTTAGATCAATTGACTAATCTGGTGAGGAGAAAGCAAATCACTGTATTTATAGAAAAATTGGAATCCATTTATAGAATATGTTAAACAGTTAAAAGGAGATATTAGTGTGATGAGGTGTGATGGAAATTTGTCTTATCTGTTTTATTTTTGTATTGGTATAAATGATAGAACATGGAATAATATTAATAACAGGGTAAATATCTAGGTAAGAAGAAGAATTTTGGAGATTAAGAGAGAGGAGAATATTATTATTTAAGAAACCAAATAGACAGTAAGCAGGAAGTCTTTTAAAGGGAAGGGTGGTGAGAAAAGGGTTATTGTTGTTATACGTCTCATATTATTAGATAGTTGTATGTCCATGTCTATGTTAATTTTTTTTTTCATGTATTAAATTTGAACTCTTAATAAAAAAATATTAAATTAGAAAGGATTCAGCTCCCTTCAGGCAAATTATTTGCTCCAGACTTTTGTATCCACATTTTAATGCTTTGCATTGTTTTTAACTTGTACTGTTTTAAATTTTGTTAGCCCTTGAGTCCCTATACTGGGAGAAAGGTGGGATATAAAATAATAATAATAATAATAATAATAATAATTATTATTCATCTAAATTTGTTTAGTCCACACAGATCGGAAAGAGCCTCCTGCTGCCTGCCAGGGACAACTCTATTTTACTGAGGAAAAGGACAAGATGGCACTCTCTCCTCATACAACATAGAAAAATCTCAACACTATCGCTATCAGATTGCATCTTCCACACCTGAGGTGTCAGTCTAGTTCAGAGGGCCCAGTTTAGCTTTTGCAGTATATACACAGCTCTGTCCTCAAAACAAAGGAGAAGCAACTAAGAAGTTCTGGGGCCTGAAGCAATTGCCTCACTGCTTACTGGGCCCGCATGACCTGAGAATCATACCAGCTCTCCTCAAAGATCTACATTACCAGTATGATCCCTACTGCAGGCAATGTATTTTCAAATGAATTCTGTCAGCCATTTCTAAAGGAGCCCATGTATAGTTTGAATGCTACTGGGTCACTCCTACAGTTCCACTCTATTCATTCCCTTTTTAACTTGCAACCTTGATAACTCCTTCCGAGATTCCAGTCACCCTTGTCTGTTCTCCAGTCTCCTCTCCTAATTCAAAATGTTATTTTGAAGGGGAATATGAGTGGTGTAGTAGTTTTGAGCGTTGGACTGTGGCACTGGAGACCAGGTTTCGATTCGGGCTTGGCCATAAAAGCTACTGGGTGAACTGGGCAAGTCACTCTCAGCCTTGGGGAAGGCAATGGCAAACCACCTCTGAACGAATTTTGCCAAGAAAACCCCATTATAAGTTAGGAATGCCTTGAAGGAATACAGCAACAAACATACTCTTCTCATTTGCTCTGGAGCAAAACAACTTCCACAGCGGCTTTGCCCACTTCTCAGTTTGTTAACTTCTCACAATATGGAACAGAATACAGTAACAAGTGACTAGAGATGTTTCCCTAAGGGTTTTACTAAGTCTTGGATGGATAACCTTTGGGTACTAGGTGTTTTGGACCACAAATCCCTTTGGACCATGACAAATCCCTTATCATGCCAGCAGTCATCATCCTGATGAAATCTCTGGCTATTATAAGATCCAAAACCCTACAAAGCTCTAACTTTGCTTCTTGATAGGTGCAGGCAATGTAAAGTTTTAGAGAATCAATGTGTGTGTACAAATTGGTTTTTCTTTTTGGTGAAGTTTTATACCTGTAGAAGTTCCTATGTATGTACAACTGCGTGCATGCATGCAACCCTATTAAATGTTTCTTTTTAAAACACAAGACAAGGATAATCATTGCTGTTTATGTTCCCCTTCTGTCTCAGCTATGTTTATTTTCCAAGAAGAAACTTTTTACACATTTGTATCTAGTCTCTCCCCTGCATTAAGATAAGATGATCATTTCTCATGCATACTTCCCTGTAAAAAATCGCAACAGTTAACATGGCAGAGAAAATGCTTGCCTTCCAACTTTTTATCTGACATGGCAATTTTGAGTTTGGCACATGCATACTTCATCACTAGGTACAGAGCATCACTGAATGCGAAAGCAGACCTGCTACAGTTGGGTTTACTTATATTCTACAAGGATAATTCAAATACCTGGATCAGTGATTTACAAACTTGGTCCTCCAGATGTTTTGGACTTCATCTCTCAGAACTGACACTTGGCCAAGCTGGCTGGGACTTCTGGGTGTTGAAGTCCAAAACACCTGGAGTACTAATGTTTGGGAATGACTGTCATGTATAATTTTAAGATGATGATTTCTGCTATTCATAAAGGTAAGTGAAATTGTCCAATCACTGATAAAGTACTATATAATGTTCTTGCTTCTGATGAAGCAGACATTAACTCACAGAAGCTTGCACCAGCTCTACTGAGTGCAGCTCAAGTGATGGGAGGTGCAGTCCACAACAGTCGGAGGGTGGTAAGTGTCCTGAGAAAGTCTATTGATTTTGTTTTCAAGGAAAAACTGTCATATTCAGAATTGTTGCATGCCTTCAAATCATTTCTGACTTATGGTGCCTCGAAAGTGACTCTATCATAGGGTTTTCTTGGCAAGGCTTGTTCAGAGGGTTTGTCTTTGCCTTCCTCTGAAGCTGAGATAGTGTGATTTGCCTAAGGTCACCCAGGGGGTCTCCATGGCCAAGTGGGGATTTAAACCTTGGTCTCCAGAGTTGTCCAATGCTTAAACTACTATATCAATCTGGCTCACTAATAATACATACTGCAAATTTCAGATGTACTCAGAATACACATGGAGGAAAAACTTCTGTAAAGAGCGCAAAATCAGCAGACGTCAGTAATGACGCATACGGTTGAGAAGTAAAAAGATACTGCTTCTTTTTAAAAAGTACTGATTTATAGTCCTAACTCATGACAGCATAAAACTGTTTTTATATAGAACATGAACTGTGCCATCCTTTCCTTTTCCTCCTCACATCAAGAATGCATGACAGCAGGAAAAGGTGCTAATTCAGGTGGTACTTTTATTTCTATAGGGGCATCCAGCCTGGAAATCTATGCCAGGGTGGCATGGCAGCAGACAGAAAGCACACAGACACAGTAACAAGCAGCATTGAGTAGAATTTAATGACTCAGGACTCAAGACAAACACCAACTTTATACAAAGAGAGAGCAAGACTGAGGCTTCCAGGAGAGCCTCATTTGGTTACAGTAATTCTGAGCATGGGTAAAAAGGGCAGGGAGCCAAAGATTTAAATAAAGATGGTGATGGCAGTGGCTTCCCACCCCAAGAAGTCACAAGGGACAAGAAATCCAAAATGATTGGATGGGAGGAAAGAGGGGAAGCAGCCAAATAGGAGGGAAAGCCACAGCTCCGTGCCTTCTGTGTAGAAGGCAACAGGAGGTGCCAACCACTAGCTTCTTTCCCCACTAAAAGCCAGACTTAATCAATACCGGTGAAAGGATACATACATGCACCAAGAGTGGGGGGGGGGGGGGGACAAAACAAAGAAGAGTAGCATACCCCCTTTATGAAGGCTTTTCCAGCCAAAATGGTGTCCTGAGCTTGGAATACCAAGAAAGAGTAGATTGGGAGAGTGGGAGGGGTAGGCAAAGAGGGACCGTGATAGTGAAGCAGGCACCCATGGTATGACAAATTGGGGGGGAAAGCCCCTTAGGGGCAGACACCAACAACACCCCCACCCCCCACCCCAAGTAGGACAGGCTGGGTATACAAGAGGAGGAGTGTAGGGCTCACCACAGTTCACCTGCCTTTGTGCAAGGTGATCGAACCAGAGCCTTTGGGACAAGAGGGGAGCTTTGGGGATTGCACTGGGGGCTCAGTGGATTTCCCCATGCATGCTGGCACAGAGCAGCCTCTAGCAGGGGACACAGTAGGAACCTTTTCCAGCTTGCAGGGGAGGAGGAAGGGATGGAGCAGAAAGTGCTTGTGTGCTCAAAAAAAGGTCACAGCAGCTCCTTCTCCTTCCCACTGCAGGGGTACGCCAGGAGGTGGTGGTGGGGGGGTGGGGTGGGAAGCCACAAAACAAAGCCTTCTTATGTACACCCACCCACCCCCTCCCCCAGTGCAGAACGTCTTAGTCAACTTCCTCCATGTTGTTGTAGGATGGAGTGGGGTGCTCTGCAATCCCTTCTGGTGCCAGGGCAGGGGCAACTTCAGAAGCCAGGCTGGTTCCAAAGGGTGGCGAGCTAATTCCCTGCAAACAGAACAAAGTATTAGATAACAACTGTACAAGGAAAAGGGACAGCCTTTCCACACACCAGCATCTCCATCTTCTCAGCTCAGTAAGAATACTATGGAATGTGTTGCTTGTTTCTGCAATACTGCAAGCACAGTTTCAAGATCTAAAACTAGAGTTTGGAAGAACTTAAGTACTTGTTAACATTAGTTTGGGTAGTTGCAAAATGCCCCTGTATTTTATTTTGTGGCACAATTAATTACAAGCTTGACCAACCAGCTATGAAGTGAAATAACTTAAAAATATGGCTGCCTCCTTTAAAAAGATAAAATGACATGTGAAATACATTTCAGTTTCAGATTGTGGAACACCCATATTCATACCCGTAATTCTCTTCTGCTCCAGTCTTGACTCTTTGACTATCAGGATTGGACACAGAATCACTAAAAAAATTGCCTCAAGAATTCTGTGCCAAAACAATCTATGGGCCTTTGCAGACTGCCAGAAATAGTGCAAACTGAGTCCACTTTAACTGTCCTGGCTCAGTGCTAGGGAATAATGGGAACTGTAGTTTATTGTGGCACCAGAGCTCTCTGACAGAGAAGGCTCAATGTCTCAGAAAAAAATACAATTCCCGTGATTCCCTAGCACTGAGCCAAGGCAGTTAAAGTAGATTCAATTTGCACTATTTCTAGCAGTCTGCAAAGGCCCTAAATTCCATCCCAAGGAAAATGAATTATGTGACCTGTGTTAATTATGCAAACTGGTTCATAGCTAACTTATTTTACATGATATAGTCTATTTCTAGTAATGGAGAGATGCAAAAATCTACACAAGCACAATTATCCTACCTACTGAACTGACATTCTGTTAAGCCCCTTGCGCTTTGACTTTACAGACATACTAGATACTTTTCAATAGTGGAGGATGAATATTTTTATTCTGTTAAGGGTTTCATTCCCTTGTGATTAATCTGTCAAGGGCAGCATGCCAAAAGCATGCAGGACCGGAGGCATGTTTTGGACAGCTCTTTCTCTCTTTCCTCCCTAGCATACTGGTGGTGAACATCCAGACTGCTCTTGCAGAAAGTGTCCCTATCACCCTGCACCCCATTGTTTTCTTCTTTGTCAGATCTGATCACTTCAAGAAGAGCATCTCACACTTCAAGAAGAGCATCTCACACGTCAACTGCTATATCCCTTTTCCACTCCCTCATTTTCCTGCCCATCCTCTTCTCACCCTCTGGTCCTGCCACTATCTGCAAAGAAATAAGCTGAGAATCAAGATTGCCCACTCTTGTCTTAAATGAATACCTCAGAATTCTTATGTTACAGAATCTTCTGCTTAGAGGACTGCCTTTTTTCTATAGCATGAATTTGTTACAATTCACTCAACAGCCTGGACAAATTCCTTGGTCCCCTTTAACAAATGGAACGAGATCTATGATTGAGTAGACTCTGCCTGAAAATATATGTGGGCTGTTTGGGGACTTACAGCTAACTTAACTGCTGGCTGAACAGAGCAGCAACAGATGGGAAAGAAAGGAGCCCAACCATCTCGCTTTAGAACAGCTTTATTAAATACAATAAATAAATATAATGAAAGCTTTTCCACAGCACAATATATTTGCCTTTAATCCAAAAAGCTGGCAGAGGGTAGCTTAGCGTCTCTCCTCCTCTTCAGTGTGAAGCTTCCCACCAAAATTGATCAGACTGTGGAACTGGTGTGGCTTGAGACTGTCTAGTCCATGACAGAGATACTACCAACAGGCATCAATTAGCCAAACTGTTGGCAAGACCAAATCCAGTTCTTCCTCTCCATAAAGATGCTGGGAAGCATGTGTAACATGCTAGGCTTTATAATGCACATGAAATCAGCAATAACAAACAATAAAAATACAGAACCCAGAAAGGTGCTGGGATGAGTTCGATGGCAAAACCCTCAAGACAACTCTTAACTCTCTGGTCATAGCCAAGAGCCTGAATCAGGATATTTAGGATTGTAACTGTGCCCTAGAGGCACAAGAAGATGCTGCATCACTTACACAGAACTTAGTGCAAGGCCAGACTGAAAAAATAGAAGGCCACAAAACAGTGATTCCAAAAATATATTTCTGCTATTGTGTGTGTGTACAGAAAAAGGCATCCACATTTATCCAGAGAGACAAGAAAAGGAGCAGAGACTCACATTAAAGTCCAGCCTTCTGTTTAAATGGGGCCCTATGTTAAAGAATGATCACCTGAACACAAGCCTGGCTAGAGGGAGACGAATAAGGAGAGAAACTTTCCTTTACACGCCACACCCAAGTGTAGCCTCAGGTGTAAATGATGCTGCTGCCAAAACACAAAAAGGAAGGAGCCAATCTCCCTGGCTGCAAGATGGTGAGGGAGTCTAATTAAACTAGGTCTAAAAGAGTTAGCATTGCATTTTCTCTCCCCCAAACAAAAAAGAGACCAAAGTCCTATTTAGGAAGGTATCTCTTTCTGCACACACAGTACTAATGCCCAACTGGGGAAGCTGGCACAATGCTCAAATACTAGGCACCAGTGAGGTTGGGGGTGTCAATTCACTTAAGAGGAGTTATTCTAAGGCAAAGAACATCCAAGACAAACATATTACCATCCAGTTGTGGAGACAGGAGCTGTAAGATCTTAAGCTTCTGCTAGAGGTACATATGTTTACCAGCCCTCAATTCAAATTGGCTGAGATTTACAAAAGGCCACCTAGGATAGGTCTGTCCCACTGAGGCTCCCTAGGCTGCTCAGCAAGTTGCAAAGCCAAGAAGTCAAGCCAAGCAGGAGAAAGAGCAGAGTCTGGACTTGGCACCTTCTCCATGGGGAGGCAGGGTTTCTTCTTGCACCTACCTGGCGAGAAACATCCCAGCCTCTCGCCACAAAGATACAACAGAGGAGAACCAACATTGCAATAAACCTGGCTGCCCCCTTTGCTGGTGCCTTGCTGTTCCTGCTGCTACCTCCAGCGGGTCTGATAGATGAGTGGGTAGAAGACATTCAGGAAGAGTGCCACAATGGCTGCCATGGTGCCCAGGACAAAGTATCTGACATGGCCTTCATCAGGACACTCTGAAGTGAGGTTCTTTGTTCGTCCGCTGCAAGACCTCCATGAGTTCCTCATTAACCTCCTGGCAGCTTCCTCTTCAGCCTCCAGTTCCTGCCAGAGCAGAGAAGCCTGCGATGTGGAAACCTGCGTCAGCACTTGAGAACACAGTGGCACACCCCACAATCACCCATGCTCTGCCCTGCCCCTTCCCAGTACTGCCTGCCTGCACACCTTTTCCACTGCTGCTCTCTCTGTCACAGCCCCATGGATTTTCCCCTGCCACCCTGCTAGGCTCCACAGCAGGCCAGGTTCAGATCCAGGGGCCTCCCAGGGACAGAGTGAGCAAGGCAAACCACAAGATGATGAAGGGCAAGCCCCAGCTTGTGAGAGCGAAGCATCCATGCTGGCTGGCTGGCCTAATGGGAGTTTTCCCAGTCTGCAAGTATCAGTGCCAGTTTAACTGTTTCGACAGACCCTGTCACCAAGTAATCATAGCCTGTGCTTTCTCGTACGCATGAAGGCCATTCAGTTGACCAACCAGTCACATTGGATGAGGACACGAGGATCATTCAGAAACAGCCAATTGCAATTGAACTTTGGCTGATGAGAACATGAGGATCTGATGACAGCCAGTCACATCCAAGCGCTTGCAGGTGAGAACACGAGGATCTTTTGTAAGGATGACAGCTAATGAACAGTTCAGCATTATCAAGTGAAAACCCACGAGGAACACTCAGAGACGACAGCGAAACATAGTGCCTTTCTTTCTTTCTTTCTTTCTTTCTTTCTTTCTTTCTTTCAATTAGACAGATGCATAGGAGGAGGAGTTAGGCACAGGGTAACCAGTCACAGACCAGGTTTTCCATACAGAAGAGGATAATTCAGGGCAGTCACCCAAGCACATCAGTTTTTTATGGCTGAGTCCATTGCATCTTCCCCCACAAGTAGGGGGTGCTGTGTTCCAAGCTCTCACATTCTGAAGCTGGTTGGAAAGGGCAATACTGGATCTGGTATGAGGGTGCCAGTTTCATTATAGAGGCCAGGTGCCAAAGTCCTCAGGCACAAAGGGAATCTTGTCTTAAGCATCCAGGCCCCTCTCTGACAGCTTCTCTGAACAGCTTGGTCTGTGTCTGCTCCTCCTCCCCCGGGCATGTGGTTCCCATTAGACTTGGCCTGCTGGGCATCCAGGCCTAGCAAACCACTGTGGTTGCCAGGCACAAAACTGACTGCTCAGTTTCAGCAAACTATAGGAGGCAGAGAAAAGACAAGAACAATGTAGCCAGTCCCACAGGACAGCCTTAAATGCAGCTCTGCTTGATCTTCTGCCCAGGGTTGTTTCCTAGGCAGAATGCCACTGCAACACATCACAGCAGAGCCTTTGATGTGCCAGTAGCCCCAACCACATTCATGCCTGGGAGATTCTTCCACTAGGCTGTGCCAGGACGGTAGGCAGTGTACCAAAGTGTGCAGTGCTAGTATGTTGTCTGCACAGCCCCTGCCATGTGAATGGTTGGAAGCAGTGGAATAGGGGTGGAAGTGGAAAAGGTATGTCAATCAACATCAACCTGAGTAGCTCTACAGCCAGGCCCACTCCCTCATGCTACCTTGACTGCTCAAGAGGCCCTGTCCCATGCTGTTGCTCTGAATAGCCAAGGCATCTGACCCTAAACGACTTTTTTTATATAGGATTTCCTGTTGTCTGCCACCCAAGGCTAAAGAGTGAATGGTCATACTTCATATTGAGAGGTTGTTCTGCCCCAGCCAATATAAACCCCTTGGGCTCCCCTGAGCTAGTGCAGCCATGCTACTCCAGGGAGAAGTGTGTGTGAGTATTTCAGCTCTTTTTCTGACATCCCTAAGTCAATCTGACTTTTCATGATATATAAATCATTGACCCTACAACAACACCTGCAGCCCTGCATTATCCCAGCCAGAGATGTAAATGGGAACTAGCAGATACTTCTATCCTTCTCAGCAATAATATGGACAGGAGTCTTAGGCTTCCCACTCATGGGACACTTCAAGGTGGACAGTCACCAAAAGATAATTTCCCCATAAGCTCTCACCTGATTGGCTGCTGCCTCAGTAGAGGGGGCCAGGTCAGCTCGAGGATCTGAGGGATGAGGTGGCCCTCTTGGGGGTCTCTCTACAGGAGAGTTCCGCCGGCGGTAGAAGAGCACGTAGGCATACCGGGTCACCACCTGGCTTTCATCTACTGTCGTGACTGTGCTGTCATCAAAGAGCCGCCAACCTGCATAATACAAGGAGAAGGAAAGACTCCTCTAATATACACATCTCTCAGCCTGTGCAGGCATGGTTGCTTGTCTGTCACTGATTTTCTTCATCTCACAGAAGAGCAATCTCAACCTCCTAGCCATACTTTGGGAAAAGAGCTAGACATCTTTGGGAAAAAGCTAGACATCTCTATTGGCATTAGAGTTATCTAAATTAGTGTAGAACCTGAAAATGTGGGGTTACTACAGCTTCATCCTGCTGTCAGATCAATATTCAAAGGGTGCTGTTTCCATAGGAGTGAAAGTAAGATTTTGGAGATCACTGAAAGATCTGTAAGGTTGTTAGGTCAGCCTCATGTTCACATTCCTACTTGGAACAGACCCCCTGTAAGTGATTAGCTGATAAGGTAGAACCTGAGCATGTCTGCCCCTGAGTAACATTCTGAAGTGTTCCCACCAGGTTTCATGACCATCTAGTTCTGGTTGAAATAAACCTAGCAATAGGAAGAGGATGCTTACTGGAAGAGTGAAAAGTACTTCTGGGTACAGGGATTCCTAATCTATTAACAAGTCCTTCCCATTCTTCCTCCACTTCTGCTTCAGTTGTGGGACACTTTTGACTCCCCAAATTTTGTTGGACTGAAACTTTCATACTCCCTCATCTACTGGATACAGAAACCTATGTAAGCTGATGGGAAACTGTCTGTCACCATCACCAAGGCTACAGATTGCTCACCTGCTGCAAGTGACAAAGCAGCTATCTAACTAGCTACCAGACTGTGCTCAACCTTCCACAAGTGAGAAGATCTTGCATAGAAACTTCTTCCAGCTCATGTTCTGATTCTAGAAAAAAATCTGCACCCCATCAAATTCCTTTCCAGGGAGCAAACTAATTCTGCTCTCTGCCCTTTTCTCAGTTCCACAATGTGTCAAGGACCTTCCATAAAACTCAGCCCTGGAGGACAAAGGAAGCAAAACCAGCCAATTTCTTCTTGTTACTTTGAGGGCAGACTGTTCTCTGATGTAACAGAGGCAACCCACCTTGCACCAAACTCATTTCTCTTGCTTTTTTCTTTAAAGTTAGTGTTGGAGGCTAAACTACAATGAAACAAGACATCTCCCTCACACTTCAGGAAAGTATCCTTAGACAGGTTGCTCCTCTCCCTCCCTCTATCCCTCCCTCCCGGTAGGGCTATGCTAAACACCTTACCAGGTGCTCCTGTGTTCAAAGGAGACCTCTGTCAGTTTGGGTCCAGTGTAACTCTGAGAAACAGGGTGGTAGCAGAGATTAAAGTGTTTCCCATCTTCAGGAGCAACAAGAGGGATAAACCCTGACCCAGAGTAACTTGGAAAAATTACTTTTGGGAGCTACAGTTCCCAGAACCCCCCTACCAATAGTAGGGGGGGCTGCAATCCAAAACAGTAAATATTCCAAGCTTTGTAGACACCAGAGCTGTCACACTGAAGACATTGCCAACTAGAGCTGGTGAGGTTTTAAAATGGAAACCCACTCCCAGGCCTGGGAAGCACCATCACAACTTAAAATAGTGTCCTCTTGATAATTCCAAACAAAGTAAGGGAAACTAGGGTATTAGGTGGTGATCCAACCCTACTCCCCCACCCAGTCTGGGAAGCATGCAACACCAGTCAGAGAAGGTGTCGGTCCTCTGGGGAGTTGGTGCTGCCAGTCAGCACCATCCTCTCAACCAGCTATAAGCCAGGTCTTGAGTTCTACCAGGCCAAAGCTTGGTTATCCCAGAGGTGTGGAGAGAACAAGGAGGTCTGGTCTCATTCTTCTGTCAAGGATTTTTGTAGAGTAAGAAGGTTGTGGGATGTGAAGGTAGAAATATTCTCTCCACCCCCAGTAGAACATGCTAGCAATCTACTGATATATGAAGTATACCCTATTCTCTTTGGCACATGAAATTCTAAGCCATAAGAATGCAGATCCTTCTTTCTTAGATGTTTGTCTTGATGTTCCTGTTATTATGTAGTGACAATTATTGTCAGCCAGGAGACCTCTTTCTCATTCTTCTTGTGCCCGTCTCCCACAAGCTCCTACAGGGATGCCTGGTACCCAGTTAGCCTCTTAATGGTCAAGGGACCACACAATATCTTCCCCTACTCACCCACATCACTACGCTGACTGTTCTTGTCACTGGGCAGTCGGGCATAGGCTGTGTAGTGCCCACCAATCATGCCTCCATAGTGATTAATAACTGCATACAGATCATACATAGGCAGCTGCTGCTCATCCTTCTGGCCAATACAGAACTTGCTCAGGTCCAAGCTCCTGAGGACAGAAACAAAACAAGTTAGATAGCTGTATATTATGTGCCAATGAACATGTGAATGAGGGAGGGATGAATAAAAGTCAATTCCCTACCCATCATTCACTTCTCAGAGGTTGCCCAACTTCCTGTCTGAAATCCAGATGCATGATCTTGCATGGAAATCCTGTGTGCTTATTTGCTTATAGCTCATCCTGTCTCAAAGGCTCATGGCAGCCCATTGTTCCTAGATAAACTGGAGTACTAGGGGGGACCAAAGCTAAATGACAGAGAGTACATGTTTTGCATACTGAAATCCGTGCATTCAAACTCTGGCATCTCCCATTCACAGAGGTAGGTGATGGGAAAAGTCACTGCCAGTTAGATTAGCCATTATGACAGAGAAAGCACTAACTAATTAAGCACAATACATGGGAAGATGGCCCAAACTTGGTGTAAGATAACCCCATGTGTTCATTCTACAGATGAATACCTCCTCCATAGTACAGAAAGACACTATCCCTTGGATGTTATTTATGTATCTGCTCATGTTCACATGTGGGCAAGGCCTAAAGTGCCCAACCTGACTCCTGTGACAGCTTACTTGAAGGCACACACTCTGTTCCATATCTTGAATGTCTCAATCTAAATTCTAGAAATGAAAAAACTAAGGGAAGATTGAATGGCAGAAATGTAAAACATCATTTGCAGCAAAAGAGAAGAAAGCTCTGATGGTTTCATTAGTCTGTTGCAACTACAGGGATAAGAATTTTGTGGTGATGCAAAGATTAAATAAGTTTATAGTAATCTAGGCCTACTTTCATCAGATGAAAAAAGTGGCTGGGGGATGCTTCCATTGCAGGAGTGGAAGACCTATGGATGTGCACTTGCATATTTCTGTATCTGAAGTAGGTTCTTTGTCTATTAATAAAGATGAATGTTTTGCAGCTTCTTTAAGATAACCATACAACCATTAATTCTTTTGTTTCCCAGTATTTCTTTTGTTTCCAACAGTATCTCTTACCCCAACTGCAGTTCTATCCTCCCTTTAAGAGGGTAAGGTCACTCAAATTGCCTCTGGCAGTACCCAAGTTGTCATATAGCACAAATTACAGATAACGATTCAAGGTGAAAGGGTTCCCCACAAGTCTGCACCACCCAACCATAAACACATTAGATCATCCTGATCCAAAGACATGACCCAAGCCCAGCAATGATGTTTGATCCAGGCCAGGAATCTGCAGCTATTCAGAAAAATATGGCTCTAGCACTAATGTGATATCCAAGTGGCATCCAAGGGACACATAACAACACACAGTACATTTCTCACCTGACGGGGAAATCCACCATATCATTAATCTTGTCCCTCCAAATAAAGCTACGGAAGGAGAACCGCTTGAGCTGTATGATGAGGACGTTAGGCAGACGCCACAACATAAGCTGCTTTGATGCCTCACGGTGCTGCTTACATTTTGGGCAGTACCTGTGGAGCAGGTGAAAAGACAGCACCCATTAACATCTCTTGCTGATAACCTCAGGGGACTGACTTCCCTTTGCTACCCTTTGTATTCCTGCAGTCTCTAAGGAGAACCTAGGCAGCGTCACTCAGGTTTCTGGGATCAAAGGGTTCCAAAGTGGGTTTCAAGCACAACAGCTGTTTAGGATCCAAATTTGGTGCCCAATGACAAATATGAACTTTCAAGTGATTCTTTAAAAGCTTGTACTCTATATGAAAATATGAACACAAGAGGGAAAGCCATTATAAAACTTGTACTGCGACAGCAATGTTGCTGAAAGGATCCTACTTCCTCACCACTATTTTGCCTGTGGACTGATGTCTAAAACAGCTGTTATAAATGCAGAAGAATCTTCTGCTAAAACCCAAGAGGCCACCTGACAGAACTCTGAAAAGGTTACAAATGACCAATTCACTGCACTTTACAGATAAAATCATATATGTATTGATTTAGATTCCTTAGTCTTGATGGTCTGATAGGGATTCAGCCAGGAAAACAGGCTGGTCAAGTAATTTAGGATGTTTCAACCTGTTAGATCTGAGGACATGGATAAGCTACATAGCTTACTACATGTTCTTTGGACTTTTGCCATTCCTGGCTATTAAAAGCCAGAAAGGTATGCCTATTACTTTAAAAAAGGCAGTAGCGAAACCTCTGGTGGAAAGGATAAACAAGCTTGAATCCAATGGTTCAAAGGTTCAATTTCAAAGCAAGGTTTTGGAGAAGGTAATAGTGCTTCACGTTTAGGATCATGATTTATATAATAACAAATCATTTGGATCCATCCCAGTCTGGCATTTGGCATGGTTACAGGATAGAAAATGTTTTCCTGGTAGATGATTTACACTGAGGAGATTGCTGCATGAGGTGCTAGTGATGGAACCGGAATGGAATTACAATATTTGATTCCTCACCTTTTCACACAATGTCATCACTCATCTGTTGCTGATCGGTTGTCATACCATTATTATTGCACAGTTTTGCTTTAACGAGAGACACTTATCAACGACCAACAATATCTCTACAGCCATGCGACTGCACAAGTGTAGATCATTTTAGTGCTACAATAGTGTTATTGTGAGGTTCACATGGTGTGAGTGGGCGTGTCTGCCTTTTATTTTAATCTAATAATCCTGAAGGGGCTGAGATGTTTTTGAGGAAATGGATGAAGATGAAGAAACTGAAATATAATTCAGACAAGGTGAGGTGGTATGGGGGGGAGGAGAATTAATAAATGTGGCTTGGTAAGATCAATTCATTTTGGATGGAGTTGCACTCATGAAAGTCCATATTTGTAATTTAGGAGTGCTCCTGAATTTGTTTCTCTGGAAGCAGAGACAACAGCAGTAGTTAAGTGTACCTTTTACCATCTTAGCATGATATGGCAATTGCAATCATAAGAGCAGGGGTAGGCAACCTTTCCCCTTTAAGGGCCGAGGGACGTCAGCTCCCAGAAGCCTCAGCCATGTTGGCCAATAGCTCCTGGGATTCTGGGAGCTGAAGTCCCTTGGCCCTTAAAGGGGAAAGATTGCCTATCCCTGACTTAGAGTGATAGATCTTCCCTAATTGCTTAAGCCTAGCTACATCTTAGCTGGATTACTATAATGCTTTCTAGTTAGGAATGCCTCCGAGAACAATTCAAAAGCTTCAGGCAGTACAAAAAACACTAACTGCCCATAGACTTAACCTTTGGAAAATGTTGCTTTAATACTGTATCAACTCTGCTAGCTATCTGCCCTACGCTGACACTGTGTTTTTAAAGTTTTTTTGCATGCAGTTTTATATCCCATGTATGGGATGATCCAGCTTACAGAGAAACCACCCCAAAATCATTTCTCACCAGGCCTCCTCAGGGGCTAACACCTCTGGCTTGGTGAAGAGGTTGAGGCACTGTTCAAGGGTGAAGTGTCCTGCTCTGGCTGCTTCACTTGCAGAACCTGGATCTTCCACACACTCCAGCTCCTTGGACTCAACCAGCACGAACTCCTTCATTCTCTCATTATTCTTCCAAACCAAGGCCAGAGAACAGTCATCTGTCAGGTCCAGCGGGTTATCTCCTGTAAGGCACAGATGCCTACAGATGATGCTGCCCATCCTCCCCACTTGGTCAGCACTACAAAAGCCCTTCTATCTCCTTGTTTTAGCCAAGATGACAAAGAGAGTATGGAAGAGGTAGCGTAAGGGACTGCAACCACAACGAAGGGGAGTACAGATGACAAATGCGCTGATCATCAATTGTAGTTTTAACAGCACTTTGAAGACAGGAATATTTTCAGGCATTAACTTTTGCATACTCTAACAATGAACCTATGAGGCAGATTAACAGTAATCTGACCATTTACAACAAAGGAAAAATGCAACCAGGAGAGGAATATTCTCTTCCCCACTCCAATGTTCAAGCAGCATTCCACCGGACCACATTCTGCTTCACTAGGTTAATGGATGGGAAAAACATGAAGGTCACTGATAATGAAAGCTTGTTGGAAAGGAGAATGTGAGACAGAGATACCTAGAATTCATGAAAAGGGATACATCAGGCACTCATTGTTTGATTCTGCAACTGTGTAGCACAGGGCAATATGGGCTAGGAAGGAGGAAAAACTATGAATTGTGGCTCTCAGTATTGTGATTTCTGGCTCAAAACATGCACTGGCTCAGACCCATCTCAGGGTGGAAAGTTTTTATTCCATCTGAACTTGTTACATTGTTCAGTATCCTGTGAAATTTATTTGTTTATTTATTTATTTTGAGTATTTATACCCCATTCTTCAGCCACAAAGACTCTCTGAACAGCTTACAAATGGTTAATTGGACAATTCTCTGGTGATGCCTATTGAATTTTTAGAAATTTGGGTGGAAATGAGATTCCCAAACATAATTTTCAGTGGCTAGGTTTAGGTGCTTTGCATAATTCCTTGTTTCTTCCTTCAACAACCAGAATGACACAAAATATGTATGGATTTGTATATACTGTACTTCTATCTTTGATTAAAGGTTTTCATGACTTTATCACAGATATACAACCCCAAACCTAATTATACAATAGCAGGCACATTTTATGTCTATGGACTTAAGACTACCTTGCACTGATTTAACAGACTAGATCCAGCCCATATGATAACAGGAGGCACCTCTTCCTAAAATGATGTGGTGCTCCCCCAAAAGTAATGCCAATTTTAAAAAAAGATGTCACTATTTTCAGAACCCCAAACTTTTAAGTTTTAACCCTCACCTTTATCTTCTAGCTTCTGCTCTTTATTGGCCGCATCAATCTTGTTGATATAGAACTGGGTAATATGGGAACTTAGGCCCTCTGTTGGATGCTGGTAACCAGGGATGGCAGCTGGAGGCAGATAGAAAACTCAATCAGAAACAGCCATACAATGTCTCTTCCCATAGGCAGGCCAAAAAGATAAAGGGGGAGTACACATGAGGTACAGAAATATCTGAGACCTCTGAGAACTGGATAAAACCATTCAAAGGCCCTACCTCAAGGTAATATTTGTTGCTTGTCAACCTTACTGTCTTCTTATAGTTCAGCAGCACCTACCCCTCACAGCATGGTACAGGTGTTATGTGGAACAAATTATTTCCCCAATCCTGCCTACTTTTGACTTTGAGCAAAAGAAGCAGGAAAAAACAAATAAGTAACAATACAAAATTGTCTGATGTTGATTTGCAAGGAGGGGATTTGTATGTATAATCTGATAGTGAGAATTGCATATGTATCCTTTCAGCAATTTGAGTTCCTGGTGTCACACACCTGCAAAGCTGCACAGGCAGCAGGACGCTGGGATCACAGTGGC
Source organism: Phrynosoma blainvillii (assembly GCA_026167975.1). NCBI lineage: Eukaryota > Metazoa > Chordata > Lepidosauria > Squamata > Phrynosomatidae > Phrynosoma > Phrynosoma blainvillii. The sequence goes on from JANUYF010000002.1 coordinate 369,026,199, forward strand.
ACTGGAAAATTGTTAGGAACCCCTTGCAATGCAAGACTGCAAAAGGAAAAACTGTGGGACTTTGATGGGTCACTTGCTTACCTTCAGGTTTGGGGGCTCTTGGCAGTTCCATACAAGGCAGCTCCATGCAGGTCTCAGACCGTGTAACTGCTGAAGTCTCAGACACACTTGAATCCAAGCTCAGCCCTGAGCATCTTCCTGTGGGAACCTTGCTTCTTACTGCACCAGTATCCCCTAACTCAGGATGTAGTTCAGGGGCCGAAAAACATGCCTGGGCTTCTGGCAACAGGTGTGGTGCCCTAGCTCCATCGCCCGACTCCATAGTGGTAGTGGTATCAGTAACTGAAGCAGCAGCCGCAGCAGCAGACACCACTGTAGCACTACTATTTCTGGCAGAGGGTTCTTGTTTCTCAGGATGCTGGGGCTGTAAGCTTTGTTCTGGTGACATCCTGCCCACCTGGAAGGGTGGCTGGAATACACTGATCGAGTATCTGAGCAGGGACAGGAGACAAGCCATCAGAATGAGCTCTGCAGCACCTCAACAGGGAACATACTGCTAGCACTCCAGAAGAAAGCTTAGCTCTTTGTTGCTCTAGAGTCTAGAAAGTGACAGGAAGCAACCACTGCCAATCTGGCCAAGAGTCCTGCCAGTAATTAAACAACCTTACCTCGCATAACCTTCCAGAAGTTGGGCTAGACGTGCATAGGTGAGGCGTGATTCGGGCACACTGATGAGGAAGGGGAAGCCAATGTTCTCAGGGCGGCACAACGTTTTGTGGTCAGACCAGTGTGTTTTCTGGCACATTCTGAAAATAGACAAACAAAAACTCCTCATGCAGAAACCACATACACTCCCACTCCCAGGTTCACCCAGTCTAGAAGCAAAAACGGCCACTGGGGAAGAAGAAAAAGAGGGCCAATTACACGTTACAATAGCCAACACGGTAGCACCGAGTGCAGCGCTTCAGCTTTTCCTCTTCTGACTGCTGCTTCTTCTGGCAAGCGGCACATTTGGTGATGGGCACGCTGGGCACTTGAGGACGCTGAGAGAGAGAGAGAGAGTCCACTTAGTAAGCCAAACAGGACAGTTGTTTTAAATGCAAATACAGGTGTTCCTTCTGATGCAGCAGAGGCTTCACTGTGAATCCAAACCACATTCTAAGAGACAATCTTTTATCTCCGCTATAGGCTCCATCTCTGTCACTTCTACTGAAGGTACCTACCTGCTGAACCTGCAGCTCCACCACCCGTTCTTTGGCCAGGTCTGGAGAAAGCACCTCAAAGCACAGTAGCAGATCTGTGGGAGAGACTGCGTCCAACGAGTGGGAAGGCAGGAACATGCGATGGAAGCGGTTCTTGATTACCTGACCAAAAAAAAAAAGATGTAAGGTCTTGCCTGAAAGATAACTTTGTCTCATCCAGAGACAAAGTAATACACATTTTAAACCCGAGGAACTTATTTGCGTTCCTCAGATGTTTGGCTGGCTAATGATACAGGAAACTTTACAAATGATGAGACAGCCACACAAAAGGAACAGCAACATTTGGCACCATGAAGGAAAGCTCCAGGTTCAGTCTAGATTGTGGGAAATTTATTTTTTGGACAGCAACTCTCAGAATCCCTCAGCCAGCATGGCAAACACCAATGCTATCTTGGGAATTCTGAGAATTGTAGTCCAAAACTTGGTTGAGACCCAATGCACTTCTGACTACCAGATGATATAGAACAAAGATTTACTTTGATTGAGCAGTTCCCATATGGTCACTGTCCAGAGAGAATGTTGTGCTGATGGCTGATCTGATCCATTAAAGTAAATATTAAGAAAAAAGTTGACAGGAACAAAATGCTTCTGCATTTTGGAACCATGGAATGGTTCAGCATTCTAGTCAGTCAGATATGCCCCTTTTCAGGATATCCCATTTTATTTGCTATTTCTGCTCCCTCCAAAAGGTTTTCACATGCATCCCTGCCCACAAGAGCGTCAGCATTGCCATGGCCACTGAGCATGCTCAGTCTTTGCTCAATTTCTTGGGTTCTCCCTCCCTTCAGGGTACTCCTCTTTTCTATAAGCCTCTGGATTCCCCCCAAGCTTCCATCTGATACCTCACTCTTTTCCATGCGTTGTGTGCTTCTGAGCACACAAGGATCTCTATTCAGAGAATGGGTTTACTACTGGCCTACAGGACTGTGCTTGTGGTGCTGCACACTGACCTGTCTACCAGAAATTATGAGTGCCAAGTCACTACATCTCACTAGACACATATTTTACAGCTTTCTAGGACCTGGATTGCCAAAGCCAGATGAGATCAGTAAGACGTGCATTATGAAAATGGCAAGACGTCCTCATAAAACATGTCATGAAACACCTATACATCCTGGGCACAAGCCTCACTTTGTTCAGGCTGTACCTGTACCCTCGTGACTACAAGGGCACATTATGCTGACACACATATTAGACAGCAAGTCCTGCCGAAACCAAACAGAACAGTCAAAAGACTGCCTTTGTGACTGTATAAAGACAATAATCACCTCAGCCAGGCGCAGGTTCTCAGGATTCACTCGCACACTATGGGACACAGAGTCCAGCACCTCCATGGCCGTGGAGTTCTCCTTGCTGATGCTTACAAGGAACTATTAGAAAAGAGCACACATAGAAGGATAGGGTAAATATTTAAGGATGTGTAGCCAAGCCAGTGGTTTATCCAGTTCTTCTCTCAACACAGCTACAGCTCCAAGTAATTTCTGAACTACATGAGCGCTACTTTAGCTGCTAATTCTCCTCTGCTCAACACATATTACTCCAAGGATGGGGAACCTTTTTTGACCTATAGGACATTCAGTAATGGACCACAGTCCTAAGTGGGTAAAATCATAGCTCTCTATACCTGCCTCCCTGGGGCTTCCAGGAAACTCTGGAGTGCTCCCAGTTCTCTTGGCTGTCTGGACAGCTGGATCAGGTCTGATTTGGCCCTATCCATTTGACCAGAGAGCAAATATGGAACCATCTCCCTCACTCTGTGCTGAGCAGAAGAGGGTGCCCATTCAATCAATGAGGAGGGGGTGGAACAACGCCCTCCTTGTTGATCACATGGGGGGTGCCCTCTTCTAACCTCAGCAGAGGCAATGGCCAGGCTCTTGCCAGGAGCTGCTTGGCTGATGAGGTGGTGGTAGCAAGGGGATCAGGCCAGTAGGGCCAATGAGGTGTTGGTCTGGCTGGCCCATGTGCACAACACAATGCTACACTGGATTCAGTCCAGTGCGTGTAGTAGCCATCGTGGTGGGTCCTGGGCATAATGCTCTGAACTGGCCCCAGATTAAGCGGCCAGTGTAGATGTGCCCAGAATGAGTAAACAAGCAGGAATTTGAAAGTGCTTTCTTTCTCTCACACTTGACCAGCCATCTTAGCTGGAGGAATCAGGCAACATCAATGACTGTTCATGAGCTTCCCATTTGTTGGCTGATGGGGTGGGTTTCCCCCTGACATATTTTCCTAAGGACGTGTCCTGTCTTTTTCTCTTCACAGTTAACAGTGCCTTATTTTAATCCCACAAATTTTTTGCTCACTTCTCTCTGTCCTTCCTATTTCCATGCCTGCTTTTCCACATTGTTCTGAAGCAGCTTGTTTTTTTAATGTGCTGTAACTGCAGCCACCATGTCCCACACACATAAATCTTCCAGGGCCCTTTCATGCTACATAATCATAGGACTATGATTCCACTTTTAGTTGGTAGTACTGTGAGGGACTAGACCTCTCTGGCTGAGAATTCTAAATACTCTTCCCTAAACTGCAAATCTAACATTCCTTAGGATGGAACCATGGAAGTTGAATCGTAGTGCTATAACCATGGAGTATGGAAGGGCTGTGAGAGGACTCACACTGCAATCTGGATCAGGGCCTCAGGTCAAGGGTTCCCCACTCCAGTAACCCTTGACTCCCAATAATCACTAGTCAATCCGTGATCTATTCTCCACACCTTAAAAATCACAATAGAAATGTATCTGTTCCAGAATCTACACAGAAAACTAGGAATGTGGCTCTAAAGTAGCACTTTGTACCAGCAGTAGCAACATTTGTTGCTCAAAAGTAATTCCTATTCATGTATTCTGAAGCTTGGGAGATGAGTTCTCATTCGTTCAGGTTAGGATGCTGGTCCTGTAATGTTCATTCTTTCTTTTTTTTTAATGTTTTTATACTATACATAAATTTGAATACATAAAATAACATCTTCTGGAACTTTATTTTTAAAATGTCCTTAAAATCTGAGACCAAAATTTCTGAGCTTTATCACATGACCACCACATTTTTTTTGCAACTTCTATATTTTTTTTTCTTATTGTATTCTTTTATTTTTATGCTTGTAACCCGCTTTGATTCCCTTTGGAAATAGGTGGGCTAGAAATAAATCAGATGATGATGATGATGATGATGTAAAATATCCCAATCTTTTGATCACATTTTCAACATTTTTTTAGTAACATTTTTATACATCTTAAAATCTTTCGGGTGTTAAATACAACCCTCCTGTTGTGTGTTCTCTGTTAAATACAGTTGGCCCTTCACAACCATGGATTCTTTAGCCATGGATTTAATTATCCATGGATGCCCAGATTTAGCTAGAGGATGAAAGCTCATGTTGCCAACTTCTTTCTTTCAGTTAGTCTCAAAGGTGCTACAAGATCTCTCTACATGCTGATTCTAAAGACCAACATGGCTATATATTTGACTTCTTTTGTGAGTAAGGGATTAGTCCTCCATGGGCTCTTTACCCTACTCCTCATCCCAGCGCCATTTTAAATAATGCTGACCTAACACAATCATCAGAGATCCTGGCAAGGCTTAACTTAAAATAGGATTCAAGGCTTTTAGAGGTTTAGTTTTCAGTAGTTCATTTTTGATGTTACTCACAGAATTTTGGCTTGATTTAGACTTCATGAGACATAGGGTTGTGAAGAGACTGGATTATACTGCCATTCCACTCCATACCTGGCCTCAACCCTCCTTTCCCATCTCCTATATGTAGTCAAAAGTATATTTTCCACATTGAGCTCCTCCTCCCATTAAGCAAAATAAAGGATGAAAACAAAAGGACAGGAAATCTGAAAGTTTAAACCTGGCCCCTTCACAATTACTCAAAAAACAAGGGATGGAATGGAACATAGAGGTGATGATAGTAGCTGAATCCTCTCCTGGTAGCCTCCCCCTTCCCTTCCATCCTCCCTCAGCCTGCTTCATTCCAAAAGCATAGCTCAGCTATATGACATAACAACTCAGTGAACTAACTGCAGAGAAGAGGTGGTTTAGGTTCTCTGATAGGTGTGTTCCTTTCATTCGCTAAAATCAGATCACTTACCACTCCAGCCTTGTTTGCTTTGTGACTATGTGGCTAAAATCTTTGGATTTTAGCATCTGGAATCACCAATGGGATCTAGTTTAGTCTTTAAATATGTCTTGTTGAAAAGGTTCACGTAACGCTCAAGTTCAAGGCCACTCATGAAGCTGACAACCAATCCAAGGCCTTTAACAGCATGAAATGAAGGGTTCATACCATCTAAACTTGGAGCTTATCTTACCTTGATAGGTTTCTTGTGGGGTTCCTTTGCAAAGAAATAAACCGTCAGCACTTTCTGCTTCTGGGGAAGGGGGACTGGCAAATACAAGAAGGGGTCAAATGTGATGGATACCTGCAATCAAGGGATTTGGCCATCAATCCACATTCATTGAACATCATATACCATGGTGGAAACACTGGCAAACACCCCAGAAAAACAGAGATAGTGAATCTGGGCTTAGGGAACCCTGGCCCAGGTAAGGAGGCAGTGTTGCAAACATGTTGCCAGGAAAGGGGTACCAATGTCCTTAAAAACTAGGCAGACACAGTGGTATGAAAGTTTAACAACTAAGGAAATGCAAAACTACAATAAAATTAATCTTGTCATTAACTCCTTCAGCAAAATTCACTCACACACACACACACACCAAGCAGCTGAATGTGAAAACACATGTGTAGCTCTAGAGGATGCTAGAAAGTAGGCTTTAGAATCCAGATCAGTACTCTACCTTTGAGCAAACAGGACACACTAGCTTGGATTTGTACTGGCCCTGGAAGAGATCCACAATGAAGGAGTCATTCCTCATTTTGTGACGATGCCAGGCCTCTTCTGCAACAACCTATGAGGGGAAAAGCATATATAGGTATGAGCAGCTGTTTAGAGATTTTTACTAAGCAGTATGCAGAAATAACCGCTATAATATCTTGCTATGCTAGAACACACATAAACCCCCAGCTTCCATCAGGCCCTTTTCATAATGAGGCTCACCTCATCTGGCCGTCCATCTGAGTCAACTGTTTCTGTGTAGGGCTTGTTCTGGATGCGGTTTAGGTCCTCATGTAGCCCATCCAACAGAAAAGCCATGAATTCCTGGGCATCATGTTGGGCATAGCCTGTAAACTGGCTCGCCTTGCTGGCCACAATAGCCTAAAGGAAGAGTTGGGAGGTAGCAAGTTGTCTGTGTAAGAAACTGCTCAAAGGATGACCACTACCTCCCTTCTTAGGCCTGCCAAGAAGGGGAATGCAAGGAGAAAGGTGAATGTACTTGGGAAAACTCTGGGGCTGGAGGAAAACTGAACTGCCAGGTTGACTGATATAAGTAATGCCCATAGCATAGATAAGCCTAGACGAATCCCAGAGGTTTGCTGCAAATGCATTCACTCACATTCACATTTATTCACAGAATATATAAGACCTCCCTGCTTCACCACACAGCCGCTTCTTGTAATGATGGACATTAGCTACAAATATTCCTCATGTGTAAAGAGGGAGGGAGAGCTCATAAGTTACGTGGATCATGGTGATGAGTGTGCAGTATATCTTAGGGTGCTCTGTACTTGCACACATCCTGCAAACCTTAAGGCAGGGTTGGCAACTCTTAAGGACTGGAGAATGCATTGCCCCCAAACAGGGAAGCTGATTTTATAGAAATACTCAACCAATGCCACCATATTTTTGGCTGTCTCTAGGACATTCTGAGCCCAAGACAGGGCTTTTCTCCAACTGGAAGTCTACTTCTGGGTCATTTCCTGGTGGTAAAAAGTCCTCTCTGGGGGAAGTGGGTGTGCAATAATGTGGCATAACCGCCTCCCATGTCCTCTACAGGATGTTTGGGAAAACGTTTTTAAAAATTGCCCTGGGGATCCCTGACACGGAAGAAGCAAGCAAGTTTCACAATCACTGCCAACAGTGGCTTCAAGGGAAGCACTTTGCGAGAAGTACATGGCAGCCACTCAAAGACAGGAGAGAAAGTAAAGCAAAGCTGTTATGACAAATCAGGATCACAATGCCCCCTGGTGATACTCTATCTCTGTGTATTATGCTTGTTCCAATCTGTACAATTCTATCCTAAATTTTACTTTATAAATATAGCCGTCTCTAAACTGGCTACACTCTGGATATGCTGGACTACAATTTCCATTATTCCAGTCAGTGGGGTTATTACATCAGAATAAGCGGAACCCTGGGACCCAGCCCTTGCCCAGTAGAAGAGGGCGTTTCTTACAGAAACATACATGGTTTCATGCTGTTTTAAAGAAGCTTATTCCTGCAGCCTGCTTTTACAGCATGCCTCACCTTTAGTTTGGAAGGTTGGAAGGCATGGTGAGTGCCTTTCCAGAGTGCTCTCAACAGAACAGCAAAACCAATAGCCAGTCGCCCACCAGTTCCCAGTGGATTATTATAGTTGATTTCAGACTCGAAGGAGCGATCTAGGAAACAAGTGAAAGGGAAAGGGAGAGGCTCATGGCAACTCCTAGTCACTGTCATGGAAAGCAAATAGTGAAGGCTATTCAGAGTAGACAGAGGCCCTTCACTAATCCAAGACACAGCTTACCATGAAAATAGTCTCGCAACTCCCGCGTGTTGGAGAGAGATTGGATAACACTGTTCATGAAGCAAGTGTTGCCCAAGTTCACTAGTCCTGTGAAGCCTGGCAGGCACACCTTCTTGTCCTCTTCATCCTCTTCTTCTTCCACACTTTCACTGCTGACAGGGCTGTGTGTCATGGGTGGGACCATGCATGTTGGCTTTGGCTGGAAAGGAAGTTTCCAGCAGTCAAGGAATATAATAACAATAATAATAATAATAATAATTTATTTTTATACCCCACCTTTTGCCATGGCAATCAAGGCGGCTTACACATAAAATTAAAACTACCCTTACAATGAATAAAACAGTATTAACAAATAACAATAACCCCACCCCACCCCCATTAAAAATATATTAAATACAAATGTGAGTTAAAAACGTAGAATTAAAAACAGTAGGCACTCTGGGACACAAGTAAAGATGTAAAAGGGTGTCTGATGGGAGGGAGGCCAGGTTAGATGAGGTGATCTATTCCAGGTAGGCCTGACGGAAGAGATCTGCCTTGATGGCTTTTTTAAAGCCATCTAACCTGGTTGTCTGATGGATCTCTCCTGGAAAGGCATTCCACAGTCTGGGAGCGGTGGCAGAAAACATCCTCTGGGAGGTTGCCACTAGACTAGTTTTTATCGGTTGCAGCAACTTCCTCCCAAAGGACCTGAGGGCGCGGGACGGATTATATGGAAGAAGGCAATTCCTTAGGTAGGTTGGACCCAGGCCATGTAGGGCTTTAAAGGTCATTACCAACACCTTATACTGTGCTCGGAAACCAATAGGCAGCCAGTGGAGAGATTTCAAAATGGGTGTAATATGATCACTCCTTCATTTTCCGGTGATCAACCTGGCTGCCATATTTTGTACTAATTGTAGTTTCTAGGCTAGGTTTAAAGATAGCCCCATGTAGAGTGCATTGCAGAAGTCATTGAATATGCTTCTACTGGTTGCCAAGCTCTTTTTCTAACTCACACCTTCTTGCCACTTATAGGGGGGTTGCAGACTGCCAGAAATAGTGCAAATTGAGTCCACTTTAAGGGTTAGGGTTAGTGCTAGGGAATCATGGAAATGGTTGTTTTTTTCTGAGACATTGAGCCGTCTCTGTCAGAGAGCTCTGATGCCACAATAAAATACAGTTCCCATGATTCACTAACCCTAACCCTAAAAGTGGACTCAATTTGCACTATTTCTGGCAGTCTGCAACCCCCAATAGTTATTGCAGCTCCTTTGTCCTCTACTTCCTATTTTTCTCCACCCAGAACTCCAGCCCTTACTTCTGTCCCATAAACAGCTAATTTACATTATGACAAAAGCAGCAGCAGCAGCAGCAGCAGTGACACCCCCCCCCAACAGTGAAGAATTAAGTTATATATTTCCAATTGCCTGAGGTGAGTAAAGAGAGAAAATGACTATCAATACTTTGCCCACACTCCAAAGCTTCTCTGGAAATTTCTTCATGGCTTCTGCTGAAGTCCATCTGAAAAGCTGATGCCACTCAGTGCTATCCTATACTGGATTACAGCTGCCACCATCATCTAGCATAGCTAATAGCTGTGATGACAGGAATTAGGGTCAGACACAACTGGAGGGTACTAGGTCAGGGAAGGCAACTATATAAAGACCTAGCTCAGGAATTTCAGTGTTCATGGTCTGCATTCATTCCAAGCCTAGACTTTCCCAGGTAAGAAATTTACATCCTATATGTTAACAGCCAATTCATTTTCTCAGTGTCAACCCTTATATCAGGGGTAGGCAACCTTTCCCCTTTAAAAGCCGAGGGACTTCAGCTCCCAGAATCCCAGGAGCTATTGGCCAACATGGGACTATTGGCCAACATGGCTGAGGCTTCTGGGAGCTGAAGTCCTTCGGCCCTTAAAGGGGAAAGGTTGCCTACCCCTGCCTTATATAGTCTGAAGGATGATATGCACACCCAAGAGGATGGTATCAGCAGACTGAGAATCAGGAGATTTGCATATGTATAGAATTATATATATATATATATATATATATATATATATATATATATATATATAAAACACAATTAATGGCACATGTGTGCAGTCATATTAAAGGGGAAGAGAAAAAGAGAGGGTGAGGGGACAAACAACAGTCTTGGCTGAAGGAAGCATCTTTCTGGCCAGCACCCTTGAACTCTGCTCACCAGGCTATTTAGGTGCACTCCTTCTGGCTCCCTCTATGTTATTTGGCCTCGGTGAGGCTCTCAAGGCAGACAGATGGGTTTTCTATTGCTATGCAGAAGGTGATCCATCCCTCTGAACAAAGTGGCAGAACAAAAACACTGGTGCTGCTGCTAGCTGTATCCCTTCCCGACTAACTTTTCTTGCTGTGGGACATTCTCCCTACACAAAAAAGGAAAGCTCAGAAGGTATAGAGCAGGGGTAGGCAACCTTTCCCCTTTAAGGGCCGAGGGACTTCAGCTCCCAGAAGCCTCAGCCATGTTGGCCAATAGTCCCATGTTGGCCAATAGCTCCTGGGATTCTGGGAACTGAAGTCCCTTGGCCCTTAAAGGGGAAAGGTTGCCTATCCCTGGTATAGAGCATCAGAATAACAGCAAGACTAATCCATACTGTTGAAGGCTCCAAGTCAAGAACTACCTAGTAAGGATGAATCCAGAGGGCAGAAGCTTCTCTCTGCCAAGAAATGGCATTGTGCTGAATGAAATTATTTGTAGCTCTGCTTTACCACTTCCCCCATTCATGGAAGACACAGACTCATACAAATCCAAGCACTGACTCCATTTGTCCAGCCTCTGCCCTGTTTCAGGAATCAGAAGACTGGGAAACAGAAACCTGTAGCACTGGGCATGAATTCTCACCGAGGGCACAAGTGGTTCCTGCTTCACCGGCATGTGTTCTGACACTGTCCGAGCAGCAACGTTTTCCAGACCGCTGTCCTCTGCTCGTGGCTTCTCCTTCTCACCTGTTCGTACTTCTTCTTTGGTGGACAGAGGGTGCTGGTTACTCCCAGGTTGGCTTTTATCCAGGGGGGTAGGGCCTGTTGGCATGGCAACCTTTGCACCACCCACTGCACCTTAAAAAGGGGGAAAAGTGGGCTTGTGGTTAGCAGCACCATGTGCACTCAGGGACAGCTTCATGTTGCCTACCAGACTATCAAGACTCCTCTCGCTCCTGTACAATAGCATCACTTTCCTTCCTTTCTCAACTAAAGCTGTAAAGAGATATAGTGAAGAAGAAGTTCAGAAATCAAACCAACTGAATTCTTAGATAACTTCAAAACATCAAATCCCTTCCTCAGCCCCTAATCTGGACCTGGTCAGGCAATGCGAAGAGCCCACATTACTCCTCTTCCCAACTAACTCCTGATCTCAATGTTTGCATCCTAACCATCCTCCTCATTAAGCCCACGAAATCCCAACATTTCTAAAAAGCCAAGGTGCAGACCTCGTGTGGCTGGAGCTTCCAGGCCCCCCCAGCGCTGGCTATGCCGCTTCTTCAGGCAGATGTCAATACGGGCAGTGGTGAAATTATATGTGCACTGGTCTGGTTCTATGAGATTCCTGCAAGACAACCCAAGAATCATGGGGCAACAGGACAGGAAAACAGCAGGCTTGCACTCTAACAGGGCATAGGATTCTGCTCTTGGTAAAAGGTAGGGTCTCCATAGCATTCTGCTCATTCCATAATATGAAAGGTAAAAAGTGCTTATTCTAGCAGGGCTTTCACGCTAATGATGTCCTACAGCCCACATCACTACACTTCTGATAAACTGAGCTCAAACTAGTAACACTATTGTACCCATGAGGACAGAGAGCAGGAAAGATGAATCAGGGGAGAGTGCACCCAGCCTAGGCAAAAATAATAATGAGAAATCCAATTTGCACAAGTCCAAGTACCTTAGCCAGACTGACCAGCATGAGATAAATTAATGGCTGGTACTTCTGATGGAGAAAAGAAAGGGTAAGAAGAGGAGTGTTGGATTTGTGATAGGAAAACTAGACATTATTATAGCTGAAGCTGGTAAACATTAGCAAAATAGCAGCCAACATAAAATGAACTTGAGAAAATTTGATACCTGAGTTTTACTTGCCACCTGAATATTGTACAAGAGCCACAGCCAGGGTGCAGTCGCAGAAAATTGACATCACTGCAAAGAAAAGTGAGAATCCAGGAACAAACTGGATGATACACATGGCAGAGTGTGCCCCAAACCTCATACATGAACTATGCCTTTCCCTATTTCAAATCAGTTAATTCCCAGCCCTAGCAGAATGCAGTAACTGCAACAGTGGATTTCTAGAAGGAAGACCAGTTGGCCTCCCCACCAGTAACCACCATACCTTGTTTGGAATAATAACGTGAAATCTTGTTCCCGAAAGAGCACCTTGGACATCTCCTTGTTAATCTCCTTCACGTAAACATGCACCACCATAGAATCATTCCCTTTCTCATAGGAGTCATTCTTCACAAACGTCAGATTCACAGTGGGCTCAGGTTCTGGGAGAGGAAAACCAAAACAATAGTAATAGATGGAGATGCCCTGAATAGTGATTCTGAAGCACCTCCAGCAACAGGAAGCCAAGGAAGAAAATGTGAGCTCAGTTAAGTGATATTCTTTCACAAATGGGGCTGTCTCCAGAGGAAGTTTACAGAAAGTGAAAATGGAGCATCCAGACAATATGCTGTAACAGGCACCAAGACAAGTATGCACAACACTATGGAAGTTCTATAGCAAGTAAATCTGAATTCTGCAATATGGCCAGCTAAGGCAATTTAAGTAGATTGACACTGATTATTCTGCTTTGGCCAGTTCCAAGGAGGTCCAAAAAAGAGCTATCCAGAATACAGAGCCCACTCTCTCTTACCACTTAGGAGTGTTACTCAGACTCTCCCTCACTTCAGCCTCTGAGATTTCATTAGATGCCATATAGACAGAACTCTTATACCTAGTCAGACCACTGGTCCATCTAGCCCTGTATTGTCAAAAGACTGACAGTGGCTTGCCAAGATCTCAGACAGTGGATTTCTTAACTCTACTTTGAAACCCTGGAGACTGAACCTGGGACCTTTTACATATAAAGAATGCTTTCTATTAAGCTCCACCTCTGTAAGGGCTAGCAAATTGTTCTGAAAATGAAAATAGTTTCTCAGGCTGATGACTTCCACTATCATATTTATTATCTACTGAAAAGGTAGGTTCAATCTCTGTTTTCTATATCAATATAATGTATGTGTTCAAGCAAAATATAGTTATGCTCTATCTTCCTCTCCAAAAATGTAGGGCTCCACAAACTCTCTTACCATTAGCAACTGCTTCTAGAGTATCCTTCTCCTTGGCCCATCCTCTCTTTTCAGTATCACTGGCTGGTAGAGAAGAGGAGACACCTTTGCTGAAGGCAGACACAGTTTCTGATGGAGTGTCAGAAGAAGTGGCTGGCTCTGGGATCCTCTTTTCGGGGCAAGGCCTGAGCTGTGGGGGCAATACATCTGCAGGGGGCACAGAGAGCTGCATTTCCATGGGCACTGACTCCCTCTCTGTTTTTTCAGCCTAGCGGTGTAGGGAGAAAAATAAGAGACACAATCAAAAGTAGAGATAGCCACTGAAGAATACTTCACTACATAAACTTGCCACAGAAGTGTTATACATCACATGTTCCCATATGTGAAACACTTGAATAAACTGCCTAATAAAAAACAGCAATGATAAGTCAGTAAGAGCTCATTTCAAAGAAGAAAGGCAATTTTATAGAAGTGACTGGTTGATACTCCATTTATTGCTCATCACCGAGATTCTTGTTATATCTTCATGTCTAAAGCATGTGATTGCCAATAACAAACAATAAGGATGAAAATCTTTACTCTCTACTGCCACATTAAGCACCAGAAACTCACCATCTTCAAAGAAGGAAGCAATATAGCCTTCTTAAACATCACTGTGCCAGTGTCCCTACCTAGAACTATTCAGAACTTAACTCTAATACATGGGAGGATGCAGCTTCTCACAGAAGTTAGAAAGACTGGACTGGTGAATATGTAGCTCATGGTAACAGGTGATCCTTCTACTCTCCCTGGAACCCAACTACTGGGAATTCTCTTCTTCATTGCTACTAAGAAGCAGAACTGATGCTCTAGAAGTCTACAGAAGCAGCAGGATTCTCCTCATTAAGAAAGGTCCAGGGTCTTTCTTTAGCAGTGCTGTATATATATATATATGTGTGTGTGTGTGGAGGTCTTCTGCTTCTTTTAGACAAAAAAATAAAAATAAAAAATGAAATAATCACAATTGGAAGGGGTGTAGTCTTTAGCAGGTTCCTGGGGGAATGAAAATGGCCCCCAGGCTTCTTGAGCTTACCCATCCCTGGCTTTGACTCTTAACTCCCGTGGCATAATCTCCCAGTGAAGGCACAGAATAAGTAAGAATTTTACTCTGCTTTTGGCACAAGTTTCAAAGCCCCAAAACCTAAAATCCCAGCCTCAGGCCAAAGACCAGCAGGAACTGACACACACTTCTTCCTCTGATCCTGCTCACCTTTAGGTCCAATAAAGCATCTCCTTGGGCTCCCCGAGCATTTCTCTGTCTGTCAGCTTCCCCGCAGAGCCCTGTGTTTTCCACACTGCTGTGGTTCCCTTCATCCTCTGGGAGACTGGCTTTGATGCACACTGCCCGTTTGGCACTAAGGCCAGTTGGTAGCCCTGGTCTGGCTGCGTTCTTCCCTCCTGCACCTTCATTTCTCCCGGGTGATCGTTTTGGATTGGAGAGCTCTCGTTTAGCCCTGGTTGGCTCTGTGATGCTACAAGACTGGGGCTCTTCAGTGATGCCTTCCACAGAAGGGGGTTTCTCCTTGCCATTCTCCTTACATACCTTCTTGGCCTGATCCCTTGAGCCATCCTTGCAGCGCTTCTGGAAAAACAGCAAGAAACTAGACTCAAAATGACTCTAGGAAATCATGGTGGGGGAAAGCTCTCTTAGACTCTGAGCTTAATGGGTTTGGCACATTTCTCTACAATGAAACAGTAGCCACGGGGAGATAGTTTGCCTGGGTCATGGCAACTGAGAAGAGTCCTTTGCAGCAGATCACTGGCAAGTCTGAGGAGATGGTGGGCAGACATATAAAGGAGAAGATAGGCTCAGTTCTCATTTTATTCACCAGGGTGTCAGGAATGGCTGAACTAAGGAATAAAAGGGCACATGGACATAAAGGAAGAGGAGAATAAGGTTGAATCTTACTAAGAGTGAAGCCCACGTGTGGAGTGGGATTTTCTTCTGTAGCACCAGCTGTAGGATATTGCCTTTCTTGTACTGAATTTTGCTACAGGAGCTTTCAATCTCCTCATAGAACTGACAACTCCACTGGCGGCCATCTGCAAAGGAGAGGTAGACCATATAAGTCTTATGGTTTCATCATTACTTTCCTTCTCAATATGGCAAATTAGAGTGAAAAACATACTAGAGTACATGCATGGTTGCAGAAGTGACAATACAACCTCTAGCACCTACAGGGAATGGATTACAGGGACAAGGACTGGGAATGAACTCTGCCTGAGAACTAAGAAAGCCACTGAATGTCACCTCAGCCAGCACTGGGCTAGACTGGTCTGATGTAATGTATGAGAAAAACTCTTTATGGTTGCAATTTTCTCATCAAGTGCTTCTACTGACCTATTGGCAACAGTTCAATGCTTTTCTCATGAGATAAGGCCATCTGGTGGTGCAGTGGTTAAATGCCGGTACTGCAGCCATTCACAGCCACAAGGTTGTGAGTTCGATCCCAGGCAGGGCTCCTAGGCCCACTCAGCCTTGCATCCTTCTGTAGCTCACTAAAATGAGTATCCAGCTTGTTGGGGGCAATTAGCTTACACATTATAAACCATTTAGGGATCGCTTAAGTGCACTGATAAGCGGTATAGAAATGTACTTGGTATAAGGACTCTGGGACATTTTATATAAGTAACAAGACCATGTAGAGATTTGGTTCAGTAGTTTACTTCTCTCTCACATGTGAGAGTCCTGTTATATTAGTCAAAAGCCTATCTAGAACAATGTTCTGTTGTTAACTAGTACCTAAAGAGTTACCTAGAAGTAGCCCACAGGAAAGAAGCAGAGGCAGCAACAGATTCCCACTTGTGTTCTCCAATAACTGGTACTCAGAACTAGCAAGTAACTTTTTTTGTTTAAATTGAATTGTTCAGAGAATTGAGTTTTGTATGTTGTTTTTGTTGTTTTTTTTGTGAGGCACTGAAATTTGCAGCCAAGTATGAGATGAGGAAGAAGTGAACTAGCTGCCATGGAGAATAAGCTAATAATTGTGCCAAGTGAAATTTATCCTCTGGCATCTCCTGAGCCAGACTTTTGCTATTTCCTTTATACTAAATGTGTTTTTTTAACAACAAAAATGTCAAACAATATGTTTTGCAAGCTGATTCCTTGAATCTCTGTGGGATACTTTTTTTTTCGTTAAAAAAATCCCTAAAGGCTCCCAGGACACTAAACAATCTGCTAGATTCTAGACTGCTATATTCTGCTCTCCATGGCACAATTACAACTAAGCATGCTTCCAGAACTCTTGATCCTTACTCTCCCTCTTTCTCCCACAGAGGCTTGAAAAGGCTGATTCCTTTTTATTTGCTTTTACAAAGAATAATTCCAGCAGAGATCAGCAAGCCCCCAAATTAATGAGCTATATGTTTGAAAAGATAATGGCATTCAGTTTTGAAGCAGTTGCTAAATAAGTGTTTTTTTAAAAAAACGCCCAAGATCTTTGACCCACCTATTTCACCTAGTATCAACATTACTGCTACACTTCTTTGAATCTTTCATCTTGTTTTGTTTCAGATTTTGCTTTAGGAAATTTAGCTGAATTTCTATTTAGTTGAATTTGCTTTAGGAAATTTAGCTGAATTTCTATTGCTGGTCACCAGAAACTGAACAAAGGAAGCATCTACTTAAAAAAATTAAGAAGTTCATTCCCCTGCTTTCAGATGCAGACTGAGAGACAAAGGAAAGCGAAATAAGAGATGCATCACACACCAGGTAACTTGACGAGACAACTGGTGTCTGTGAAAGAGGCCTCCACTTCCTCTGCCTTTGGGATGCCACTGCCCAAGTTCAGTTTTACAATAACCTCATCAGCATTCTGCTTCCAGTCCAGCAGCAGGTCTAGGAAACAAAAGGGAGAACTGTCAGTCTCTCACTTGCTGATCAAGACACAGGAGCAAACAGCTTCTCATCTTGGAGTGAAGGAGCTGATATGCAGTACGAGTTCATTAGTAACAAAATGCCAAGTACAGCCATTCCTTCCACATATAGCATAACCAATACACAGAATTCAGTGCAACACAGAATATCAAGATAATAACTAAGAGCATAGAGCAGGGACAGGCAACCTTTTTGAGACCTGGGCCGGTCTGCCGTCGCCCAGGTCTCGGCTGGGCCGAGGGAGGGGGGGATGGCGGCGCGCGCGCGCACCCTCCTCCTCCGTGCGCGACCCCCCGTGCACGCCGTCGCTGCCGTAGCGTGCGCAGCTGCAAACGCCACGGCGCATGTCGCGGCCGCCATTTTGGAAGTCCAAATCGCGGCCACCATTTTGACTTCCAAAATGGCAGCCGAAGCAAGCGCGGCTGAAAATGCGGGGCGGTGGTGGCGCGCGGCGGTGGCGGCGACAGCGGCAACCTACGGCCTGGGCCGGTAAGTCCGGGGCCCGGGGCCTTAACCGGCCCCCGGGCCGTAGGTTGCCGGTCCCTGGCATAGAGGGTTAACCACTGCAGCTAAAAGTAAAACCTCCCTTTTAAGAAACAGCATGTTAAGCAATATGTTGGGAATTGGCACAGTGCAGTGACTAAGTACAGCCTGCAAGTCAAAGAGATCCTAATTCAAAGAATTTCTCACCTCAGCTATGAAATTATGAGGTGTTTTTGGACAAGCCATTCTTTCCCAGCCTCAGTCTACATTATGGTCTTAACAATGCTGGGCACCACTGTGTAGAACTGTTGTAAGGATTATGGAAATGATATACATAAAACACTTTGAACACACTATATGCAGCATAAATACTGAAATAGTTGGGCTCTCCTACAGAAATACTTCAGCTCTGCTACATTCCCAACTTTGAAGCAGCAAAAGAAAGAGAAAGAGATCCCTAAACTCTCATCTCCTCCATGGGAAGAAACATAAACATGGTTGAGCCAGAAGGAATTGAGGCCCTTTTGTGTTCTGGCCCTGTGTCTTCTTGACCTTTGATGGCAGAGGGCTAGGCATAGTCAGAGTTTGGGAAGCTTCTTTTTTTTCCGGGAGAACTACAATTTACAAAGTCCAGTGGCTATGCTGCCTGGGAGGTTCTGGGAGTTGTCCAAAAAAGTTAATTTTACAAGCTTTGAATTCTTAGCCCATACTTTGCATGCTTCAAATAGGCAAGCTTCAGAGGCATCCCCTTCCTATTGAAGCAACCACAATTTTTTTCTTTCTTCTGCAACAGTTAAGGCCCTGCTATTCAGCCATGCTACTTCTCCAGCTGGTGCAGCTGGCTGATTTCTAAAGCTTCTTAGCTTGCTTGTTAGGAAAGCAATTCTCAGGGCTAAAGAGGGAAAAGCCACAAATAATGAGATGGACACACAGTGAGAACAGACTGCGTGGCTCAATACTTGGGCTCCATTTAAGCATGCACCCTTTTGACTTACCCTCCTTTGACTCCCTCTGCCAATTAGGCTCTACCAGCTCCAGGCCGAGGAGTGGCTCTAAGTGATCAAAGAAACATAGGAGAGATGTGCTGCTTTGCCAAAAGCCATCTCAACAACCACCTTCCAAAATTTCAGACACATAACCCTCTGTTACTTCCTTTAGAACAAGCCCTTTACATGTTACATTCTTTTCAACCAGAGCATCACTCTAGAATTACATACTGCTGGCTGGATAAGCAAGTGACACACACTGAGAGGAAGGCAGAGCACGAAGAGGAAGATTCAGTAAACCATACTTGATGTAGCTATCTGTCCTGTTACAACAGAAAGTTTGAAAACCACCAACCAGTTATTGAAAAAGCATGTAAGTTGTAACAAACAGAATCAAACCAGTTCTAAAAAAAAAATCTGGACAGTTAACATGGGAGCTAGATCTTCAAAAAATACATGAACACATCAGGGCAAAACAATGTTAAATAGTAAACGGTACAGGTGCATCTTTGTGGAAAACTGATAAATGACGAAGAAATATATAACTACCAAAAAAAAAGTCTTTTTTTTTTTTTTTTAGAACCAGAACCAGACATCTCCAAATTTTGATGTTTTCTTTGGCATTTTTGACAGGCTGCACACCATCCACTGAGATCAAGATGCAGAAAACTGGCCCTGAATCGTTTGCAGTTGCCTGCCTCATTATATATTCTTGTACATCTGGATTGCCTGTTTACATTTCTGGAATATCAGTTTTCAGCATACATACATACCAGCATATATTGCAGCAGCTACTACTTTCACAATCTAAGTATATTATTCAGTTTGTTCATTTTGTTTATTTGCCTTTTTAAAAACATACTGCTTGTAAATATATATGTCATGATTATTTGTTTTACACAAAGAAACACAACGATTTCTTATGCTTGTATTGTTTGCCATTTAGTTTTATTTTGCTCTGATATGTTCATGTATTTTTACATCTATCACTTTGCTTCATATGTTTGTTTAGTACTGGTTTGATTCTATTTGTTATCAGTCACATAGTTTAAAAATATGTGGACAGTCTCTTTTTCCCCGTTTTCTGGGGGATCCTTCCCACCTGTGCTTTGGCTACAGCCACACAGATCAGGTTCCATGTCAGGTTATTACTTCCAACACCTTGAGAAACAACAACCCTTGTCTTTCTCTTTCACTAGACAGCTACACTGCACGCAACAAGAGGGTGTGCTTCACATCTGCAGCAACCTGAATGAGAAGAAAAAACTAATTCCCCTTGAAAAACGTGATCTCTGGTGGTGGTCTCACCTTTGGAGGAGACCAGTAGCCTTAGTATGAGGTGGTTGAAACAGGGCAGGGGAGGCAGAAGGAGGGCATGTTTTCAGTTCTGTCAAAATAAGGCTGAAGCCATACCCATACCCTTTCCAATTATTCTAACTTAATACTATGTGGACAAGGTTTTCAAGAAACAGGAAGCAGAGCTATATGCATAGCATTACTCCCCATGCAGTTCTGTCACCTATAAGTTCGTGATATATGGCCGCAACAAAGCAGAGGGGATAATAGCACATTATAGTGCAGTTTGCCCACCGTGATCTAGAGCCTTGGGTGGCAGCAATCATGGTCTAATCATCAATTATCTTCACCCAAGATATATCAGAAGATGAAAGTACCATGTGAGCATCCCTCAAAGTACCATTTTTCCTGTATGCCTCCACCTGTCTCTCTTGTAAGAATGGTTTTAGCTTTTGTCAATTCAACTAATCAGACAGTAGCCTCCTTGAAGTTCTCTTTTATCTACCAGTCAAAGTTATTGATCTCTTTGTTCCATCCTATCCTAAGTCAATCCAAAGTTGTTGCTTGAAAGCTATATATGTACCCTTGAGTTTGAGCAGCCCATATATGTTCTTGGCACTCAGCTCCAAAAACCACCTATGATTTGCTTGGCTCTCAAGACATTCCTTGGGAACTTAACTAGCACTCTTCCTGTATAAGCCTGGTGTCCTACCCTTGAGTCCATGTCTACAGTTCTCTCTCCCTTTTTGCTTCACCACCTGACTGCCTTGTAAATACCCAGTGTGGCTTCTCAGCCAGCTTCTGCTGATGCCACAGCTCAGTAACAATGGGGACTCAATATTTTTGCCCAAGAAGCCTGTAGGCCACTCTTTTCTAGGCATGCAATGACAAATCTAAGGGTTACTAAACTTTTACAAGCCCACTGGAATCCTACAATATGCCCACAAACAGTGAAAATACAGTCAGCCCTCTGTATCCACAGATTTTTCATCCACAGATTCAAACATTTACAGCTTGAAAATATTTTAAAAATATATAAATTTCAAATAGCAAAGCTTGTTTCCACATTTCCCAACAACAGCTTAGCCAGATGTTCTGTATTTTCATCACTGCCTGCGTCAGGTCCACTTTTTGATGTAAGAGACCCAAGTAGGTGACAATCCTATTTTGAATTAAGCCATCTTGAGTCCTGGTTTTGGGGAAAGGGCAGCATATAAATAAAGTTGTTGATGTGTTACTATGATGATGATGTTGTTGATTATGATCTTTAAAAACCTATGTGTCAGGATGGTCTGTGCTTTCCAAGTGCCCAAGACCAACCAGAAAGTGAGATCCTTTAGGTTCCCCTTGCTCTGAAATAATGTAAACACAACCAATTTGTATTTCTTTCTCTTCTGGAACAAAGAGATGTAAATCACACTAGATTTATCCATTCTACCCCTTCACAACCCCTCCATGCCATCAGAACTCAGACATGTCTTGCATACAGCTTCCCAAGCCCTGCCCCAGTTACTATTTTCCAGGTGTCCTTCCCTCTTCTTTACTGTGAAACTCCAGTTCCACATCTGCCTTTCCTTCTCTTTACCACGACTGTTGGAAAGTCTGCCAATCAGTACTAGCAGGCCAATCTACTAATCTGGCTGCCTTGCCCCTCCCCCCCGTAAACGTTTACGATATGAGAAAGCTGTGTTACAGTGGTACCTCTACTTACGAATGCTTCTTCTACCGAAAAATTCGACTTACGAAACGCGCCTCCCGAAAAAAATTGCTTCGACTTAAGAAAGCGTTCCAATTTACGAAACTGGCGCGAACAAGCTGCTCTCCGAATTTCGTGGCATGCCACTGGTTAGCAAAATCTAGCAAAGCAGCACTGTATTGGCTAGCAAAAGAGGAAGTGTTTGCCTAGCGAAATTCAGCTAGGCAGCACTGTTTGGGCTTGCAAAAGAGGAGAGGAAGTGTGGCTAGCGAAATTGGTGGCTTCTGAGATCCAGGAAGGTAGGACTTGTGGCTTGTGGCTTTTTGGCTTCTGATATTTGTGGCTTCTGATCTCCAGGACTGTATTTTTGGCTTGTGATATTTGTGGCTTCTGATCTCCAGGACTGTATTTTTGGCTTCTGATATTTTTGGCTTTTGATCTCCAGGACTGTATTTTTGGCTTCTGTGGCTTCTGATATTCAGGACTGTATTTTTGGCTTGTGGTATTTTTGTATTAGAGGTACTTAACGAAATAACCCTGTTTTATACATTTGTATTGAGTTGTAGCTTGAATCTGGGGGCCTGGAACGGATTAGGGCATTTCAATGTTAAATTTGCTTCTACTTACGAAATTTTCTACTTACGAAATGGCTGTCGGAACGAATTAATTTCGTAAGTAGAGGTACCACTGTATTTCCTTACAAACCCTGTAAGCAAGCCAATTTTCCATTTTGTTGGGAGTTCAGTGTATAATCTGCTCTGTGTTTACCACACTTTTGAAAAATCTCTGTGTCTGGGTTTGCCAGGTATACATACACAAAATGAGGACATGGAATGCTGCAGAAGACAAAGCTACAAAGAAAAAGCAATATGGACTGATCTAATAATTAAGACAGGACAGTCACTAAACCAGCCTAAGCTGGTTGAACATCCAATTGCCAGAATAACCTACTAAGAAGATTTGCTGCATGAGGAATTAGGGAAACCATTGTAATACGTTCCTCTGTAGTACCATTCTAACATGCTCTTCCCTGACAGAACTTATAAACAAAAGTCCTGTAAATTCCAAAGAAATAATTGTATAAATCTGTTTCAGTATTAAAAAAGGAAAGAAAAATGATTTTTGTAACAATGTAAAGACCTGATCAGTAGCTTTTATCAAAGAAAGGGAATTAGCTTCAGGAATTACTCTCAGGAATTTCCCCACAAGACAATACTTAGCAGCTATAATAACTAGTGAGCTGCATGTTAT
Organism: Phrynosoma blainvillii; assembly: GCA_026167975.1. NCBI lineage: Eukaryota > Metazoa > Chordata > Lepidosauria > Squamata > Phrynosomatidae > Phrynosoma > Phrynosoma blainvillii. The sequence continues at coordinate 369,048,997 of JANUYF010000002.1, forward strand.
ACTGTGGGAAATAAAAGAATTATATCAGATACAACCAATTAGTACAGTGCAATTAGTGTCATACCATTCTAAGGTTAAAGGAGAGGTACCACAGGCAGTACCTTCAGGTATCACTGGTAATAGTAGTTGCAATTTCATTATTGCACATTAGAAAACATTACCATTCCCTAGTTTAATCCACTGGAATTATATCTACAGTGTCTAGGGAGGGAGGCAATATTGCTAGTAGCATTTGGGCATAGGTACAGGGATTAAACTAAGATACAAGAGAGCTTTTTTTTTTTTTTTTTTTTTCTTATGAAGGTTTGAAAAGAGTCCAGGACTCTAGCACAGACCTTGGAAAATTACTTTTTAAAAGTAATTTGTTCCTGTTACAGGTTTCACAAATAACTCATTGCTGTTACTTGTTACAAAATTCAAGGAAGAACTTGTTTCATTACTTATTACTTTTCTATTATTTTACACCAATTTTCTAAGAGAGTAATAATTTAGGATTGATGAGGAAATTCCATAAAACTTGGAAAATTATAATGTCAGAAAGCCTCTATAAATGTCCTTTAAGGGTAACTGTATAATTACATGCAACTAGAATTAGAATGCCTGCAACTTGTTACTTAAAAACTCTTCTCCAGAAATGTGAAAACACTGAAAAGCTGATGAAAACAGTTCCTCAGGATTGCAACTTTGCATTGTGATTAGGGCACATGAGCAGGCAGCTAATTCTGAAGGAAGGCAAACAAAAGGCCTCAATATCCCTTCCAATGAAGCAACTGTCATGGCTAAAGAGGCTGATCAAGAAAAGGCTTAAAGATTCAAGAGGGAAAGCAGGCCTCCATGGTACCCCATTCTAGGAAAGAGCACTCACTATGAACTTTATGTCCAAGGAGCAACATTATGAATATTTTCCATGCTGCTTAACCACATTTCAGAAATTCAGATATGGAACTAGTTTGAGGCCAGTACTGACAATATACAAAAGAGTGCTCACGTAACATGAACTTGCTATTCCTTCACACTCCTTTAAGCATCTCTTTATAAGTAGCGCTTTTTTATAAGTGAGTGAAAATAGAGTTAATTCTTTCAGGCTGCATTATAGGTGGAGTGGGAATTCTAGATCATTAGTTCTGACAACTATTTAACCAAAAGATGTTAGATATCCCGACTAAGTAACTATACAGGGGTGGGGTTTCTATGTATAATCCAGTTAATCTGAGGAGGAGCTATCTTTTCTGCTGAGTTCTGTTAAGCAGCTTCCAAACTATGTGCTAAACAGAAAGTAAGTAACAATGTTTTCTAAGAATTTCAAAGTATTTTTCTTAGTCACTAAGTACCTTGGGATTTTCCAAGCTATGACTCAAATACAGTACTGTATTCCACTGGCTGTACAAGGATCAATCCTGCATATATAGCTTTCCAGTTCTAGGTCTGTACAATGATGGATATCTCCACCACAAAGACTTACCTTTCTTTGAGTCACTGCCAACTGGTCTCTCGCCTTCCTTACTCTCCTGATTAGCTCGATCCTTCTGTTTCTTCTTGTTGGTCGCATCATCTGCTCCCCGTGCTGTTCTCCTCTGACCAGGTACACTGGCACTACTGGACATTTTCAGCCGTTTGGATGAGACAAACGGCCCGCCGGGGTCAGTGACAGAGTCTGGGTCAGGGGTGCGACGTTTTCTTCCCGAGCCAGCTATCTTGGCGACTCTTTGTGGTCAATCTCTTTGGCAAGGAACAAAATGCCTGGGAGAAGGTATATGGAAAAAGACATTAGGTAAAGCTGATAATAAAAAAATGAAAAAGTTTTATGATGGTAGAAATGTCATGGAGACTATTTTAAAAAGCCCTAAAATGTAATATACACATCAGAAACAAGAAGGTTCCAAGACAGAGTGGCCAGTCTAGTACTGCACTTACTTTTTGCTGGGAGATATTAACACCATCAATCTGTAAGGTAAACAAAGCCCAGCCAAAGCAATTAAGAGGCTTAATCCAGTAAGTACAGTTGCCCCTTCATTTTCGTGGACATGAAGTCCGCGTCCCTTGCCCGTTTGCGGGCAACAAATAGAGGGGGACAAAATGGGGTGTGCTCCACCATTCAAGCCTATGAGACTTGAATATTTGTGGTTTCCCATTTTCATGGGGGGTCCGAAACGGATGAAAACGGAGGGGCGACTATACTAGCAGCAAATATTTTGAGATGGGGACTTTTTTTAACTTGGTGCACCCACAGCCAAAGTGAATCAGTCAATATTCTCTCAACACAATGCAGAAAACCAGGTTGGTGAGGATCTAATGGAATAAATGGACGTCTCAGCTCATTAAAGCTGAGGAGGGATGAGGGACTTCAAATCTCGTGCCTCTTTTGAGCAACTCTTGCGCCCCTCCCCAGGGGTCCTATTCCCCCATTTAAGAACCACTGCAGTAAAGAATCAAATAACACGAAATTTGAAGGCCCTCATCCCTCCTAAACTTTTTCTGTCCTGGAATGGAAAAGAAAGATAAGGACAACACTGAGAGGCTCTGCCTGAGGGAGAGGGAGGGGAAGGAGGAGGAGACTCTTTCCTTATAAGAAGCTAAAATATGAATATACATGAATGTGTGAATAAACATACACATGCTAAACAAACAACATATTTTTATTCATATACTACATCAGGTGGGGGGAGAGAAGAGAGCAACATCTGGATGTAGATGTAAAGGTCACAAGGGTAAAAAGCCTAAGAACTACTGTTTTACTGGATACTCATAATAGCTGAATACAATAATATTGTTTCCACGAAGGATGCTGTTGTTGCTTCAGAAATCAATACGATTCTCTTATGGGACCAAAAGGCAGTGAAGTTCTCTGAAGATGCCAGCCACAGAAGCAGGCGAAGCATCAGGAATATTCTTCTAAAACACGGCCTCACAGCCCGAAAAACCCACAACCTATGGATGCCGGCTGACATTGCAGTGAAGTTTCCTATTAAATAATTAAGAATACTTGGTGCTTTCACAATTCTAGCTCCACCCCTCCATTTGTTTGCCCCTTTGAGTGTTACATATTCAAGAGGTCAGCTGAGTCTTAAATATTCATTACCTTGCTGCTGAAATACAGTAAAAGCAACTCCTGCAAAAGGCAGAGACAAACCCAGCTAAGGTGAACGCTGCAGGTATCTTACTGTACTTCAAGCAGATACTGGCTTAGTCCCCTTCCCTGCCTGCATGACTACTGGTATTGCTCTGGCCAGTTCTGAGCCCTGGCTGCCAAATGTCACTTTCAATTTCACCCTCCAGTACTTACTCCAAACAGACTGCCAGATAAGGAAACCAAGTTATCTGTTTTATTTTTCACATGCATACTCTGCCAACACAGCTCCAGAAAACATTCAAAGTGGCTTTTCTGTACTAATTTTTATACTCCTGTTACACAGTGCAGAGAAAACCTGAATTTATTTATTTGATATTCCACCATTCTCTTAGCACAGGATTCAAGGTGTCACAGCCATTTAAAAACACAGTACAACTAAAATATTAATACAAACGTTAAAGCATGATCAAATCAGTTTTATTTAAAAATATGTTTTAAAAAACACATTCAAAGCATAATAAAATAGGATCACAGCAGCACCACTCAAGCCTAGGAACTCTAGAAATGCCATGCAAGTTCTCATCTCAAAGGTAACCAACCACTACTTGCACAAACAAACATCTTATATGCATTTACCCTCAGGAAGAATATGAAGCCATTCATTCATGTGTGATGTAGGTAAAAGAGAATCTCCCTGGAAATAATCAGAGATCTCCTGCATTGAGAGAGGGTTGGAGCAGACTGGTCCCTTCTGGCACTATGATTCTAAATCTCACCAGTGAAAACTGGCCCCTCAAGTAGTACTACATGTACTACAGAGATACTGGAGTATAGAGGACCAATGACAGGTTTCCTGCTTCACAAGAGGCAGCCTTCCAAACCACATCAGGCCAATTGAGCCTTTCCATCGAGTACTGAGCCACTACCTCTTTTTTTCCCTTTCTGTTCCAATACAATACAACTGCATTAGTTTTTTGTTGTTGTAGAAATAATACTCCTTAACACTCATGGGCACAAGCAGACTGATTACAACATGAAGTTTTATAACGAAACACAGTAGTAAGGAGTGGGACATGTCCTATGAGGAACGACTTAGGGAACTAGGTATGTTTAGCCTGGTTAAGAGGGGATATGATAGGAACTAGGTATGTTTAGCCTGGTTAAGAGGGGATATGATAGCCCTGTTTAAGTATTTGAAGGGGAGTCATATTGAGGAGGGAGGAAGTTTGTTTTCTGCTGCTCCAGAGAATAGAACCCGGAACAACGGATGCAAACTACAGGAAAAGAGATTCCACTTCAACATTAGGAGGAACCTCCTGACAGTAAGGACTGTTTGACAGTGGAACACACTCCCTCAGAGAGTGGTGGAGTCTACTTTGGAGGTCTTTAAACAGAGGCTGGATGGCCATCTGTCAGGTATGCTTTGACTGAAAGTTCCTGCATGGCAGGAGGTTGGACTGGATGGCTCTTGTGGTCTCTTCCAACTCTATGATTCTATGACATACAACAGAAGTCACAGCCCCAGGATGGCAGGCATGTGGAGGAATGGAGAGAGGGACTGGGCAGGCTCTAGTTTTCTGGATGTCCCGAGCAAATAATCCTTTGGTCATCCTTCTCCTCCAGCAGTGGACTCTACTGGGTGTACCTAATAGTAGCAGATAGCACTGGCAGACTAAATAGTAGTGGGTAGGTCTAGCCACTGTTTCCAAATTCTCAAAGTACTCACAACAAATCATCACTCTGGGTCGCTGTGGGAAATTAAAAGAACAATCAGACCCAGATACTCACCCACCACTGCTCCAAACAGTGGACTGGGAGAGAAGGGAAGGGGGTAAAGGAGAACAGGACAAATATCAGCTGAGGATCAGGCTGAGGCAACCTATGGCAATTTACAACCTATGTACATAGAAACCAGCAAAACAATGGACCTGGGTGGGGAGAACATTTTTTTTCCTTGCATTATAACTTCCTGAATCCCCCAGCCTGCATGGTCATTGGATGAGGGATTCTGGGATTGGAAAATAACTTTTCCAAAATCAGAGGAAATAAGCCAATAATTTATTTTACATGTTTATTACACTCCAATTTTGGTACAGATTACATAAAGTCCACTATGCACACAAGATGTTTCATGTGTACTCTATTTAGAAAACATGCGTGCAGTTTCCCACAAGTAGCGTGATATGTAGGATTAACTATATATAGGGTAGACATCGCCCAATAATTCAGAAAGGCTTAAGAATTTGACTGGGCTCCCCTCTAGTAAGATGATTTTAAGCATTCACCTCCAAGCTTCTCAATCCTCCTAAGCACACAGAAACTAGTAGACTCCTTGAACCAAGCCAAAGGGAACCACCCAGAAATCCATGTTTAGCTAGAACAAAAGAGCACTGGCAGTTCCATTGAGCAAGAGGCTAAAGCTGACATGCCCAAACCACTTCTAAGCAAAGAGTCTATGACTCAAGGCTAAGTACATGAGATAAACTAATAGAATCTAAGGCTACAGCTGTGATACATCAGATGGAAAAGACTCAAGTGAAGCTAGGCACCATGCAAATTGCAGTTCAATTCTATGAACACATGGGCTAAGATTCTATCAATACTGAAGCACCCAAGGACTCATATTTGGCTCTGAACTATGAACTTGGATCTCCTGCTAAGTAGTGATCCCTTCAAGAAACAGCTGTGTTCTGAAGGGAGCACAGAGGGAAGATTTCAGCTAGGAATGACCACCTGCCTAACTCTCTTACTGGGGCAGGCAATCTTGGTGTTGTTATGTGCCTTCAAGTCGTTTCCAACTTATGCCAACCCTAAGGTGAACCTATCACAAGGTCTTCTTGTCAGGATTTGTTCAGAGGTTTGCCATTGCCTTCCTCTGAAGCTGAGAGCATGTGATTTGCCTAAGTTCACCCAGTGGGTTTCATAGCCAACCTGGGAATTGAACTCTGGTCTCTAGAGTTGTAGTCCAACGCTCAAGCCACTACACCACGTGGCCTTCTTAACTAGCGGCAAAAATGTAACCCGTAGGGATCCAGAAGTTACAGAATCAATGCACCTGGGTACTAGTTTCCACTGCTTCAGAGGACATACCAGTTGAGAGTAATCATCCATTCTGATAATCTGCCACCATCTAACTGGGATCATTTTGGAAAAGAAAACATGCCGTATTTTCAGTGTCCTTTACCTCAATTTGTTTAGAAGGATCCAACATCTGCAGAGCACATATCCAGGAAACTCCCATTTTATGTTCGATGTATGTACTCTTCCACCACACATCTTACATCTACTCATAAGTTCACAATTGAATGGTATCAAAAGATCATTGTTTGATGTATCAGCCTATGACATCCAGACTAATGGGTCACAAAAGCATCCATGCAGGAAGAAGTATCAGGCCATTTAGGCAAGTCCCTTACTGGACAAGAAAGGAAGAATGCAAACAAGGTTGCTGCTCAAATTAAATATGCTTCCTGACTCCAAAATACCATAATCCATCAGAACCAGAACTGTGAATACAACTCAGGAGTAACAAAAAAGACTGCTTATTCTTTTGAAAGGAAATTTTATTAGTATCACAGAACTGTAAAGTTAGAAGGAATGACAAAAGTTGTGTAGTCTAATTGACAGCCAGTGCAATAACTTGATATCTACAACATCTCTTGAGAGGTGTCATCCAATCATTTAAAAAAAAATCTCCAATTCTAGAGTTCACTTTTCTGAAGTGATCTGTTACCGTTCTGGATTGCTTTTAGTGCTGGGAAAATCTTCCTAATGTTCAGTTAGAACCAGGCCATCTGACAGACTATGGGTCTGTACAGACTGCTAGAAATAATCCAGTTTGAGGCCACTTTAACTGTCCTGGCTCAGTGCTAAGGAATCATGGGAACTGTAGTTTACTGTGGCACCAGAGCTCTCTGACAGAGAAGGCTCAATATCTCAGAAAAAAATTCAATTCCCATGACTTCCCAGCACTGAGCCGGGATAGTTAAAATGGTGTCAAACTGGATTATTTCTGGCAGTCTGTACAGGCCCTATATCTTCCTGTATAAGCCAGCTCAGGCCCTGAGATTCTCAGGAGCAGGCTTTCTTCAGTACTACCGTCTTCACAGGCAAAGCTGCTGGGAACATGAGACAGACGGTTCTTGGTGCTGCCCTTGGGCTCTGACACCCCATCCTAGGGAGATCAGAATGGTCCCTTGTTTGCCATCTTTCCAGCAGTAGGCAAAGACTTTTTTTTTACTCCAACAAGTTTTTAGAACTGAAGATTTTGAAAGAAGGGGCTTTTAAAAGGGTGCTTAATTGTTCTTAACTGTAGTTTTTTAACTGCTTTTTATTTTTAATTGCACATATTAAATTGCTTCAATATTGTTAGTTTAATTTTTTCCCAATTATATTCTTTATTTATTTTCAACATTTAACAATACCATAACAGATACATACACACATTCCAACAAAGAACACACATTTTTTAAAAAAACAAAAACCAGTAACAACAGCAAATAAATACCTATTGAAATTATGACTTCCATCCTTCCTGGTATTGGTTAAATTTTATTAAACTTTACTTCTCTGTTTTTGTATTAGTTTAATTCTATTTCAATGTTTACCTTTTGTAGGCTTTTAGTTATATTATTGGTATCATTGTTATGAGTCTTCAGATTGACTCTTATTTATGGCAACCCTATCATGTTTTTTTTTGGCAATATTTATTCAGAGGAGGTTTGAAATGCCTTCCTCTAAGGCCCAAAGCCACCCAGTGAATTTCCACAGCTGAACAAGGATTCAAAACCTAGGGCCTTTACAGACTGCCAGAAATAATGCAGCTTGAGACCACTTTAACTATCCTGGCTCAGAGCTAGGGAATCATGGGAATTGTAGGTTTTTTCCTGAGAAATTGAGCCTTCTCTGTCAGAGAGCTCTGGTGCCAAAATAAACTACAGTTCCCATGATTCCCTAGCACTGAGCCAGGACAGTTAAAAGTGGTCTCAAGAGTTCTAGTCAAATACTCAAATGATAGCACCATGCTGACTTTATGGATGATCTGCAGATATTACTGTACTCATTTTAATTTGTTAGCTGCCTTGAGTCTCAGTTTTGGGGAAAAGATTGGGTATTAATAAAGCTAATAACAACAATGGTAGCAATAACAGTTTAAACCTCTCTTTTTTTGTAATAAGAGTCTAGGCTTGCTCCACTGGAGCTTGTTCCACTGGATCACCGCCAGTTCTAAACCAATCCACAACCTGTCCTTAGCTGCAGAATATGAAGAATTCAGGTGTGTAGTGAAACAAGGATGGAAAGAGAATAACAGAGATGGATAAGCACAGAAGAACAAGCCTCTCTTCTAGAGCCATTTAGGTCATTTCCGAACAACTGGGACAGAAACCTTAATACTTGAATGTTAAATACAAACTAACAGTATTCATCACTACAACAAAGAGATAATACAAATAAAATTTAAAATCTTCAATACCTAAACCACTGTTCAGGAAAGAAAAGAGAAGCATGTAATTATGTTCATGTCATTTCATTCATCTGAAATCAGGTACTGGAGGAATCTTTACAAGTACAATGGAACACCAAAAAGACAAATAAATAGGCCCTAGCATAAATCAAACCTGAAGTCTCCCTAGAAGCCAAAATGACTACGCTGAGTCTATCATACTTGAAACATATGAGGTGACATCACTCACTGGGAAAGATAATGCTTAGTAAAGTGAAAGGCAGTACACCTAATTACAGGTGGATTGACTCAATCAAGGAGACCACAGTCCTATATCTGCAAGACCTGAGCATGGCTGTTATTGACAGGGTCTCTTGGTGGTCTCCCATTCATAAAAGTCATCATAAATTCAAGTCAACTTAGGGCCAAAATACACTGCAGAAATAATCCAGTTTGAAACCAGTTTAACTACCCTGGCTCAGTGCAAGGTAATTTTGGGAACTGTAATTTGTTTGACACCAGAGCTCTCTGACAGAAAAGACAAAATGTCTAACAAACAGTTAACAGTTCCCAGAATTTCCTAGCATTGAACCAGGTCAGTTAAAGTGGTCTCAAACTGGAATATTTCTGCAGTATGTTTTGGCCCTTAATGGCATATAACAAGGCCAGTTTCAATAGTACATGTCAGCATGGGGGGGGGGGACGGACACAATATTTGAGATGTGTTCCAATTGCTAAGAAAAGCAGCACATTCATATTTTTATGTCTCATGAAAGACCCATGTCCCACGAATGCCACCTTTGGAATGCTAGCTAGCCATCTTGTTCAATAGTTTTCCACAAGTGGATGAGAGGCACTATATAAACACCAATGGTTAAACTCTGTGCCTATCCATTCAGAAATAACTTCCACAACATTCAACAGGACTTACTTCCAGATAAAGATTAACTGCTATTAGGTGACCAAATCTGACCCAAATTAACTTCATATTTATCACAAGGCTGGAAAAAAAAACCATCTGAAAAAAAATGACTTTATAGGGAGCAGAAAGCCCAGCAATCCTAAAGGTCAATTCTGATTCAACAAAAGTTTGAAGTCCTGTTTGAGTTGCCATGACACAAATCATCACATTATTATTATTATTATTATTATTACTATTACTACAAGCTGTTGTAACACTGCATTCTGGGAATTTGTTTGGCTGTCAGTTGTTCATGTGTTGTGCTATTTTCACTGCACTAAGACCCAATTGAGCTCTTGTTTTCTCTCAACCTGGGATCTCTCCACACCTCCCACCCACTCGCATGTCACTCTCCACTGTCTGCTTCTAATTCCTTTTTTACTCAGGAAGAACAATAAATACAGCCACTCAGCTTTATTCCCAACTACATCCAGCTCTATTTCCATATGTTAACAGGAACCTAGAAAGCAATGTCTCTGGCACAATGCACTTCATCCCATGTATCTGGGGGGAAGAATTCAAAGACATAGCCATGTTAGTCTGGAAAATCAGTATGCAACGGGTTATTACAGCACCTTTGAGACTAGCTGAAAGAAAGAAGCTGGCAGCTTGAGCTTTTGTAGACTTGAGCCCACTTCTCCAGATGCATTTGGTAGAGCAAAAAGCCCAGTGACAGACCTATATAGCATCTCCACAACCACAAAGTTTTGATTCCTATGGGCATTCTCATACACAAATTGCTATATACTGTATATCTAAGACTCATATCTAAGTCTAGAAATTTTAGTCTAATAATTGAACCAAAAAAAACTGAGTCAACTTAACGATAGGCTAACTTAAGTACTGTACTTTAACCATTAAAAAAGGAACCAAAAAAGGAATCATCCCCTGGTGAAAGGAAAGAGTGTGATCTCCCCTGAAAGCACTGACCCTCCTCTATTCTCTCATCTATCCAACCTTTTGGGTGAGCACAAACAGTTATGCCTTTGGCACTGTTTTTCTTTGCTTCACCCTTTAGATCCTTTGTTACATGCCTCATGAGTTTTACCCTCGACTTATGCATGGGTCATATCAAAATCCACAATTCTGGCCCCAAAACCTGCCCTCAATTAATACATGAAATCAACCTATAGCTGAGTAGATATGGCAGGTCTGTCCCTGGGCTTTCCACTCAACCAACTGCATTTGAGGAAGTAGGCTCAAATTTAGCAAAGCTCATGCTCCCAGCTTCTTTCTTCCCATTAGTCTCAAAAGTGCTACAAGATCCCTTTGTATACTTATCCAGGGACAGAGATGTTCCTGGTCAGTCAAAAGGCAGCTCAGAGAATAGGGAATAACAGTTTGTGCTGGATGGGACTACACTTTCCCTGAGGTCTCAAACACACTGCAGAAATAATCCAGTTCGAGACTACTTTAACTGCCCTAGCTCAGTGGTAGGGAATTCTGGGAATTGTAGTTTATTGTGGCACCAGAGCTCTCTGACAGAGAAGGCTAAATGTCTCACAAAACTTTAGTTCCCAGGATACTCTAGCAGTGAGCAAGGGCAGTTAAAGAGGTCTCAAACTGGACGGTTTCTGCAGTGTGTTTTGGACCATAGACTCAAGTCTAGGAAAGCTCATGCTACCAGTTTCTCTCTTTCAGTTAGTCTCAAGGGGTCTACAAGATCCCTTTGCACACTGATGGAGGGGGAGTCTCCTCAGGAGCATAAACCTGAGTAGACTCTGTCCTGCTTTGAGGCTTTGAAAGAAAGGGGTGCCTTTTCAGCAAAGTGCCCCCCACAGCATCTCTCCCAACAGGAAACAGCGGCTGCACCCCCCTACTCCTGCCACCGAAAAACAGCTTGGGCATGGAAGCTGGGCAGACAAAGCACCCAAGGAAGGAAACATAGCTTGCAGAAGACCAAAGCTAGAAATAAGAGAGGCTCAGCTCCCGGGGAAAGCGCACCCAAAGAGCTGTGAGGCAGAGATGCGCCTGAGGAAGAGCGGGGGAGATGGCTCCATGTCCTCGACTTGGCCTGCTTGAAGCTGCCCCGGAAGCCCTTCAGTGTCAGGGTGACCAGACACATCCTTCTTTCCCAAGACATGTCATCCATTCCAGCCTTCTGTCCAGGAGGAATTCCAAAAGGTCCTCCATTTTGAGCATCACTCAGAAGCAGGAATTTATATTTATATTAGTTATTTTAGCCTTTGTGTTGGAATGTCTTCTATTTTTTCTTGAATGCTCTACATTTTGCAATGCCTTTGTCCTCCTCTGCAGTGAGGAGCTCTGGTCACTCTGTCAGTGTCCATATACAAGAGGGGATCAGCTTCCCAGAGAAGAAGCACGGGAGGATTAAAAAAAAAAAGGAAGACATTCCAAAATAAAAGCTAGAAACACTTAATATAAATGTGAATTCATGCTTCTGAGTCCTGCTCCAAATGGAGGACCTTCAAGAAAAAAGGAGGACATGAACACAATAAACCCTAAAAGCACTCATATCAATATAAATTCATGCTTCTTACGTCATGCTCAGAATGAAGGACCTTCAAGAAAAATGCAGGACTTTGCAAAATAGAAGCTAAAAGCACTCAAAGAAATATTAAATGTATTCTTCTGAGTCCTGCTCAAAATGGAGGATCTTCAAGAAAAATGCAGGGCCTTACAAAATAAAAGCTAAAAACACTCATATAAATTCATGCTCGAGTCCTGCTCAGAATGAGGACCTTCAAGAAACACGGAGGACTTTAACAACATTAAAACACTGATGATACTTATATAAATATAAATTCATGCTTCTCGGTCCTGCTCAAAATGGAGGACATTCGAGGAAAAAATGGAGGACATGAACAAACAAACAAAAGCTAAAAACACTAATATAAATATGTAAATTCATGCTTCTGTGTCCTGCCCAAAATGGAGGACCTTTTGGAATCCCTCCTGGACAGGAGGAGGCTGGGTGACCAGAGACCCTCATTCCCTCCCCCCCCCCCGGCCAAGGACAAGGTACCACAAAAATGGAGGACATTCCGGACAAATGGAGGACATGCAGAAAACAATAAACGCTCAGAACACTCCTATAAACAATGTAAATTCATGCTTATTTGTCCTGCTCAGAATGGAGGACCTTCAAAAAATGGAGGACACCACCAAATAAAAGCTAGAAACGCTCATAGAAATCCGTGCTTCTCAGTCCTGCTCAAAATGGAGGATCTTTTGGAGGACCTTTTGGAAACCCTCCTGGACAGGAGGAGGCTGAGTGACCAGAGACCCTCATCCCCCCCCTCCCGCCAAGGAGGACAAGGCACCGCAAAAATGGAGGACGTTTATGACAAATGGAAGACATGAACAAAAATAAATAAATGCTAAAGACACTCCTATAAACAATGTAAATTCATGCTTCTGTGTCCTGCTCAAAATGGAGGACCTCTTGGAATCCCTCCTGGACAGGAGGAGGCTGGAAATGGAGGACAGGTCCTGGAAAAGGAGGACGGCCTCTGGCCACCCTGGACGGGGAGGGGGAGCCGGCTCTGCCTCCTCGAAGCCGCCCCTCAGAGGCCCCGCTTTCCAGGGGACCCCCCAACTCCTCCTCCCGGTTCCGCCCTTGAGCCTCCGTCGTAGCCTCCGCCGCCGCCGCCGCTTCGCCTCCCCGTCCGCCCCGCTTCCCTTCCCTTCCCTTCCCGTTCCCTCATTCGCTTCCTCACTCACCGGCGCCCGCCCTCCCAACAGGCCCCAGCGACTCCCACCCTCGCCGCCGTTTGTTTGTTTGGTTTTCGAACCAAACGAACTTCCACAGCCAGCCAAGCCAGCCCAGGCCCGAGCTCGTGACGTACTTCCGGGAGCCGGCACGGCTCGCGGAGGGCCCACGTGACCGACGGCGACGGCGTCAGGCAGCGCGCGGGCGTATGAGGGACGTGGAGTAAGAAAGGAGATGGAACGAGGGTGGACCGAACGCTGTGGGGGGGTGGGGTGAGGAAGAGAAGCAAGAGGAGGAGCACGCATGCGCGAACAGACTGTCGCGGCGATGAGGGACTGGTGTGTGTTAAAGGGAGCCTGTGACGTCACAGGGCGCCACCATAGCAACCAGGCTATAAGTAGACTAGGGCCCAAAAACTGCAAGAATAATCCAGTTTGAGACTATTTGAATTGCTCTGGCTATATGCTAGGAATTCTGGGGACTGTAGTGTTTGTGAGACATTGAGCCTTCTCTGTTAGAGAGCTCTGGTGCCAGAACAAACTATAATTCCCAGGATTCCCTAGCACTCAGCCAGGGCAGTTAAATTGGTCGCAGACTGGATTATTTCTACATTGTGTTTTGGACCCAACTGGTAATAGGAAGCCTGAAGGCAACTCAATCCGCACTGCAGAATTAATGAAGTTTGATACGGCTTTGAACTGCAGTGGCTCCGTGCTGAGGAATTCTGGGAGTTGTAGTTTCTTAGGCACCAGAGCTCTCTGACAGAGAAGGCTAAATATCTCACAAAACTACAGTTCCCAGGATTCCATAGCATTGAGCCCTGGAGGTTAAAGCGATCTCAAATTGGATTATTTCTGTGGTGTGGATGCAGCTGGAGTAAATTACACGCCTCCACAGTTTCTGGATTCACTGGTCCAAAACACACTGCAGAATTAATGGAGTTTGATACTGCTTTGAACTGCAGTGGCTAGGGAATTCTGGGAACTGTAGTTTTGTGAGACATTGAGCCTTCTCAGTCAGGGAGCTCTGATGCCACAACAGAGTACAAATCCCAGGGTTCCCTAGCACTAAACCAGAGCAGTTAAAGCAGTCTCAAACTGAATTATTTCTGTAGTGTGTTTTGGGCTACTGTTAATCCTGTTTAAAATTTCCTGTTTTAGTTCCATCCATCATAATATGCTGGGAAAGAGGCAGCCCCTCAGAATAATTCTCCCAGTATCCCTCCAATATCTGAAAAGTACTTTTCCTCAAAGGATTTCACAAATTATGACCTCAGGTTACTACTGTATTCTCTTGTAAATTTCCCCTCAGTGCTCATTTGGTTTTCTTTGACACCAACTCAGTCAAAGTCACAGGGCCAAAACACGCTGAAGAAATAACCCAGTTTGCCCTGGTTCAGTGCTAGGCAATCCTGGAAATTGTAGTTTATGTGGCACCAGAGCTCTCTGACAGAGAAGGCTAAATGTCTCACAAACACTACAGATCCCAGAATTCCCTAGAATTGAGCCAGGGGAGATAAAGCGGTCTCAAACTGGATTATTTCTGCAGTGTGTTTTGGCCACAGAAACAAAACTGTTTTTGTACTCCCATCGATTAAAGAGTTTGTCAGTCTCTGGCATATTTTACTTTTGGTCTAATTTAGGCCCAAGAAAGCTAAGAATGACAGGAAAGTATTCACAGTCAGCCTCTGCATACATATACTTGACATGCTGTTTTTCCAATGCTGGCTTTTGAATAAAATAGCCCAGGGTTTTGATTCATAGTGTGGCCTAGTGCTTTGGGCGTTGGACTATGACTCTGGAGACCAGGGTTTGATTCCCAGCTTGGCCATGAAACACAATGGGTGACCTTGGGCAAGTCACACTCTCTCAGCCTCCTCAGGGGAAGGCAATGGCAAACCTTGAACAAATCTTGCCTAGAAAGCACTGTGATAGGTTTGCCTTAGGGTCACCATAAGTTGGAAATGACTCAAAGGCACACAACAACAACAACAAATCTCTACCAATCATGAGAGAACTGTACAAAGAGAGTAAGAGACAGCGAAAGAGAGAGAGAGATGACCTTTGCAGACTGCCAGAAATAGTGCAAATTGAGTCCACTTTAACTGCCCTGACTCAGTGCTAGGGAATCATGGGAACTGTAGTTTATTGTGTCACCAGAGCTCTCTGGCAGAGAAGGCTCAATGTCTCAGAAAAAAATATAATTCCCATGATTCCCTAACACTGAGCCAGGGCAGTTAAAGTGGACTCAATTTGCACTATTTCTAGCAGTCTGCAAAGGCCCAGAGTATGTTATTAGTGCCATTTCATGCAGAATTCCTGGATGAGTTTGTAATTTAGCATTTCTAGTTATATATGCCTTGACAGTAAAGAAACAAAACCAATACTCCAGTTCTTTTATACCTTAAAAACTAGCCAATTTATCTTTTGTGGACTGTAGCCCACGTCAGACAATAGTGTGTCATGGAATAGTGGTTTGAGCATTTGGATGACTGTGACTTGAGAGCAGGATTTGGATCCCCGCTCAGCCATGGAAAGCCACTGGGTGACCTTGGGCAAGTCACACCCTCTCAGCCTCAGGGGAAAGCAAGGTCAACCCCCCTCTGAACAAGTTCTACTGACAAACCCCCATGATAGGGTTGCCATAAGTCAGAAATTACTTGAAGGCATACAACAACAACAACACACAGTAGACAGCGAGGTCAGGAGAAAATTACGTAAATGCAAAAAGTGATAGTGGATGACTATTCATAAAGCTGTTGCTGATAACAAGCATGCTGTTGTAGGTAAGCTAACTAGCATACGTATGGGCAGGTTTCTACAACTTCTTGATACATCCACCACTTCAGTTTCTTAAATCTAAAATTGCATTGAATGGCGAATTTGACCCAGGATTTGGCATCAGCCAATGTGGGCAAATAAAAATATACCACTAATGTACTAGTCGGGCAAGCTTTTCCCCCCCCCCCCAACATTTGAAGATGAAGTAGTAAGTCTGACTGGACATTTCTTTAAAAAATCTTCCTTCATCAACTCGATTGTTATGAAACTAAATGTGACAGATCTGAAGGAGCCCATACCTAAAGTTAGAATTGTCCAATCCATTGTATTACCCATCATCATGTATGGATGCGAAAGCTAGACAGTGAAGAAAGCAAATAAGGAGAAATTCAATTCATTTGAGATGTGATGCTGGAGAAGAGGGCTGAGGATCCTGTAGATGGCCAAAAAGACAAACTAGTGGGTCCTTGAGCAAATCAAGCCAGAAATCTCCCTGGAAGCCAAGATGACAAAACTGAGGCTGTCATACTTTGGACATATCATGAGGAGAGAAGATTCATTAGAAAAGACAATAATACTAGGAAAGATTGAGGGCAGTAGAAAGAGAGGAAGGCTGCAGGCTAGATGGATGGACTCCATTAAGGAGGCTATGGATATGAATCTTTTGCAGACTGCCAGAAATAGTGCAAATTGAGTCCACTTTAACTGCCCTGACTCAGTGCTAGGGAATCATGGGAACTGTAGTTTATTGTGGCACCAGAGCTCTCTGACAGAGAAGGCTCAATGTCTCAGAAAAAAAATACAGTTCCCATGATTCCCTAGCACTGAGCCAGGGCAGTTAAAGTGGACTCAATTTGCACTATTTCTAGCAGTCTGCAAAGGCCCTAAGGAAAGTAGTGGAGAACAAGAAGGTCTTCAAGATGTCTTATCCACTGGGTTGCCTTTGGGCATTGTCTCAAGAGCGGTTAACAACAAACCTATTTTTTAAAAACTTAAGTGTCAGTACCACTGATTATTACAGTTTCCTCTTCTTTTAAAAATCTGATATTCATTTTGAATCTTTTTGCCACCAAGCCACGTAAAAAATTTTTATCATCCTAGTAACAATGTCATAAACCAGCATGATGCAAAACATGGCTTTAGGTCTGTGTCTTTCGTTGCATCAGAGCCAGTGTGGTGTAATAGTTTGAGTGTCAGACCACAACTCTGGAGACCAGGGTTTGACTTCCCATTCAGCCATGGAAACCCATTGGGTGACCTTGGACAAGTCATACTTTCTCAGCTTCAGAGGGAGGCAAAGGCAAATCCCCTCTGAACAAATCTTGCTAAGAAAATCCCATGATAGGCTCCCCATAGGGTCACCATAAGTTGGAAACGACTTGAAGGCACACAACAACAACAATTTTGGTTGCATCTGTAGTGTAGTTAACTGCAACTTTGATACATATACCGCTTCAGTTTCTTAAATCTAAAATTGTAGTGAGTTGTATTTGCCCCAAGATTTGCCACCGGCCCCATAAACACACACTAAATAATGTGAGGGAAATTGCAGAGAACTGTTGCCTGAAGTGGCTGCCTAAATTCTTTGAGGGGAAAAAAGTTATTCAAACTAATTTTCTCAGCATATCTACCCATTTACCTGATAATCTGTGTAGGAAAAATACTTTTAAACTGTTCCTTCGCCAACTTCACCTGATCAATGGCACAACAGATTGGCTGAGGGCTTTTGAGGACAGCTAAGCTGTGCTAAGAGATCCTGCATTCATTCCTATTAGTTTCTGTATCCTAAAGACAAGCAAAATAGCCAGATTGCTGACTCCTAAATTGGTACTATAGCAACCACAATGCTGTCATAGCAACTAAACAGATGCCAGATGCCAAGACTCAATATTACTGGCATGATGTTATGGCAATGCCTCCAGCACTAGTGCCAAGGTACTAAAATGAAATGTGGTATTGTAGCAATAGCATCAAAGTCATGCCCAACGAAATAAGAGTGACAAGCAGTACTAAAACATGGTATTCCCATCTGGAAATGCACTGGCAGATGTTGAAATTGTACTTGTGTAAAAACACTAGTATATATAGAAGTTTGCAATTAATGTCTTTGCAGTGAAACAAATTAGGGATGGGGATCATGGTACAGCTTGACTATCTCTTATCAAAAAATCTGAAATCCAAAATGCTCCATTTGCATGGGTGGCTAAGATAGTGACACTTTTGCTTTCTGATGGTTCAATGTACACAAACTATGGGGGGTTGCAGACTGCCAGAAATAGTGCAAATTGAGTCCACTTTTAGGGTTAGGGAATCATGGGGACTGTATTTTATTGTGGCACCAGAGCTCTCTAACAGAGAAGGCTCAATGTCACAGAAAAAAAAACAATTCCCATGATTCCCTAGCACTAACCCTAACCCTAAAAGTGGACTCAATTTGCACTATTTCTGGCAGACTGCAACCCCCCTATGTTTCATGCATAGTTTGTATAAAATTGTATAAAATTACCTTCAGGCTTTGTGTATAAGGTGCATATGAAACATAAATGAATTTTGTGTTTAGACTTGGGTCCCATTCCAAGATATCTCATTAGTGGTAGGGGTGGTGATGTGCCTCCATGTCATATGTGATTTATAGCAACCCTAAGGTGAACCTTCTTGGCAAGTTTCTTCAAAGGGGGTTTGCCATTGCCATCCTCTGAGGCTGAGAGAGTGTGACTTGCCCAAGGTCACCCAGTGGGTTTTACTGGCCAAGCAGGGATTCAAACCCCAGTCTCCACAGTCATAGTCCAACGCTCAAACCACTAAGCCACACTGGCTCTCATTATGTATATGGAAATATTCCAAAATCTGAAAAAAATCTGAAACACTTTTGGTCCCAAGCATTTTGGAAAAGGAATACTCAGGCTATATAACAAAAGTTACATTTCCAAAATGACACAAAGAGAAACAAAATTATGCACTGGTGCAATGACTACCATTTGAATTTACTTTTTCAATGTTTCTTTTAAAGGTCCTTTCAAAGCATGTCAAGCACCATGTCAGCATTTGTTGTTGTTGTTACAGTTGTCCCCAAGTTGACTTCAATCTCTGGCGACCCAGTGAATGAGGCATCTCCAGGATTTTCTGTCCTCAATGGATCTGGTCAATTCCTGCAAACTTAGGGCTGTGTCCTCTTTGACTGCTATACATCTAGTGTGTGGTCTTGTTTGTGGGAAGGAAAGGAAATTAGGAGGGAGGAATTCTGTTATCTCATCTTTTCTAGTGAGTCCTGCCTTCTCATGATACGGCCAAAGTATGGCAGCCTCAGTTTAGTACAGTCAGCCCTCCACATCCACGGATTCCTTATCCACTGATTTAAGGATCCATGGTTTGATTTTTTAAAGTATAAATTCCAGGTAGCAAATCTTGATTTTGCCATTTAATATAAGGGAAACTATTTCACTGGGCCACTGTATTTAATAGGACTTGAGCATCCACAGATTTTGGTATCCATGGAAGGTCCTGGAAAAAACTCCAGCAAATAACAAGGGCCCACTGTAATTTTACCTTTTAAGGAAAGTTCAGATCCAATTTGCTCTTGTACCCATTCATTTTTCTTTTTAGCCATCCACAGTACCCGCCGTTCTCCAGCGCATCTCAAATGAATTGATTTTCTTTCTATCAGCTTTCTTTACCATCCTGCTGTAATACCCCTACATAGCGATGGGAAATACTATGGTATATAAATAATCCTCACTTTAGTGTTCAGTTGTATATCTTTGCAATTTAGGATCTTGTCTAGTTCTTTCATAGCTGTCCTTCCTAGTCCTAGTCTTCTCCTGACTTCCTGACCGCAATTTCCATTCTGGTTAATGATTGATCCAAAATATGAGAAGTCTCTGACTATTTCATTTCCCTCATCCTCTGTATTTAATTTGTGAATAACCTCAATGGCCATTGTTTTAGTTTTCTTAATGTTCAACATTAAACCTGCCTTTGCACTTTCTTCTTTGAATTTCCTTAGTACTTGTTCTAAGTCTTTGTTATTTTCGGCTATTATTACAGTGCCATCTGCATATCTTAGGTTGTTGATATCCCATCCTCCAATCTTCACGTTTCCTTCCTCCGAATCTAAGAAGATTATCAGATGGGGGAAAAGCTGGAAGTAAAAGGCATATTTCCCTGTGAATGGTTATTTATTTATTATTTGGAGTATATATACCCCGCTCTTCAGCTACAAAGGCTCTCAGAGAGGCTTACAAATGGTTAATTAGATGGTGCTGGAGCATTTCTGGATCTTCATGGGTTAAATCCTGGATAAGGGTGATGTCGCCTGAAAATCTTCAGCACGATCACATAATTATCCCAGGATATGCCTTTTACTTCCGGCTCCAATAATAATAATAATAATAATAATAATAATAATAATAATAATTGCCTGCTTTTCGGATGATATTTTCTGCATATAAGTTAAACAAATGTAAGTTCAAATGTTAGTTCAAATATAAGTTGAAGTAATGTAATGTTGACACTACATCAGTATATATTAGCACTGGTATTCTTTCCTATACGTAGGCATACAGCAGGGCCAGCTAAAATATTTTGCTGCTTGAGGAGGACAAGATGGCACCTTCTCACCATCCATGTGTAGAAGACCCTTAGCTCAACACTGGTGAATGTTTTACAGTGTCCTCCATAATATCCAAAGTGACAGGCTATTTTAGAGGGCCCAGGACAGCAAAGATGAACAGCCAAGAAGCTCAGGAATAACAACAACAACAAAAAAGGTCAACTCTATTACCTGAAACCATCACCTTGCCCAATAAAAAAGATAACCCTAACATTCAGAATGTCAACTTACTGCTTTCTCTGTTGGACTGGATACAGGAGGACATAACTTGAGGACTGTAACTTTCATAATCTCCAGCCAATATGACCTTATAGTCAAGATAATTGTACAAAATGTACTGTACAGTCCTGTCCCTATGTTATCAGAAGTATTTTCCATTGGGTTCAATGTAGCTTACATCAGGTAATTGGTCATAACTAACACTAGAGCTACTATGTCATTGTATAGTGCAGGGACTGGAAACCTGTGGCACCATCCCCTGAGTTATTAACCTATAGCTCCCTTCTCCCTTTAGTAGTACACTCAGCCCTATATATCCACAGATTCCACATCCACATATTCAACAACTGACAGCTTGAAAATATTTTTAAAATATATAAATTCCAAAAAGCTAACCTTGATTTTGCCGTTGTATATCAGGGACACATTTACTACCTCATTATGTACAATGGAACTTGAGCATCCATGGATTTTGGTATCCACAGAGGGTCCTGGAACCAACCCCAGTGGATACCAAGGGACCACTGTAGCGTGTGCCTTCAAGTTACCTGCCGACCTATGGCAACCCCCCAAATTTCACAAGGTTTTCTTAGGCAAGGAACACTCAGAGGTGGCTTGCCATTACCTTCCTCTGAACATAGTCTAATGTACCTTATCTCCCCTGTGTCCAGTTCTGGGCACCACATTTCAAAAAGGATGTCGAGAAACTGGAGCGTATCCAAAGGAGGGCAACTAAAATGGTGAAGGGTCTGGAAACCAAGCCCTATGGTTCCTTCCTTCCTTAGGGAGCTGGGGATGTTTAGCCTGGAGAAGAGAAGGCTGAGAGGTGATATGATAGCCTTGTTTAAATATTTGAAGGGATGTCATATTGAGGAGGGAGCTAGCTTGTTTTCTGCTGCTCCAGAGAATAGGACCAGGAACAATGGATGCAAGCTCCAGAAAAAGAGATTCCACCTCAACATTAGGAGGAACTTCCTGACAGTAAGGGCTGTTCGACAGTGAAACACACTCCCTTGGAGTGTAGTGGAGTCTCCTTCCTTGAAGGTCTTTAAACAGAGGCTGGATGGCCATTTGATTGGGAGTTCCTGCATAGCAGGGGGTTGGACTGGATGGCCCTTGTGGTCTCTTCCAACTCTATGATTCTAGGATTCTATTATAGTCTCCCTTTCAAATTGTTGTTGATGTTTGTTGTGTGCCTTCAAGTTGTTTCTGACTTATGGCAACCCTGAGGCATGCCTTTAAAATACCATTTATTATACTAACTAGGGCCTAAAACTAGTGCTTAGTCCTAACAAGAACAGAACCATCGAATCAGTGGGAACTTCTTATATTTGATTCAGCATGTCTCCTTGGGTTGGAACTAACAATGGGCTTAAGCCTAGGGTTGAGGCAAGCTGCAGTTCAGCATCATCTGGGATAGTGAGTAGCAATGAGCTGAGTGTCTGCAGTGTCTATTCAGTTGAGATACTGTGCTGGAGACTGGGATTTTCCTCTACAGTCGCTTCTATTACCCAAAATGCATGCTGCTCAGTGCAATGTCAGAGTTCATGAGCAAAACCTGTTTATGAAGTCTTTTCCATTAATTTCAGTGCAAGGGGCATTTCCACATTCTTCTCAGCCACAGTGCATTTTTCAGTAAATTGACACTATTGCAAATTTCTGATGGTGAAATGTTTCCCATATGAGAGTTAATCTGGTAATTATAGCAAAGTTCTAATAGTTCAGATGTCATGGATTACTTAATAATGTGCAAACTTCAAGACAAAGATTGTCAGAAAAGATTAAAAGTTATAAAATGAGAGGGAAAATGCTGATTGCAACTATGGCTCATTCTTGGGAGGGGGGGAAACCCAAGCTCCATCAACAAAGAAGTGGAAAATATGTATATGCATATGTATATGACATACAGTTTGAATGATTAAAATGTATTCTGGAAAAATTCTGGGGGGGGGGGGGAAATAAATCAAAAGTCTCTAAATGTTGCTGTATGTGTGTTTGTATTTACAATACTCAAATATATGATCTAATAAAAATGTAAGGATAAAACAACTTGATGTAATTTAATTAAGGCAAATTTAATTAATTGATTTGAGAACACTTGTGAGCCTTTCTATTCTTTAGCTTCTGGGTTATAATTAAATACACAAGACAAATGGTCAGTTTAATAAATACAGTATAAAATCAAATAAGTAGTTAAAGTTAAATGGTTTGGGTCCAAGTTATATCAGAGACCGCCTTCTCCCATATAATCCTCCCCGCGCTCTCCGTTCCTCCGGGAGGAACTTGCTGCAGCTTCAAAAAACAAGGCTTGCGGGGACCTCCCGGAGGGCTTTCTCTGTTGTCGCTCCCAGACTCTGGAACGGCCTGCCGGATGAGATCCGTCAACTAACATCTCTGGATAGCTTCAAAAGGGCTATCAAGACGGATCTCTTCCGGCAGGCCTTTCCAGATTAAATTACCCGGTCTTGTAACCTGCGATTAGCGACTGAGTGCTTATTAATGCACTTTTTAATTTCCCATTAGCAGGGGTTTGGTTTGTATGAAATTTTTATTAATTTTATTAATTATTAATTTATAATTAGGATTTTTTTTACTTAGTTTTACATTGATCTTGATTTAATGGATTTTTAAGGGGGGGAGGGGGAATGTTGTTGTTTTACATTGTATTATTGTATATTTTATTTATCATGTTCACCGCCCGGATTGGTCCGCCATAGGGCGGTATATAAATAATAATAATAATAATTATTATTATTATTATTATTATTATTATTGGAAATAATGGATGTCTACATATGTTTTATTTATTTTCTTTACCTCTGTCTCCTTTGAAATAAATGAATACAATATTTTAAAGATAATATAACATTGCAGAACAGTTAATCTCCTTGGACCTAAACATTTCAGCTGCCACAGAGAAATCTATTTTAACACAGATGTATCTTTCTAGAACTTTGCGGGAACACTTTCAACTAATGAACAGTACAACACAGACTTTTCTGACTTGCTTTGTGCAAGATGACTGTGGTTGTGTTGCCACTCAGTCATGGCAGGCAAACGCCAAAGCAGCCATTGGTGTTCAAACATTTGCCTTTGATGCAAACAGATTAGAAAAGAATATTGCCTCATTTGTATGGCAATGCTCAATCAATAGGCAGGTTGATGATAGTTAATGCTTTTTTGTTTGTTATATAATATTGTGATTTACTGTGGTTATTGTTATTCTAGACTAGTGACTGTAGAATCTTAACAGTAAAGTTTTAATTTGTTGTCATCATTAATTGCCATCAAGTCCACTTTGTATATGGCAACCCTATGAATGAGATTCCAAGTCATCCTGTCATCAACAGCCTCTTTGTTGTTGTTGTTAACCACCCTTGAGTCAATCTCAACTCATGGCAACCCTGCGGATGAGACACCTCCAAGACTCTCTATCATCCACTATTCTTCCAAGTTCTTGCAGAGTCATACCCGTGACCTTTTTAAATGAGTCCATCCATCTATAATGTGGCCTTCCTCTCTTTCTGCTTCCCTCCACCTTTTCTAACATTATTGTCTTTTCTAATGATTCATGCCTTCTCATGACATGACCTAAGTATGACAGCCTCCGTTTAGTTATCTTTGGCCCATTGCAGACTGGCCTAAAGGGCCAGACTGGGGGTGGAGTTGGGGTGGGGCAGCCGCATGCAGGCTACCCCAACCCCACCCAGACGCCGTGCGCCCTCACGCATGGCATGCAGCGTCAGGACACCCTCCTGGTGCAGCATGTAGACATGCTGCGCCAAAAGAATGTGGAAGAGCCGTGGTGCTGGCTCTTAGGGCGGCCTTTTGCCACCCCTAAAAGAAGTGGCATTTTGCCGCTCTTTTGGGAGCGGCAAAAGGGAGGATCGGGGCTGCGGCGTGGGGTTGCCGTGGTCCCGATCTGCTACTAGCAGGGGCAGCCCAGAGCCACCCGAAACAGGCCGTGTCTAGCGGCCCTTTGTCTCCAGGGAAAATTCATACTTGATCTGTTCTAGGACCCATTTATTTGTTCTTTTTGCTGTCCACGGTATCCTCAGCACTCTTTTCCAGCACTGCATCTCAAATGAATTTATTCTCTTTCTGTCCATTTTCTTAACTCTCTAGCCCTCATATCCATACATGGTAAGGGAGAATACAATTGCTTGTACAACTCTGACTTTCATGCTTAATTGTATATCTTTGCTCTTTAGGAGCTTTTCTAATTCTTTCATAGCTCCCCTCTCCATTCTTAGTCTTCTTCTTCTATTAATAACAACAACAACAACAACAACAACAACAATAATAATAATAATAATGTTATTTATATCCCGCCCCTCTGCTGGGCAAACAGAGCGGCGAACAAGATTAAAAAAGAACAAATTTCTAGACTGTAGTCCCTGTTCTGATTAATGGTTGATCTAAGGCAGGGGTAGGCAACCTTTTTGAGCCGGGGGCCGGGTTGCTGTCCCTCAGACAATTGGGGGGCCGAAGCAAAAATAATAATAATAAAAAATATGCATGCACACTCTCTCAGCCCCAGAAAAGCCATGGCAAAACCCGGTGGAGATTTTGCCATGAAAACCCCAAGAACAAGTAATAACAACAATAATCAATATAATCATGGCGGGGGACAGCGGCAGCGACGGCGGCAGGACCGGCCTGGGGCCAGTCCAAAGGCCTCAGGGGGCCGCAGGTTGCCTACCCCTGATCTAAGGTATAGGAACTCTTTTACTATTTCTATATCTTCATTGTCTAGGTTGAAGATCCTCCGTGGTCATCATTTTTGTTTTCTTTATGTTCAACAGCAAGTCTGCCTTTGCACTTTCTTCATTGACCTTCCTCAGTAGTTGCTGTAGGTCTTAGATGTTTTCTGCTAACAGTATGGTGTCGTCTGCATATCTTAGATCAGGGGTAGACAACCTAAGGCCCAGGGGCCGGATGGGGCCTTTGGACTGGCCCCTGGCCGGTCCTGCTGCCATCGCCGCCCCCCGCCATGATGATATTATTGTTATTACTTGTTCTTGGGATTTTCTTGGCAAAATCTCCACAGGGGTTTTGCCATGGCTTTTCTGGGGCTGAGAGTGTGCATGCATATTTTTTTAATTTTTTAAAATTATTTTTATTTTTTATTTTTTTATTTTTGGTGCTTCGGCCCCCCCAATTTTCTGAGGGACCGCAACCCGGCCCCCGGCTCAAAAAGGTTGCCTACCCCCGTCTTAGATTGTTGATGTTCCTTCCTCCTGTTTTCACTCCTTCTGCTTCTATATCCAAGCCTGCTTTTCTTATATTTCTGCATACAAATTGAAAAGATAGGGTGAAAGGATGCATTCTTGTCTGACCTCTTTGCCAATTGGGAACCATTCGGTTTCTCCGTGTTCTAACAGTTCTAACAATTCTATTAACAGCCTTGCTTAAGTCTTATTGTACTTTCTAGTGAGTTCTTTCTTCTCATGATATATCCAACATATAGTTGTCTCAGTTTACTCATCTTGGCTTCTAGATGAAGATTTCAGGCTTGATTTGCTTTAATACCCATTCATTTGTTTTTTTGGCAGCCCATGATGCTCTCCTCTAGCACCACATTTCAAATTAGTAATTTCTCTTCCTATCAGCCTTATTCACTGTCCAGCTTTTACAATCATACACAGAAATTTAAAATATGATAGTATGGTCAATCTTGATTTTGGTATTCAATGATACAACTTTACACTTGAGGACTTTGTGCTATATCCTTTCCTATGCTCAGAGGAGAACAATTACATGGGATCTTTTTTGGGAAAGGACTTCTGTAAAAATAATGCAACATAGCTGCTATGTTTTCAGAATAACATGCCAATGAGATGTAGAAAAATTGGCAGTTTGGAGATTTAGCATTTCAGACTTGCTAGAAAGAGGAGGCCCACTATGGCACCATCTTTCCAGTGAGAGAAAAGTTCCTCAAGCTTCAGACTAAAATCCAGAATGGACTCAGCACCCCACTGACATAGGAATCTTCAGTCTCTCTCTCTCTTTCTCTGTGTGTGTGTGTGTAAGGGAGGAGAAGAGAGAGAGAATTAATTTGCCTAACAATATATTTTTGCAAGCTAATCCTTTGAATTGTTGCAGTTTAAAGTATTAGGGGTGGGCAATTAATACAGTGGGGCCTTGGTATCTGATGGAGTTTGGTTCCAGGACCCCCCATGGATACCAAAATCTGTGGAAGCTCAGATCCCATTAAATACAATGGCATACTAAAATGCTGACCCTTATACAAAATGGAAAAGTCAAGGTTTGCTTTTTGGATTATTTTTTTATTTTTATTTTTTAGTATTTTCAAACCATGGATGGCTGAATCTGTGGATATGGAGGGCCAACCGTACTCATCAGGGCACTACCTTTCTTGTAGTGAGACTGCATGCTCCTATGAGGCAAGAGGTTATGTTGATGGTAGCAGTGCTGCTATTAGGGTCTTGTGTCAGACAGGCTTTTGTTGAGGAGCTGACTAAATATGCCAAACAGCTACTGGGCAGCAGCAGTGTGGAGTATGTGTGACATTGGCAGAGGATCTCTCAGAGACAATGGTAGTGGTACCATCGCTAACAGTTGTTAATACTGTGCAGGAGGAGGCATGGTAAACCTCCTTTTGAATTTTCTTTTACCATAGAAACCCTATGATGAAACAATCCAATTGTGCCAGAAGATGAAACTCCCAGTTCAGATGGTACTCAATAAGCTCCTGGGGTACAGCAAAGAACTACTACAAGTAGCGCTGTGACTAATGATGCAACTGGACACAAGCTGAAAGGACGTTC
The DNA here is from genome assembly GCA_026167975.1 of Phrynosoma blainvillii. Lineage (NCBI taxonomy): Eukaryota > Metazoa > Chordata > Lepidosauria > Squamata > Phrynosomatidae > Phrynosoma > Phrynosoma blainvillii. The sequence continues at coordinate 369,076,543 of JANUYF010000002.1, forward strand.
AGCTGTTGATGTGCTGAAAGGTGAAAAGAAAGTCCGAAGCTGTACAACACCTAAGGGCATGGAATATGAGAAGCATGAGTCAGTGGAAGCTAGCCTAGTAAAATGAGAAATTGAATGTATAAACACTACAATACTTGGAGTGAGTGAGCTAAAGTAGACAGAAATGGGTCATAACTCATTTTGAGTCAGATGAGTCTGCAAGACCTCAGCAAGGATGTTGAGGATAGGGTGACTTGGAGGTCTCATTCATAGGATTGCCATAAGTTGAAGTTGACTTGATGGCAGTCAGCAACAACAAGAAAGGAGGGCATGATATCGTATCCCTACCAACAGGGCTTATCACCACTAGTTTATGAGCTCATTCAAATGAGGAACTTTCTGTTATGAGAAGAGTGAAAGATGTTGGAATAACAAGACAGCCTTTGGTGCACAACTGGTCCTCACTATGGGCTTTATCATGTGGGGGAAATTGGGCAAAATCAGGGGTTTAAAAAGAAATGATCCCAGGCAAAATGCGAATTTGCAATCAAGATTTTCAGATGACGTTGCTCTTAAAGAAGTAATAAAGAGGCAATAAACAGCAACACATCATTCATGAGGAAATCCTGAAAGTGATTTGTGAAGTCGAAGGCTTTCATGGCTGGTATCCAAAGTTTTTTGTGGGTTTGGGGCTGTGAGGCCGTGTTCTAGAAGAATTTATTTCCGATGTTTCACCTGCATCTGTAGCTGGCATCTTCAGAGAATTCTTTAAGAGCAATGTGTAATTGCGAATTTGTTTTGCCTGGGATAATTGCTGTTTAAATCTCCGATTCCCTCCCAATTTTCTCCATGATAAAGTCCTATATTTATCTGCTGTGACCAAAACCATGTATGGTATGTGAAACCAAATACTGATTACAGAACTTTTTTTCCATGTAAGCCTGCTGCACTGGCACTAATCCAGGATAGAGAAAAGGGCTGATCTGCAGTCATGGTAGTATATATAAAAGGGCATGCTTGCCACACTTCTACTCCAGATCCTGTTCTTCTCAGAATGCATGTATGCTAGATCAGAAAGTTCACAGGAAGAAAGTCTATCAGTTGCCACATAGCATGATGGCTACATGTAGTCTTTAGAGCCATGTGCCATTAAATACCAAACTACAGAACAGAGCTATTGTTGGATTTGAAGAATCTTGTTTAATCCAGGAGTTTTCACATGTTCCTAAGCTTTTCTTTCCATAGTTAGCTTGTTGTGCCTTGTCACCATTTCCTATTTCAATAGTCCATCTGTTTCATCATGTGCAAACCACTTTGAACTTGGGATGACTGCAATTGCCAAAAGGTTTCCTCTGCATATCTATATCATGTTCAATACATAAACAAATAAATTTATATGAAATAAAAAATGTGACTCTCCAGATATTGTTGTTGTGTGCCTTCAAGTTGTTTCCACCTTATGGCAATCCTAAGGTGACACTATCATGTTTTGTTTTTTTTGGCAAGATTTGTTCAGAGGAGGTTTGCCATTGCCTTCTTCTGAGGCTGAGAACATGTGACATGACCAAGGTCACCTAGTGGGTTTTATGGCTGAGCTGGGAATTGACTGGTCTTCAGAATTGCAGTCCAACTTTCAAACTACTATGCCACACTGAGTCCATATTACAGGAGTGCAATTTCTATTAGCCTTAGTCTGGAAAGCCAATGGTGAAGGACAGTGCAAGTTCCATTCTAACATTGTTTAAAAGGCCACATGTTCTCTGTCCTTGCTCTAAGTCCTTGAGTGAATTGCAGTTCAAGAGTTTAGACAAGCAAATCAAGAAACAAGGAAGTTTAGTGCAGAGCGCCATGCCACTCTGAGTTTTTATTCTCACACAAATATAATAAAGCCACTCTAGTTGGGACATAGCTTACATAAAAAGCGTTCCAGTGTGTAGCTGGTATTTCTGTTTCAAGATGTTTCAAATAACAGATGAAAACAGCAACAGAATTCAACATGGGAACTTTTCCTTTGGTATCTTAAGTGCTTCACAGGTATACCTTTGTTCAGGGATTCTATGGGAGCAAAGGAAGCTGGGATGAGGATGACCCATGTAAAGCAATGCAGGGAAACAGTGCTCCAGGCACTCACTAGAGCAGTCTTGGCTCATCTGGATGTGTTGTGCTACAGTTCCCAGAATCTTATACCTGGCTGTGGGCTTCTGGGAGTTGTAGTCTCTAACAATCTAGTGGGCCCTAGGTTGAGGAAACCTGAACTACAATTAAGGCAAGGGCAACCAAGAATTCTTCAAGCACTCAGGTAAGGATGGTGGATGGGGCTTACACAGTGGAGGTGAAGCCTAGCTGCAGAATATGATGCATCACTGGCAGGTATTGTAGATTTGAATCTGCTGGTTAATGTCTCCCAAGATGCCCCTCATCTTGGCTTCTAGCCCATCCAGCTGGGCTGCTTTCTCTTGCAGCAGTCTCTCATTTTCTTCATATGTGTCTTCTAATGCTGAGAGAGGATAGGGAAAAGAGGGGTTGGAACGGAAAATGCAAAATGGAAGAGATTAAGGAAAGGGCACAGTGACTTACAAATCAAGACATAGCATATCTTGATTTCAGTAAGGCTTTTGACAAGGTCCCCCATGATATTCTTGCAAACAAGATAGTAAAATGTGGACTAGACAATACAACTGTTAGGTGGATTAGTAACTAGTTGACTGACCAAACCCAAAGGGTGCTCAGCAATGGCTCCTCTTCATCCTGGAGAGAAGTGATCATTGGGGTGCCACAGGGTTCTGTCCTGGACCCAGTGCTATTCAACATCTTTATCAATGATTTGGATGAAGGAATAGGGGGCATGCTTCTTAAATTTGCAGATGACACCAAATTAGGAGGAATAGCTAATACCCCAGAAGACAGGATGAAAATTCAAAATGATTTTAATAGATTAGAAAGCTGGGCCAAAGCTAACAAAATGAATTTCAACACAGAGAAATGTAAGGTACTGCACTTAGGGCAAAAAAAATGAAATGCATAGATATAAGATGGGGCACACTTGGCTTAAGGAGACTATGTGTGAAAGGGATCTAGGAGTCGTAGTAGACCACAAGTTGAACATGAGTCAACAGTGTGATGCTGCAGCTAAAAAGGCCAATGCAATTTTAGGCTGCATTAATAGAAGTATAGTATCTAGATCAAGGGAAGTAATAGTGCCACTGTATTCTGCTTTGGTCAGGCCCCACCTGGAATACTGTGTCCAGTTCTGGGCACAATTCAAAAAGGATGCTGAAAAACTGGAGCGTGTCCAGAGGAGGGCGACTAAAATGGTGAAGGGTCTGGAAACTATGCCCTATGAGAAACGACTTAGGGAACTGGGTATGTTTCGCCTGGAGAAGAGACGATTAAGAGGGTATATGATAGCCCTCTTTAAATATTTGAAGGGATGTCATATTGAGGAGGGAGCTAGCTTGTTTTCTGCTGCTCCAGAGAATAGGACTCAGAACAACAGATGCAGGCTACAGGAAAAGAGATTCTACCTCAACGTTAGGAGGAACTTCCTGACAATAAGGGCGGTTCAACAGTGGAACACACTCCTTCGGAGAGTAGTGGAGTCTCCTTCCTTGGAGGTCTTTAAGCAGAGGCTGGATGGCCATCTGTCGGGGATGCTTTGATTGGGAGTTCCTGCATGGCAGGGGGTTGGACTGGATGGCCCTTGGGGTCTCTTCCAACTCTATGATTCTATGATTCTCATTCCTGGATCTAAGGTTTTAAGAGCCAGCTGCATGCTTGCAGCACTACAGTTCCAGACCTGGCATGGATGCTTCCTTTGGGACAGAGAACTATATCCCCCTCCCCCAGTGAGAATGTTTGTATTGTTTTCATGGCGCACAATCCACGCAATGCTCAAATACTGAGGGGGTGGCAGAAAGAGGTGAGGACTGGAGGGAGGGGAATGTATTGGGTGTGAAGTCCATTTAGTGATCCACAGACTCTTAGTAGCTTCCTGGCTTTGTAGGATGATGGCTTGGTTCATGAAAATGACTTCAAAGCAAGTACCTTCTTATCTGGAGGCACCTCCTCATCCTATTTAGGAGTCCCAAAGGAACAGTTCCAAGCTCTTGCAGTGACCAAGATTTTCAGGATGTGAAGTTGAAGGCTTTCATGGCCAGCATCTATAGTTTTTTTGTGGGGGTTTTGGGCTGTGAGGCCGTGTTCTAGAAGAATGTATTCCTGATGTTTCGGCTGCATCTGTGGCTGGCATCTTCAGAGAAAGATGAAGATGCCAGCCACAGATGTAGCCAAAACATCAGGAATACATTCTTCTAGAACGCGGCCTCACAGCCCCAAAACCCCACAAAAACCTATTTTCAGGAAGCTTAATCTTCACAAGATAATAGACTGTAAAATGGGCAGTGTTCACAATTCTGTGCCTCCTGATAAACAACTGTTTTTTATAGCAGGGATGGCAAATGTGTGGCCCTCCAGATAATGCTGGATTGCAATTCCCACTATTGGCTATGCTGACTAGGGCTGATGGGTTCTGCAGTCTAGCAATATCTGGAGGGCTGTATTGTTACTCACCCGTCTGGCCCACCATGCAGAATTATCCCTGAAGTGAAGATATTTTCTTCTACCCTCAAGGACAGAAGACAGGGATCAATGCATAATATCCGCTTGGTGGGAAGTTCTTCTCTGAAGTGTCTGATTCCCCCTCTCCACCCCATGGCTGACTTTCACTTTCCATACACCTTATCCCTTCTACTCATCTGCTCTATCTGGTCATGGTATATTCTGCCTCTTTGTATATCCTCCACAAAGATATTTTATCTGGCATGTAATACATTGGGTAATTTCTCAGTTACCTAATGAAAAATGACTTTCAGTTTCTGCCCATGATGCAAAGAAATAGGGCAAAAAGAATAGAAACTGAATCTTATGAAAGCTTAGGTATCTAAAGGAGCAGGCAGACCTTCTAATGGTTAAGGGACAGGAGGAGTTCACTAGCCCATATAGCAGGCCTGAGGAACATGTGGTCCTTCAAAGGTTGTTGGACAGTAACTCCCATCATCCCACTGGCCATGGTGACTCACAGGCTGATGAGAGCTGCAGTTCAACAAGATTTAGAGAGCTATACCTTCCCCAACCATACCTACATGTTCCTCTCAATGATCTTTCACAGATTTTACCTCCACTATCCTTTTGGGATATGGAAGGGATTTCTGATAGGCTGAACTTTGGAATCATGTATTTTGAGTGCAGAATGAAAGTTTTATAGACACCCAGTTTGTTATGGAGATGTTGCATATACAAATCTTGTCCCTGCCCTGGGAATGTAACAAAAAATCACGAACACCCTTAAAAAAAAAGAAAAGGACCCTAAAAGTCTTGCAGCTAAAATACAAGCATAAACATAATTGATAAACCACTGTCCTACCCCCTATAGGCAAATTAAAGAGATAATTAATTGGTCTAAGGTCAATACATAAAGATTGGCCAATCATATCCCATCAAATGAAGGAGAGTAGAGAATTGTTTCAACCTGGCACTTCAACTTTACATTGAAAAGATAATAATGCTAGGGGAAATCATTCAAGAGACGGGAGCTACAACTGAAAAGACATTTTGAGCCTTTCTTGCAAGAAACATTGAGAAGGTTTCAGATGCTGATATCACGGTATAGGCAGGATCATGAAGAGAAGGGCATCCTGTCAGTTTTTGAGATCCTTGGGCATACTTACCACTGAGACGCCGCAATTTGTCATGAGCATCACGCAGCAGCCCCTTGGCTTCATCTCGTAGGCGCTCTGCTTTTTGCCGAGCCTCCAAGACATGATGGGCTTTGTGTTCCACAAGCTCCTTCATTGTGCGGTACCGGTCACTTAGGGGGCCATCTAGGATCTGGGATGCAGCAGGAAAAACAGGCTAGGTAGAGAGCAGAACTGCAAATATCCTTGTCACTCATTCCCTAGTTTCCATACTATTGTGAAAAGGGCAGCCAGAAATGAAAGAAAAATGAAAAAATGAAAATGAAAAAATGAAAACCATTCCTCATAGTCATTCTGTGGAATGGTTCAACGGCCAAGGTTTATTCATGCAAATGATGCTGCTGACCATATAGTGTCCTTGGTTTGTAAAGTACTATGGACCACAACAGAAGTGAATGGGAGTTGATAGATCTCTGTTGTACAATATCAAAGCATCACATCTAGGGAGTTTATTACACGGGGGGAAATTGCTAGTTTCAATGGTGATTAACCCATCAAAATTGCACAACTGAGATTAAAATGCAATAAACAGCAAAAAAATCATTCATGGGAAAATCCCGTGAATGATTTGTTGCTATTTATTGCCTGGTTACTCACAGGATAACGGCACTTTAATCACTGTTCATCACAACTTCGTGTGCAAACCATTAGTGCAATTGTGCGATTATCACAGGATATTCCCAGGATAATCGCGCTTTGAACATGACGTCGTGTGAAAATGTTAATTGTGATTGCATGATTTTGACAGGTTAATCACAGTTTATACTTCCAATTGTCTCCATGGGGTAAATGCCTAGGTCTAAGAAGGAATGTCATCCTAGATCAAACTAGGGAGTGACTGTGGAGGGTTGCTGCAACTGCTTGAATCCTCTGGACCCTGTCTGTTTTCCTGTAGTGAAGCAAGACATCGGAGATTATCAGACAGGGAAAAAGCCGGTAGTAAAAGGCATACTCCTAGCATAATCGCGCGATCACGCTAAAGATTATCAGATGACGTCACACTCATCCAGGACTTATCCCGTGAAGATCCAGGAATGCTCCAGCAACAAACCATTCTAGGGACTTCCTAATTAATAGTTTGTTGCTAGAGCATTCCTGGATCTTTACGAGATAAGTCCTGGATGAGTGCGATGTGTCTGAAAATCTTCAGCACGATTGCACGATTTATGCTGGGAGGCTCCCCCCCGGTCTGATATTCTCCATTGTCAAGATGGGTTGTCCCTCCCACTTGCTCTGACAGGCACTTGCTCCATGTATTCTGTCTATGCACTCTGTCTCTGTCTGTGGCACATTAGGGGCTGGAAAACTACATAATGGACTATGGTATGAGTGGATGGATAATCCTTTCCTTGGAACTAAAATGTTTGGGGCTATAAATCCTACAGTTCCTTATCACTGGCCATGCTGGTTGGAGCTGATGGACACTGCCTCCTAAACTAATTATTCCACAGGAATGCCTATAGAGCCCAAACAGCCAAGGCACTGTGACTATGGAAAGGCAGGACATCTGAGTGAAAGGCTTCAAATCTCTTCAAATGTGTCGCAAATTGGTCACAGCAGGTAGCCAGATGCTATAGTCTGGGGATTCTGTTGATATACCGTCCACCCCGTTGCTTAACAGACTCCCTGGCTGAGCTGACACAGCTGGTCTCGGAGATGGTGCTGGAGTCCCACAGGCTTCTTGTTTTGGGGGACCTCAACATCCCCCTCGAGTCCAGCTTATTAGATCTGAAAGGTGCAGCTCAGGAGTTCATGACTTCCATGACAGCCATGGGCCTGTCCCAATTAGTTTCGGGTCCCACACATTGTGCTGGTAATACACTCGATGTGGTCTTTTGCACAGATCAGGAAAATCCATGGGCAGAAGTGACACAAATTTCTGCCCTGTCATGGACGGACCATTTTCTGGTCAAAGCAGGACTGAAGGTCGCTACCTATTCCCCCCTCGGGGGTGGAGGACCTATTAAAATGGTCCGTCCTCGAAGGCTGATGGAACCCAAAAGGTTCCAAGAAGCCTTAAGAGGGTATTATGGTTGGGACCGACGGCGATTCTGTCGAAGCCCTGGTTGATACCTGGAATAACGATCTTACCAGAGCTGTAGACATTATCGCTCCCGAGCATCCTTACCAACCCGCTTCAATTAAAAAAACATGGTACACAGATAATCTTTGTCAAATGAAGCAGGTTGTGCAATGACTGGAGCGCCACTGGCAGAAACATCGACGTTTACCTGACAAGACACTCCTAAGAAACCATTTGGATTCTCACGGGGTGGCAATAGATGTAGCAAAGAAATCTTTCTATGCTGCACGTATTGCATCTGTAAAGTCTCGTCCAGCAGAGCTATTCAGGGTAGTAAAAGAATTAACACAACTGCCTCCCACCCTGAACTCATTATTGGAACCAACTAAAGCCTGCTGTGACGCTTTCAACGACTTTTTTATACATAAACTCTCTCAGATAAGGTTCGATCTAGATGCGGGCATTATAACAGAACCAATAAGAGAGACGTCCAGGGACTCTGTGGACTGTACTAAACTGGATCGATTTGAGTTTGTAAATGCCGATGAAGTGGACAAGTTTCCTGGATGTGTTAGGAGGACAATGTGCCCTCTCGATCCTTGCCCATCATGGTTGACCACCCAGGGAGGAGATGCAGTAAAATCACTACTGCAGCTTATCATTAATACATCTCTCAAGGAAGGCAAATTTCCATCGAGCCTAAAATGAGCGATAGTTAAACCGCTCCTCAAAAAGCTCTCCCTTGACCCCTGGTAATAAATAATTATAGACCGGTCTCCTTATTACCATTCTTGGGCAAAGTGATCGAGAGAGCAGTTCCAACTCCAGGCAGTCTTGGATGAAGCCAATTACCTGGACCCATCTCAAACTGGCTTCAGGGCGAGATACAGAGTTGAGACTGCCATGGTCGCCTTAGTCAATGACCTCCGTTTGGGTATCGACAAGGGAAGTGTGACCCTGTTGGTGCTCTTGGACACCTCAGCGGCATTCGATACCATAGATCATGGTATCCTTCTGGGACACCTGAGGGAATTAGGTATTGGGGGCACTGTGCTCCAGTGGCTCCGGTCCTACCTCTTGGGCAGATCCCAGATGGTGAGGCTGGGGGACAGTTGCTCCTCAGAAAGGGAGCTGACATTTGGCATCCCGCAGGACGCCATACTGTCCCCCATGCTATTTAACATTTACATGAAACCACTGGGAGTGTTCATCCGGAGATATGGGGCGCGGGGTTATCAATATGCTGATGACACCCAACTCTATTTCTCTATGTCTCCGACTACTGCGGTGACTAAGGATGGCGTCGCTCCTCTGGATGCCTGCCTTGGATCGGTAATGGGCTGGATGAGGAAAAACAAACTCAAACTGAATCCCGCGATAGGTACCCCTGGCCCCGGAAGGGAGTTTTGTCATCCAGTCCTGGACAGGGTCACACTTCCCCTAAAGGACAAAGTACGCAATTTGGGAGTACTCCTGGACTCATCACTACAGTTATTATCTCAAGTAGATGCGATGGCCAGGAGTGCTTGGAACCAATTTCGGTTGATTCGCCAACTGCGCCCCTACCTGGACCAAAGGAACCTTGAAGCAGTAGTACTTGCTCTGGTAATTTCTCGTTTGGATTTCTGTAATACGCTCTACATGGGGCTACCTTTGTACCAAGTTCAGAAGCTTCAACTGGTTCAAAACGCGGCAGCCAGGTTGGTCTCCGGATCATCTAGAACAGACCATATTACTCCTGTACTAAAAGCTCTACACTGGCTGCCGATTAGCTTCCAGGCGCAATACAAAGTGTTGGTCATTACCTATAAAGCCCTCCATGGCTTGGGTCCCAGTTACTTGAAGGAACGTCTCTCCCCACACAATCCGCCCCGCACTCTCAGAACATCAGGGAAGAATTTATTAAATTATTGTAAAACCAAGCTAACATCAACTTCCCAAAGATCGTTCACAGTTGTGGCCTGCAAGCTATGGAACAGCTTGCTAGAAGAGATCCGTCTTATCTCTACGCTAGAGGCCTTTAAGAAGGCACTCAAGACAGAGCTCTTCCCGCGGGCCTATCCACCTGATCTCCCTAACTAAATAATAAGATAAAATATTATCATCTCATATGGACCTCCCGGTTGAGAATTTGACCACCACTATGGCATAGATCCGCCTCACAGTCTTTATACTGATTATTTGCTGTTTTGTTATTGTTTTTATTGCTTTTTACTGTTGTCATTTTTATTATCATGTTTTACATATTTTATCTTTGTGCTCCCGCCTCAATCTGTAGGGAGAGGCGGGAAAATATAAATAAATTTTGTTATATTATTATTATTATTATTATTATTATTATTATTATTATTATTATATTTCTGGTCTCACCAGGCCTGATTCCAACAGGCTTTCTATCACCAAGAACAGCTCTTCTTTATTCTTGCCAGTTCTATTCAGTTGTCAAATGTTCTGCTGGGAATCAGAAATACCCCAAGAAATCTTTTGAGCCTAAACTGCCTTACAGGGTTGTTGTGAGGATAAAGCAGGATGAAGTGATCCTGGGGTGGAGGAAAGGCAGAAGAGAATGTGTAATAAACAAAATAAATACATTTCATTCCTGTACTGCAGTTGTGCTGGGATATTTAAGTGATAGAAATAGAGTTTGTCAGGTCATTTGTGGTTTCTGGTAACTTATGTGACACTGGGCTGAAATTGGCAAGTCTGAATCTTTGGAAGCACTCAGGCAAAAATCAAATGTAGCTGGCACCAGAGTCAATGAAATAATTAACTCTATGAGAATACATGAAGTACCAGCAGAAAAATATGAAAGGCTTCCGAGTATTGATTTATACCTGAAACACTTGATTTACATTACTTTTTTGGCATCTTCCTAGAGTCTGTATGAGAAAAAACAAACTAGAAAATAAAATAAAACAATTAAAATGAATAGATAAATGGTTGTGTGTATGGTTTCTGCACATACCATGCAGTCAGGATGTTGCTTTCAAACATTCTTGGGCTGGTGCAACACTGCCAAATTAATGCAGTTTGACACCACTTTAATTGCATGGCTCCATCTTATGAAACCCTGGAATTGCAGTATGTTGTGGCACCAGAGCTCTCTAACAGAGAAGGCCAACTATCTCACAAAACCCAGAATTTCATAGCATTGAACCATTGCAATGTCAAACTGCATTAATTCTGCAGTGTAGATGCAGCCTTGGAGTCCCATGAGACACCTACTGCCAATCCTAATTTACTTATTTTTTTTTAAATCAAATATTCAGAATGAGAGAGGGGAAAGGGAAGGAAGACCCTTTAGAGCAGTGATGTGAGGAAAATTTGGCACTCAAGATGTTTTGGCACACAAACCCTTCAGCCCCAGCTAGCAAGGCCAAGTGGCAAAGGACTGTAGGATTTGTAGCTCCCAAACAGCTTGAGAGCCAAAGCTTTCCCCAATGCTGCTCTGGAGCTTGGATCCAACCTCACATACCTGTTCAGCTTCTCCAGCTCGGTCCCTGGCAGCACTGGCTGTTTCCTCAGCTCTCGTGGCTGCCAGGCTATTGTTGGCCCGTTTCATCTTGAGGGCATCCACCTGCTGGTCGAGGTGGCCCACCCGTTCCATGGCGGCAGCCAACTGGCCCTCGGCACTTGCTGTCTTTTCCTGGATCTGGAAGGAGAAGGGAGGCAAGAGAGAGATTGCTAAGCAAAGAGGCACATGTGGGGGAGCATCTCTCCACCCACTGAGCTGCTGGCTTCATACATCATCTTCTCCCATCTAGAGAGGACAATGGAAAAAAATTAGTGTAGGCTCACAAGAGGGGCAAATTGCATTGGAGATAGGATGAATGTTGTCCTGAAGGTTAAGGGTCATCATAGAAAAGGGAGAATTACTTACCTGCCCCCTTTTCCTCCTTTTTGATATCCCCAGACACTGCAATGTGGAGCCAGACACAGCTTAAAAGTCACAACTTACTTGTTGCATCATTAACTGCCATGTGTTACTTTTTTCATGAGAATGTGAAGAAATTACATTCCGAATGAGTGAGAAGACAAGAATTTTAATGGTGTTTTCTCATTACGTTTAAAAGTGACCATTAAAGAACATTTGGGAGCACTGAGGCAATTCAACAGGAATTTTTCACATATTATGCCATTCTGTTATCAATACAAAAGCCCCCACCTCACAAAAAGTAATGGAAAAGGACAGGCAAGTCATGAGCAATCCAGCAGGTTATGCCACCACTGCTTCCTAAACAGCAGAATAAGCAACAAGACAAAATGACAGTATTTTTTAAAAAGCATCTTTCTAAGTTCAGGAGCTGGAGGTGAATCTGGTTCTGACAGCTGAGGGGTATGCAAGGAGATGGACTGCTGCCTCTTTCTCTTGTCCATCCATTCCTTTGCATGAGACCCCCCCTCACACACATGCTATCCCTCTTCCCTTCTCCCATGCTGCCTGTCTTGTCTGGAGGAGTCTCCCACTCCTTGTTTATTCTTGAACCCCTCCGTCTCACACACCTTTGTACTAGAGAGCAAAGGAGTCTGTAGCCCAGGGCTGGGAGAACCTGTGGCCTTCCAGATGTTGATGGACAATTGTCCCTATCTTTTCTTACCACTGGGCAAGCTGAAGAAAATTGGAGTCCAGCAACATCAGGAAGGTCACTGGTTCCCTCAACCTTGTTAAATCTATTCACACATTAGTCATATGTAAGGCTACAGTATGGACCAGGGATGGGGAACTAATGCTCTTTCAGATGTTAGTGAATTACAGGTCCCATCCTCCCTCACCATTGGGCAGGCAAGATGACATTGATGGGAAATGGAGTCCAATAACATCTGGAGGCTACTGGTTCCCTAGCCCTGGCGTGAAAAATGGAAAAGGGGGCCACAAGGTCAAGACCGCTCCAGTTTTCAGTGTGCCACTTCCTGCATCTTCTGTTCCAGAACTAAGGGGGGTTGCAGACTGCCAGAAATAGTGCAAATTGAGTCCACTTTTAGGGTTAGGGTTAGGGAATCATGGGAATTGGTTTTTTTTCTGAGACATTGAGCCTTCTCTGTCAGAGAGCTCTGGTGCCACAATAAAATACAGTTCCCATGATTCCCTAACCCTAACCCTAACCCTAAAAGTGGACTCAGTTTGCACTATTTCTGGCAGTCTGCAACCCCCCCCCAAGTGTAGTTCCAGGTCTCCTCAAGAGCTCTTTCAGCACTCAACACCGGCAAAAACCACTGCTATAAGATAAGCTTTATTGGTGATAAATGAAGGTGGTATATAGCAGAGAAGGATTCCAGCCCTTTTGCTGATGAGGTCAAGTATTTTTTAAAATGTAAATTGTTAATCACCCTGAATTCTAACAAGGAAGTGTGTGACATAATTAAATAAATAAACAAGCAAGGACTGTCCACAGGGCTATACCAGTCACCTATAATCCATTCAAATTCTCACTTCTCCCCCAGAAATGCAGGAACAGCAGAGCATGCCTGCCTTGCTGGATCTTCAGGTAGCTAGCAAACTGCCTGACTAACTACAAGTCTAACTACTTTGGAGGAAGTGTAAACTTATGCAAGCCCCTGCTCCGATAAGTGAGCTAGGAAAGCTTTGATATAATCTCTTTTCAAACTGCTTCATTACATAAGTAACAGTTCCCCTAAAATCCTAAGGGCTAGTGCAAAGCTTTCTTTAGGACCCTTCCCACTATATTTTTATAGTACTGGGATTCCACTTTAATTGCCATGGTTGCATCTTGTAAAAGCTTGGGATTTGTAGTTTCTCAAACTACAAACTCCAGGAGTCCACAGGATACTGCCATGGCAATTAAAGTGGAATAATAATGCTACAATTCTCTAGTGTGAAAGGGCTCTAAACCACAAAAATAGGACAATGGCTTATCCCTCTTGGATCATACTTCCAATGGACCAACTTCTTTGTTCCCTCAAAGCATCTTTTCACTGTTGTTGGGCCTCAAGTTCTATCATTCTCCATGGTTTAAGAAAAATAAGACAAAGGGGGCTTTTTATATAGATAAATGATGGAGAGCCTTTTTCAACCTGCCAAATTCTGTTTCAGATTAACTGTGTGTGTGTGTGTGTGTGTGTGTGTGTGTGTGTGTATGGATGGAGAGGTTCTTTCATGGGACCAAATGCAAAAGGCAGAGACAAAAATACCAGTAGTTTAGAAGAATAAACTTCCTCCTAGCAACTTAACCTAAGGAGAAGCATTTCCACCTTACAGAATGAGGGGGGAACATACTAAAGGTGGGAAACTTGCAAATGATTTCATAAGGAACAGTGTGTAGCCCCCTGGACTATGTTTTGCACACTATGTTTTCTTGCTCCAATTCTTTTCTGGACTTCATACAGAAAGCATGTTTTTTTCTACTGACAATTGACGGAAGGTTTTAAGAAAGGTATCAAATTGAGAGGAATACATGAACAAAAACAACAATTAGATGAAATTTTGGAAGCAGGAAATAAACAAATAATCTCTAAATTTTATAAGTTATTGTTCTAATGGGAATTAGAAGAAGAAACCATGAAAGAAATTATGATAAGTTGGGCAAAGAATCTGGGCCACTCTATACAATTAGACTAATGGATAAAAACTTGGACCAAGAATATAAAATTTACAAATTGTAATGATCAGAGGGAGAACTTCTACAAAATGTTCTACAAATGGCACTTAACACCAGTAACATTGGCAAAAATGTATCCAAATACCAAGAATAATTGCTGGGGATGTGGGAACAAAAATGCCACATTTATCATATGTGGTGGCATTGTCCAAAAGCAAAAGAATTTTGGAAAAATATCCACTCAAAGATAACAGAGATATTAATCAAGTGCCTTGCACAGATATCTTTGCTGAATATGATAGACTCCCTGGAGAAAAGAATAGAAAAGAATTTTGGGAAAATTATATCATATATGGTCACTGCTGCCAGGATAATATTTGCGAGAAAATTGAAAGTTAAGGACATTCCAACAATTAATGAATGGTTATTAAAATTAACAGAAATGGCTGAAATGGAGAAGATTACTACATTGCTTAAAGATAAGACCATTGATAGATTTAAAGTAGAATGGAATTGTATGTTACCCTTTTGGAGAGTGAAATGGGAGAATTTAATGATAATAAGCTTTGGTGATTAAAACAAGTACTAGATGAGAAACTTGAAGACAAATAGATTATAAGCAGAAAAGTATGGTGATATACAATTGTAGAGAAGGATCAAAAATTTTGGACAAAAATATTGGAAGTTAGGGAAGATAGAGAAACTATAGAAGTTAATTTCTTCAGCAATTTCTTCAGCAATGTGTAAATATTATGTTGGAGTATTGAAGGTAACAAAAAAAAAGAGAAATAGATTTGGTCTTGGAAATAGGAGGGTAGTTATTATATAGTAAGAACCCAGAAGTGATAGGAATAGGAAGTATTTATTTTTAAAATATAAGAAAATAAGGTATGTATTGTATTGTAATGTATTGTAATTTTTATGTCTAATACTGTATCTTTTCTCTCATTATTT
Source organism: Phrynosoma blainvillii (assembly GCA_026167975.1). Classification (NCBI taxonomy): domain Eukaryota; kingdom Metazoa; phylum Chordata; class Lepidosauria; order Squamata; family Phrynosomatidae; genus Phrynosoma; species Phrynosoma blainvillii. The sequence continues at coordinate 369,091,809 of JANUYF010000002.1, forward strand.
ACTTATTATTTATGTCAGTATGTTTTAATTTTTCTTGTGTTTGTTTATTTGTCTTTTTTCTGGTTTGTCTTTAGTTCTCTGTTTTTGTTTGATTGGTTATTGTGTATTGCACCCTTTGTTTTCTCTTTGCTGTATATATACAGAACTCAAGTACTATCCCCAGATATAACTGCTAACCAATGTTAGGGTAAAGCAACAACTATCAAGAAGCTTGACTCTACAATGTATGGGGATGGTTAAAATAGATGGTTGTGGTATGTAATAGGAAGGTATACAAAAATAAAAAAAATTGTAATGGAAAGAAGAAGAAAAAGTGGGTAAGAGGGTGGTACATAGATGATGTTGGTAATATGGAAGGAGTGTCATAGGAGAAAGATAATAAAAAGGATATAAAGGAAGTAGGAGAGTAGTGGGTATGAGAAGAATTTATTGTTGTATTGCACTTTTTACTGTAAGCCGCCCCAATTGATCTCAAAGGGGCGGGGTATAAATAAATTTTATTATTATTATTATTATTATTATTATTATTATTATTATTAAGAAAGAAGAAAAGAAAAGAATATTAAAAAAGAAGAATGAAGAAAGATGGAACCAGATGGAACATGTACAATGTACAATGGACAGAGTCAAAGAAGAGTCAAAGAAGGGCCTAAGCAGATGGGCGGCCATGGGCCACCCCAGAAAGCTGCAGATTGGGGCCGAGGTAGCTGCACTCCTCAGCCCCAATCCACAGCTTCTCAGGCCCTGGAAGGAGCGCTAAAATAGCGCTCCTTCTGCAAGACACCGAAGGTGCGCTGCAAGAGGCCTTGGTGCACCTTCGGCGTCTCTTCCGCCGCAGCGTGTGCGGACACTGCGGCGGAAGTACGTCGTCGGAGCGCCGGTCGTGTGAAGCAACGGGCGCTCCGAGGACATGTTCGGGAAGGGGTTGGGGTGCCCAGCGTGAGGCTGCCCCTCCCCTTCCTTGCCTCGAAGACGGCGCAAAGTGCCCTCTGCTTAGGCCCTAAGTGAAACTCTGGGAAAGGGAAGGGAGATCCTGCTCTAATGAAATATTATGTTAAAAGATTAACAAAGTACTATGTTAAGGTCTAACACAGGGTTTATATATACCATTGTGAATCTCTATGTGTTAAATGTTTTTTAAAAAATATTTCAATAAATGTATTATTATATTTTTTTTAACAAACCCAGAGAGCCAGACTGGGATCTTGGGATGACCAGGTTCAGCTGCAGGGCTGGAAGTCCCTCACTCTTGGTGTAAAATATGGATATATTGTTTGTGAAGCAGAGTTGTTTGTGAAGCACAAGAAAGCTTACCCTTTTTACCACATCTTCGGTGTGATGGATATCACTGGCTGCATCACGGATGGCTTTCTCGGCAGCACTTTGGGCCCGTTTGGCATCATCAAGAGCCTTCTTCACGGCTTGAGCTGCATTCTTTACACCCTCTGCTCGAGCACTGGAGAGAGAAGATTTGTTCTTGTATAAATACAGCCATTTACCCTCACCAAATCTGCAGCACTAACATTAAGATGACCTGTTTATCAAGGCTACAGGTCTATTAACAGCCTTTTACTAGTTTCACTCAGTAGCTTTACCCAGTATAGCTCCAGATATAGTTGCAATGTATCTTGCATTATTGGATATGAGAAAGATACAACACCAAACATTCATTTCTCTTGTGTTCTGCCTTCTTGAGCATCTGGCTGGCCACAGCTGGCATCTCAGGTGGGATGGACTTCTTACCTATTGTAGAAAGGCATCTCATCTAAAACATGTGTGTTTCTCTCCTACTGTAGGTATTATACTCATCTCACATGCCTATGAGAAAAATGCAGCCTCTTAGCCACATATGGCCTCAACATTGTGGGAGGGGGATTGGTTGTTAGCCCATGCCAATGACCCCTCCCTGACCAATCTGCAATAAGGCTGGCTTTTCTGCTCCTGGAAGACTCCAGGAGTGGTTGTTTTTGTGTAGAAATTGGTTGGGGGCACAAGCTACCCAAAGCTGCCAAAATCAAAACCACCAGAGAAAGACTACAGGCATATGAAATTTTTCAATTTTCCCATTTTTTTTTAATTTTTTTTTTAGGACTAGTGCAGTCTGAAGCAGTAAAGCCTAGTGCAGCCTGATTTTCAGCTCTTGGAGGCTGAAAATTAATTCCCTGGACCTCCCACAGCTGCCCACCGTTATTATACACAAAAGATGCCATGGAGGATACCAAATTGGAATTGTGATTTCCTCTAACTGGCAGCAGCAATTATGGGTTTCAGACAGGATTTCCCCTCTGCAACCCAGGACCTTCAGCATGCAAAGCACACATTTTTCCAATTGAGCTACAGCATCGGACTGCTATCAATACTAGAGGATAGCTGCTTCATATGGCCAAGCGCTGAGAAATTCATTCTTGAACTAACACGATTTTAGTTGCGTGGCTAGGAAAGAAACGTTGCCTCCATCTTCAAAAAGGGAAAAAAAGAGGATCCCAATAATTATTGTCCAGTTAGTCTGACATCAATACCAGGAAAGATTCTGGAGCAGATCATTAAACAGAGAGTCTGTGAACACCTGGAAGGTAATTCCATAATCACAAAAAGTCAACATGGGTTTCAGAGAAACAAGTCATGCCAGATAAATCTGATCTCTTTTTTTGATAAAATTACCAGCTTGGTAAATGAAGGGAATGTGGTGGATATAGTATATCTTGATTTCAATAAGGCCTTTGACAAAGTTCCCCATGACATTCTTGCAAACAAGCTGGTAAAATGTGGGCTAGACAAAGTAACTGTTACATGGATTTGTATTTGGTTGACTGGCTAAACCCAAAGGGTGCTCAGCAATGGCTCCTTTTCAACCTGGAAAGAAGTGACCAGTGGGGTGCCACAGGGCTCTGTCCTGGGCCCAGTGCTATTCAACATCTTTATCAATGACTTGGATGACAGTATTGGGGGCATAGTTATCAAATTTGCAGACGACACCAAATTAAGAGGAGTAGCTAATACCCCAGAGGACAGGATCAAAATTCAAAATGACCAGAACAGAATAGAAAGCTGGGCCAAAGCTAACAAAATGAAATTCAACATGGAGAAATGTAAGGTACTGCACTTAGGGCAGAAAAATGAAAAGCACAGATATACGATGGGGGACACCTGGCTGAATGAGACTACGTGTGAAAGGGATCTAGGAATCCAGGTAGACCACAAGTTGAACATGAGTCAACAGTGTGATGCAGCAGCTAAAAAGGCCAATGCAATTTTAGGCTGCATCAATAGAAGAATAGTGTCTAGATCAAGAGAAGTAAGAGTGCCACTCTATTCTGCTTTGGTCAGGCCTCCCCTGGAATACTGTGTCCAGTTCTGGGCACCACAATTCAAAAAGGATGTGGAGAAACTGGAGTGTGTCCAAAGGAGGGCAACTAAAATGGTGATGGGTCTGGAAACCAAGCCCTATGAGGAACAACTTAGGGAATTGGGGATGTTTAGCCTGGAGAAGAGAAGGTTAAGAGATGATATGATAGCATTGTTTAAATATTTGAAAGGATGTCATACTGAGGAGGGAACAAGCTTGTTTTCTGCTGCTTCAGAGACTAGGACCCGTAACAATGGGTGCAAGCTCCAGGAAAAGACATTCCACCTCAACATTAGGAGGAACCTCCTGACAGTGAGAGCTGTTCGACAGTGGAACACACTCCCTTGGAAAGTGGTGCAGTCTCCTTCCTTGGAGGTCTTTAAACAGAGGCTGGATGGCCATCTGTCGGAGATGCTTTAATTGGGAGTTCCTGCATGGCAGGGGGTTGGACTGGATGGCCCTTGTGGTCTCTTCCAATTCTATAATTCTGTGATTCTATGACCTCTGACTGAAACCCTGGAAAGTCACTACTAGTAAAAACCAAGATTCCTGGACTTGTTCAATCTGTGACGCCTGATAAGGAAGTTTCCTACATCCATAGTGTACTCACTTCTTTACTGGAAAAAGATTTCTTGTCCAGCTGTTTCCATTCATAGAAGTGTTTTCTCCATGTCAAGAAAGTTACTCTTTTAGTCTGCAGTTTTCAGAATCCCTCAGGTACCATCACCACTAGCCCGTCTGGCTATGGTATTTTGGAAACTGTGGTCCCAAAAAATAACTTTTCCTACTGTATTCACATCAATCCAAGGCAGAGTCTCCTTGAACTTAAAACAATTGTACTGGAGTTCAGATGGTGAGTCCACTCAGACAGCGGCCACTCCACAGGTCTTCTCCAGGATTACAGAGGCACTTGGCAGTTCAGGACTGTGGGGTCCAAAGTAAGCTTTCTTTGGCCTCTCACCCACCGGATATGCTGGACTCTAAATCCTATCATCTTCAGCTGGCATGGCCAATGGGATACGAGATATGATACAATTCATCTACAGCTTGCTAGATTGGGGTAGACTCTTAGTCCTTCCTTTCACTTTCCTGAACAGTGTGCTGCCACTTATGAGGAAAATATGGTTTTACAGGATCAGTCTCCCTTATCCAAAATGCTTGGGATCAGAAGTATTTATTTATTTATTTAATTTCTACTCCACCTTTCTCCACAAAGGGACCCAAGGCAGTTCACAAATAAAATTCTAAAAAACAATTATCACAATAAAAAAATTAGAAACATCAGCTAAAAACAATATCAAATGCAAACATTAAAACCACAATACCCATATAAAATCTATCCCATAATTTCAGAGGTTGGAATATTTACATATACCTAATGAGATATCTTGGGGATGGGATCCAAGCTTAAACGTGAAATTAATTTATGTTTTTTATACAACTTATAAACATACCCTGAAGGTAATTGTATACACAATGTTTTTAATAATGCTGTGCATGAAACAAAGTTTCTATACACAGACTTATCAGAAAGCAGAGGTGTCAATATCTCAGCCACTCATGTTGACAATTTTGGATTTTGGAATTCCAGATAAGGGATACTCAACCTATACTAACAAAAGGTTCAGCCCAGTTGTGTCTTGCCTTTGTCAGAATAGTGTGCCCTTCTTCTCCTGCTCCCTCACATACTTACTTGGCACGGCGTGCATCCTGCAGCAGTTGCCCTGCCACGCGGACATCCCCGGCAGTTTGGTCCAAGATGGCATCCACATTGGCCAGGCTGCTGACACGCTCCTTGATCTGCTCAGCAAGATGGTGGATTTGAGCAGGGGATGCTGGGATGGAGAGTTCCAGCACACGAGAAGCTACTAGGGCAATGCTGTCAGGATCAGCCCCCTCAACTGTGTGAAGAAAGGGTCATTAGTGCTTGGAATGAGTAGAATAACAGCCACCCTCCCTTCTGCCCCAGACCATCCAGAAGACCCCGAAATATGCTTCTGTCTCCTGTTTCATGAATATCTCCAAAAGTCTTACACTATCTACTGCTACCCAACAAATCATGAAAATGTTTTCTCACTCAGATAAGAATTGTATTTTTAAAATAAGCTTCTTTAGGAGCATTGCTGAGAAACAAAGCTTTAAAAGAACCCAAGATGAAAATACGAACAAAAAATAAAGAGCATGCTGCTAAAGTAGGACACTGTCCATTCTTGGGACAAATCTCTCCTTCATCAATGAAGAGAACAGGGCCAGTTTCTCCTTAGAAATCGGGGCAGAGACCTCTGGGTTCCTGCACAACCTCTATCTATAAAGAGGTTGCAAGGGTGAATGGAAGATGACAAGGGCCACACGCATACACACTACTCTTCTACCATCTCAGCATACAAGAATAGATGGAATAACTGAATGGATGGATGGGATGGGATCACTGAATCAGAGGAGGTAAAAGCCTCCTCTCAAATTTAGAAATTCCAGCTAGGTTTGCTGTTTCCCTGCTGCTATTAATGGCAGAAATGTCAGTCTCGTCTGAATTGAGATTGTGAGATGGAGAAAGATTACAGTTTTGAGATTGGAGAGAGATTTCTAAACAAAGGCTGGATTGGACTAGTTCAGGTGGGATTGGAGGAAATCTCAAAAGCATTTGGACCAGCATCAGGCATTCTGCAAGAAAGGACCAAGCAAAACTGCCAGTCACCCTGGAGAGACCAGTTGTTGTTGTTGCTATTGTTGTGTGCATGCCTTTAAGTGTTTCCAACTTATGGTGGCTCTAAGATTTATCCTGACCGTAGCATTTGAGTTTTTTGGTGTGGAATATGGGTTGCTCTGGAGGTGCTAAAATCAAGAGGTTTTGTTGTTGTTCTTAAAAACATCCTTGACTCAAATAATCCATGCTGACATGCTTAAGAAGTATGCAATCTGTTATCAATTCTACGTACTGTATGATGTAGCAATGTATGTATTTTTTGTTTTTAAAACTTGTTTTATAAATTTGGGAAGGGGACAATATTTTCTTCAGTGTCTTAAACCGTGTATAGAATATTTTACATGATCTCCCTAGACAGAGACTCCTTTTCTGGATTGGTGCTGCGTTAGGAAAATGAGGACAGTGTATAGATTTAATTAATAAAAGAATGTAAAAAGTATGACTGTCTGATTCTAAACTTACGATTCAGGAACCCCTTGATTTGCTGGATGAGATCTCGCAGCTCCTTGTTAGAACGCTCCAGCCGGGCTTTGGTGGCATTGGCATTGTCCAAAGCCGCTTGTGCTCTCTGCTTCGCCTGGCCTGCCTGGACCTTAGCTTCAGTCACCTGCCAACAAGACAGCAGATGCCCAGGTGAGCCAGCAGGGGGCAGCAGATACACAAGAATTTAGGGAATATGAACACTAGAAATACACATACACAATACACACACACACACACACACAATATGTAGGCCTGTGACTCTAACATTGTCATTTTTTTCTTTATTCTGTATCCTGATTTTTAACACCCTCATTGGATGAAGCCAGTGGAGCTTTGGAAGCTTGCATCATGTTCTTTGTGCATTTGTTTTGTGGATTTTGGATGTTATTGCACCAGGAATACAGTCATTCATTCATTGACTGCCTTGAAAATACTCTCCTGACATATATGATGTGCATCACACCATAATAGCAAGTAGCAAGTACATTGCTATACCACTTATCAGTGTACTTAAGCCCTCCCTAAGTGGTTTACAATGTGTAAGCTAATTGCCCCCAACAAGCTGGGTACTCATTTTAGCAACCTCAGAAGGATGCAAGGCTGAGTCAGCCCTGAGCCCCTGGCTGGTACTGAACTCACAACCTTGTGGTTTGTGAGTGAATGGCTGCAGTAAAGGCATTTAACCACTGCGCCACCAGGATTCCTGGTGGACACTTCCGATGGAACATAATTTGCAAAATATTTCCTGCATCTTACCCTGCTTCACTGAAGTAGACGTAAGTCTATGAAAGCTTATGCTACAACTTCTTTTGCTCAGTTAGTCTCAAAGGTGCTACAGGATCCCTTTGTATACTGATGTTTCAGAATAACATGGCTATGTCTCTGAATTCTACCCAGGTCCTGCTGTTATCCTCATAGGTTACCTGACGAAGCAGGATATCCACATCCGCTACAGCACGGCGAAGCTCTCCTTCAGCATGGCGGGCCCGGTCCAAGGCGTTATCAGCTGTGGCCACGGCCCCATTGCAGTTGAGCCCCCCGCAGTGACGCCTGCCATCTTCATCACGGCAACCAGCCCCTCCACAGGGGCTGCTGGAGCAGGGGGCATCCCCTGGGGCCCCACATACCTAGGAGAAGTAGCAAGGCAGAGAACTACTGAATCATACAGTTAGAGGAGACCACAAGGAGCTTCCAGTCCAACCCCCTTTCTGCCATGCAGCAATACACAATCAAAGCATCCCCTGTGTCAGATGGTCATCCAGCCTCTGTTTAAAATCCTCCAAAGAAAGAGACTTCGCCACTTTCCCAGGGAGTGTGTTCCACTGTCAAACAGCTCTTAATGTCAGGAAGTTCCTCTTAATGTTGAGATGGAATCTCTTTTCTTGTAGTTTCCATTGCTCTGTGTCCTATGCTCCATCCTCAATGTGACACCCCTTCAAATACTTAAACAGGGCTATCATATCACCTCATAACCTTCTCCTCCCCAGGCTAAACATACCCAGCTCCCTAAGTCTCTCCTCGTAAGGGCACGGTTTCCAGACCCTTCACCGTTTTGGTCATCCTCCTTTGGATATGCTCAGCTTCTCAATATCCTTTTTTGAATTGTGGTGCCCAGAACTGGACCCAGTATTCCAGATGAGGCCTGACCAAAGCAGAAGAATGGTACTATTACTTCCCTTGATCTAGACACTATACTTCTATTGATGCAGCCTAGAATTGCACTGGCCTCTTTAGCTGCCACATCACACTGTTGATTCATGTTCAATTTGTGGTAAACTAGGATTCCTAGATCCCTTTCACATGTAGTCTTGTCAAGCCAGGTGTCCCCATCCTATATCTATGCATTTCATTTTTTTCTGCCTAAGTGCAGTACCTTATATTTCTCCCCGTTGAAGCTCATTTTGTTAGTTTTGGCCCAGCTTTCTAATCTATTCAGGTCATTTTGAATTTTCATCCTGTCTTCTGGGGTATTAGCTGTTCCTCCTAATTTGGTGTCATCTGCAAATTTGAGAAGCATGCCCCCTATTCTTTCATCCAAGTCATTGATAAAGACGTTGAATAGCACTGGGCCCAGGACAGAACCTTGTGGCACCCCACTGGTCACTTCTCTTCAGGATGAAGAGGAGCCATTGCTGAGCAGCCTTTGGGTTCAGCTGGTCAACCAATTACAAATTCACCTAACAGTTGCAATGTCTAACCCACATTTTACTAGCTTGTTTCATGCTACAGTCCATGTCACTTCTGATTTCCCACCAATGATGGACACTCCATCTCTGGAGGGTTTTAAGCACAAGTTAGATGGGCACCTTTTAGAAGTGGAGTAATGGTGTCTTCCTGCATGACGGGGGATTGGACTGGATGGCCCTTAGGGTCACTTCCACCTCTAGGATTCTATGATTCTGTGACTATTGTTTTAATAAATAATAAAAAAATTATTTATACCCCGCCCCTCTGTCAAACAATCGGGGCAGCTTACAACAATTAAAATTCCATACAATATCACCTATCTCAAAAATACACTCTAAAATCCCGGAACCCACCCACCCCTTAAAAAAGTATTAAACCAGATATCCATTAAAACAACTTAAAATAAAACATCAGAAGTAAAATAAACAGACTAGAACAAATAGTAAACAAGCAAGGGCAGCAACAAGAGAAAATGGGAAAGGTAGAAATGAATAGACTCCTGAGGCCGGGAATTCTAGTCAGGAAAAGCATGCCGAAAGAGATTCATCTTCACAGCCTTTTTGAAGCTGCTTAAACTTGTAATCTGACAGATCTCGTCCGGCAGGCCATTCCATAGTCTGGGAGCGGTTACTGAAAAGGCCCTCTGGGAGGTTGCAGACAGCCTAGTTATCATTGGTTGTAGCAAATTCCTCCCAGAGGACCGGAGTGCGCAGGGAGGATTGCATGGAAGGAGGCGGTCCCGAAGATAGGTTGGACCCAAGCCATTTAGGGCTTTAAAGGTCATAACCAACACCTTGTACTGGTCCCAGAAACTAATAGGCAGCCAGTGAAGAGACTTCAATACCGGTCTCTCCTAGATGTCCCCGAGACCACTCTGGCTGCCATGTTCTGTACCAACTGAAGTTTCCAGACCAAGCACGAGGGTAGCCCCATGTAGTGCACATTACAGAAATCCAGACGAGAGGTTACCGGTGCGTGCACCACAGTCTCAAGGTCCCTTACTTCCAGGAAAGGATGCAGCTGGCGTATCAGCCGAAACTGGTAACAGGAGCTCCTGACCGTCACACTTACCTGATTAGTCATCAGGAGCGATGAATCCAGAAGCATCCCCAGACTGCGAACACAGTCCTTCACGGAGAGTGTGACCCCATCCAGGACTGGAGGTTGCAACCCAATTCCAAGTCTTTCAAGTCTACTTCCCAAGTTGAGCTGGCCTTTCCCTCCACCAAGACAGCCTGTTTACATCAGAACTGAGCAAGCATTGGGCCTGCAGAGGCCAGTTCCTTCCTTCCTCCAAGGTTCATTATTGGGCTGCACCCCAACCCCATTCAAAATTGAAGCAGCTGGAGGTCCACTTCTAGTTTCATAAAAGCCCCATTTGGGAGCAAAGTAAGGCATGGGAAGCCTGTGCCCTGTTTTAAAAGAGAAATCTCACTCCTAGAGACTTCAGTAGCAGCAAGGTTTTAAAAAAATTCTAGTGAAGGTTGCAATCAGGCCCAGAGCCCCACATGTGGCTTATGTGATGCTGCCCCCACTTCAAAAGTTCTTTATCTTGACTTGATTTGTTGTTGTTGTGTACTGTCAAGTAATTTCTGGCGTATGGCAAGCCTAAAGTGAACCTATTATGGGGTTACATGTCAGAACCTATCATGGGGTTTACTTGGCTCCTGTCTTTCTCTGAGGTTGAGAGAGTGTGACTTGCCCAAAGTCATCCAGTGGGTTTCCATGGCTGAGTGGGGATTTGAACCACACTGTCTTCATTGTTCTTGCTTGATCCAGATAGGGTTCACTCTAACATTATGTGGCCTCTGGATAACTCCCACAATCTTTGATTCCCTAAGAAAATGTTCCCTACTCTCCACCATTTTCCATGATGCTCCATTCTCATACTAGTGCTTTTTCAGCTCCGTGATCCCTCTGGATGTCGTCCCCCCCCCCCCCCAGTTTCACCCACCTTCTCATTGATCTGGTGCAGGCTCAGCCCTCCAACACGGGTCGAGAGGTCAGTCAAGCCTCTCCGGTTGGCTGCGTTCTGCCGGTTGAAAGCATCTCTCCGTGTTGTCATCAGCTGTTCTGTGCGACGTCGGGTAGCCACTGACTGGCTGACAGGGCTGGGCACTACCAAGCTGGAGGTGTTGGCCAAGTGCTCTGCTTCTCGTGATTGCGCAAAGGATTGGCGGACACTGTCATAGGCACCTGGCGAGGAGGGAAACCTAGTTCAAGCAGGGGTATCAGAGGATTGTGCTGGCAATAGGGCCTCTAAATGTTTCTTCCTATTGGCCTATGGAAAAATCTCACTCACAACTGATCACTTCCAAAATCCCCTTTGGAATCCCAATAACTCCCCATGCTTGGGCTCAACTGATGAATGCACATACATAGAGTTTAAGAATCATAGAGTTGGAAGAGACCACAAGGGCCAATCCAACCCCCTGCCATGCAGGAAGGAACACACTGAGCTGCATTTGAATCAGGTTCTTCCTGCTCACAGTTCATGCTCTTATGAACAACACCTGAAGTAGGTAACTACCACAAGTGGGGAGTAAGCATCTGCCCATTAAGATTATGGAGGGGTCTACTTCCCAGTCATATCCCACTCTCAAATTTTATAGTAAACTGAGTGGATATGGGGTATTAAGGCAAGGCAGAAAGAAATCCTAATGAAAGATCACATGACAGGGATAGTCAAATGTTAGAAAATACCCTACATCAGCCCCATCCCTCAATGGTAAGGAATGATGCGAGCTAGAGTCCAAAAATACCTAGGGAACCACACTTTGCTTATCCTTGGAACAGGATATGACAGGAAAAGACATGAAGCCTGTTCACACTACACAGTTATAGCGGTATGATTTCATTTTCACTGCCATTGTAACACCCTGTGAAATACTGGGATTTGTTCTTTGGGGATGTCCTAGTGTTCTCCGGTTTGGAATTCTAAGTACTCCCTTTTAAACTGCAGATCACAGGATTCCAAGGATGCAGCCATAGCAGTTATTGTGGAATCATTGTGCCATAATTGTGAAGTGTGAAAAAAGGCTCCAGTGTTCTAATGCCCACTTAGCCAAGAAGCTGACTGACTGTCATTAGAAAAGTATTTCTCTCTTGGGAGAGAGAAGATAAAATAAAGGATAATGAGAAGGTCCAAAACACACTGCAGAAATAATACAGTTTGAGACCACTTTAACTGCCCTGGCTCAATGCTAGGGAATTCTGTGAACTGTAATTTTGTGAACTCTGGTGTCACAATAAACTACAATTCCCAGGATTCCCTAGCACTGAGCCAAGGCAATTCAAATGGCCTCGAACTGGATTATTTCCGCAGTGTGTTTTGGACTTGAGCGCAATTTAAAAAAAGGAATATATAAATAAAAGGTAAGCAAATTAATGGAGTCAAGTTTTTTGTGTTGCTATGGCCTCAGGCTGAAAGCATATAGTGGGCACTTACCCAAGACATTGGCATTCATAAGGGAATCAAGCTGACGCGCCAGGTCTTCCAGACTGAGGTTGAGGCCACGAGCACCACGCTCCAGTGTGCCCAGGACATGATTGGCATTGAAGTTCTTGTCCTGGGTGGCTGTCAGAAATCCTTCTAGGCGAGTCAGTGTTTCTGTTACATCAGCTATCTCCTGCCTGAGAAGAGGGCACAAGTTAGAAGAAATTAAATGTACCAGCTCTGGGAAGGCTCATTTATTGCTGCTACTCCTCCTCCTCCCCCTTAAGAAATGGGACAGACAGATTACCACTAGGGATATAACCTTTAATCAGGAGTGCAAAGCGTACCTACAGTGCCTTTGAGACCAACAGTGCGAAATAAATTGTTTTGCACAGTCTCAAAAGCAGCTACAAGATCCCTTTGCACACTCATTGTCCAGACTAACACGGCTAGGTCTCTGAATTAAATCACGAGTGTGCAACTACACCAGAAACCAGAGACAAGATTCACACACACACACACACACACACACACACACACACATGATTGGATGCAGAAAAATGCATTCTGGGAAACCTGGAAGTGATTGTGACATCACTTCTATTTGGGCTGGAAATCTGACAATTTCTGTTTTGGGAGTATTTTCAGTAGTTGACCCAAAACACCATATTTTTGTGGTGACTTGAGTAATTTTCAGGTGATTTTTTTCACCCCATTCCCATTTAAAAATGTTTGTAGGTCTCCAGGAGTTTAGAGCTGCCCTGGGAGACCACAGAACAGGGGCTGTAGGGCCACATCTGGCCCACATGGACCATACATCCTACACACCTACTTTAAATTGATCAGAACCTGGAATGGCTTATAATCCCCCAAATTGTCCAACTACTGTGTTGGCTGTGGAATTCCAGGAGCTGTTGTCCAAAAAAAGTAACTGTTCCAGGCCCTGGCATTGATTACAGAGAACTGTAGCTCAGCAGGAGAGAGTCGCCTCTTGATTCAGTTTCCAACATGTACAACAAGAAGGAGAGGAGATGAGAATGAGAAAGATTCTCTATCCGAGACCTAGGATTGTTGGAGCCAATCAGCCAGACCAAAGCTTGGATAAGGTACCAGTTATGCAGGCCAAAAGATTTGTAGTTGTAGTCAAAAAAAAAGAATTTTCCAAGTTCTGAAATGGACAAACAACTTGATCTGTTATTAGGCAACTTCCTATTGTCCAGTGTTCCCTCTCTGCACAAAGGCAGAGAAGGCAGACAATCACATCATGTTAGACAATCATAGATGAAACAGGAGGCAATCTCTCATGTTTGAGTATTTGAACAATGAAGATACATCAACTTCTTGCAATGTGGAGGTTCCACTTCCATTTAGGTGAGCATGTAGCTGCTATAGATCTTGTAGCACCTCTGAGACTAACTGAAAGAAAGAAGTTGGAAACATGAGCTGGCATTTGAGAGGTAGAGTCAAGTCTATGAAAGCTCATGCTGCCAACTTCTTTCTTTCAGTTAGTCTCAAAGGTGCTACAAGATCTCTCTACATCAGGGGTAGTAGGCAACCTTTTTGAGCAGGGGGCCGGGTTGCTGTCCCTCAGACAATTGGGGGGCCAAAGCACCATAAACAAACAAACAAACTATATATATATATATATATATATATATATATATATATATATATAAAATAAAAAAATTAAAAAATATGCATGCACACTCTCTCAGCCCCAGAAAAGCCATGGCAAAACCCCTGTGGAGATTTTGCCAAGAAAAACCCAAGAACAAGTATTAACAACAATGATCAATATCATCATGGCCGGCGGCGGTGGGGGGCGGCGGCGATGGCAGGACCAGCCTGATTCTACAGACTAACATAGCTATATCTTTGAATTCTACGATTTGCTACCTCTGCCTGAAAGTGGCTCTGCAAAGTCTCACACAGAGGAACCTTTTCTCAACACTATTGATGTTGTGTGCCTTCAAGTAATTTCTGACTTATAGAAACACTAAAGTGAGCCTATCATGGGATTTTCTTGGTAAGTTTTATTCAAAGGAGGTTTGCCATTGCCTTCCCCTGAGGCTAAGAGTGTGTGGCTTGCCCAAGGTCACCCTGTGGGTTTCACGGCCAAGTGGAGGAGAATCAAACCCTGGTCTCCAGTGTCACAGTCCAACACTCAAACCACTACGCTGTGCTGGTTCTCTTCCTCAACACTAATGTTTGATATTTCTACCTGATCATGCCAGGGAGTGAATTCTGTATACAAAACCTGAGCTCTATCACCAAGCCGCAATCCCTGTCCAAGAAAGTGCCTCTTATTCTGCCTATGCTCTGCTTCTAGGCTCCAGCCTAATCCATCCCCAATGACTGTTTCCATAGTCCTAAAACTACTCTTTACTCACCGCAGCTCATCCATGCCATGTAAGAGGTGAGTGATGGCACCAGCAGTGGCATTGCGGGCATTGACAATGGCCTGGGCAGCACTCAGCTTCTCCTGCAGTCGCCGGAAGGCACCCTCAAAAGCACCGGTGAGGCCTGTCTGTTGAAGATGTTGGGCACGCTGGGCCAGGGTGCGAGTGCGGCTTGCCAGATCCTGCACAATGCGATCCCAGTCCCCAAAGCACTCATGGCATGGCTGGCAGGCAGGGAATTCACCAGCAAACCCACGGGAACACTGATCACACCGCACACCTGACACGCCTGGGCGGCAAGAGCAATGCCCGGTGATGCGGTGACATTGTGGCTTCTCGATCCCACGAGGATCACAGTCACAGGCTGTCCACAACACAGATTTAGTAAATTATTATTATTATCATTACTACTACTACTACTACTACTACTTACCTGCCTTTCCCTATGGATTGAGTTGGGGAACAACAGATTAAAACACAGCAACATATCGCCAGTTAATAAACACAGAACACCAGTTAAAAAACCAATGCATATTAAAAACACTCAGTCCATAATTTAAAACTCATAACATAAAAATCATTTGGAAAGGCCTGCTGGAAGAGACTGGTCTTTGCTGCTGTTTTAAACTCAGATAACATATCCAGCTGTCAAATCTCTTCTGGCAGATCATTCCACAGTTTGGGGGCAGTTGAAGAAAATATCATTTGGGTGACAACTGCTACCCTAGTCCTGGCTGACTACAGTAAATGTCCCCCAGAGGACCTGAGTGTACAGGGCAGATTATATGGGAGAACATGATCCCGTAGGCAACCTGAGTATGATTGCTAATAACAGAGTCCTTAGAGGTCTCTCATTCACAGGGGTGCCATCAATCAAAACCGATCTGACAGCAAATAACAACAATGGTACTTTAAGAGATACAAAAATGGGATCACAGGCTTTTGTGCAACAATCTGTGAAAAGCACTGAGTGGGTGGGTGGGGAACCTACTGTAGTCACTCCACCTGTCCAATCTTACAGCTTCCAGAAAAAGAGGGGAGGGGATATGTTACAAGCTGTTTCTGCGCAGAACACACTTCTTTCTCTACTTTGTTGAGATGCCCCTGGACTGCTCCATACTCTCCAACTATCCCAATTGGCAGCGACAGTCCTGATTAATCCTCTGTTCTCCTACATTTTCAGCTGCTTTTAAAATGTCCCAGTTTCCCTCTCCTTCTCCCACTTTCTCCCTTTGTCTTGGTTTCTGCAAACTAAGTTCAAAGCACAAAAGCAGTTTGCACTCAGCTAACTCAGCAGTGGAGGGGGGGAATTTTGCTAATCCCCATGGACTCAGGCAAAATCAAACTGATGCACTCTTTTCTTGCTTGTGTATTCTTTCACATTAATAATTCTTGCCATCTTGACCCACATACTGATATTGTTTGGCCACATGTGTCCTAGCTTCCATCTGTGAAACACTGGAGAATATGCTGCTCTTTCATAACACTGAGGCCCTCCAAAGGCCCCTCAACCACTCAATTTTAAGGGTCCCTTCACATGACATGACACAACTATAGTGTGTAGTTTGATGAGGCACCAGAGTTCTTTAGGTGAAAATTCTAAAGTCACCAAGATTTTGATTCCACTTATTTGCTAACCACAGTCACCTCTGCATTGCTGGTTTGGTTCACCCCAGTGGTTCTCCTGGCATTCTGAGCAGGTTCGGCCTCCAAAACCTGGTCGACACTGGCACTGCCCTGTAAACTATAAAACAAGCCCAGTTAGAAATACAGTATCAGAAATTCCCCTTTGAATATCACCTGCTCCATGGCAAAGTGAGATTTAAAATGTTATTGTCAAAATATAAAGGCAAAAATATATGACTTTGGTAGAAGATGACAGGACATAGTAGCAGCAGCAAAAGTAATAGCAGTAGCCGTCGTGGTAGCAACAGCAGCAACACTTAAGTCTGTGAATTTCAAATATATCCTCAGTATAATGTTTGTGACAGATCCAATTCTCGATCCAGGTGAGGTTTTCAAAAGGTCCTGGGTTCAGAACATGTGTTATTCATCTGGGGATTCATACTGGACCAGCAAGACAAGAGTAGTCTTCCTGTGGCCATGGGCAAGGAAGGAATCACCTGATGCTGTTCTTTTATTGTTTTAAAATGTTTGATGTTTAATACTATTTTAAGAGTTGGGTGGGTTGTTTTTTTTCTTCCTGGGATTGTACTTTGTGGTATTTTATTGTTGTAAGCTGCCTGGATTGCTTCGGCAGAGGGGCGGGATAGAAATAAATATTATTATTATTATTATTATTATTATTATTATTATTATTATCATCATCATCACCTGATTGCAAGCAGGGCTCAGTGAGTACTGTGGGTGGCAGTCGCATGGCTGGCAGCCCTGCCCACTGGCTATATTCCAGAAGTTGGGAGCACAGTGGTCACAGTTCTGCCCTTGGACATTAGTCAGGCACCGGCATTGCCCGCTGTACTTCTCACATTGACACTGGTCTTGAGATGGGCACTCGCTGCGTACTGTGCCCAGGAAATTACAGGAGCAACCTAGAGCAAGGGAAAAGAAAGACTAAACTCAGCCGCTTCCACTTAGTAAAAAAGGGCATACTTAAAAGGAGGCACCAGTGAGTAAGTCAGATATTACATATTAAAGAAATTGAAAGAAATTATGCCCAAGAGGTAGAAGCTCCTCTTCACGCCAGATACTCACGACGGCAGGTGCGTCGAGTGGCATCCCCATAGTAACCCCCTTGGCAGTATTGACACTGATCCCCCTCAGTGTGGTAGAGGCATCGGAGGCATTGGCCTGTCCGTTGATCACAAGAAGCTGGGTCGGCCATATCTATGTTGTTATTACAGGCACAGGGCTGGCATCGCCCGCCAGTCTGCCAAGGGTTGCCGTAGTAGCCAGGTGCGCACTCATCACAGCGTGGGCCTGCGTAAAAACAAGGAGGTGCCATTTTGGGATAGTCTGAAATAAGTAGAGCGACCCGTCTTTGCCTCCTCAACACACACACACACACACTTTATAACCAGACATTTGATATGAACCAAAAGTTTGATATGAAGAAAAGTATGTTATAAAATGTATTAGAAATAACAAATTAGAATATTGATGATATGAATATATGTATGAGAATGAAAGCATGTGCTGTATTTCTTTTTATTTGATAAAGGTAAAGGTATTCCCCACTGACAAGGTTGTCAAGTCGTGTCTGACTGTAGGGGGTGGTGCTCATCTCCGTTTCTAAGCCAAAGAACCAGCATTGTCAGAGACTCCTCTGTGATCCTGTGGCCAGCATGATTGCACAAAACGCTGTTTATCTTCCCACCAAAGTGGTACCTATTTATCTGCTTGCATTTGCATGCTTTCAAACTGCTAGGTTGGCAGAAGCTGGGACTATTGACAGGAGTTCACCCCATCATGCAGCACCCAGGCCTTGAACTGTCAACCTGCCCATCTTGCAATCAACTGAGTCAGAGTCTTAACCACTTGAGCCACTGCATCCCATTTTTATTCAATTTTTTTAATTCAATTTTTTTTAAAAAAGTAACTCATTTTTTTCAAACCACAACTATTCCAGACACAGTCTCAGACACCAAAACTTAGAAATTATCTTTTTTTTTTTTACTATAACCCCCAGAATCCCCCAACTGGCATTGCTAGCACTGTTCATGGAAGCTGTTGTCCAACAAAGCATCATTTCCAAGTTCTGCAAGAGACCCACGCAAAGCCCGCCTTGATGTGAGATCCTAAGGTGGATTCTTACCTCACAACACTCTTGCAAAGCAGGCTTCATTTTGTAAAACCCAACACCATTCCTAGAAGCCCACATTTCACCCTGACCCTACAAAGTGGGTGAAGAGGAACCACTTGCCTGTATAGCCTGCGAGGCAGCTGCATACCACGGTTCCAGAGCGGCTGTCTTGATGGCAAGCAGCAGCAAAATGGCGTCCAGAGCCAGGTGCCTCAGGGCAAGGGCAGGGGCGGCAATGGCCCCCTGAAGCCAGCAATGGGTTCCCATAGTATCCAGAGACACAACTATAGAGTTAGGGTGAGAAGAGGAAGTTATCTTTATAAACACATTGCCATACATAATTATTAGATATGAACGGAACTATGAAATTATTTATTCTCCATCTGCAATTAAAAGCAGCAACTAGGAGCATCTGGCACAGGATAATTATGTCATTCTAGGTTTGCTTTATTTTCAAAGCATGTTTTCAGACCTCATGGGTGTGAAAAAGAACTGGAATCTAATGAAAAAAACTTGGAGGTCTGGAAGGGATTTCAATTATTGGGGTTTGGTGTAGCCAGTGCTATAGGACTTTTCCGCCCCTCTTCCATGCCACTTGATGATCCTAGACCATCTTGGCCACACAAGCCCTGTCTCTAAGCTGCTTCACTTTCTTATTTTATTCCTTAACCCCTGCCAAAACACCTTCCTGAAAACAATTACATTAAATTGTGCATACTGTGTTTCCCCAAAAGTAAGACACTGTCTTATATTTATTTGGTATCAAGAAGATGCACTATGGCTTATTTTCAGGGGATGTCTTATTTGTCCCGACTCCGCCCTGACACTGCATGCCCGTCCACACACCGCATGGCATCATGGCACCCTCTTGGCGAAGCGTGCATACACACTGCACCAAAAGCGCGCAAAAGAGCCGCTGCTTTCAGGGGTGGCAAAGACGAGGTTTGTGGCCGCGACCCTTTGAGCCTTGATGTGGCGCGCAGTGGTTAAATGTCTGTACTGCAGCCACTCACTCACAGACCACAAGGTTGCGAGTTCAATACTAGCCAGGGCTCAGGCTTGACTCAGGCCTGTATCCTTCCGAGGTCGCTAAAATGAGTACCCAACTGTTGGGGGGCAATGAGCTTACAGTTGTAAACCGCTTAGACACTCCATAGCGTGGTATGAAATGGTATATAAATGAAGCTACTTTGCTTTGCTTTGCTTTCTGGGCTGCCCCTGGGAGCAGTGGATCCGCTGCTCCCAGGGGCAGCCAGAAAAGAGCCACGACTGCAGCTCAAAGGCCACTTCTTTGCTGCCCCTGAAAGAGTGGCTCAAAGGGCTGCTCCTTTTGCGGGCGGCAAACATGAGGATTGTGGTCGCGACCCTATGAGCAGCAGCCGCACTCTTTTCTGGGCTGCCCTTGTGAGCAGTGGATCCACTGCTTCCATGGACAGCCCAGAAAAGAGCCGCGACTGCATCTCAAAGGCTGCCTCTTTGCTGCCTCCAAATGGAGCGGTCCTTTGAGCTGCTCCTTTTGGGGGCAGCAAAGACAAAGATCGTGGATGCAACCCTTTGAGCCACAGGCACGGCTCTTTTCTGGGCTGCCCCTGGGAGCAGTGGATCCGCTGCTTTCAGGGGCAGCCCAGAAAAGAGCCGTAGCTGAGGCTCTAAGGCCACTTCTTGACGGCCCCCGAAAGAGTGGCTCAAAGGGCCACTCCTTCTGAGGGTGGCAAAGATGAGGATTGTGGCCGCAACCCTTTGAGCCGCAGCCGCAGCTCTTTTCTGGGCTGCCCCTGGGAGCAGCGGATCCACCTCTCCCAGGGGCAGCTCAGAAAAGAGCTGCGGCTGCGGCTCAAATGCCAACTTTTTGCCGCCCTCCAAAGGAACAGCCCCTTGAGCTGCTCTTTTTGGGGTGGCAAAGAGGAGGATTGGGGCCACAGCCCTTTGAGCTCCGATCTGCCACTCCCAGGGGCAGCCCAGAAAAGCCACCCGTCTGCATCAGCCCTATGTCTTATTTTCGGAGTACGGCTTATATTGCGCAAATGTTTAGAAATCCTGCTATGGCTTATTTTATGGGTATGTCTTATTTTCGGGGAAACACAGTAATTACTAGGGATCAGCAAGTGCAGATGGTCCAGGACTTCTGGAAAGCTAAATACACCATGCAGAATGCCAAAAATGAAAGGCGGGGGGAGCCAAAACCAACAACAGAAGTGGCCACAAGGACTACACTTTGTTCATACCCAATACTGAATACAAATGGGTGTAATCAACATACAGCAGGTGCTCCATATTTGCTGGAGTTAGGGGCACAGGACCACCAGGAAAGTGGAAAAAATGCAAATAAAGATATATATTTTTAAACTAGAGAATACCACTCTAGGAATCTTTAGGTCTTCCAGTACAACTCTGTGGCCATATCTAGCAGAAGCTGCCCACAGAACTGCACTAGAGGACCTATAAATTCCTAAATAAGTGTTTTCTCTAGAAATCTTTAGGTCTTCTAGTGTGCCTCTATGATCAATTTCTGGCAGAGTCACATTGGAGGACCTAGAGATAATGTATTAATCAAATCTGTGAATAAACAGATCTGCAAAAGTCAAAGCCACAAATGTGGAGGGCCAACTGTATTTTATTTATACCCAAGAATTTGGATGTCCTTGAAACAGAATTTCTGGTGCAGAAGGAAAGGGACACAGAGCAAACACAGACTATATATCTACTGTCACATTAGCCAGTACAATATGGCAAAACTGAAGAAAGAATACCTAACATATCTTGCCATCCCTTTCAGGGTACCAGAAGGATTGCCTTTCTCAACAGGTGCCATTTATTGGCTGGGAAAATCTGGGAACCAGAGCCCCTCAGAATAACTTTTCCAAGCTATGCTTCACAATATCTTAGTGGTCTCACCTCTGGCATCGCTCTCCTTCTGTGTGGCCCCGGCAATGCAAACAGCTGCCTGTCCGTGGCTCACATTCCTCAGAGCGTCCATTGCACTGGCATGGGCGGCAGTTTGGAAAGCCCCAGTGACCAGGCTGGCAGTGGTCACAGCGGAGGCCAAAGGCACCTGGCCGACACGGGCACTGTCCACTGAAGTTGTCACAGAAGCCACTGAGGGACCCTTCACTGCTGCACTGGCATGCTGGGAAGTAAAACAATACATGCATTTTAGGGTTTTCCCAAGCCATTCTACCGTCGTAATTCTAGGTGAAGGGGTGCTCACCACCAAATCCGACTCAAAACATTTTGCTGTCTGCAAATGGTGTCCCCAAGTTATTTAGAGGTAAATGAGGCAGAAAGTCCTAAAAGCACCTTTCCCTATCCCTGGCAGCAAAAATACAACAGCAAATACAATCATCTTATCCAAGTAATGGTAGGTCTGGCCCTCCCATCCCACTGTTCCACACACACAGGCTGACTGGATTGGCAGTTGAATCTTATGAATCTTGTTTCAATATTGGTGACAGCACAATGTCTTCAGTGCAGAAAAATAGTTTAGGGTAGTAAAGGGAGCAAACTAAATAGCAGGTAGTTCTGTTCTCTAACATTCTTTGATGCTTGATTTCAGAAATGAAATACAGCCAGCCAGGTTAGTACCTGGATGGAGACCACCAGGGAATACTAAGAATCTCCACATAAGGATTGAAGGGGAGGATCTTTCTTGTCTGAAACCCTGGCAAATCATTGATTCCTGTCAGAGTTGACAATACTGGGCTGGATGGACCAATGGTCTCACTCAATGTAAGGCAGCTTCCTCTGTCCCATTTCTCATCCCCCAGGTTTTACCACTTGAGGTACCCAAAGTCTGCCTAATTATAGAGTTGGTCAACAATGTGTTCTGAACACCTGAATGCCCCAAACCCATTCCCTTCATATACAGTTTCACTCACTTGTGTCTACATATGGCTCATAGTCTGTGCTGGGAAAATCTGGCTCAGGGGTAGGCAACCTTTCCCCTTTAAGGGCCAAGGGACTTCAGCTCCTAGAAGCCTCAGCCATGTAATAAATAATAATAATAATGTGAAGTCGTAGGCTTTCATGGCCGGCATCCATAGTTTTTGTGGGTTTTTCGGGCTGTGTGGCCATGTTCTAGAAGAGTTTCTTTCTGACGTTTCGCCAGCATCCGTGGCTAGCATCTTCAGAGAAAAAAGATGCTAGCCACAGATGCTGGCGAAACGTCAGAAAGAAACTCTTCTAGAACATGGCCACACAGCCCGAAAAACCCACAAAAACTAATAATAATAATAATAATAATAATAATAATAAATTTTATTTCTAACCCGCCCCTCTGCAAAGCAACCGGGGCGGCGTACAACAAATTAAAACAGTACAAGGATAAAACACATCACCAAATACCCCCCTAACCCTCCCACCCCTTAAAAATAGATTAAACTAAAATGGTACTAAAAACAGCATCAAACAATAAAATTGTCAAACAAAACAACAAACAATAGCAGCTGGGGTAGGAGAGCA
This sequence comes from Phrynosoma blainvillii, assembly GCA_026167975.1. Taxonomy (NCBI): domain Eukaryota; kingdom Metazoa; phylum Chordata; class Lepidosauria; order Squamata; family Phrynosomatidae; genus Phrynosoma; species Phrynosoma blainvillii. The sequence continues at coordinate 369,114,585 of JANUYF010000002.1, forward strand.
GATAATAAACCAGACCATCTAGGAAAAGACCTGGGAGATTACTCCGGGAAGGCCTGTCGGAAGATATCCGTCTTTACTGCCTTTTTAAAGGCAGCAAGAGTAGTTATAAGACGGATCTCGTCTGGCAGGCCATTCCACACTCTGGGAGCGGTCGCAGAAAAGGCCCTCTGGGAGGTCTGTGAGAGCCTGGTCTTCATGGGCTGCAGCAGGTTCCTCCCAGAGGACCGAAGGGCGTGGGGGGGGATCATACGGGAAGAGGCGGTCCCTAAGATAAGATGGACCCAAGCCATGTAGGGCTTTAAAGGTCAAAACCAACACCTTGTACTGTGCCCGGAAACTAATTGGCCATGTTGGCCAATAGCTCCTGGGATTCTTGGAGCTGAAGTCCCTCGGCCCTTAAAGGGGAAAGGTTGCCTACCCCGATTCTGGCTTCTGTTCTTGTTTGGTTATATAAATCCTACTATGTAAATGTGCTATTTTACATCAAATTGATGCATTTGCTTCTGTTTAGAACCCACATTCACCTGTCACAACAAGTCATGGTGTTGTATATTGTAATCAGTTTTGTTCTGATTGTAGCCAGAGCCAAAGACCAAAATCTGAACCCATGGTTTCTTGTAGGTTTATGGATTCTAGTTAGTTTAAATTATGGCTTGTCACTGTGTCCTGATGTACAATTGTAACTTGCCTCTGGCTTGTTACTCCAGCGGCCCATCCTGAAAAAGGAGTTGACAAAAAGTGGGAAAGAAAGAAACCAGAAATGAGGAAGATGCAATTCATGGCTCAAGCAATACATCCATAGTTAACATAAATCCATGGTTAACACAAACCATTGTTGATTATGATGTGCAAATTAACCCAGTGACTGAAATGGACTAGTTCAGACAAGACTGGCCTATGCTTTGAAACGAAATGAGAGGAAGTTGTTAATAAGAAGGAATCTGACTTTCACTCACCTCTGCAACCACTAGGCCCAAAGCCAAAGGTGCCAGGGGAGCAACGTTCACAGCGACGACCCACAACATGCAGCTTGCACTGGCACTGCCCGCCATCTGGGTTGCACTCAGAACTCAGTGAGCCCTGTGGGCTGCACAGACAGGCTGTGAACAAAGAAAGTGTATCAATCAAAGAAAGACAAAAAGGAAGTAGTTCTCCTTTTGGTATAAGCAAGTAGGCTCTCTTCTCACAATGATAAAGAGATCAGAGCTTAGAAAGAGTACATTTTTGAACCACAGTTCCCAGAATCTCTCAGTTGGCATGGCCAAGGGCAATACTGGCTGGGGGATTCTGGGAACTGCAATCCAATCGTTACAACCTTTGGAATAGACCAATGGCCCATGAGTGAGGAATAGATGTGGCCCCATATTCCCCACTCAATAATGTATTTACTGGGCATGGACTGCTCTGTCTGTGGTTTTCTTCTAGGATGGATACATAGGACGAGCTATTTCCATTTGGCATGAGTATTTGAGGGTCACCTCCTCTCTCATTTAGCCTCAGTTCGGACTCTTCCCAGTGCTCACTGCAGTAAATGGAACACCTAGTAGTGTGAGACCTGTGTGGGTAGAGCACAGGGGATTCTCCTGCGCTTGAGCAATTTAACACTTACGGAGTGCTCCTTGGTGGATGATGGCTGACATACTGGTGAGCAAACGGATACAAGGCTCTGGGGTGGGTGCCTTAATCACAGGCCGAGCCTGTTGGGCACAGCGGTAGCGTTCAAAGGTCTCCCTGCGGGCAATGGAGGCAGCATCCCCAGCAATGAACATCTCCAGGGAGGAGTAACGTGGCATCAGTACCAACTTAAAAGAAAAAGAAGTGAGTATAGGGAGAGAGAAGAGACAAGGTTATTGTATTCCAATAGTTCCTTCAGCAGGTTTTTGGTTTTCCCTGCAAAAGGTGCCAGGGCTTCTCTGCTTCATACTTACAGAGTCCAGCAGTATAGCAGCACCTTGTAAATGCCCATGCCCTCCATAGCGGGTGAACTCCACCCGGATGGTATAGCTGACTCCTTGCTCCAGACAGACTGGCTGTGACAACACCACATACCTAGAGAACAGAAGGATCAGTTCTTATTAAAAAGAGAGTGAAGAACAAACATTTTTATAGCCAGATAATCATTCTGCAGCATTTTCCTGAATGCTAAGGTTGCAAAGCAGGCTTATACAGCTCCAGAAGACCAGGGAACAGCATGTGCCCTGTTTCCCACCCTTCCAGACATTGGAAAGGTAATATGTAATATGGGCCACATTTCAAGTTTCATTCAAATTAGTTTTTTGGGAGAGTAAAGCAAAATTTGGAATACACATCTTATTTAATCCTAAATAATGTCCCTGGGAGCTTCTAAAGGAATAATAATAATAATAATAATAATAATAATGTGTGTGGGTGTCAATTGAAAGCTACACAAAATATCCTCTGCAAGTTATTCATGTCCCATAGCTTGCAAAATTCCCCAAAATTCACTTACCCCATTGGTAAGTGAATCCCTTAATCCAGATTCAACTGCTTAAATAGCCTGAAGGCACCATATGCCATCTGATCTTGGAAGCTAAGCAGGGTATGTAACCCTGACTAGTCCTGACACTGTGTGAATACTTCTGAGTATCCATAGCTCTTTACAACTTTTCTTCTCCATAGAGCATGCTATTTTTTCTCTCCTGCAGTGTGATGATGCCACCGATTCATGGTTTCTCAGCACTCACCGGGATGTGGCTGGCAAAGATGTGGACATCAAGTCATCAGCAGGGATGGTGTTTCCACATGGGCTGCTGGTGGGGATAGGTCCAGGCCTTACCACAAACACCTTCACTTCCTCCCATTTTCCTGGCAGCTGAGGGGAGAGATTAGCTTACTATTTTGCTGATGGGCAGCTTGAGGTCAGCTCTAGCCAAGTTCAGAGGGCATTCCCTCAGAAACAGCTTTTAAGATCAAAATCTCCTAAGTACATCAGAGATAGCTTTCGTTTCTCAAGTCGAGGGTTAAATAAAATAACACCACTTCAGAGACAGAGGGTGCATCTGTACTGTAGAAATAATATAGTTTGACATCACTTTAACTGCTATGGCTACATCCTACAGAATCCTGGGATTTGCAGTTTCATGAGGCACAAGCATTTTGGCAGAGAAGGCTAAAGATCTTATAAAACTACCAATCCCAGGATTCCACAGAATAGAGCTACAGCTCTTAAAGTGGCGTCAAAGTGCATTATTTCTACAGAGTAGATGCACCCAGGGGCAATTTTTAAACAAAAGGTATCTCAATTCAGAATATGGACAAAAAGACTGGGGACTGCAGACATTCCATATGTCAGTCATGAAGTAATAAAGTACAACCATAAACAAAATAGGGAAGAATGTACAGTACAAGGCTTTCGGTAAGGCAGGGTCAGCCAAGGGATTGCGTTTTCCTTAAGCGAAAAAACAGCACTGGTTGAAACTGAAGCTCATAATTTTAAACACTCAAAAATGTTTTGTGGCACTTCGAAGACGAATACATTTTATTTGGCATAACTTTCACGGACAGGAGTGGGCTGCTGTTCACAAAAAATCTTAAGTCAAATGAAACAGTCATTAGGATGCCTCAAGACTCTGTTGTTTCTGCCGCAAGAGACCAACATGGCTACTTGCTTCAAAAAGTGTTTTTTCCTTCCCCAAATCATTCTTTCTTGCAGAATCAACCTACACTGTCAAAGACTATACAGTGACTTACAGAAATTACTAAGACTTTAGTACTAGCTAGAAAGAACTGGGGAGGAACAAAGGATGTCACACTGTAACCTAAGAGAGATATGTAGCATCTTTGAGACTAAGGTGCTACAAGATCTCTCTACATACTGATTCTACACCACTGTAAATGAAGTTCTTGCCTTGACAGCAATAAGTGTTAAGCCCTATGGATCTCTCCTTTGTCACGTAAAGAGAAATTACTGTAATTCACATAAAAAACAGAAGACTTAATTTAGATGTTTAACACCTGGATTGATACTGGAACTTTATGGCTGAAATTGATCCCAATTTACTTATTTAATCTGCAACTGAGGCAGAAACTGAGGAGATACTAAGAGGGTAGGCAAAAATAGAGTCACCTGAGGTTCATAGCGCAGCAATATGTCATACTCCATGGTGAAGGGCACGTTGTCAATCCGAAACTCCACTACGCTGCCCTCCAACACCCGTACGAACCCCAATCCTGTCCATGTAGCTGGGCGGCCTGTGAGGTGCACTCGCTCCAGAACTTCAGCTCCCTGTCAAAAGAAAGATCAGTATAATGTTGTCCTTCCCTAAGGAAAACATAAAATACAAGTTTTGTAACGGATTAATCAATAGCTCAGAAACTTATGTGTAGGGAGATTATCAGATGGGGAAAAGGACGTCCTTGTTCCGTCCTTTTCCCATCCTTGTCCATGGTCATGGGAAGGACTTTCACATGATGTCACGCTGATCTAATAGTGTGAAAGACTAGTGACCACGATGGCGCAAAAGACTTTTTATATAACATTGCGCTGATTCTGTCACTGTCCCATCAGTGAGATGAAATTGTCCCATCATTGCCCTTCATTTTATGTTAACAGAAGAACCTGTTAATTCAATTTCACTTTGCTGATAGGATAATGATAGGATCAATGTGACATGTATGAATGACTTTTGTGTTATCATAGTCACAGATGGGATAAGGACAGGAGAGCGGTCTGTTTTGCTCCCGACCCCGCCTGATAATCTTCTAGGAATGAAATTCATCTGGATTATTCTTTTTTTTTTTTTTAATATGAAATTGCCAAAAATTTGCAGTTAGTCCTAAACAGGATGGAAAGACCTTGAGCTTAGAAAAATCTGGGGAAAAGGAACTGGCAGATTTCATCCATTCCAGTTGAGCGCTCAGCAATTTCAGGTTTGTATTCAGTCGAGTATATGATGATGAAATTAGGGTTGCCACTTTGTTTTCCACTGAGAGGTCTCTCATCTTTAACAGCTGCATGGCAATTAATTAACCTGCATTCTTTGTGTTAAATAATGAGCAGCTATGGGGAAGCCCTAGCTATTTTAAATACTGTGGGGATGGGAAGAGAGAGGTTTGAACTCTCTCTTGTCCTGCCACAGTTTTGATAAAAGTCACCTCTCCAAAGCTGCTGCTAGCATTTTGGGGAGAAAGCGAGTTTAAATCTTTCATTCCTATTTTCACTGTTATGAGGCTCCTCAAAGCTTTGCATGGCAGCTGTTTACACAGCTCTGTACTGGCTGCCAAGGCACTGAACAAGTCTCACCTTATGCCAAATAAGGGTCCTAAACAGCTTAGGATGAAGTTACCTGAGATATCATCTTCTGTGGAGAACATTCTGTTTTGAGAGAGCGACTCTGCTTACTTTTGTGGCTTAACAAGGGTTATTTGGTCACAAAAGCACAGGACTCCCTTCTCCAATGTTGTGTCCATGTTGTGAAATGAACTTCTCTGGGATCAGGGAGCCTTTCAAATTTACACATTTCTGGTGTTATGATTCCACTTTAACTGCCATGGCAACATCCTACTGAATGCTGGGATTTGTAGTTTAGGGAGAAACATTTAGAATGCTCACCCAAAAATCTCTACTGCCTCCCCAAACTACAAACCCCAGGATTCCATAGGATGTAGCCATGACATGTAAAGTGGTATCAAAGTGCTATAATTATGTACTGTGAATTGTGTACTGTGAAAGGCCACCTCTTTCCAATGTAGGGTACTTCCAACACTAAATAAAAATGGATTTGCTTGCTCAAGTGTTTCCTTGATTATAACCTTGTGAGTTGCCCCTGCTGATATTAATGAAACATGTTATTGAGTTATCATTGTTAAATCACTTTATTAATTTGTTTCATAGTGTTGTTGCTGCTGTTGTGCACTTTCAAGTCATTTCCGATTTATGGCAACCCTAAGGCAACCATATCACGCGGTTTTTTTAGCAGGATATGTTCAGAGGGGGGATTGCCTTTGCCTCTCTCTAATGCTGAGAGTGTGACTTGCCAAGGTCATCCAATGGGATTTCCATAGCTAAGCAACAATTCAAACCCTCCAAAATCATAGTCCAGTGCTCAAAGCACTACAGCATGTTGGTCCATTGTATACTGTGAATTGCTTCGGAGGTACTTAAAATGAAAAGGGTTTTTACTACTACAAATAGCACTGGGATTTTAAAAAAAATGAAAACCAGTTTTTACTGGTTACTTTTTTCTTTTTTAAATGAAGAATGCCTATTAGGCTTAACAATGTGAAAATAAATAAAATAAATGCCCACATACTTTGGACCCTATTTCATTCATATATAGGAAGCATAGAACTCCCTTGCTGAAGCCACTTCACTGCCTGCTGGTCCATTTCTGGGCACAATTCAAAATACTGGTTTTAACTTATGCAGCTTGTTGTTGTTGTTATTGTTGTGTGCCTTCAAGTCGTTTCCAATTTATGGTGACTCTATTACGAGGTTTTCTTGGTAGGATTTGTTCAGGGGGCTCTGTAATGCTTTTTAAAGTTTTGTACATCATGTTGCTTTAGATCAGGGGTAGGCAACTTTTGCTTGGGGGGGGCGGTCCGCTGGTCCCGAGGTCTTCCGTGGGCCGAGGGGGGGGGGGATGGCGGCGTGTGCGCATGCTCGCGCATGCATGTGCAGCACATCCGGCGTACTGCGCATGCGCAAGCAAGTCGCAACCGCCATTTTGTTTTCCAAAATGGTGCCGCGACTCGTTTGCGCATGCACCAGAGTACTGCGCATGTGCAAACGAGTCGCAGCCACCATTTTCTTTTCCAATGCACTGGAGGTCTGTAGGCCAAAACAACAGAAGTCTGGCAGAGAGCGTCTAGTTCTGGGACTTTGGGCACAGCGGCACCACCAGCGCGGGGCCGGGAAGAGGCTCAGGCCCAGGCCGAGGTATTTAGGCCAGTCCCTCCTTCTCCCGGCAGTGAAATAATGTTTTTTCCTCAAAGTGACACACCATCTGAGTTATGCTTAGTTTTCTGGTGAAGTTTGACACACCAAGCTCAAAAGGTTGCCCATCACTGTACTAGATGTTGGCACAACAGTTTCCCATACCAACTACCATCCTCTACCCCTTCCTGCCTCACCTGATGGAGTTCAGCCTCTTCAGCTTCATATGTGTAGTGATCCAGCATGATGTGGTAATAGCCAGGCTGCACTTGACTGCACTGCCTGCCTACCATGTGGCTGTGGCATCGGCACTGTCCTGTTTCAGTGGCACACCTGTGGCACAGAAGAAGAAGTATAAGGAAGCCAGATAGTCCTATCAGATGATGTTTAGCCTACCCATTACCTCTACTATCAATGAAAAGCGTTCTACTCTAAAGGTGCAGGATACTGTAGTCCTGTGGCAGTTAAGCAGGTTCAGATCGAGTCATTATCTGGATGGGAAATCACATGGGAACTCTAGATATGCACTGACTTCCACAGAAGAAACGTTATGCAGATGCTTAATAAATAAATGAGTTAAAAAAAGAGGAGGAGGTGTTCAGGGTTCCCTTGCTTCTCCCTTACCCTCCTCGCCTTATTTCTTCTTGCCAAATAATCTGCTCCTTTGTCACAACAAATGTGTTTGTATGTGTATTCAAGTCGCCTGTTGACCTACAGTGACCTGACGAATTTCACAGTGTTTTCTTAGCCAAGGAATACAGTAGGCCCACCATATCAGCTACCCATCCACAGACCTGACCATCCGCGGATTGCCCTGCCCCATTATTATCAATGGCAGTGCACGCACATGGCCATGCCAACATGCCTATATGCACACTGCCTCCCATTGACTATAATGCGGCTTGAGCATGCTCATTTTTTCTCATCTGCATGTGGAGCTGGAACCAAATCCCTGAGGATGGGAAGGGCATGCTGCCAATCCCTTCCTCTCATAGAAATACTAGCCAGGGCAGACCCTGCTTAGCTTCCAAGATCAGACAGATCTGGGTGCCTTTAGGACATTTAGACATACCACCACATTTTTCTCCTCCATATCCCCCATGTAAGTTCTTTTCAAACAAATATTTCAGATCTTTCCTAACATCATCTATAAACTCAACATGGTGCTTTGATGGCTTCCTGCTCCTGATTCCTCCTTGCTCAGGCCCCTCAACCTTACACACACGCCCAACCATACACACAGAATACTCCCCATAGTTTCCTTACTGGTTATCATGGGCACCTCCTACATCACAGTCACAAGGTCGGCAGCCATGTAGATCAGGACTGAGGGCCCAGTGTTCAGGCTGAGAAAAAGAAAAGGGTAGGTTAGCCCAGGAGTTAAAGCCAAAGTAAGAGGCAAAAGCAGGACTGCCTGGTACTCACCAGACACTGGTTACAGATGCGCCCAGTCACCAACCGTTTGCAGAAACAGCCACCCGTGATGGCATCACACTGGGGCCCATCCTGCACTGTGCCTCGTGGATCACATTGGCAGCCTGGTGGGTCAAACAAACATGGCAAAATCTTCTGGAATTTATATTACCAATATGCCCCTTCTTGTTACAGTTTCATGACATTCTTGGGGTCAGAGAACTGTCACAGTCCTATCTGGTACAACTGTATATGTGCTCTGACCTTGGCTCTTCTTCCAGTCACTATGCGGACTCAACAGGTAGTTCTTGCCTCATGAGTGTCTAGCATATTGTCATTCCCATACAGAGGAGCAGCAGACTTACCAGACCTCACCTCTCCTTAGGCCAAATAAAACTAACTAGTCTTTAAGACACCTGATAGGTTTTCAGCACAGAAATGGGATGGTGCACCAAAGAGTAAGAAGTTGTCATGGGAGATCCATGTCATGCTGTCTGGCAAAACCACATCTCTGTCTCTCAATGTCTCACACTTGGTCTCTGCTTTCCAGAGGCATTTCTCACACTCTGCCTAATAGTAAGGCTGACCATGCATACAGAAACTGGGGGAAGGGGACTCTTCTAAGGGCAGATGATTCTTTACCTGTGCACTGTCCTGTAAAATAAAATCTGACCCATGTAAAGGTGGAATATCCTTCCAATTTCTAGCCATAGGAAATTTGAAAAAGGTTTTGTTAGAGCCAGAGTTTTGCTTCTAAGACTTTTTTCTAAAATGTGTATTTGCACTGGCTTGATTGGGGATGCAGTGGCGCAAGTTATTAAGATGCTGACTCTGTTGATTGCAAGATTGGTAGATTGGCAGTTCAAGGCCTGGGTGCTGCATGACGGGGTGAGCTCCTGTCAATAGTTCCAGCTTCTGCCAACCTAGCAGTTCGAAAGCATGTAAAATTGCAAGTAGATAAATAGGTACCACTTCGGTGAGAAGGTAAACAGCGTTCTGTGCAATCATGCTGGCCACATGATCACAGAGTAATCTCTGACAACACTGGTTCTTCAGCTTAATAACGGAGATGAGCACCTCCTCCTATGCTCGGACACAACTTGACAACCTTGTCAATGGGGAACACCTTTACCTTTACCTACTGGCTTGATCATTACCCTTAAAGAAGGCAATATCCTATGGGCTCAGAAATAATGCCTCAACATTTACTCCATTTGTACCCCAACCTTCCTCTGAGGAGCATCAGGAGCATTTATCACATCTTATTTTCATAAGAAATATTTCCCTGAAGGATAAATGAGATGCTATGTTAAATGCATAATTGCATTTGGAATCAGAATTGTGGAGCTGGACATTAGCTAAGAATTCATCTGGTCCATGCATTGCTCAGTTCAGGATCTGCACTGCAGGATGAAACTACAACATCCCTTCTTTAAAAGTAAAAAAGCAGCTGTGAGGGCCCTGCAGAGGGAGGCAAGGTATCTCTACAAGGATTTCCCTCAATTAAGTCCTCTACTGCCACTTCTCTAGTTTGACTCTGAGGGACAGCAAGAAAATGGAGGTTAGTTACATGGCTGAACAAGGATCTCAATCTGTGTCTCTTTATCCTGAGTTTTGCCCTCCACATACTACACTATAGTGGTTAAAGCAGATCTGCTGAATTAAATAACACAATCCAGAATCCCACCCTTGCCTGCACTTTTTGCTAGATGGATGTGCTTAGAAGAGGCACTGGGCAGGCTCAGCAAAAACCATTGGGGCAAAGGTACCTACGCTGGCAGCCTTGTGGGTTGTCTGCACTCAGTCCAAAGAAGCCAGGCTTGCACTTGTCACAACGAGCTCCCTGCACATGCTCCTTGCAGCGACACTGTCCAGCGATGAGCCCCAGTGTATGGTCATCATGTGTGTCACATACACCGCCATCTAACGTGCCATCAGGGTCACAGTCACAGGCTACAGGACAGGTAGAAAAGAAATGGTAATCATGGGTGCACACAGAACAGTCTCCACCATTTAAGTTGCCAAAAGGAGTTGGGCAGAATACTCTCCTCACCCAACAAACCGGGGGGGTGGGGATTCCCATCTCTTTCTGTACCATAACTTCTGGTTTGTTTTTGTTTGCTTAATTCTTGTGCCATAATAAAAATTATTTTCCCAATCATAGTGTTGACTCTCTTGGGTACATCCAGTTGTAACAATACCAATTAAATCCATTTCAGTTCCAGTTTGTAACACAACAAAACATGAAAATGACAATATTGTGTGTGTGTGTGAATATTTCTGCAAAACACTGTTGATGTTTTGCAGAGTTCAGAAACTTTACTGTAACACCAGTGCATTATTGTTAAATCATCCAAGGATGTTAACATTAAAATGTTACAAAATGTAATAACATTAATTTGTTATTTCATTCATTTATTTTCTAGTTCATTAAATCTTTTTAAAAACCCAGTATTTAAAAGTGCATTTCTACATGAACCAAATTAAGTGCCCCCCCCCCCCCCCACGGCCTCACAGAGACCTGTCTTCACGATTCAGGGCCAAATCTCCAATTCAAGTGCCAATTGAAGTCAGTTCCACACCAAATTCAGCCCATTCCTTCCTTGGTGAGAGCACGAAAGAGTGCCTTCTCAGTGGCTGCTCCCACCCTTTGGAAATCCCTTCTGCAGGAGGCTAGGCTGGCCCTCTCCCAGCTTTTCTTTCACTGGCAGGCAAAGATGTTTTTATTCAATCATTGCCAGAGAGGCTTTCATATGGTGTGTGTGCTCTATTTATATTTTTAACTTTTGTATATTTTATGTGATTTTATATGGTTTTAGTAAGATGATTTTAATTGTTTGTACATTTCCCTTTCTGGGAGAAAGGTTGCATATTAATTAATCAATCAAATAAATAAATAAATAAATAAAGCTGATTTAAAATAACTCACCTTTTGCTCTGGATTTTGCAGGAAGATCTAGAGCACTCTGTAGCGAAGGTGGGCGTCTGTATACCCAAGCAACCTCTCTGTGTTACACAGTGGCACAAGTCACCCGTTCTGAGGTCACAATGTGGTGCCCAGCCATATGATCAACACTGGGCACCTCGTTGTGACTTCAGAGGGAGTGATTCGTGTCAGCAATCGTGGCATTGGGCGACACAGGAGAGACATATGTGTTGACAGCTGTCCAGTGTTGCTACCGAGTATGGAGGTAACAGGGGGTGGGATCTGGGGCAGCTCTGGTGCCAGAATACTCTGGGAGTAGTAGTCACCTTTTCATAGAATCATAGAATCATAGAGTTGGAAGAGACCACAAGGTCCTTAGTATTCTGGCCAGGGTAGACGAACCCAGAGTGTTATGCAGTATCCAGTATCCAGTAACAAATTAAAGCATCAAGAAATGTTAAATTAACCTCATTGACATTTTACAGATCAAAATAGAAAGATTTAAATCATTGTTGAAAATGTTAACAAATTAGGGGCACTAATTTAATTTTTAAAACATTGTTTCTGAGCTTTCAGTACTCCTAGACCTGCTTGGAAGTCTTGTTCTTTAATATTGATGGATTTGTGAATCACAGGCAGACTTTCACAGAGGGATTTCCTCTGCTCACTCAGCAATGAAAACTTGAAAATGAGGGTGGCGGGAGCCCCAAAGAAGGCACGATGAAGAAAATTTGAGTTCTGAAGGATCCTATTTAGTTTCTTAAATCAGATTCTAGACTGCAGAACCTTGAAGATTCTCATAATGTTTTGCACTTCTGTCAAACAACAGAACCTTGAACATTTGATGGAAAGTTGAAAGCTGCCTCCTCACTACAGATAGTTTAAAAGCCTCACTAGTCCACATGCTGTCATTTGTTACATGATATGGTTATTTGGGTGACAAACTCAATCAGCTCTCCAGAAAGAAGTTGAGTGGTTTCATCACGCTCAAATGCACTGTTTCCCACCTTTATGAAGAAAGGGGTGAAAAAAGAAAAGATTTCAGGACTTTAATTGAAAGCAGAGCCTGAAACAAGCCCAAAGTCTAGTACAGAATTTAAATCACATTTACAGTGGAGAAGCTGTTGCATTGGAGCTTACATTTGACCCGGCCTGCACAACATACGGCCCGGGGGCCGCATGTGGCCCGCTAAAGGATTTTGGGTAGCCTGTGAGGATGTGGAACAACTTCAAGGCTTCTTCACCACTCGGCCTCTTCCTGAGGAGAGGGCCATGTGGAGGAGGAGGAGGAAGGGCAAATGCTCACCCTGCAAGGCCCCTCCACTACCTGGCTTTTTCCTGAGGAGAAGGATGGGCAGAGGAGGAGGATGATGGGTGAAAGCTTGCCCTGCAAGACTCCTCCACTGTTTGGCTTTTTTCTGAGGAGAAGGCTGTGTGGAGGAGGAAGAGGATGGGCAAACACTTGCTCCTCAAAGCTTCTCCACTGCCTGACTTTCTCCGGAGGAGGAGGAACAAATGCTCACCCTGCAAGGCTCCTCCTTTGCCTGGCTTTCTTCTGAAAAGGCTGGGCAGCAGAGAAGGAAGAGTGGTAAATGCTCACTCCTTAAGGCTCCTCCATCGCTCAGCCTTCTCCTGAGGAGAAGTCAAGGTGGTGGAGGAGGAGGAGGACAGGCAAAGGTCCTTTGAGCCTCACCTTTCTCCTGAGGAGAGGGCTGGGCAGAGGAGGTTGAGGATGGAATTAATATGAAATAATTATAATTAATATTATTAATTAATATTAATTCTAATTAATATTATAAATTAATTAATATTTAATTAAAATCTTTCTGTGGCTTGAAGAAATTTAACCTATTCTAATTTTGGCCCCTACTTATTGCCAACTTGTTCAGGTGTGCATTTGAGTAAATATACTGTATATACTTGACTATAAATTGATCTCTTGTATAAGACAAGGGCAGATTTTAGAGCCAAAATTATGGCTTTTGATATGATCTGTGGATAAGTCTAAGGTAATACTTAGGAGCTTATTGCATTCTAAAATAAAGCAACTTACCCCTGCCAGGATACAGTCACTTGCAGGATGTAGTTGGGAATTATCACACGGAAAATGGTGTCGACGCCACCGGGTGACTGCATCCCGGCTCCCAGCTGTGCTCAGCCAGCCGATTTGCAAAGACGAGAAGCTCCTGTCTTTGCAAATTGGCTGGTTGAGCGCGGCTGGGAGCTAGGATGCAGTCGCCTGGTGGCACTGGCGGCATTTTCCATGCGATAATTCCTAACTGCATCCTGCAATTGATTGTATCCCGGCAGCGGTAAGTCGCTTTATTTAGAATGTGATAAACTCCTTAGGGGAGTGTAACAAAAAATGTAAACAATGAGGCAAAGGCAAACAGTGCCAAACAACTTACAAAGTTCTGGCAGGCATAACTGTTTTTGCTAGTCCTAAATGCTGAATGAATGAACAGGAAACTATGGCAAATGGCTGCTGTGCAATGTGTGGGGAAGCAGCAAGGCACAAGTGGAGCTTAGAAAGTGACCATATGTCATAAAGGATGTAAAGGCAAAAAGAAAATGGACAGGACTCCTGTCTCTCCACCAAAAGAACAGAGACTCTGGCCAAGAGGCTCACCACCACCACCCCACACACATAATGCAAGACTCTGGCCTTGTTGTGCCCCTGGCCCTCCCATGCACATGTATGCCCTCTCTCACCATGGCACACATTAGGGTCACGGATGTCCTTGGTGGGGTCCTTGTAGTAGAAGGGCTTGCAGAGTTGGCAGTGGCGCCCCATGGTGTTGTGCTGACACTCATCACAGACGCCGCCACTGATGTTGCCTGTGGCCAGGTACACAGCCATATCAAAGTGGCACCGATGCGAGTGCTCATTGCAGTTGCATTCTGTGGAAGAAAAAAGAGAGTAAGGGCTACCAGCTGTCTTGCTAATGGGTTTGTGCCTTAACCACACCACCTTGAAAACCCTTGCTATTATCCAGATACAGATACATGCAGAAAAGGGTAAATTATCAAAGGGCTAGACCAATTCCCTAGTGGGGAATGGTTACCACATTGGGGTTCTTCATCTTGGTAAACAAAAAGGCAACTACAGGCATGTCAAAGCCTGTCTAAACAACACAAGGTCAAATCCTTGATTTGAGTGTGGACTGTCTTCCTGATGTAAGGCCAGGTCCACAGTGAATCCATGTCATAGCAGCCTTAAATCAATTTAAAATAACTCATCTTTTGCTCTGGATTTTACAGGAAAACCCATAGCAACACTGGGCAGGTGTCTACACATGCATCCCGCTGTGTTGTCTAGCACCGCTGCTGATGTGAATACCATATTTTCCGGCGTATAAGACGACTGGGCGTATAAGACGGCCCCCAACGTTTCCAGTTAAAATATAGTTTGGAATATATTCGCCGTATAAGACACCCCTCCTCCAATGGGGGAAAATGAGAAAGTGTTGGGGGGGGGGAAGGACTGCCAATATACTAGGCGATGCATTCTGTGGTATGTACAATTTGCGGCCAAGTAAGTGACCCTGGGCATGTCACACACTCTCACCCTCAGGGGATGGTAATGGCAACCCCCATTTGAAGAAACATGCCAAGAAAATCCCATGATAAGATTGCCTTAGGGTTGCCATAAGTCGGAAAGGACTTGAAGACACACAAGAACAACAAAAAAGTCTGCAGTTGTTTCATAGGTAGTACATGGGATTAGGAGCCAGCATGGTGTAGTGGTTTGAGTGTTGGACTACCACTCTGGAGACCTGGGTTTGATTCCCCACTCTGCCATGAAACCCACTGGATGAACTTGGACAAGTCACACACTCTCAGCCTCAGGGGAAGGCAATGGCAAACCTCCTCTGAACCAGTCTTGCCAAGAAAACCCCAGAATAGGGGTTCACCTCTTATCCGCTGCTGCTTCCTCCTCCTGCCTCACGCCATGCCACGCCACCCCTTCGTCCCCCTTCCTCCTCCTCTAACCTGACTTCCTCTCTTCTTCCTCTTCCCACCTTGTGCCGCACCCCTTCTTCCTCCTCCTCCTCCACCCAGCGTATAAGACGACCCCCCAACTTTGGAGAAGATTTTCCTGGGTTAAAAAGTAGTCTTATATGCCAGAAAATATTGTAATTTCCTCTGCGGTCACAACAAGGAGCCCAGCCTTGTGATCGAAGTTGGGCACCTTGTTTCTGACCTCAGAGGGAGTGAATCACACCAGTGGTGGCAGCACCAGGCAACACAGCGGGAGTGTGGAGGTAACAGGGATAATCCTGTCCTGGAGTATTCTGGCTAGTGTAGACAAGCCTTGATAAAATTATGGTGCATAAATTACACTGGTGTGGAGCAAGCAGACAACCTCTTATATTAGAACCTGGGGTCTTACAATAAAACTACATGTTTGTGGAAAATTCCAGACAGATAAAAGGAAACACTTCTTTGCAAAGCTAAATGGTGGGATTATATACTACAAAAAGCAACGATGGCCATCAACTTGGACTTTTTAAAAAAGGGGGTCTGACAAATTAATGGAGGATGGAAGCTACCAGTGGCTATAGGGCTGTATGTTATATCTGGTAGCAGCAGATATAGCTTCTCTATGCCAGTGCTTCTCTATGCCAGTGGCTATGGAACACACACAAGAGGCTGGCACTGACACTGTGTTCTGGATGTGGGCTTCCCACCGGCAACTGGCTGACCACTGCAGAAACAGAGAGCTGGACAAGGTACAGGTCTCTGATCTGATCCAGCAGGGCTCTTAAGAGAAAAAGCATCCTAAAACCACAGCCTAACCCCCAACATTACCTTTCACAGGAATTAATTAGGTTCTGCTGTCATATCTCCTCATCTTGCTTCCCTCCCTAAAGAAGCTAGAGAAGCTGACATATAATCCCCAAGCCACCACATACATGTGACTGGCTACATCCACTTTAACCTTTTTGGACAATCCTCATTTCCTACATTGAAATAATTTCTGTGAATGCACTGTCATGTGAAAAAGCATTGTCGCTGTAACTTGTCATCAAATTAACTTTGATCTGAATGAGAGACTTCCAAATCATCCTCTTGTCAACAGATCTGCTCAAGTCTTTCAATTCAACTCTTGCAAACTATTTTGACTGAGCTAAATGTTGTAGAACCTGCAGCAGGAGTGTGGAGTGGAGTCCAAAAGATATACCACTGCAGCAAATTAACAAAGCATCCAATTTGTACATTTGGAAGTGTGCTGTGTACATTTCTCCTACTTCTTGCTAGGCACACAATGCTCCCTGAACAGTTTAAAAAATGCTGTGGTTCCCCATCTTATGTCCCTGTAATTCCAAGAATACCTATCAGTCATGCAGCCTTGAGTTTCTAAAAGCTGAAGTCCAATAACATCTGAGGATCACTGATTTAGGGATAGGGTTGACTTTATCTCCATAGTCAACCCATTATAAGTCCCCCAAGTGATGTGAGCCCTTCCTTACTACACTCAAATCAACATGCTCCACTGCAGGGATGAGCAACTTCAGAAGGTCCTGGGGCCATCCCCACACTCACCCAGATATGCCACAGGCTATTCTAACCACACCCAAATAACCTACCTCCAGTTTAGAAACCCCATTTCCTTTTTCTCAAAATAGCTGGGAGGGTTTTTGATTTTTGCTAAAACAAAGTGTACAGAAGGATTGTTTTAAAGAAGAATTTCATCCTTGAAAACTTCAGAAGATGCGAGTCTCCTTTTTGGTTGTTTTAACAAAAGAAGAGGGGCACTGAAGGGCCTGTAAAAATAGCCTTGGGGGCCAGCCTCATGCTACCCACAGAGCAGCATGATTTCATTTGGGTGAGTACTTTCTATTTGGGCCTTTTCACTGAGTAGTTCTTCACTCCAGCTTGTTCTCCTCTGGAGAAAATTGGGTCTCCCCCAGGTTTGCTGTCACTCCACTGCTTACTTTTGATACTCACTCTTGCAGGCATTAGTGCGGCGTCCTTCAGCTGGGCGCCATGGTAGTTCATGGTAGAAGCTGTCACACTGCTCACAATTCAGCCCTTTGGTGTTGTGTTTGCAGACACAGCGCCCATGCACCTGTTGGCAAATGAACAAGGAGGGAAATGTAGGCCCTTGGGTGTAACTCACGTTTTCGAACTGCACAGTGTTATTCTCTCCCAGCATCACTTCCACCTAGGATTGCCAGGTGAAAAACAGGGCTCCTGTTAGGGCTTCTACCTTTAATGGTTGCCTAGAAGAGGGAATTTCAGCAAGTGTTGCTTGCCATGCAATACAAGCAACATGGATGACAAACAACAATGTTGAAATTCCTTCTATCACACAAGCATTAAAGGTACAGGAGTGTTGTCCTGTTTTTCACTTGACAATCCTTCTTTCGTCTCACATGCAGGTAGAAAGTCCACACTGGATATATACAGTCAACATGTTCGCAGAGAAACATGTCATTTCAAATCAGGTGGAGACTTTGGCATTCAGAAAAATAGGTTTTGGGGTTTGTTTGTTTTTTAAGCATGGTCCTAACTCTTAAGCCAAAGTTGGAAACCTGTGTACTTGGCACCATCTGAACAGATGGAGGGAGAAGATGAAGATGTTCCAATGGTCAGAGGACAAAGACTCAGGGCTTTATATTGTTCCCTACCCTGTGGAAGGGAGAACTAGCACAACTGTAGCTAAGAGGCAGGGTTTGGTTGTCAATTTAGTTTACCATGTGTACACCAGAGCTGAGAAAATTTACTTTTGTGGACTAGAACTCTCAAGATCCCATCCCCTGTCATCATGGCCAGTGACTTTTCCAAGCTTTGGTTTATACTTTCCATCATGGATATGTCTCCACTAACACAACAATGCAGAAATACTGATGTGTGAGTCCCCCAGTATGGTGCAGCTAACAAACATTATAGATCTAGGGTCAGCTAGGGTCTTAGCTGGCACAATATGCCCTCTGAACACACTCAAGATGGGTGGGTGGGGGACTTACAAGTGCCTCTACTGGACCTACAATATCTGATAGCCCCATGCAGTCTTTATAGTAGACAAGAGGGTATAGACGAAGGGGAAAGTGTTACAGTGCTGGGGGGTAGAGCAGGGGAAATGGTAGGCAAGACTTTAGAAATAGGTGTTTAGTACTGCCAACACCTTGCCCAGTAGAAAAAAAATCAGCAGGTGCAGCATCTACCTATATACTGATTTGGTCGCTGAATAACCCATGCCTGTTGAATATCTCTGTAATGGGCATCTAAATAAGCAAGGGTGAACAGTTTCATCCCAAACCCATGAGAAGGAGCATCCTCCTCTACCACTAAATGTGCTATAGTGGTGACAAATAGGCAATGTTCCCTCCCCTCTTTAAACAAGGTGCACACTCCCCATGTGCCCTTTTTGCAAACAAGATACTGAAGAAGGATATGCCTTGTTGTAAAGAAAGGAAGAACTGTTTCCCCCTCTTCAAAATTTGTTGGACTGCAGGCTGCATTGTAGCTTGGTAAGAAAGGCTAGGAGTTGCAGAACAATATCTAGAGGTCTGCATGCTCCCCCCCCAACCCTGTTGTACAGGAAACACAAAGTTTTCCTCATTACATCAACAAATTTGGCAATGAGGGCACGATGGGGAACACAATTGGTGGGCAAGGAGGTCTGATTGTGGCTCATCCCCCTTTGCATTAAAGAAAGAGAAGCCATGTTCAGCACCCCAGTGTAGGGCGTATGCAATGTAGTGTTTGTGCATACATGTTCATTTAGCTGTGTAGTTATAAAGAAGGCTTACCATGCCTTCAACATCTGAAGGGCTTCCAGCCAGGGGGGCACACTCCGAGGCATGTCCATAACAGAAACAGTTGCCTCGGAGCACCATCTCATACACAGCATAGTAGTATTTCTCCTTGATCTCCCGTCGTGAATCCAGCAGGTTGTCTCCCAGAGTATGAAGTTTGGTCAAATTCACCCGTAGGTTGGTTACTCTCAGGAGATCTGATAAACAGAGATTTGGGGAGGGGGGGGGGAAGGAAGTCATTGGAAAGAGTTTGTCCACTGGAGAAGAACTTTCTGAGACAAGATTGTGGGTGGAGGGGAGGCTATGTAAGCTATCATATCTGACTTGCCACTTTCCATGAGCTCTTGGCTAGGATCATTCAGAAGTATGCACATCCAAGGAAGAAGAGAAGAGATTACAGCTTTCCAGACACCACCCCAGAGCCAATAGCTAATTCCATCTGCTACCAAAACAGAAACATGTCTAGGACCAAAATTATCCAGCTCCAAATAGAACCAAAGACAGGAACAGCTGCAGGCCATACTGGGATGCTAGGGAGGCTAATGAACTAAACAGGGAATGCTGGGGGATGGGGGGAAAGAAAGAGACAGAGGGAAAATGAGGGAGGAATCCTCTATCAACTGGAAGAGTCTGCTGGGCCTATTCTTCTTCTATGTACTCTCTTGAGGAAGATGATCTATTGTCTGTGCTGGTACTTTTATCTAAAGTGGAGAAACCAGACATTTTCCTGAATAATCAAAGAGCTGGGAGGTCCCTCAGAGGTTCTTTAGTCCAGCCACTTTTTGATGTAGGAGATTCTCTACAACAGAATTCCTGATCGGTGGCCATCTAGCTCTGCTTACAAAATTGCTAACTAGGGAAAGTCCACTTTCAAGAACTTAAAGAGTTCCTGATGTGATGGCATGTATTTGAAAACAATCTGTCAAGTTCCCATTTCAATAATGAACACACTACATTCTCATTCTCATTCTCCCTCTCTCTCTCAGGCCCACTTCTGTGTGTGCACTGATGTGGTACCATCACACCTTTCCATGAAGGCACACAAAGGCAGATTACAACACAATTAAGAGCAACAAAATGCAGAATATACAATTCACACTTAAAACAGAGCCAAACAGCAACATAGCACAAAAATTCTATACAACAGCAGCAAAAAATCTCATTAAAAAAAAAACAGAATTCTGAAAAAGCCTGCCTGAAGAAAATGATCTCCACTGCCCATCTAGAAAAAAGGAATGATGAGGTAGACCAATTTCAATCAAGAGACCATTCTAAATCCTGAACATGACAGGTGAAAAGGCCTCTTCAGAGCACCAATCCAATATGCAACAGAGAGTGTGGGAATCCAGAGAAAAACTTCCAAAGCAGAATGAAAATCTTGGGCATGTTCATATGGTGCATGTGGCAGTGAAATCTGCATGGATGTATGCATGCCCAAGATAGTCTGAGGTACATAATTAGGGACCTTCATATGATCCTGAGGTTTATGTATGAGCATGTGTGGGTTTTCTGCTTGGTTTGCATAACAGGAGCAGCCAACCTTACGGTTTGTGATCTGCAATTCTGCTGTAAGGCTAAAATGCCACAATCAGACCATGGGAAAATGTGGTAAAGCAGACATGCTCCAAGATTCCACTCTCTATCAGATCCCAGATCTCTCTTATGCAACTTGAATCCATATTTTCCCAAAGCAAATCAGGATCTATTGTATGCTTGGGCTCTCTTTGTTCCAAGCTGACCCCTCACTCTTCTTTTTCAGTCCATATCCCAAACAGAGACTCACTCTGGATTCTGGCACCATAGGGGTCACGAATGTGGATAGCTGGGTCCAGCACTCTGTAGATAACCTGGAGAAAGGAAGAAAAAGTAGTCACAACACAGACCAAAAGCAATAATAGTGAGTTTAGAGCAGCCAACTACACCACCTGTGAGTTTGGCCTCTCTATCAAAAAGAATGGCCAGTATGGCGCTAATCTTTCAGGCTAGTCCATCTCTTCCTGCAGCATAAATCCTCCAGATGCTTTATCTCACACTCACCTCCCCTTCAGTAGAGGGCTCAATGTCCGAGTAACGGGACTCACAGATGACATCATCCACCCGCCTTAGTGGTCCCCGGGAGGCAGAAGGAAAAGATGCTGCACAGTCATAGGCAAAGTAGCGGTACACCTGCCAGGTGCGGCCAAAATCTGCTGAACGCTCCACCAACATGGCCGCTGGCCGGAAGGTCTACGGAGGAGGGAGCAGAGAAGAAGAAGGAAGAAAGCCCGGATATAAATGCAATAAATAAATGAATCTCCTATGAGGAATAAACAAAGACAGAAGACTTTGTGTACAATATGGATTTACTCTAGGCAGAAATAAATAAAAAAAAAATAGCTTGCTGACAAATCACCGTTACATAACCAAACATTTATAGACATTCCTTGGAAATGCCAGTTTAATAATTCCCTTGTTTAATTTAAACACTACTCAATATACATATTTCATGATAACTATATTCTCTTTTTTATTTTGAGACACTAGATATGAATTTCGGGGAGGGGGGGAAATGTAGCTCTGTATTTTCCTGTCAAACTGAAAGCATTTCTTTTCTAGATAATATCTTCTGTGATGTCTTTAAAAGAGGAATATCCACAATACAAAAAGTGGCAAATACAATGTTTATCCAGACATGGTACAGTAGCCAATCCTTTATTAAATTACTGTAATTCAATTCTGTTGTGATTAACATATTAGCCTTTGCCTGGATGTTTTTGTACATTAGCATGGAAAAGTAGCTTTTGGACAACTACTCCCAGAAACCCTCCCACTGATAACCCAAGGGGAAGCATAATTCTGTGCACATACATACCCCTTTTCTTTTATGACTAAGGAAAAGAGACTCTATGTAGTTGCAGCTATTACAAAGTCAGTCAAGATGGCTCCCTCATGGGGAATTCACAGATGTTGTGCCCTAAAATTATTATCCCATTATCTCTTTTACAAGTGATCTTTTTAAAAATGCATTTTATTACATTTACAGTCATCCTTTCATATCCACAGATTCTGCATCTGTGGAGCCAACCATCCACACCTTTAAAATATTCAAAAACAATCCTAAAAGCAAATCTTAATTTTGCCATTTTATATAAGGGACAGCATTTTACTGTGCCATTGTATATAATGGATTTTGGTATCCACAGGATTCCTAGAAACAAACTCCAGCAGATACCAAGGGCCAATCATATATTCCAGTAGTTGGCCCTCCGTATCCACAGATTCTGCATCACCACTTGAAAATATCAACCAACCAACCAATAAATAAAATTCCAAAAAGCAAACCTTGAGTTTGCCATTTCATATAAGGAACACCATTCTACTGCACCATTGTATATAACAGGACTTGAGCATCCACAGATTTTGACAGATGAGATCTGTCAGATTACAACCTTAAGCAGCTTTAAAAAGGATGTCAAGATGGATCTCTTCCGGCAGGCCTTTCCTGACTAGACTTCATGCCCTCAGGAGTCCTCCATCCTGCCCTCTCTCACTCTTGTCTGCTGTCGCTGCTTTATTAGCTTTATTCGTTAATTAGTTTAATAGCTTTATTTGTTATTGTGATGGAGTTTATTTTAGGATGTTTAATTAACATGTTTTAATTGTTAAATGGATTTAATACTTTTTTAAGGGGTGGGTGGGTTCTGCAGTTTTGGGGTTATATTAATAAATTATATGGAATTTTAACTTTTGTTAGCCACCTCGATTGCTTGTCAGAGGGGCGGGATACAAATATATTATTATTATTATTATTATTATTATTATTATTATTATTTGATATCCACAGGGGGTCCTGGAATCA
Source organism: Phrynosoma blainvillii (assembly GCA_026167975.1). Taxonomy (NCBI): domain Eukaryota; kingdom Metazoa; phylum Chordata; class Lepidosauria; order Squamata; family Phrynosomatidae; genus Phrynosoma; species Phrynosoma blainvillii. The sequence continues at coordinate 369,137,423 of JANUYF010000002.1, forward strand.
AACCTCAGAAGACACCAAGGGCCCACTGTACATTTAAAGCAGCATACATGGCTCTCATTCTCATCCTATTTTATCTTTGCAACTACCCTATGTAGTTGGTAAAGTGGAGACAGACAGAATGTGTATGAATAGCCCAATGTTACCCAGTGAATTTCACGTCACAGCGAAAACTAAAATTTGGATGTTCTGTGTTGTAGCCCAACATTACACCACACTGGCTCTCTTCATAAACAGAACATGGGAGGAAAGAAGCCAGATGGACTCAGTATAACGGGGAGGGATTTAATCCTTTGTCTCCTTCATGATTCCAGCCATCCAATCCCAATGCTGCGTTGAATAACAGACACAGTGGGTATTCCAAGGGGGGGGCGACCTAAAGTCCCCTACCCCACATATACTATGGCCCTGATCCAAGGGAGGTATCCATCAAAATTGATGACAAAAGAGAGGCCAAACCATAAGACAAACATGACATCCAATTTGGACTTCGGTCAGATAATAATAATATTAATAATAATAATAATTTATTTATATCCCACCTTTAGCCAAGGCTATCAAGGCGGCTTACAATTTAAAAATACAATCCCGTACAATACAAAGGACATATCACACACACCCCTTTATGATCACAGAATCATAAAGTTGGCAGAGACCACAAGGCCCATCCAGTCCAACCCCCTGCCATGCAGGAACTCAAAATCAGAGCATCCTTGACAGATGGCCATCCAGCCTCTGTTTAAAGACCTTGAAAGAAGAAGACTCTACCACACTCCGAGGGAGCATGTTCCACTGTCAAAAAGCTCTCACTGTCAGGAAGTTCTTCGTAATGTTCAGGTGGAATCTCTTTTCCTGTAGCTTGCATCCATTGTTTCGGGTCCTAGTCTCTGGAGCAGCAGAAAACAAGCTTGTTCCCTCCTCAATACGACATCCCTTCAAATATTTAAACACGGCTATCATATCACCTCTCAGCCTTCTCTTCTCCAGGCTAAACATCCCCAGCTCCCTAAGTCGTTCCTCACAGGGCTTGGTTTCCAGACTCTTCACCATTTTAGTTGCCCTCCTCTGGACACGCTCCAGTTTTTCAGCATCCTTTTTGAATTGTGGTGCCCAGAACTGGACACAGTATTCCAAGTGGGGCCTGACTAAAGCAGAATACAGTGGCACTATTAATTCCCTTGATCTAGATACTATACTTCTATTAATGAAGCCTAAAATTGCATTGGCCTTTTTAGCTGCGGCATCGCACTGTTGACTCATGTTCAACCATGTTCTTGTGTTAAGAGGGAAGTAGCAGAACCCAGGTTCACAGGAACAGGGGTGGAACACACTCCCTCGGAGTGTGGTGGAGACTTTTTCTTTGGAGGTTTTTAGCAATAGTAATAGCAAGTACATTTCTGTACCACTTATCAGTGCACTGAAGCACTCTCTAGCCAGTTTACAATATTTAAGCCAATTGCCCCCAACAAGTTGGGTACTCATTTTAGCAACCTACAGAAGGATGCCAGGCTGAGTTGACCATGAGCCTCTGGCTGGTATTGAACTAACAACCTTGTGGTTTATGAGTGAGTGGCTACAGTACAGGTATTTAACCACTGCACCACCAGGGCTCCTAAACAGGTCTTTAAACAGAGTCTGGATGGCCATCTGTCAGGGATGCTTTGATTGAGAGTTCCTGCATGGCAGGGAGATGGACTGGATGGCCCTTGTGGTCTCTTCCAACTCTATGATTCTATTGTATGACATATGTTGATTAGCATGGCAGTGATGCCATCTACCTTCCTAATCAGGATTCCTTGTTTTCTCTGAGCTGTGCTGCCCATCCTCACAGTATAGGAAGGAGGATGGATTTTCTTGGCAATGATATATTGTTGTGAGCTATCTTAGTTGTGATGCAAAGTATTTTGGTGTGACTTGGTCTTGAATGAGCAATCAATACCCATTCTTTTCACAAATGTTCTGCTCCTGGCAGAAGTCAAAACTGCTAGAACTGATTTGTTGATACGGATCAACAAAACTGCCTTATGTTGGTAATCTTCTTTGGAGCACGACTACAGAGAACTGTCATGACGAACACTAGAAATGCACGAGATCACAGAACACAAGAACAGAATTTAAACTCAGTGGAGAAGAAAACATGAAACCAATGACTAAAGTGGAAGCCCATTTAACCCCAAATGGGACATACCTTGAAAGTCATGATAAGGTGAGTGAAGTGAAACTCAGCTTCTAGGTCCAGGCGGATGCTCACCTGTTCCATACCTGGAGAAACAGATGGACTAGTGTTAGGCTCCAGTAAAACATGATTCCATTGGGCAGTAGTATACAGATGAGGTTTGTGAGGAGTCTACGTGTGTATCAAAGCTTAGGACATTATCACACGTGGGCCACAAACCGACAATAAACTGGAAATGACAAATCCCGAAAATAAACCGAAAATAAACCTTGATTCCGCAAATGGCTTTCACACGTAATTACCTTAATTGCGCAATTAAAGTAAGCTCCCGCTGAAACTGCATTTAACGTACACACACAAGTGAGAAAATCCCATACATGATCTTCTAGCACATGCGCACTATGCTCGCTGCGGCTGTCACTTGCCGCGGCTGTCACTCGCCATGGCTGTCACCCCTTCCCCAGGTTGTCCTCGGAGCAGCCAGCCCTCCACACGGCCGGCGCTCCGAGGAGGACCTCCTCGCACATGCTGCGGCGGAAGAGTCGCCAAAGGTGCGCCGCAGCCTTTTGCAGCACACCTTCGGCGACTTGTGAAGAGCGCCAATTTAGCGCTCCTTTCAGGGGTGGCGAAGCTGCGCCACGGTGCCGAGGTGTGGGGATACCTCGGCCCCGCAGTGCAGCTTCCCAGGGCGGCCCACGTCCGCCCGTCCTTCAAGCTGCCGAAGGTGCGCCGCAAAAGGCTGCGGCGCACCTTCGCCGACTCCTCCGCCGCAGCGTGTGCAAATGCTGCGGTGGGAGGTCCTCCTCGGAGCGCCGGAGCGCCGGTCGTGCAGAGGGCTGGCTGCTCCGAGGACGACCTGGGGAAGGGGTTGGAGCGCTGATCGTGCGGCTGCCCCTCCCCTTCCCTGCCCCCAAGACAGCCTTTTAAGCCATCTGCTGAGGGGGAAGGAGACGCTGCCTCGAGGACCCCGCGGAACCATGGGAAAATGCGGGGAAATGCTTCCAAATGCGCATTTGGCTATCACATTACGGTAAATGCAAATTTACCTTAATTGCGCATTTGCATTTCCTCCAAACAACCGAATTTCAAAAGATCTCGGATAACACCAGTTTCTGTCCACTTTCTGTCCAGTTTTTGTGCAACGTTGTGTGAAAACAAGGGGCACTAATCCAGTTTCTGTTTGGGTTTTGTGTGGATTAACCAGCAGATTTGCCCCCGAGTGATAACGTCCTTAGTATACTTACTCTTAAGGGCTACAACTCACAAAGTCCTCAAAGTAGCATGGCCACTAGATTCTGGGAGTTGTAGCCCCCCAAAAGAAGTTTTCAAAGTTGTAGAAGGAATCCTATGATTTCTCGAAAATGTATTGCAGGGTTCTCTGAGGGATGATCATAATGGTGGTGCAGCTTATGCACTATTGCTGATCTCATGCCATCTGCTCTGAGCATATTCTAGAAGGCATTTTATTCAATGTGGGGAAGCGCAGAGACCACAGGCCTATTGCTATGTTGTAGAACACATGCAATATGAAGTGGTAACTCAACACAAAGGCCAGCCCAATTACTGGGCAACTGCCTCAGGTAGCAGATGCTGGGGGAGGAAGTAATTGAATCTTTCTCAGCCATTTTTCCTAAGCTCCTTGGTCATTCCTCTCTGTTGGAGGACACAGCTGGGAGTGCCACATATATTTGCAAATGTGATTTATAGCATCTTCTATAAAGAAAGTTCACAGATTTGGGTGGTCAGGGCAATCCTTTTAATGGCTCTCTAATTTCTACCTGAGCCATTCCTTCCTGCTTTCTTTAGGAGAAAATATCAAAACTTATTTTAAGACATCTTTCTAAGGGTTTATGGTAAATGGCTACACTTAAACATGACATTTTTAATGTGGTAAAATATTTTAGTATTTATGGGCAAGCTATTGCTTTTATCATGTTTTAATATTGTTACTCTTAAGTTTTAGAAAGCTGGCTTGTTGGAAAGTTTTTGCGCACCCTACAATGCAAGACCACCCCAAGACATGTAAAACATAGCAGAAAGTTGAAGTCTGGCTCCCTAAGTCACTATGGCTATATAAGGCCTGTCTTATACAATATGCTGGATATTTCTAATTGTTGTATTTGTGTGCATGTGTGGATTTTTTAAATTATGTATGTTTTAATCTTTTTTTTATTGTTCAACTGTGTTTAATTTTTGTATCTTGTGGATTTTTAATAATGTATTTTTTAATTGTTGTAAGCCACTTTGAATCACAATCTGGGAAAAAGATAGAAGAGAAATAAATAGGAGGAGATAGAGGTGAAGAAGGGGAAGAAGGAGAAGGAGAAGGAGAAGAGTCATCAGGGTGTATACCACTCAAGTTCCACCAAATTATTTTGGAATGAGAAGCAGACAATCCCATAAGCATCTGTCCTCATCTCCAGCTACAGAAATGCTATAATATAACTATCTCCTCCTTGCAAAGGGGCCTTGTAGCACCTTTGAGAGTAAATGAACAAAAGAATTTGTAGCATAAGCTTTTGTAGACTTGGTCTACTTCCTCAGATGTAGATGTAGACTTGGTCTAAAAAACCTTATGCTACAACTTCTTTCACATAGAAAGGGCCTTTGCAGACTGCTAGAAATAGTGGAAATTGAGTCCAGTTTAAGGGTTAGGGTTAGGGTTAGGGAATCATGGGAACTGTATTTTATTGTGGCACCAGAGCTCTCTGACAGAGAAGGCTCAATGTCTCATGAAAAAAAAACAAAAAACAATTCCCATGACTCCCTAGCACTAACCCTAACCCTAAAAGTGGACTGAATTTGCTCTATTTCTGGCAGTCTGCAAAGGCCCTTAGTCTCAAAGGTGCTACAAGATCCCTTTGCAAACTGATATTCCAGACTTACATGGTTATATCTCTCAATTCTGTCTTCTGCTTCTTCATGACACCCCAAATCTGTTGTTATAGGCAGCTCCCTCAGTGTACCTAATGACAGGCTGGCCCTTCTTCAATGCGTGTTTTGGTAAATAGTAGACAGGATTGTGTGGATGCCATTGTAGAAACGAGATAATAACAATTCCAGATGAATCAACATTTAGCAACGCCTGCCAAAAAACACTGTGCACATAGTATTCACTTTTACGTGCAAACGGGGAGGCATCAAATATGTCTGCATCATGGACTGGTCTGTCTACCAGAGACCAGCAATAAGTTCCTGTGAGTAGCTGGCCCTCTCTGCTTTGTCCTCCACCCCTGCCTCAAAAAGGGCCAGGAAAAAAGGGACTGATTTGGGTATGATTCAGTATTTCCTCTGCGTGGGAGAGAAAGAAAAGCAACAGGGCTCTGGGGACATCCTCTGCATTGCTGGCCATGCCAGGTCCCAAAGAAAGAACACACTCGGCAAAGATGGCCTGTCCACATACCCAGGGCATATAGAGTTCACCCAGCTGTTGAATAGGGGAGAGAACATTTCTCCGTCTCAAATTTGCTGCATTTTCACCTGCATTTTCATCCTATCCCTGGCTTATATCAGGTTGTGAGACTATTTTTAATTCCTGGAAGACCATTTGAAGGATGAGGGGAGGTTGCATTTTTAAAAAGCAGAATTTTTAAATGTATGTATCTTTGTACATATTTTCCTCGTTGACTAAAGTGTGGGTTTTTCCATTTTCAACTGTGCACATTTTAGCTATTCACATTTTTTAAAGTGTGTACATGGTTATTTCTCTGAATGCACAACAAATGTATGGATCTCAGAAGCCAATGAATTTTTGTCTTGGAAGAAGTCTTGGGAGCTGCGAGATGGAAACTTCTATGGATAATTTCAGTCCCAATGAAACTCTGTTCCTACTCTAAATGTGAGAGAGGCATGCTACAGGTCAGCATAAAGTCCCATAGCAAGGAAGAGCACACAAGCAAGTATGGTTCAGAGTGATAGCTTGTCCTCCCCCGCAAAAAAAAAAAATGCATGCGTGCATGCGTGCACACACATAGAGGAAGAGTTGAGGAATTGTCTGCTCTCATTTTTGTCTGGCCAACATTGTAGATTTTTTGCTCCTAGTATGGTGGGGTCTGTCACATCAGTGCTTTGTATATTTGGGACTTCAACTCTCAAAATTTCCTGGCTGTTTTCTGGGAACTGAAGTGCAAACCATCTGAAGGATCAGATATTGAGAAGCACTGTGTTACATAAATAGCCCTATTCATTTGTTACTGACACTTGTAAAACCAACATGTGGAGGGGGAAGAACCTGAAAAATCAGGGTTTTAATTCATGTGGAGGACCTCAATGGATGGCAGAGGCTCTTTGCTTTACATTGTTCCCTTCCACATGGCGGTAGATAATAGGACTGGAGACAGAGTGGGCAGCAGGGTTAGCATGTTCCTGCTTTTCACATTATGAATACAGAACAGTTGGTGACTTTCATGTTAGTGGGCAGACGGGCATAAAGATTAAAATCCACTTTTTTAAAGGAGCTATCCAAGTTTTGAACCTATTTGGGAAGAGGTGAAGTGCTTTGAATAGTTTATTTAAAGTTGAGACTAAAACCTGGAGCGCATTCACTGCACCCACTGTCATGAAAACCACCAGCCAGCCAGTATACATGTGTCAATAACAACTGAGAAGGCCAGAGTTGAGAATCAATCTTCTCCTTTCTGGAAAAGAGCTGAAGTCTGTCCTTGATAGAAAATGACACTTCCTAGAGAAGGAAGGGAATCTTTGGATTCAGTTCCAACTTCTTGGTTCAGATCAATACATAATAGCAGTACTTACACAGAGGGAGTGGCACAGCTGAATATAAAATAACAAAAAGTTGTGTCTAATAATAAAACCATATATGGAAAAAATGGAAAAGTTATTTATTTGGACTAGTGGATAGACATACTAGAAGTACACACTGCTTGTAAACAAGGCATGAGGAAAACATGTGCCTTGTTTCAAAGACAAATGCCAGCACTGGTTTGTTTCTCCCAGTCTTGTTTTTAGCCACCAAGTTATGCTTTGCTTTTGACCACTGTGTTGCTAAAGTTCAGCAATGTGATCAGCTGCTATCTATCTACCTTTAAAAGAAGGTGCAAAGAGATCTTGCTGACATTCCTCTTCTATGTCATAAATATGAATTGTTTGTGGATCTCCTGCAAATTAACTGCTATTCATGAGAATATCTTTTTAACAGTCTTATTGGAGTAATTATGGTCAGAGGGCAATGGCTTGATTTGAAAAAGGGAAAGCATTTGTTCTTATCTGGTATGTCCAGTCATCCATTCGTATCTCCAGGAGTTCTTTTCCAGACCCACCCACCCCCCGCAGATGCCAAATATCACAGGACTTCAAGTCCCATTCTTCTCAGTAGCAGTGCTGTCGCACGCATGCACCACCATTGAGGAAACAGGGCTGAGACATCCCCAGATGCTGCACTCCATGGATGGCAAGCTCTCAGATGTAAAGGACTGACTGTACTTATGTGTGTATTAGATTATTGTTTATTTATTAAAATATAATAAAAAGTACAAAAGAGGGGTCCTTTCTGATATACTTTTTAATGAAATGTGAAATAAAAATATTTATTTATTTATTTATTTTCTCCCTTTCTCCTAGCATGGAATACAAAGAGGTGTGCAGAGAATGCATGTCTTGTTTAGAAGGCAGTTGGGCCTCTGGTATGGAGAGTGTTTGCAGCAGCTACAGATACTAAGGGACAAATTTATTTATTAAAGACACCAGTCGCTGAAACAAACAAACAAATGGTTTATTACAGGGACTCTATGGCTCAAGTGGTTAAGATACTGATTCTGTTGATTGCAAGATCGGCAGGTTGGCAGTTTATGTGATGGGGTGAGTTCCCATCATTTGTCCCAGCTTCTGCCAACCTAACAGTTCGAAAGCATGTAGACATGCAAGTAGATAAATAGGTACCACTTTGGTGGGAAGGTAAACAGCGTTCTGTTCAGTCATGCTGGCCACATTATCACAGAGTAGTCTCTGACAAAGCTGGCTCTTCAGCTTAGTAACAAAGATGAGCACTGTCCCCTACGGTTGGACACGACTTGACAACCTTGTCAATGGGGAATACTTTTACCTTTACCTATTAAGATAGGAACATTTTCTAGGGCAATGGTTCTCCAACTTTGGTCCTGCAGATGTTTTGGACTTCAGCTCCCAGAATCCCAAGGTGGTTAACACTTTGGGGAGTTCAACTCCAAAACAACTGGAGGACCAGGGTTTGAGCATCACTGATCTAGGATGTATGTATGTGTGTGTGTATATGTGTGTTGTATATCTTCAAGTTGTTCTGACTTATGGTGACTCTAAGACAAACCTATCAAGGGGTTTTCATGGAAAGGTTTTTTCTAGGGGTAGGCAACCTTTCCCCTTTAAGGACCGAGGGACTTCAGCTCCCAGAATCCCAGGAGCTATTGGCCAACATGGGACTATTGGCCAACATGGCTGAGGCTTCTGGGAGCTGAAGTCCCTCGGCCCTTAAAGGGGAAAGGTTGCCTACCCCTGGTTTTTTCAGAGGAGGTTTGCCATTGCCTTCCCCTGAGGCTGAGAGCATGTAATTTGCCCAAGGTCATCCAGTGGGTTTCATGGCCTGGCAGGGAATCGAATCCTGGTCTCCAGAGTTGGAGTCCAACACTGAAGGATACTAAGCTAATACCAAACATTTGGAAGAAAAAGGGTTGAGAAGAGAATATGTGAAAATCTCTCTAAGCGTATCCATTCAGGTCACAGAGAGGTGAAGATGGGTGGATAAAAGATGAGGAGACTTTGAATAATTTAACCCTATCACTACTGTTCTGTTTGAGACATTTACAATTCTTTATTGTTAAGCACTGTTGCACTTCTCTAGGCTGCTGATGGCCTTGAAAACAAAGTACACGCTATCCATCCATCTTGGTTTTAAAGCAAATGACAGGTGAGGTGTGTGGTTTCATTTGTGGCCATTGCCACATCACAGCAAGGGCACTGGGGGTTGCTAGCAGCATGTAGTCCAGGGGTCCCCAAACTACGACCCACAGGCCGAACCCGACCCATTGAGGCCTTGGAACCGGCCCGCACCCGGTCCTGCCGCCGCCGCCACGGCCGCCGCGCATGCGCAATGCGGGGCGCCATTTTATGTTCCAAAACACAAAACATAAAATGTGGAACACAAAATGGCGCCCAGCGTTGCATGCGCATAAGCACTACTTGGGCGCCATTTTGTGTTCCAAAATGGAGCCCAGAGTTGTGCGCATGTGCGCGTGATGCCAGGCGCATGCGCATGACTCCGGGCGCCATTTTGGAACACAAAATAGCACCCAAGTAGTGCACATGCACGTCTCTGGCCCCCCGAAGATCTGGGGGCCAGCGAACTGGCTCCCAGATCAAAAAGTGTGGGGACCCCTGATGTAGTCCCACTGTTGTCCATGACTGAGCTATATTAGCCTAATATGTATGACCAGTCAGAGGAACAGGGATAAGATCTCAATCGCTTACCATTCTCTGACTGCCACCAGGCCTTCTTACGGTGTGGTGCAAAAGTAGTTATCACATTCTCAATGCGATGGCTGTTAGGATTTGACAAGGGATCATAGGGACGGCGAGAGTCACAAACAAAGCACTTTTTCTCATCCTGTAAAAGATACAGAGTCACCTTTGTGCAGGGCTGTGCATACACCAGAAAAATGCACTTCACATGCATAAAATTTAACACTTTCAAACACCCAGACTTCATTACACAGATGTGTATGCACAAATGCAATTATTACATTTTATTATTATTGGGTATGATGAATAGGTATAATTTTATAATAATAAGTACTAGGAAATAAGTAATTTTGGTATGCAATTATGATTATAAATCTATTTATATAAGATAGAATTAGGCTATTTTATTTTTTTTAAAAGTAATTTAAGAATCATATGATAAAATTAGTTATTTTTATACTGAGTATTGTTAGTACTGGAAGTTAAGCTTGGGAAACAATCAAAAAAGAAGTAATGAAAACTTAAGGGAAAAGTTAGTAGGAGATATGTGTTATAATAGGCTTTTTTGTATGTACACTTGTGTTTGTTTTTAAAATTTGTTTAATAATTTTTTTAAAAAAACACATTTTGTTGAGATATCTAAAATAAAAATAATAACAAACAATAACTAGCCAAACACAACTATTAAACAAAAATAAACATGCACTACTGACCCTCATTGAGCTATATATACCACTATTACTATACTTATTTATATATACAATAATATGTTTAAACCTCTACAATATACCAATTCTTTTTATTTTAGAAAAACCTAAAACTGATTCACATCCCCAATGTGAGTAAAAGTATATAATAAGCAAATCCTAATCTTTCTTAAAATTATTCAACGATTTTTTTTTAGATCAACACTGTGAATTTATCAATGTCAACAATTTCAATCATCTTTGTTAAGACAATTTTCTTGTATTGGTGTATCAATGTCCTTCCATCTCTGGACATATATTATTCTCACTGTTGCAATCATGTATTGCAATGTCTTTTTATATTTCTTCTCAACTTGATCAATCAATATTCTAAGAAAGGAAGTCTCTGGTTTCATATGTATCTTTACATTAAAAATGTCCTCTAACAAATACAATGTTTAAAAAGTTCAAACAAAAAATCACCAAACTATGGGGGGGTTGCAGACTGCCAGAAATAGTGCAAATTGAGTCCACTTTTAGGGTTAGGGTTAGTGCTAGGGAACCATGGGAATTGTTTTTTTTCTGGGACATTGAGCCTTCTCTGTCAGAGAGCTCTGGTGCCACAATAAACTACAGTCCCCATGATTCCCTAACCCTAACCCTAAAAGTGGACTCAATTTGCACTATTTCTGGCAGTCTGCAACCCCCCAATGATACTTTTATTGGCCAACCGAAATGCAATTGCAAGCGTTTGAAGCTCCACTGTCTTCGTCATCAGGGAAGATGTTACAAACCAAACAGGAGAAAAACAATTGGAGATGTTAGTCATTTTGTTGTTTCAGTCCTTAGTTAAGATGGCATGGGGAGGATATCTTTTGCAGGCTGGCCCCTCCTCCTTCTGGTCATGCTGCAATTGGAAGATTTTCAAAGTTCAGGAAATTTAAAGTCTATTTGCATCTCTACAAGGATCCCTCTCTTGCAATCCAATATGTCTCCATTTTTGTAGCTGCAAAAGGGGAACCCTGAAGATTGAGCTAGTGGACTGGGACCTTCAACCAAGGTAAAATAGGTGGGGTATAAATAAATTTTATTATTTTATTATAAAACAATTTTTTCTTCTTAAATTTGGACTAGATTAGCATGTTTTACCTACCAAAATGTTCCTGATGCAAAAACATGAAGACTTCTTGAGAAATCCATTGTCCTCTGCCTACTAAGAGGCCTGCAGCATCACAGGAATGGAGAAATATTGGATTGCAAGAGAGGAGTCCTTGTTGATATGTAAATGGACTTTAAATTTCCTGGACTTTGAAAATCTCCCAATTGCCACACAGCCAGAAGGAGGAGGGAGCCAGCCTGCAAAAGATACCCTCCCCATACAATATTAACCAAGGACAGAAACAACAAAATGCAGGCATTTGACTAACATCTCCAATTATTTTTCTCCTGTTTGGTTTGTAAAATCTTGCCTGATGAAGAAGCCAGTGGAGTTTTGAAAGCTTGCAACAAGTACATTGTGCATTTCAGTTGACCAGTATCACTGTTTAGTGGATTTTTGTTTGAATTTGCTAAATGGCCAATACAACTACCCCTGCATGTTTTCTGAATTTTTAGATAATGCGGTTGGAGACATAAGCTGTCAGCATCAGGGCTGGCTTAAGACAATTTGGTGCTTGAGGTAAAGAAGCATGATGTACTGCCCTTCTTGTCCCATGTGCAGAAGCCAAGGAGACTAGTAGTTGAATTTAGCTCAGCAGTATCAATAGGACAGAGTATTGCACCTGAGGTCAGCTGGCTAGCTCAAGAGGCAGAAAGCAGATCCCATGGCACACACAGCTGTATCTTCTATGATCTTGCTACTCCTTCCCTTACTTTGCTGCAGAATTTATTTTCAGCCAATGTTGAACATTATTTATGTATGTCAAAATCTCTAAACCAAAAATGACTTTTCCATGTAAGAAGAGCAAGCCCATAAAGTCTGAACGCTCAGCTTTCTGTTCATGGCTGTATGGCCTATAGTATACTGACACTGACACACTCTTTATAATATGCGATGACCACCCTCCTTTGCAATGAAAGACTCACCTGCAAGTGGCTGACAATACAGTAGGGCTGGCGATGTCGCAGACCACAGGTGGAGGAGGCAGAGAGGCGATCTGCCCGACCTACCAGCAGATCTCCAGTGCTTGGGTAACAGCTGCCTTGGGAACAACCATGGGGGGCCTCAGGGTCTTGGCACAGCACTCCCCCCAACACTGCGGAAACAGTGGATGTTAAGAATAAAAAAGGAAATGAAGAATAAGAAATACTGTCGCCAGCTCTACTCCACTTTGGACCAACATTAACGGAAGAGAAAAAGACTCCATTATAACACCAAAGTACAGGTTGAGTCTCCCTTATCTGAAATGCTCAAGACAAGAAGTGATTTGAATTTTGGAATATTTGGGATATTTTGGATATGGGACCCACATCTAAACATGAAATTCATTTATATTTTGTGCACCCCTTATACACATACCCTGAAGGTAATATTATACCTAATATTTTAAAATACTTTTGTGCATGAAACAAAGTTTGTGTACAATGAACCATTAGATAGCAAAGGTGTCAATATCTAAGCCACCCACATGGACAATTCTGGAGTATTTCGGAATTCCAGATAAGGGATTATCAGCATGTATTGAGCCCCCCAAATATACTTACTGTAAAAATACTTACAGGGAGAGGGGATAGCAAGTGTAGAACTTATCTCCTTTACACACTGCAGAATTAATCCAGTTTGATGCTGCTTTAACTGCCATGGCTGAATGCTATAGAATTCTGGGAACTACAGTTTTGTCAGACATTTATCCTCCTCTCTCAGAGAGCAATGGTATCCCAACAAACTACAAGAATCCCATGTCTTTAAGAGTAAAGAGATTTCCCCATGAATGATTTGTTGCTGTTTATTGCCTGGTTATTCCTGGGATAATGGCTCTTTAATCACAACATATGTGAAAATCTTTACTGTGATCACGCAATTTTCATGGGATAATGGCTCTTTGAACCCCCAATTTTCCCCGTGTGATAAAGTCCTCTGACATGGCTTGGCTACACATGTTCCAGTTTTCATCTATGAAATGCTAGAAGGTATGGAGTAGGTGCAGAGGATTTAACTTTCTCAGAAAAGACAACAGAAGATGGAGGAAGACCATATTAAAATGTGGGGTGAGACTAACAGGGCTTCAAAATAGGTTTATATTAAAATAGTTTTTATTCAATAATTGAGTAAACACATAAACACACACAATACATATGTACAAAAAGAAGAAAAAAGAAAGAAAAAAGAAACCACTTTCTTTTGCCCCTCCCTTTTGCAGTTGAGAAAAAAAGGAAAGAAAAAAGAAAAAGAAAATATCTATATCTATCTATCTATAAAAAGAAAACAAGAAAAGAAAATAAGTAAAAGACAAATAGAGAAAAAAGAATAAGACTTCCCACACATTCTCTAGCTGTATTCTTGTGATCCTATTTCCCTCTCCTACGTACTATTATCCTTATATAGTCTAAGTATGTACTCATTGATCATTATCTACATTCCATTTATTAACCATTCTATAATAAAACAAAACAGCAAAAATCAGAGCAAGGCTTCATTATCTAGCTATTAAATCATAACACACTGATTCCCCTTCTTATCTGCTTAATATATTCTATAAATGGTTCCCATGTTTTCGTACATATCTCTATTGGTTTCCCCTTATTAAATTGGTTAATTTGTCAGATTGGGCCATTTCCATTGCTCTCTCCAGCCATTCCATACATGTTGGGGCTTTACTAGTTTTCGATTTCCTTGCAAATACCAATCTTGCTACAGTTACTAGATAACTTATCAAAACTCTATGATCTCGTTCCTTTCATCATCAAGATTTATCATATTCAGTAAATACAATTCTGGTCTTAAAGTCAATCAAAATGTTTTTAAATAATATATTAACATAGCATTACCTGGTGCCATAAAAGACTACCAATAATTAACTAAATATTTTCAAAATCCCACTAATTTCAGTAAAAGAGATTCACAACCCAGTCCACAGATTGGAAATGATCAATATACAGTCCAATCCACACAAAAAAAGAGACAAAAATGACTGAAGCAACCATAGGACCACAGCATTAATTTCCAATGCAAGTAAAATCATGCTCAAAATTCTGCAGCAAAGACTCCAACCATACATGGAGAGAGAAATTCCAGATGTCCAATTGGAGTTCTGGAAAGGGAGAGGCACTAGGGACTACATTGCAAATATAAGATGGTTAATGGAACACACCAAGGAATTCCAAAAGAAAATCAACATGTGCTTTATAGCAAAGTGTTTGATTGTATAGATCACTAAAAGCTATGGAACACTCTTAAAGACATGGGAGTAACCCCTACATTTGATAGTCCTGATGAGAAATCTGTACTTAGGACAAGAGGCTACTGTTAGAACAGAATTTGGAGATACAGAATGGTTCCCATTTGTAAAAGTGGTCAGGCAAGGATGCATTCTATCACCCTGTTTGTTCAACTTGTATGCTGAAAACATAAGAAGAGCAGGTTAGATTTAGAAGGAGTGAAGATAGGAGGAAGGAACATCAACAATCTAAGAGGTATGCGGATGACACAGTAATACTGATGGAAAACTTCATAGACCTGGAACAATTACTAAGGAAGGTTCAAGAAGGATGTGTAAAGGCAGGCTTACTGCTAAACATAAAGAAAAAAAATAATGACCATAGAGGAGCTACATAAATTCAACCTAGATAATGAGGAAATCAAAATACTTCAAGGGTTCCCATACCTTGGATCAGACATTGATAAGAATGGAGATAACAGTCAAGAAATAAGAAGAATACTAAGAATGAGAAGGGCAGCCATGAAAGAACTAGATACGATCCTAAAATGTAAAGATATACAACAGAGCACTAAAATCAGAATCATCTAAGCCAGGGGTAGGCAACCTTTTTGAGCTGGGGGCCGGGTTGCTGTCCCTCAGACAATTGGGGGGCCAAAGCACCAAAAATAAATAAATAAATAAAATTAAAAAAAAAATAAAATTAAAAAAATATGCATGCACACTCCCTCAGCCCCAGAAAAGCCATGGCAAAACCCCTGTGGAGATTTTGCCAAGAAAACCCCAAGAACAAGTAATAACAACAATAATCAATATCATTATGGCGGGTGGCGGCGGTAGCGAGGGTGGCGGCAGCGGCGGCAGCGGCAGCGGCGGCAGGACCAGCCTGGGGCCGGTCCAAAGGCCTTGGGGGGCCGCATCCAGCCCCCCAGGGCTTAGGTTGCCTACCCCTGATCTAAGCCATCATATTCCCTATTACCATGTATGGATGTGAGAGCTGGACTGTGAAGAAAGCTGATAGAGAGAAATCAACTCATTTGAGATGTGGTGCTGCAGAAGAGTGCTGCGGATGGAAGCCAAAATGATTAAACTGAGGCTGTTGTACTTTGACCACATCATGAGAAGGCATAACTCAGGGGTAGGCAACCTAAGGCCTGGGGGCCGGATGCGCCCCCCCAAGGCCTTTGGACCGGCCCCAGGCCAGTCCTGCCGCCTCCGCCTCCACCTCCCACCATGATGATATTGATTATTGTTGTTATTACCGTACTTGTTTTTGGGGTTTTCTTGGCAAAATCTCCACAGGGGTTTTGCCATGGCTTTTCTGGGGCTGAGAGAGTGTGCATGCATATTTTTTATTTTTATTTTATATTTATTTATTTATTTATTTTTGGTGCTTTGGCCCCCCAATTGTCTGAGGGGCAGCAACTCGGCCCCCAGCTCAAAAAGGTTGCCTACCCCTGGCATAACTCATTGGAGAAGACAATAATGCCAGGAAAGATAGAAGGCAGCAGAAAGAGATGAAGACTGCACACCAGATGGATAGACTGAATTAGGGAGGTCACAGGTCTGAATTTACACAGCTAAGCAGAGCAGTGGAGGACAGGGGATTGTCATGAGTTGGAATTTGAGGGCAGTAACACACACACACACCTTCAGCTTGCTTATTTAGAAATAAGCTCCAGTGATCACAACAAGATTTTACAGTTAACTACAGAACTTTAAAAGTGTTCATTTTGGTTGGATAACACCCAAATTAAACAGAATGTTATCATCATGCTACTCTTATATTTAGATTTTCCCCCACCCTCACATTCCTGAGGAAAAAGTATTAAAGGTATATTTGAAATCTTCCACTTGATTTGGTGACAATAAAGGTTTTCTTGTACTGTATAAACAATTTATAGCTGTTTCCATTTGATCTACTGCTTTTCTCCTTTCCCCTCTCTTGACAATATGCAGGCAGTGACTGGAAAACACACATACTTCCCTTGCGCATTCCATGGCCCTTGTTCTTTCCACTTGGCCTTCAATCAAGTTCCTTTACTCATACACACCAATCCTCCACTCATTCATCACCACCTACCACTATATCAACTGGTTGTTGTCCTCCAACCCACCCTTCTGCACACACACAGAAATCTAAAATGACTGAACCACCAAAAAAAAAAAAAAAAAAGCCTGAACAAATCTTACACATCTGTGAAATTAGCAAATTTAGCTACTACAGATATTGGTATTCAGAGCAATTGGTGCTAAGTGGAAACTTTTGGTTTCTTTGGTGCATAGATTTTATTTTTGTTCTTCAGTTTATTTTTTAATTGTTATTACTTAGATTTATAAGCCACTTTTCAAAATAATATTTCGTTCCAAGCTTATGAATCAATACTGATAATCTGTGCTCCATTGGGATTTCTGCCATCCTATGTTTGAAGTACAGGTTTGTTTCACTGGTAAGTAGCTATATAATTCACCTTACAAGTTAAATAGAATGCTCTGGGTCACTTGGGAAAAAGGAAAGGCAAATCCACCACCTGCAGCACTGATTCTGATTGAAATTCCTTACCCCAGATGGCTATCATTGTCCTTTAAAAACTTGTCCTATTTGTGGATCTCCAAAGTTGTTTATATAGTTTTGCCCCAAGCAAAAGTATCAGGGATGTCATCAGGGGGGTGCAGACTGCACTGGGTGACACCTCAGAGAGGGGTGTCACTCAGTGTACTGGTGGGAAGGGATTACCTTCTGGGTCTGGTGGCCAGGTGGGAAAGAAAGTCTCCTCTCTCTCTCACTAGCCCAGTGCTTCTCAATTATTTTCTGTCATGCCCCCCCTAGGAAGAAGAAAACAATTTCGCGCCCCCCGACAGAGGACCGATTTCCGGGTCTAAAGGTCACCCGGGCAGGTTTGGCCAATCAGGATAGAGCATCACGTCTATCCAATCGGGTCCTTTGCATGTGTCACGTGCGTTGGCGGTCACGTGGTCCTCCGCGTCGGGCTGCTACTGGGGCTGCGCTGGGACAATCTCCAGTGTTCGCGCCGCGCTGCTCCCTCTCTCCAGCCATAGAGCTTTACGGAGCCTCGCGCCCCCCCCTTGGGGGCGCACCCCACTATTTGAGAAGTACTGCACTAGCCCAACAGCTCTGCCAGACTTGGAAAAGGTTGTGGGCAGCAGGAGCAGCCAACTGGGCTGTCTTCTGGATCTGGAGGCTCTGCTAGCTGGGTGGTGAAGAGAGTCGCCTGACTTTGCTGCTCATCCAGCAGCTCTGCCAGACTCGGAAAAGGCTGAGGGGTGGCAGAAGCAGCCCACCAGACTCACCTGTCTTCAAGGTCTGGTGGCCCTGCTGGCTGGGAGGTAAAAAGAGTAGCCTCCCTTTGTCACCCGGCCAGCAGCTCCACCAGATCTGGAAAAGGCTCTTGAAGAAAGGAAGGAAATATTAAAAGGTGTCAAATATACTAGGTATGCCACTGGGAAGGATGAAGATGAGGATATATATAAAATGTCTGGGAGTTAGAAAACTGACCCTACCTTGGTGATGGGAGTTGAAGATCAACCCTTCTGGAGGATATCAGTTTACAGAAGACTGTAGTAAAGACTGTAAAATGCTACAGAGATTAAATACAGTGGCCCCTTGGTATGTGCTGGGGTTTGGTTCCAGGACCCCCTGTGGATACCAAAATCTGTGGATGCTCAAGTCCCGTTATGGCATAGTAAAATGGCGTCCCTTATGGAAATTGACAAAATCAAGGTTTTCTTTCTGGATTTATATATTTTTTTGAATATTTCCAAGCTGTGAATGGTTGACTCCATGGATACGGAGGGCTAACTGTATGCTCATGACACTGTGGTTGATTTACTGGACTAGGACCCACAGATGGATTGATTAAATCAAGGAAGCCATAACTCTGAGTTTGCAAGACCTGAGCAGGACGGCTGATGACTGGAACTCTTGGCGATTTCTCATTCACATGGTCACCTCACCATGAGTCAAAATCAGTTTGGTCGCAAATAACAACAACCAGGTAGATTCAGATACAAGTCCCCACTCAGTTACAAAATTCACTGGGAGCTCTTGGCCCAGTCATTCTCCCTCAGCTTGACCTATTTCACACTTGCTGTGAGGATGAAGGGCAGAGACGGAGAGGCATGCACAGGTCAGATTAGCAATGGTTCACAGGCTGGGGGCCCAGTGCTGAAGGAAAAAGTTGCAGCTGGCTTCCTTTTCTTCCCCAGTGACTTCTTGAGCCACTAGACATTTCTGTTACCATTTACATTTTGCACGTGATGTGAATAATTGAACAAAAATGGATTTCTTAGTCTGGAAAATGGGTACACATCTGAACGCTTTTGTGCTGCAGCCTCTTGCATTCATCTATCCATCCATCCATCCATCCATCCACTGTTTCTATTCTACCACTTCTAGCATAGCTCAGATGTGTGCACCCTATTTTAGAACTGTTCCAGGGCCCCAGACTTTGTCATGTAGGCTTCCTTGAGCTTACAGGAGAAAAAAAACCAGACTAGAAACATAACTAATTAAAATAAAAGAGTAAATTAGCACGATGGGTTTTTTTCCCCCCTGTCCAAATCTGGCCTGTATGGCCTCAAAGGTGCCAGCTCAGTGACCCCAATCTGACACAGACAGCTAATGAAAGCGCTGGCACTGAATGGTGCTATGCTTTTTTGCCTCAAAGCCAGGTTTCCTTCCCCCCAGAGATAACTCCCATCCACCCCACCATCTCTTCCTCCTCCTCCTCTCTGCACCACTTCCACCTGCTTCTGTTGCTCACGGGAGGGTGGGCCTGGAGGGAGAAATGTCTCAGCATCTCTGCCCTTGCATGCCCCTCCTTTCGGTTGTGGGGCCTGGGAGCGGAAGCTGCAGCCCTGCCAGAAATAACCCTGGCAGGGACCGGCTCTGTTGTTCGGCCAGGTTGGCCCTGCGCCAGGGACGTGGGGGCTGAGTAGTGAGTCTGTGAGAGAACACGTCCATTTGGGAAACCGTGTGGGGAAGGGCACAGCAGTGCCAGGCAGCAGGGATCATCACTGCCATCCCTACCACAGCGCTCAGGAATGGTTTGGGTCCCTCTGGATACCCAGGCCTTCTCTCCCCGAACATCAACACCTTTCCCCTCCTCTCCTTCAGACTGGCAAGGGAACCAACTTGGCAGTGACTCTTCTGTAGCTGCAAAGGAAACACCCAAGGACCATTCCTTCTGAAGCCTGCACATTCCCCTCGCCAGAGCACTGCAGCTGAGACTCCTACAGCTGCCGAGCGGAGGTGGAACAGGTGTGGTGGGATCCTTCACAAACACACACACAACACCCCTCTGCATTGCTGACTGCTCCCAGGCACCGCGCCAGCACTTGCTGAGCCTCAAATCCCCTGGAGTCAGAGCTTCAAAGGGAGCCAGAGACAAAGACTCCAGCTGGTGGGGTGGGTTGTGCAGCTGCCCCAGGACTGAGAGGTTGGTTTGCGTTCAAAGGGAACACACTAACCACCCTCCTGTTCTGGAGGCAACAAGGAGAAGGGGGTATGGAGAGACCTTGGTTGCCAAAGTGAAGGAGGATGGAGCTGAAGTTAAAGGGTGGCTGTTTTATTACCTACATTTACCATTGGCCCTCCACATTTGCAGCTTTGGGTTTTGCAGTTTTGATTATCTGTGGATTTGATTAATACATTCTCTCTAAGAATCTCTAGGTCCTCCAGTGCAACTTTGCCAGACGTTGACCATAGGGTTATGCTGGAGTACTAGGGATTTGTAGGTCCTCCAGCATGATTCTATGATCACATTCTGGCAGATGTTGACCACAGAGTTGTACTGGAAGACCTGGAGATTCCTAGAGAGGTGTTATCTTAGGTAAAAAGAACAGTGATTTTTTTTTTCACGGGGGTCCTTCACCCCTTAGCCCAGCAAATGTGGAGGGACCACTGTATATTCTAGTCTTGCAGTGAGCTCAAAGCTGTGTACATAGCTCTCCCTCTTCCCCACTTTATCCTCCCATCAGCCCTACAAGGTAGGACAGTCTAAGGATGTTTTCACACACAAACGTCCCATCCACCTGGAGCCATTCCAGAACGGAGCCTTCCGCTCACTCCGGAATGGCTCCGGCAGCAGCGACCTAATTCCTTTTAAAAAAAGGAATTACAACTCCAGGGCTTATGCCGGTGGGCGTCCGGAGTTAGAGCTAAAGGGGGCGGGGCTTGCTGCGACATCATGTGAACATGCACAGCAAGCCCCGGACTGACGCCGGCTAGCGCCGGGGATGGCACCGGAAGGGGCGGGGCTTGCTGTGATGTCATGTGAAAAATTTGACATTTTGCCGGAGTGGGGCCGGACGGAGGCCGGCTAGCATCCTCCAAAAGCCCCGTGTGAAAACGTCCTAAGAGGGGTTATTCAGATGGTGAAAATAATCCCAGTAAAATGTGGGTTGAATCTTTGTTGTTCACATGCATTTCAAATGCATCCAATTAAGTTTTTTGGGACGGCTACAAAAAAAATCCCAATTAACCCGGGATAATCAATTTCATGTTTTTTCTCTGCGTTTTCCTAAAAGATTTGCATTGTCAGCTGTGTGAATAACCAATGCAAACAGACCTGGGATAAACCGGGATAAAACGCTGCATGCCTTGAATCTATTTCAAATACATCTACATCACTGACTCCATCTTTATTTGCAATGCTGGCACGTGTGAGCAACAGAACTCAAAGAGACGAGCAGAGGTGCGGTTCCTATATAAAAAAATAGTGTGAACAACAAAACCGGAATGCATGAGTGAGACTATGTGCATAGTCACGCTAACAAAAACAATGTCTGAATAACCGTCAAGAAAGAACGACTGGCCCAGTTGCAGCAAATTGATTTGAACACCTTACATTGTTTTCTCATTGTATTACTGAGGGTTACAGAAAGTGGAATATCAGGCATCCACAAGATTCATACTGAAAAGCACAAACAAGGGTCTCAACCCCACGTAAAAACATACACAGGAAGATTAGGAAGGTATTCTTTTTAACCATCCTAACTGTAATAGGATGGGAATGAATAAAGCATGTCAAAAAATATGAAACCCCTTAGAAGAACACACCTAATAGGTATCTGTTTTACACCAACAGGCTTTTTCTGGTATACAAAAATGGAGTTTTCTACTCTCTCTGTGTGTCTTATTAGGCTATCAAGAAGATGGGGGTAAGGAGGAAGGGATGATGGGAATAGCAATATGGAGAGATACATGTTCCCCGTCTCAAGGTGTCTGATGTGGCAGGCTGACAATTATTTTTTTACCAATGTGTCAGGGAATGAGACAAAATCTGTGTCTTATTAGGTCCAATTCTTTCTTTCCTGGAAAATTGCTAGGGAGTGGCAACCAATAGCTCAGGGACCAGAACCAGTCTAAGGACCACTCCTTTGAGTATCACTAACTCAGAGAATGATAATAATGACTATTCCAAACCAGTTAATACAGAGCTGAGTTGTGTGATTATGTGCGTGCTGGTAATGGCCAGTTTAAGAACCCAAAACGGCAGACCCAGCTACCTCTCAAAAACGGAAACCTTTGCCAAAGACAACAAGGGCATCTCTGTTACCGACCTACATTAATCTCGCTCTGTCTCAGACGCAAACTTTCACTCAGGAATCATGTCTGTCCCATTGCCATGGCCCCCTATGTTTAGTTACAGAGACAGCTCAGTTTCCCAGCTCTATAAATAATTAACTTGCTACACCAGAATCTGAGGCGTTAAAACACATAAGAAATGTACAGAGAGGAAAGCCTGTGACTGTACGCACACACGCTGACATGGATTCTTTCACATTCCATGTGTCAGTTCGAGTAACGTAAAAACTCTTAACAATATCTGATTGTGCACACGCAAACAGATGGTGTCGAATTTTTAAAGAAAATTAACACAGAGGATATTGGAATGAGGTGCCTAGTATAGTGCATTGGTCTGAGTGTTAGACTAGGACTCTGGGAGAACAGGAGTCGAATCCTTGTTTGGCCATGGAAACCCACTGGGTGACACTGGGCAAGTCACACTTTCTCAGCCTCAGAGGAAGGCAAAAGTAAAACCTCTGGGAGAATTTTGCCAAGAAAACCCACAAGAGCTTTTGCCTTAGGTTTGGCATAAGTCAGGAATATCTTGAAGGCATGTCTGACAACATGGCAGAATGACATACTCCCCCTCTCCCAGCTTAATATGAGGCACTCTTAAGATGCATTCTTCTTAAGAGCAATGGGACCTGGAGCATGTCCAGAGGAAGGTGACCAAAATGGTGAAGGGTCTGGAAACCATGCCCTATGAGGAGAGACTTAGGGAGCTGGGTATGTTTAGTGTTTAGCCTGGAGAAGGTTAAGAGGTGACACAATAGTCCTGCTCAAATATTTGAAGGGATGTCATATTGAGGATGGAGCAAGCTTGTTTTCTGCTGCTCCAGAGAATAGGACATGGAGCAGCTGCAAACTAGAGGAAAGGGGATTTCACTCCAAAATTAGGAGAAACTTCCTGACAGTGAGAGCTGTTCGACAGTGGAAGACGCTCCCTTGGAGAATGGTGGCGTCTCCTTCTTTGGAAATTTTTAAACAGAGGCTGGATGGTCATTTCTCGGAGGTGCTTTGATTCTGTATTCCTGCATGGCAGAAGGGTGGACTGAATGGTCCTTGAGGGTCTCTTCCAACTCTTTTATTCTATGACTGGCAGCAGATGGTTCAGGGACTAGCACTGGTCCACAGACCACCACCCTAAGTAGTGCTGCCTTACAAAATGTCCTACTGTAGTCTGTGAACATACATAACGTTTTGCTGCCCTTCTGAGAGAACTGGGAGCAGAGCTGATAAAGCAGACTATCAATAGGGGCAGATCATCCTTGCTTCCTCCTGTAGGAGAAGGCAGCACCAGTTGACTTTATTGTACATCTGTGGAAAGCAATAAGGACATTAACCCAAATCCAGTAGCATTCCAAAATGGGACAGATAGAATCATAGGGACAGATTCTACCACCCTCAACCAAAAAAGCAAAGCATATATTCCAGCCATCCCACACTTTAATCAATATAATCCAGATCATAAAGCACCACAAATAGAGCGAGAGCTTAAAAATCACATCCCCCAAGACCATCCATAGCCTTCCCCAACTTGTTGCCTTCCAGATGTTAATTTGAAATTCCCATCCCTCCCAACCAACATGTTATGTTCACTGCAGATGATGGGACTGGTTATGGGGTTGAATTCATCAGTCAGAGAGTGTCATGTGGGTGGCATCAGAAATCCCAATGCCGCTGTCCCAAACTGACCCTTACCTCATCCATACTGAAGAGAGGGATGAGCTTGGGTATAGCAATAGGGGCGACTACACCCCCAGTGGCATCCCCATAGACCTCCTCCCATTTCACACCATACAGAATCCTTAGTCATGCTTTTTTGCACTCATGTTACTCGTAAATCGTAATTCTCATATACTGCTGAATGTAATGCTAACAGTTGTGACATAAACAACTAGCAAAATTAAAATTTCACCTTCAGATTGCATTATCATATGCACAACCTAGATGTATTTACATATACATAGTGAAGACTGGGTTAAAATGTGATGTTTTTTAAAGAAAATTGAAAAATAATTTTTTTAAAAAAAATCAACATTTTAATTTTGTAGAAAAATTGTAATTTTGAAATTTGAAAATTTAATTTTAAAAAATTCTGGGGCCTCTCATTTTTCCCCCCTCCCACTGAGTTTCACCCCACTCCCACCACCCTTTAAAGCATTTTCAAGGGAAGTAGGTGAATGCTACAATCTGTTTCTGACAAAAGGTAGGTGTTTAAACAGTGATGTCACCTCTCCTTAGGGTGTCCCTGGTGCAGTCCGCACTCCCTGCACCCCCCCAGGACACCATGTACACCCCTACTCTGTGGAGGGCAGGCAGGATCCCTGAGCGAGGCCGAGAGATGGTTTTGGGGGGGGGGATCTGAGGCAGGAGCAGCAACAAGGTAGTGACACAAAAGACTTTGAGAATGGGGTCTTCGGTCCCATAAAATAAAAAGACAGCTCCCTCTTCCATCCACCATTTTGGCTGCCGTGCTTCCTTCGAGGCTGCATCTGCCCTGCATAATTAATGCATCTTGACACCGCTCTAACTCTAAACATCCTATGAAATCCTGGGATTTGTAGGAAACATATTTGGGGTAGCTGCGTTGGCCATATAGCATAGCGTGTGTGGTATTCTTTGCCTTCAAGCCACTTATGCCAACCCTACGGCGAACCTACCACAGGGTTTTCTCGGGGGGTTTCTTCAGAGGGGTTTTGGTATTGACGTCCCCTGAGGCTGAGAGAATGTGACTTGTACAAGGTCACCCAGTAGGTTTCATGGCTGAGCTGGGAACTGAACCCTGATCTCCAGAGTTGTAGTCCAAGGAGTTTATCACACGGGGGAAACCGGAGTTTAAACAATGATTAACCCATGAAAATCGTGCAATTGACATTAAAACATGCTTAAAACAACATTAACGCAAGTGCCATTATCCTGTGAAGAACCAGGGAATTTACTGATTTATTGATTTATTTGGAGTATTTATACGCCGCGTTACTGTTGTTTCCTGCCTGGTTCTTCACAGGATAATGGCACTTCAATCATGTTTTGTCTCAACATCGTATGAAAACCATCCGCACATTTGTGCGCAAGTGCAGGTTAATGACGGATTCTGCATGGGATAATAGCATTTTGTATGTGAAAACCATTCACGCGATTGCGGGTTAATCACAGGTTAATCACTGTTTATACTTCAAATTTTCCCCCATGTGATAAACTCTCAACACTCAAATCAATACACCTCACTAACAGAAATATAAATTCATGTTTCTTAGTGATGGTCCAAATGGAGGACCTTTTGAAATTCCTCCTGGACAAAAGGCTGGAATCGAGGACATGTCTGGAGGAATGGAGGACATGTGGTCACCATGTGAAGGGTGACCAGAGGTAGGCAAAGGAAGACAAGGGACCACAAAAAATGTAGGACATTCAAGGAAAATGAAGCACACCACCAAAGAAAAGTCAAAAACTCTCATAGAAATATAAATTTGTGCTTCTTAGTGATGCTCCAAATAAAGGACCTTTCGGAATTCCTCCAGGAGAGAAGGCTGAAATGGAGGACACGACCTGGAAAAGGAGGATGTCAGGGTGATCAGGTGCCATAACAGCAAAGGAGGACAAAGCTCCAAAAAATGCTGGGCAGTCAAGAAAAACGGAGATGACCAAAGAAACATTAAAAACATTCATAGAAGTGTAAAAGCCATGCTTTGGAGTGATGCTTCAAATGGAGGACCTTTTGGAACTCCTCCTGGACAGAAGGCTGAAAATGAAGGGCAGGTCCTGGAAAAGTAGGATGTAAGGTCACTGTGCACTGTCTATCCACAAAGGAGGACAAGGCACCACAAATATGTAGGATATTCAGGAAAAATGGAGATGACCAAAGAAAATCTGAAAACACAGAAGTGTAAATGCCATGCTTCTTAGTGATGCTGAAAATGGAGGACCTTTTGGAGCTCCTCCTGAAAGGCTGAAAAATGGAGGACATGTCCTGGGGAAGGAGGACGTCTGGTCACCCTCTGCTGAGTGACGGCAAAGGAGGACAAGGCACCGCAAAACAAATATAGGACATCCAAGGGAAATGGAGGGCACAACCAAAGACAAGCAAGTGTGAAGGCCTTGTTTCTGGGTGATGCTGAAAATGGAGGACCTTTTGGAACTCCTCCTGGACAGAAGGCTGGAAAAAATGGAGGACATGTCCTGGGAAAGGAGGACGTCTGGTCACCCTCTGCTGGGTGACGACAAAGGAGGACAAGGCACCGCAATATATATATATATATATATATATATATATATAGGACATCCAAGGGAAATGGAGGGCACAACCAAAGACAATCTGAAAACACTCATAATAGTGATGCTCAAAGTGGAGGACCTTTTGGAGCTCCTCCTGGACAGAAGGCTGGGGAAAAAATGGAGAACGTGTCCTGGAAAAGGAGGACGTCTGGTCTCACACAGCCCTCTGTCCGGGAAAAGGAGGACAACCCCTGTGTGTGTGAGTGAAAGAGAGAGAGAGAGAAAGAAAGAGACTCACCTGCAACAAACAGCAAACCCCACCGACTCATTGGGGCCAGGTTGGTGCCAGGCTCCAAAGAAGCCACTCCAAGCAGAGAGAGAGAGAGAGAGAGAGGCCAGAGAGTGTGACTCCCTTCCTCTGCCTCCCCAGAAGTCCAGCAACTTCTGCCCAGAAGGAAAGAGAGAGGGCCGGGACTGAGGAGCCCAAATAATGTCAGAAACTTTGTAGCTGGCTGAGGAAAGTTAGCCAGGCGCCCTCCTTCCAAGCCAAAGGGAAAGCGCGGGACGGATTTGGGCAGGATCTGCACTCATCACTCAGGAGGAGTCTCTCTGGAGCAGCTCTCTCACGTTGGGATGTATATTATTATTATTATTATTATTATTATTATTATTATTATTATTATTATTATTATTATTATTATCCCACCTTTCTCCCCAAAAGGGACCCAAGGCGGCTCACCATAGGAAAACACATTTAAACAGCATTTTTATTTTTATTTTTATTTCAAAAAACAAACACAACAACAGCCAAGAGGACAAACAAATGGGTCCTACTAGAACAGATCAAGCCAGAGATATCCCTAGAAGCCAAGATGACAAGACTAAATAAGACAGTACAATTTTTTTTTCCAAACGTACATACCAACTTTTTAAAAACACATTAAATAAACTGGATGTCTGTTAAGTAGTGGCTCTTTGAACGCTTGTTCCGAACTCCTTTTGCTCTTCGTCCAAACTCCACCAAACAGTGGTACTTTTATTTGTTGTTGTTAACTGCCTCAATCTCAATCTCGACCCTATGGATAAGACGACCCTATGGATAAGACGACCCTATGGATAAGATATCTCCAGGCCCCTTTGTCCTTCACTGCTCTGCCCAGCTCCTGCAAACTCTTATTCTTGGTCTCTTTACTAAAGTCCATCCATCTAGCATGTGGCCTTCCTCTCTTTCTACTTCCCTCCACCTTTCCTAACATTATTGTCCTTTCCAACAATTCATGCCTTCTCATGATGTGTCCAAAGTACAGCAGTCTAAGTTTTGTCATCTTGGCTTCTAGGGATATTTCTGGCTTGATCTGCTCAAGGGAGTTTATCACACGGGGGAAATCCCATGCAAAAACGGGGCTTTAAATTAGAAAAAAACCCGCAAAAGTGGTCATGATTTCACACGACGTCGCTGTTAAGTTGATGTTAAAAGGAGGTTAATCCGAACAAAAACCCCTCATTTACGCTTCTTTTTACTTTTGGAAAAACCCGAAAGTAAAAATGAGGGGTTTTCGTTCGGATTAACCTCCTTTTAACAGAGCTTATTTCACACAGGGCAGAACGGGAGAAATCCTGTTCATTAAAAGCTTCCGCTTTTGAGGCTTTTTTTTTCACTTTAAAGAGCGATTTTGCACGGGGCTCCCCCTGTGATAAACTCCTAGGATCCATTTGTTCATCCTTTTGGCTGTCCATGGGATCCTCAGCACTCTTCTCCAGCACCACATTATCTCAAATGCGTTGATATTCCTCCTATCTTCTTTCTTGACTGTCCAGCTCTCACATCTATACATGATAATAGGGAATACGATGGCTTGTATGGGTCTGACTTTTGTGCTGAGTCTTTGCATTTTAGGATCTTTTTTAGTTCTTTCATAGGACTTTATCACATGGGGGAAATCCCATGCAGAAACGGGGTTTTAAATAGGGGAAAAAAACCACAAAAGAGGGTAGATTTTCAGACGACGTCGTTTTTAAACTGTGCTTAAGCTGAACGGAAAGTAGTCAAAAGCCGCTTCTTTTTACTTTCGGAAAATCCCAAAAGTAAAAAGAAGCAGCTTTTGACTACTTTCCATTTGGGTTAAGCACACTTTAAAAGCAATGTGCCTGAAAATCTATCCACTTTTGCAGGTTTTCCTCACATTTTAAATCCTGTTTCTGTATAGGATTTCCCCCGTGTGATCAGGTCCGAAGCCACCAAAATGCAGAGTTATACACATTACAAGCCTTCGAAGCTCTATGGGCCTCTTTGAAGGGGAACAGCAAACGTGATGTTACTCAATGGGCTTCGTAGCCATGCTCAGAATAGAGGACATTTTGGAATTCCTGCTGGATGGAAGGTTAAGATGTAGGACATGTCCTGGAAAAGGAGGACCTCTGGTCACCCTGCCTTAGGGTTGCCATAAGTTGGAAATGAATTGAAGGCACATGGCAACAACCAAAGTGCCAAGAGAACCCCTTCATAGGGTCGCTATAAAGTCAGAAACAACTCGAAGTCCCACAACAAGCAATGTGCATGGATTCATTGATTTCCTTAGATTTCCCCCTTCCTTTATTCAAAGTGCCTCGTGGTAATTGCCTCATGATATCATATAAATAATGATATCATTGTAACAACAACCCTGTGAAGCAGGCAAAATGGAATGTCTGTTATTTTATCATTTTCCAAAGACATAATCATGTTGGGTTTGTTTCAGTATAAAAAGGGAAACGGGGTGAAGAAGACATCCAGCTAAAATAATAATAATAATAATAATAATAATAATAATAATATATTCTCGTGAAATCGTGGATATTCAAGACCCATTGTCTTGAATGGAGACGGGCACCCTATTTTGTCCTCCTCCATTCGCCATCGACAAATGGGCAAGGGACACAGACTTGAAGTCCATGAAAACAGGCAACTGTGTATATATATATATATATATATATATATATTCAATACTAATATATTGTAGAAATAATGCAGTTTGAGCATTGCTTTAAGTACTGTAGCTCCATCATATAGAATCCTGGGATTTGCAGTTTTACAAAGTCTTCGTCGGCCCTGCCATAGAGTGCTGGTGCCCCACCAAACTACAGATCCCAGCATTCTTTAGGATGGAACCATGGCAGTTAAAATGGTGCCAAATTGGATTATTGCTGCAGTGTAGATGCACCCTAATTTATCAAGTCATTCAATAAGCTTCATGGTTGAAAAGATGGTTACACTTTTACCCTGGCAGTGGGTCTCTGAACACAAGTGCAGCTGCATATTGTTTAGTACAGAGATGAGAGGAAAAGGAAGGCTTCACCTGTTGAATTGTTGCCTTTTATGCAAGTGTTAAATAATAAAAGCCATTGGTCGTTCACACAACTTTGTTTATAATATGCTTCTTCTTGTTGTTTGCCTTCAAGTCACTTCCAACAAGGGTTTTCTTGGCATGTTTCTTCAGAGGGGGTTTGCCGTTGCCATCCTCTGAGGCTGAGAGAGTGTGACTTGCCCAAGGTCACCCAGTGGATTTTCATGGCCAAGCAAGGATTCGAATCCTGCTTTCCAGAGTCCAACACTCAAACATTACACCACACACTGGCACACTGCTGCAATGCTTTTTTCTCTTCACAAAATAATCTCCCCTTTTGTTGGCCATTTAAAAACAGACTTTAATTAAACCAGACTAAATTTGAAGATAGCCCTGAACCTCAAAGTGTCTGCCAAGCTTTTCTCCAAACAGGTAAATGCTGCTGAGTTGCAAGAAAGTGAGATATTTCTTAACCAAGTCATGAGGAAAATCTGCCATAGTAAGGAAAGAAAAACAAAGCAGCATCCTGTAGCATGCCGTGTGTCTGAATTATTGGTCTCTGGCTGGTCCTCCTCTCTTCAGACCTATAAGAGAAGGAAGTTATTTTGGGGGAATATTACTACAATCACTGCCGTTCTTCAGCAGTTACTGGGATACAACCATGTGGAATGCTTCTATTGAAAACAATGGAGTGTGTGCGGCTAATTATAGCTATGGAGGGATTAAAGAGATCATTCATGGAGGGATTTTCCAGCTAACTACAAACATATTACTACATCAAAACACCATGACAGGCAGGAATTCAACAAAATCAGCATCTCCCAAAATGGAGCTGCTCTTTAAAAGCTTGTGTGTATGTGTGCCTTTGAGTCGTTTCCGACTTATGGTGACCCTAATTATGGGGTCTTCTTGGCAAGATTTGTTCAGAGGAGGTTTGCCATTCCCTTCCTCTGAGGCTGAGAGAGTGTGACTTGCCCAAGGCCACCCAGTGGGTTTCATGGCTGAGCTGGAAATCAAACCCTGGTCTACAGAGTCGTAGTCCAACACTCAAACCACTATGCCACGCTGGCTCCCATTAAAAAGCTTAGAATACTTAATTTCTGTCTGTCTGACAGTTGGCACTGTGCCATTAAAAAGGTGGGAATCCTGATCAATTCTCACTAATAATAATAATAATAATAATAATAATAAATTTTATTTATATCCCGCCCCTCTGTCACGCAAATGAGAGGAGGCTCACAACAATTTAAAAACATCATACAATATTAAAATACCATCCAAATCCCACAACCCCCCACCCACCCCTTAAAAAAAGAAATAAACAATTTTTGCATTAAAACAATGATTCAAACACATAATTAAAACAGACCATAGTCAAACAAACAATAATAGGTAGGGCAGTATTTAAACCAAATGTAGAAGGGATAAAACTAATAAGGTTATTGAGAACAGCCAGCGCATACTGCTCCAGTACAGAGACCTTAGTTATTTGAACCTTAAGTACCAAAGATATCAGCACCCCTAAGCCACCGCATAATCTCCCATTACCTTTGCCAGGAATAGCATTTAAACCCATAAATTTATAACCTTCTATAGATATATCATCAGCAAGCCACGTTTCCTGTAAAAGAATAATATTATGTCTGTTGACGAAAGGCATAAAGGTAGGGTCCCTACATCTAGGCTTCCAGCCAGCTACGTTCCATGAAATAATAGACAAATGGGACAGATCAGTTGAATGTCAACCTGAGATTATTACAGACGGTTCCTGGGGTATGGAAGCTTGGAATTCATTGACAGTTATATTTCCATTAAGTATATTTCCCTTCTCTGATGCTAAATTGATTAGACTGTCAGATAAGCTCTGCTTAATTATCTTGGCTGCAGAAGAATTTGACTTAAGACATCTCCTTTTCTTAATCTTGGAAAATTGTGAATTCTTGATGGATTTGGGAGAATTCAGTGTTATTAATTGCAGAGACTCACTGTGATGTCCAGTCATTTGATTAGGAGAAGTTTGAGTTAATGGAATGAGAGGATCCGCCAAACTGTCCATTGGCCGTTTGGGAGACATATACATTAAAGAAATCAGATCATCATCATCCTCACCAATACGCCGTTTAAGTCCATTTTTAGGTTGTGACAAAGGGTCAGGTAAAGAGCAGCTAGTGGGTAATAAATCCTTAATTTTGAGGTTATTGAGAAGATGTGGACTCTACTGCACCTTAGACCTGTTCTCTGGTGGACTACCAAAGCCCATCACTACCATAAAAACTTCCCTACAACAAACTAACATTACTGGCTTCAAGTACACCAAGTTGCTTCCTTTGCATCACACCTAGCCTCAGCAGGAGAATCTCCATATCTTCTCTCCTTTTTTGAAAACCTTTGTTTTAAAGGGACGGCGGCAGCTATCTACAAACATTTCCTGGAACACATGTATGGGGAAGGCCAACATATGCACTCATTTTGGCAAGGAGAATTGAAAACCATGATTTCAGACACTGCATGGGCTCATATTTGGTCTTCACCCCCATACAAATCCCATTCAGCATCTGTGAGGGAGAATACCTTGAAAACCATCCATAGGCGGTATCTCAAACCTGTAATGCTGTCTAACATGGTTAAAACGTCCTCTCCAGATTGCTGGAGGGGTTATAAATAAATCTATGCATATAAATCTTATATGTATATGTGAACTGAGCGTCCTAAAGTGAGACCATTCTGGGATGCAGTTCTCTATCAAAATTCATATATCCCTGACCAAACTGGAAATTTCTGGCCAATTTTGCTTTTGCTTTCTATATTTGTTAGAGGTAAGTCTAACTTGAAACATAGGAAACTTATCATTTTTCTTATTACTGCTGCCAGACTAAAAGTAGCCAAATGGCGGTCTAGAATTTGGGGTATGTGGTTGATGGAGAAACTGTCTGTTATGACGAGGTTTTGTGTTGGCCACAAAAGGACTGACAAATTTCAAGAAAACCAGATGATCTTTATTGCTTATGTTAATCATCACTCCCACTAGATCCAACCTCCAATTTCACAGATGGATCTATGGATGGACACTACACCTGGACAAGTCAGACTCTCTGGCTCTTGCTGAGAACGAATTTTTTGATTCTGCTGCAGGATAAGTATTCACAGATACATACCCTTGGCTCTTGTAGTTAATTGTTGTTGCTGCTGTTTTTGTCATTGTTCTACAGACTTTGTGTTTTATTGTAAAAACTCAACAAAAATTTAATGAGGAAAAAAAAAAGGTGGGAATCCTATTCTGAGTCAATTACATTGGTCCTTCTCTGACTCATGGTAGAGTTTCTGCCATGAATTTACACTTTTACATGGATACAAATGTGTGGGAAAATCTACTTTGCTGCATTTCTATATGGATCCACCTGTACAAGGCATCTACTATCAATTCTTTCCCTATATATGTTTCATCATATCAAGGTGCATGCATTTATTTAGAGGTAGCTATAGAAGAATTTGAGGATTTTTTCTCATCAAATTGGTTTTTTTATTTTTTGTTTTTGTTTAAAAAGCATGCAACAACCATTATAGACAGGTATGCAATGCAATGCAAGACAAACCATAACACGTTTACTTAGCTCCTATTAGTAAATGCTGTTGGAAATGCAATCTTAAATCAGGGAGATGAATCATGCATCCTTCCATATGTTGTTAGACTACAGTTCCCAGCATTCCTTACCATCAGGTATGCCAGTTAAGGTTGCTGAGAAGTGCAAGTTCAACAAAGCTGGAGGGCCATGCAATTCACACTTATTTAGGATCACAATTGGTCTCACTAAATTACATGGGACTAATGTAGGCATACATGGGAATACATGTTCTGTCATCAATGTCAGATTAGTCTTAACTCTTATCTAATTCTGTGGTTACTTTCTGAACTACAAAAATCTGGGCTCCTAATCTCCATCCTAATCTCCATCATTGGGCACATTTAATTCCTTGCTCAACTCTCGGTAGGCTGGAAGGAGGTTCACACATTACTGCAGATCAAGGCACCCCCTGGATTCAGGTGAATATGACAGGCAAAAAGTATGTTAATGCAAAAGTTTGTTTCTTCTTGTTTCAGGAAGTCTTTGAGTGATAATAATAATAATAACATTTATTTATATCCCGCTTATTGACAAAGACAATCCAAGCGGCTTACATAAAAACTCATACAATATAACCCCTGAGACCAATCCACCCACCCTTAAAACAGTATTAAATATCTCATAATTAAAATAATCAAACAATAATAAAATCATAATAAACCAACAGAATAAAACAGACAAACAAAACAAACAAACAAACCAGCAAAACAAACCCGGCCAACCTCTAAAACGTTCCTCATACATCAGAATGATGGGGCCATGAGAGGAACAGGAGGCCGGGTAAGGTTGGAGACTGAATGACCCGAGGGGACCGGGAAGCCCAATGCTGGGGTAATTAATCTGGAAAGGCCTGCCGGAAGAGATCCGTCTTAACAGCCTTTTTGAAGCTGTCTAAGGATGTCAGCTGACGGATCTCATCTGGCAGGTCGTTCCAGAGTTTGGGGGCGACAGCAGAAAAAGCCCTCTGGGAGGTTGTCGCAAGCCTCAGAGTGCAGGGAGGATTGTATGGGAGGAGGTGGTCCCTGAGATAGCTTGGACCCAAGCCATTTAGGGCTTTAAAGGTGATAACCAACACCTTGTACTGCGCCTGGAAGCTAATAGGCAGCCAGTGGAGGGACCTCAAAACAGGAGTAATGTGGTCCCTCCTAGATGTACCAGAAATGAGCCTGGCTGCCATGTTTTGCACCAACTGAAGCTTCCGAACTAAGCACAGGGGTAGCCCCATGTAAAGCGCATTACAGAAGTCAAGGCGTGAGGTTACCAGTGCGTGCACAACAGTCTCGAGATCCCTTACTTCCAGAAAAGGGCGCAGCTGGCGTATCAGCCAAAGCTGATAACAGGCACTCCTGACCATCGCATTTACCTGATTTGTCATCAGGAGTGACGAGTCAAGGAGAACCCCCAGACTGCGAACACAGTCACTGGAGGAGAGTGTGACCCCATCCAGGACTGGAGGTTGCAACCCAATTCTTGGTTTCAGGGCCGCTACCGTGAGCACCTCCGTCTTGTCTGGATTCAGTTTCAATCTGTTTTTCCTCATCCAGCCCATTACTGCCCAAAGACATTCATTGAGAGAAGAGATGCCATTGGAATTCGAGGCTGACGAACGAGACACGGAGAAATAGATTTGGGTGTCATCAGCGTACTGATAACACCCAGCACCATAACTCCGTATTATCTCACCCAGCAGCTTCATATAGATGTTGAATAACATCAGGGACAAAATAGCCCCCTGAGGAACCCCACAGGTGATGGGGGAGTAATGCTAGGGAAGAGATGGATTAAAAGATAATTCACCTGGAGACAAACCTTCTTTGATATAGTCAATTCTGCCAGGCATTCTGACTGACAGTGGATTCACTCAGAACATGTAAGAGAATTATAAAATGAACTGTCCCAGATCCAACTGCTAATCGATTGTATTTTTTTTAAGATTTCTTACCTTTTTAACTGCATTTTCTTCTTTTTAATGAGTAATGTGTTTTAATACTGTATCCGTTTAATTCTATTTTAATGTTCACTTCTGTATGTTTTAATTGCATTTCTTTTTAATTGTAAGCCACTTTGAGTTCCAACTTTGGAAAATAAGCCTGATATAAATAAAGATAATAATGATGATGATAATAGCCCCAGTAACTACTATTAAAGTAGACCCATGACACCAATGCTAACTTGGTACGTTAACATTTATGGAAATTTCATTGATTCAGTGGCTCTGCTCTAGTTGGGACTAGCAATTGTCACAATTGTTTAGATGGCTTTAAACAGGGGGATACTGTAGCCATGGAATCATAGAATCCTAGAATTGGAAGACACCCAAGGGCTATCCAGTCCTACCCCCTGCCATGCAGGATCACAGAATCAAAGCACTCTTGGCAGATGACCATCCAGCCTCTGTTTAGAAACCTCCAAAGAAGGAGACTCCATCACACTCTGAGGCAATATATTCCAGTGTTGAACATCAGGAAGTTCTTCCTAATGTTTAGGTGCTGTTGTTGTTGCTGTTGCTTAAGCCATGCAGAAGTCTTATTCTATTGGGTGGGATCAAAATCTAGCACTACTGTATTTTAATAAATTAGATCTCCGTTATTTGTATATAAATTTGTATATAAATGTTGGTAAGATATGAGAGCTAATATAGAATCTGCATATTCACAGACACTGTTCCGCTTCGACTGGAACTAAGCATTCATGTATAGTTTTCTGTGGGAAGTGATTCTCTGGCTGCTTCCAGATGAAGTTTTCCCAGTGTAATTGTCCTGCCTCATTAATGGGGTCTTACAGATAGACCAGATGTTAATATGTTCTGTTTGTACCTCCTGTGTTTTCCCACCAGTTCTTCATTTTTTTTCTCTCTTTTCCTCATAAAATTGCTATGGAAGAAAAGAGTGACAATTTCTTTCATTTGGCAGTGCCAAGGGACCTCCATTTGGAAGCAATCCCTACTCTTGTCTACCATTCTAGATGTTTAGTGCCAAGCCTTGTTCAGTAGCATTTTACTGTTTACCTTGTTCAGTCCAGTAGAGTCACTAGACATTTGTTGTTAATGTTCTGTACCTTCAAGTTGACTTTGATTTATTGTGAACCTATCATGGGGTTTTCTTGGCAAGATTTGTACAGATGAAATTTGCCATTGCTTTCCTCTTAGATAGAAAGAAGACAAATTACTCAGTGTCAACCAGTGGGGTTTCCATGGCTTATCAGAGATTATCCTGGTCTCCCAGAATCTCAGGACTTTATTACACTAGCCTGTTATCTCACAGCAATCATGTTGTTGAGGCAAACAGGAATATACCAGTTTGAAAATAATCACTATCACACTTCTCTGTAATTGTGCTATTATGCTTCTTTGGTGACCCATGGCACCGTATTCACTCTTCTACACCGCCAACCCTGCCTTCCTTGCAATATATGCCCTCCTCAGCACATGCATGCCTATTATTATTATTATTATTATTGCTGTGATTGTGCAAAGCTGGAAAATGTTGAAAGAAAAGAAATAGAAAAGGAAAAGAAAACATCAAAGCAACCTCATCCTGCTTGGGAATAGTGAAGGGAAGAGGAGAAACATGCTTTCCACTCACAATGGAAAAACAGCAATATTGGGAGCCATTGATGGTTTTTTCATAAATGAAAAGGTGAGCTTCACCAATGGTTGAAATGAAAAGCAGCAACAGGAAAGACACAACATCTTGTGATAACTACCAGTCAAAAATGCTATTGTCCTGTTGTAATTACGATTTATCAGCTTCATGTGATAAAGACCTAAGTCCAACATTCAAACCATTACATTATACTGGCTCTTGGCTAAGGCATTTATTACTTTAATTCAGGATTTTACCATGCCATGGAGTTCTTACCAAAGTCAGATCTATCCACCAGTATACATATGTATATATGTATCCATTAAAGTAAGTGGCAAAATTAACCTGTATACATTCTAATTAACAGTGATGTGTAAAATAATGGATGACCTTCTCAGATATAAGGAATGCAAGATCACCATGGCCCAAACCCTTTAATTCTGGGTTTGAATTTGAGTTGTAAGACATATTTTTAGAACAGAAGAATGGTCATCAAACCATTTACCAAATTCCACCTACTGGAGTCCACGCATCTTCCATGCTTCTTCTGTTCTCCAAGCATATGAATTAACAAAGCAATTCAAATACACCAACAATGAATAAATGCACAGGCACTGCACGTGAAATGTAATACTGTAATCAGATCATATTAACAATACAAGTTAAATATTCCCCACCTATCAATTCCAAATTTGAGGTGTTGGTTTTACAAACTGATTTTACACAGCATGTTTGTACAGTCCTTATTATTAAACATCCAATAGTTTTTAATTTAGATTTGATTTTTGTGAATGAAGGCTAGTTTTGAGAATGGTGTTTGTTCAGGAAGATGGGAGGAATGGCTGAATTCTCCTTTCAGAACCTGTCCTTATTTGACCTTGTGTGAATATGTATGTGTCTTTAAGTCACGTGTCAACTTATGGTGACCCCATGAATTTCACAGAGTTTTCTTAGGGAAGGAGTACACATAGATGGCTTTGCTAAGTCCTTCCTCTGAAATATCTGACCATATCAAGATACAAAGGCTTCACATGTATTTGTATGGGGAAGGGGGGTTCTGTTCGGGTTGCTATAGACAGAGCACTCTAAGCTTCCTTCAAAACTGTGTGAATAGTTGTCTTGTCACCTTAATAAAGTTACACATTTTGTATTAAAATCCGTTGTTTGATCTAATCGGCTAAGGACGTTATCACACGGGGAGTCGCGGGGAGAAAGTGGAAATAAACGGGATGAGCGGAAGACTTTAATTTACGGGATTTGTCCCGTTCCACCTCTTCTGATAACTAAATTCGAATTTAAAAGGGGGTTAATTCAAACAAAAACCTGATCTTTTGAAATCCTCAAAAATCCTGAAAATGAAAAGATCAGGTTTTCGGTCAAATTAACCCCCTTTTAAATTCGAATTTAGTTATCGGACGAGGCGGAATGGGACAAATCCCGTAAATTAAAGACTTCCGCTCGTGCCCATTTATTTCCACTTTCTCCCCGCGACTCTCCATGTGATAACGTCCCATGACTCAGGGATCATCCCTATATGAGTGCTTGATGTTTGAATAACATCTGTTCTCAAACTTGTTTGAAGAAGAAGTGTAACATCAGACAGCTGGATAATGGCCTTTTGTTGACATTTTGATTTGTTGTGGCCTTTGCTGGTTTCATCTGTTCTGAAGTTTGCACCTCTTTCTGAATAGCAAGGACCTTGTTATGGAACTGTATGACATGGTCATTTCTTGGCTTGACTGCTGTAATAAGTTGTATATAAGGCTGGCCTTGAAGATATAGGGGATTGCAGCTTGTCCACAGCATGGCAGGGCAGAACCATCCACAGGGGAAAATACCATGCTTGTTTTATAAAAGCTTCTCATTTATTTTCTGAACCAAACTGAAGGCATCTTAAAAAGGCAACACATTTTGTATTGGAACCCAATGTTTGATCTTAATTGGCTATGACTCAGGGATCATCCCCAGTCCAGCTTTATATGAGTGCTTGATGTTAGAATAATATCTGTTCTCAAACTTGTTTGAAGAAGAAGTGTAACATCAGACAGCTGGATGATGGCCTTTTGTTGACGTTTTGATTTGCTAGCATCGTATTTCTCTCTGTGCAGTGGATGCACAAAGGCTCCCATTCCAGCCGAAGAGCAATCGTGCTCCAGCTTTTCTCATGAACAATGTGGGTTGGCCCTGGAGCTGGGCTGGAATGTCTCTTTCCAATTCCTAGCTTGCTCCCTTCCATGCAGACAGTCAAAAACACACACACTGCTCTGAATTCCCCCATGCAACAACCTGAGTTGCTCTCCCATGCTCCCCCCTCCCCAATTTTCACTCTTTGCTTTGAGAAAGCACCATTTCACTGGCAGGAGGGAATTCAGAGAATTGTGGCCATTGGGAAAGAGAGAGTGAGCACACAATCAGGCTG
The DNA here is from genome assembly GCA_026167975.1 of Phrynosoma blainvillii. NCBI lineage: Eukaryota > Metazoa > Chordata > Lepidosauria > Squamata > Phrynosomatidae > Phrynosoma > Phrynosoma blainvillii. Next base: position 369,176,865 of record JANUYF010000002.1, read on the forward strand.
TTCAAACACCGGTTGTTATTGTGATGCTATATAACCAGGAGGGGAAGGAAGCCAAAGATCCCCACCCAGTTCAAAAGGCTTTTTCTCACTGAGGGTCCCATGTTCTACAGTGGCCAAAGCCTCCCTGTTGTGAAGGGCTGACTCATTTTTAAAAAGGGCCCTTCATTCCCAAGCACCACAGAGGCATGGAATATAAGAAGTGCACTATATACCTGGGGTGATCCTGAGCACAAACCTTCAAAGACAGTCTTGGCAGACAATCACACATATCTTTCATTTTCCATGGAGCAGAGCATAGAAAGGTTATTTTTTTTAGACTACAGCTTCCAGAATCCCTCAGCCAAGTTGGAGGAGTTGCAGTCCTAACAACAACAACAACCTTTCCAGATTCTATTGTGCATTCACACTAGACAAGTGATTTTTAAGGTTACTCCACATAGGCCACGTTTGCCTATACATGCAAAGGGGAAAACTCTCTGCCCCCATAGAGCAACACGTGTGTATGCTGCTTGTAATTATCTGGAATCGACAATAGGTGGTTAATGCTTGGAAAATAGCAAGATACTGTGAAAAACATTTGTATCCAACTTACACATAAACAATTAATAATAGTGCAGAGCTGAGCTGAAGCAGAATAAGGCAATGGATTACTGATCATGTCCATTTGATATAGGTATTCCTGAATGCTTGCCCCATTTGCATTACAATGCAAAGCACACTCCTGGAGTCCTGGTGAAACTTTTGATAATTCTTTCAGGATACAGAAATCTGCACAGGTGAATGTCTGTACCAGTCCCCATTTATTATTGTCTTACAAATGGTGTGCATGTGTCTGGGTGTGTATGCATGTAACAGCTGTTCCGGTGGGAAAGGGATGTAAGAGAACTGTTAGCAAAACTGGAGAAGAACTGGGTTTCTGCCTAGAGCTGGAGACTAGAGGATATCATACTCCTGAGTTTTAAAATTGTCATAAGAATACATGTAAGACATACTGTTTCCCTCTTTATTGTAGACACTTGGAAATAAACATGTGGGATTTTTTTCTCCCTCCCCAACCTCTTTATCCAGAGACATTTGCCAACTGCTTTTGATTTAGTTATTATGGTAATAGCATCTGATGTTGATTCTCACTTCACTATAGAGAAAAGTCACATGAGCTAGATGTATTTTTAGCACAGATTTATTAAAGGTACTAGAGCTTCTCTCAGACTAGGCAGCTTGAGGAATTGCCTCAATACAAAGACTTTTAAATTCTGTACCACCAGATAAGAATGTAGCCCAAAGGTGAAGTTGTTGTTGCTGCTGTTATGCCAAAGATGCCATCAGAATTAGTGGAGGATTTCTTTGTATTAGCTTAATGCATTTTAATGTCTGTTTCTAACTGCCTTGCTGCCAAATAGCCTAGTTCTATGCTTCTAGCATTAGCTAGCAAATATACAACTGGGAATTTCTACAGCAAAGCCTTTCCAAGATAGCCTTTGCTCCTTCCCTTATTTGACCCCATTATCTGGTAATGAGAAAAATATAATGCCCCAGAACACAATTCCTTTCTAAGCTACCATGGTTAGTAGCTACATATAGATATATTTTCCATCAATTGGTGTCATCACACACACAAAGAACTATTTGCCCTGATCATAGTCACTATTCTGCCTCAGGATTCTGAGGCAATCAATATGAGAAGAGAAGTGAGATAGACAGAACCTCCAAATATACAAAGAAATAGGAGAAACCTCTCCTCAATGGAGGTTTTAGAAGAGAAGCTGAATGTCATGGTGTCATGGCTTTTGTATTTCAGTGACTGTGGGAGGGAAGAGAGAAAGTTAGAGGGAAGGTGGAAGGGAAAGTGGTGTGTCTTCGTCAGTTTAATGACAATAAGGGCAGCTGTACAGCCTCAGTCCAAAAAAGAAGAATCTGGGATTCAACACTTTCTTTCCCAGGGGTTATTAAAGACATAAAAGTACAAGATGCAACTGAAAGCACAAGCTGGCGCTGGACATGAACAACAACAGGCAGAATTTTGTTTCCATGGAATCCACACAATTCTTTTGCAGCCTGGGTAAGCTCAGGAAGTGTGGTATTTCCATGATCACAGCAAAAGTGCCTGGGGAAGCCAAGAAGAGACTGTGCGGATGGCAGCTATTCTCTGAACAGAATTTAGATGGACATATTTCACCTCCCGTTCTAGCACATACTTGCAGAGATAGACATATTTAATTTCTCCAGTGTCGTGGAACAAAACATGGGCTAGACACAGCAGAACAGTGGTCTTTGAGATTTTGACATTAGATTCACTCTGATATACATGATGCCAGGTGGGCCTAACTAGTACATAAGAACATAGGAAGCTGCCTTATACTGAATCAGATCATTGGTACAACTAGCCCAGTATTGTCAGCTCTAGCTGGCAGGAATGGCTTTCCAGGGTTTCTGGTAGGATTCTTTGCCCTAGCCCTACCAAGAGATTCTTGGTATTTCTTGTAGCTCTCCTATTCAAGTACCAACCAAGCCCAACTCTGAAAGCAGACAAGATTGGGTGAGTTCACAGTGGTATGATACAATCAAATGAAAATGAAATGCTGGTTTACATTAAGGCCCTGGATCTACAGCCAAAGACCCCCGTGACAGGAGCCAGTCAATGATACACATAGAAGGGCCCTACCATGGCAGAGTCCAGAGCTGGCAGGAATCATGCCCAAGAGGCTGGTGACAGAACCCTTGCCCCTAGCAGGTAGCATAAGCAGCAGCTTTCTCACGGATAAAGTGCAGTAGGTCTGTCACTTGTTTCTCCAGTATCTGCAGTGTGTTTGCTTTGTCCTTCATTTCTTTCTCATTGGTCTGAAAGCGCTCTTCCAACTCTGAAAGAACATGAAAAGATTTCCAGAAATTGATATAAAAAAACAATAACACTGGAGTTACAACACTTTATCAATGAACGCAATGAAAGAAAGGGGCAGCAGAATGCCCAAGAGGCATTCTCAACCAGGATGAACAAAACTGTAGCCATGAAGAGATCTTGTAGCACCTTTGAGACTAACTGAAAGAAAGAAGTTGGCAGCATGAGCTTTCATAAACTTAAGTCTACTTCCTCAGATGCATTAGGATAAATAAGATAAACTAATGCATCAGAGGGAGTAGACTTAAGTTTACGAAAGCTCATGCTGCCAACTTTTCTGTTAAGCTGATCGCACGGCACTTCGAAGAACGGGAACAGAACGGAACACAAGGGAACGGAATGGAGCAAAAACACATTTTACTGCAAGCAAGAACGCCATCGATGCTGCTGGGAGTCCCCAATCTGTTCCTCAGCCGTTCCTGGCAGTTGATTTTTGAAGAACTGTTTGTCCTTCAAAAATCGGCTGCCAGGAACGGCTGGGGAATGGATCGGGGACTCCCGGTGGCATCGATGGCATTCTCCCGTGTAGTAAAATGCGTTTTTCCTCCATTCCGTTCCCTTGCGTTCCATTCTGTTCCCGTTCCTCAAAGATCTCTTTAGATACTGATTTTACAGGCTAATACTGCTATATCTTTGAAATGTAGTCCTGAAGGCATGAGATGGCCCTTGGCAAATGCCAGCTACCTTCTTTCAGCCTCAGCCTCCACATAAAATACTGGGATAATAATGATGCCAACCTAAGGCCTTGTCTGCACTGGCCAGGATATTCCAGGGGCACCCCAGAGTATCCTGGTCCTGCAGTAACCCTATTTTTCCCACCATTATCTTGGCCTTCATCCCTACAGAGCAGTGGCAGTCTGAAGGGGTGTCCCACTGGGCTGCTGGGCATATTTCCTGCTGCTGCCATGGGTTCATCACTTTTGAGGTCAAAACGAAATGTCCACCAGCAATGAGCACAAGGCTAAGTGCCTCAGAATTGACAACTGGTGGTGGCAGTGGATGCACCAGGCAGCCCAGCAAAACATCCCTGCAGACAGCTGCTGCGGTGTGGGAATAGAGCGCTCCAGATCTTCCTGGAAGATCCAGAGCAACAGGCAGGCTTTACTCAGGTTTTACCAGAGCAAAACCCTGGTTGTGCTCTGGTTATAGTGAGGGACGTGGTGCATGTGGTCCAGATTGCCTCCCTACACCAGAACCAGGGTTTAGGTTGTGCATCATTTGAATAGGACGATGCCAGAATGGGGTGGGGGGGTGGGGGGACAAGCCTTTTGGCCCATGCAGACAAGGCCTATGTAAAAGTTATGGCACTGATAAATGCCTTGAGCTGGTAACTATTGTCTAAATGTTAATTTATAGCTAATATAATATTATTCCTTTCAAGTCAAACTTGATCCCAGTGCCCCTAGGAACAATTTTCTGCAAACTCTGACTGTGCAGCTATATGGATCCCACCTCCACAAACACCTAAGCTACTTTTATTTCTCAATTTAGAAATTCCATTGTTTTTCTGGAGCTTTAGCTTCCTCCCAGAGTTAAGTTACCATTCAGTACAATGTTTGTTGCTGCTGTATGCCTTCAAGTCATTTCTGACTTATGGCAACCCTAAGGTGAACCTATCATGGTGTTTTCTTGGTAGAATTTGTTCAGAGGAATTGCTCTCGCTTCCTCTGAGGCTGAGAGGGTGTGACTTACCCAAGGTCACCCAGTGGCTTTCCATGGATGAGCGGGGATTCAAACCCTGGTCTCCAAAGTCATAGTCCAACACTCAGACTACTACACCACACTGGGTTTCAGTACAATGTAGGCTGCCTTAATCTAACATTTTCAACAATTGACCTAACTCTTTTGAGAGGAGAAGAAATTGGAAGGAGGAAGAGAGGGGAGGTGGAAGGCAGGAAGAAGGAGGGAGAAGAAGAGAAAGGTATAATTGAAGGGAAAGGATGTGTAAAATGGTAAGATTGTAAGATGCTAAGACTGTAAGTTGGTATGTAATGTTAACTATGGAGTTTATCACACGGGGAGCCCTGTGCAGAAACAGTACTTTAAAGAGAAAAAAAATCCGCAAAAGCGGAAGCAATTTATCAACGGGATTTCTCCGTGTAATAAACTCCAGCGCTGTTAAAAGGAGGTTAATCCGAACAGAAATTAGACAAAAACTGCTTCTTTTTACTTTCAGGATCTTCCGAAAAAACACCCGTTTTTGTGGGTTTTGTTTAATTTAAAGCCCTGTTTCTGCACAGGATTTCCCCCATGTGAAAAACTCCTATGTGCTTGAACTATTGATTGTAGATTGTTTATTGATGTTTTATACAATAAAGTTTTTTAAAAAACTGATTTTGATTTTATTGAATACTTTTATATCATCACAACCCACCCACCCCCTCCCAATTTTTGTGGTTGTGATTTTGTCCCAAACAATTATTGTCGTATCTTTACCTTCCAACTTTCTTTTGCTGCCATTGGCCCTGAGTAGGAGATTCTGGGCCTCATCCCTCAGGCTTTGCAACTTGAGCAGTATGTCTTGAGGCTGTTTCCCCAATTCATCTTGCAACTTCTGGTATCTCTGCATCACTTTCTCCACATCCTGGGAAGACAGAAAGTGACATTCACCACACCTGTGACACAGGGTTGGAGGAACATTTCCTCTGTCCTGCACTGAAAATGGCTGAAGAACATTGGGATATTTTATCTATATAAGATTCTGGAAGGGATGTGGGTCTTGAGCCAGGGTCTGTAGCAACTCCAGTGTCATCACTGCTGTGGTTCCTCACCAAACTAGGTTGAAGAGGCAACTATGTCCCTATGAGTTACGGGGTGTCCTCTTAAGTACCACCTTCACTACTGCCTGAGCCCAGAAGCTGATAGTAATTTGCCAGGCCCTATGAAGCATTAACAAGTCAGCTCTAAATCAGCTCCTCAGTCTAAGAAATACACCTTGATGAGTAGCATCCAGACTCCAATACTATATTAAAGGCTGAGTCTCCCTTATCTGGAATGCCAAAATCCAAAATACTCCAAAAACCAACACTTTTTTCATTGCGGATGAGATAGTAACACTTTTGCTTGCTGGTGGTTCAATGTACACAAATTTTGTTTCATGCCTAAAATTATTAAAAATATTATAAAAAGTTACTTTCAGGCTATGTGTATAAGCTACGGTATATATGAAACATAAAGAATAATGCTTAGATTTGGGTCCCATCTCCAAGATTTCTCATTATGTACACAAATGCAAATACAGGTACTCCAAAATAAAATAAAAAATCCAAAATTCAAAACACTACTGTCCCAAGCATTTCAGGTAAGAGAGACTCAACCTGGATATTGGTTCATTATAATTCCATTGATGTTTCTAACCTGTTTGATCCAGAACCTGATTATCTTTAACCCCGTAATCTGCCTATACTAGAACTGTCTATATTGGGAGCTTGTCTCTGAATTTGACCAAGAACTGCCAATCCACAATAGGAAAACAACATACTGGAACTGTAAGCCGATGTATTTACCTTCCATAAATGCACAGAGATTCAAATAAATCATACAAATGGTCAATTTAGCTGCCTCAGCCAGTTATTCCCCCATGCATCTGAGGAAGTAGACTGAAGCCTACAAAAGCTCATGCTACCATCTTCTTTCTTTCAGTTAGTCTGAAAGGTGCTACCAGATCCCCTTGAAATCTGTGCATTGAGGGAATTGGCAGAATGTTACTGTAGGACAGCCTGAGGTCCAATCTAAAATTGAGAATTTTTTGCAGGAGTATGAAAGAATAGAAACCCTAACACCTGTAGGGTTGCCAGTTCAGGATCATTGTAGGCCCTGAGCCTACCAAGCCAAAACTTGAGACTTAAGGACAGCCTCTGGAGATGTCATTCAATGTTGTGCATTAAGTACCAAACAGAGTTGCTCACAGCTTGTCATCCAAACACACATAGAGCCTTTGCAGACTGCCAGAAATAGTGCAAATTGAGTCCACTTTAAGGGTTAGGGTTAGGGTTAGGGAATTATGGGAACTGTATTTTATTGTGGCACCAGAGCTCTCTGACAGAGAAGGCTCAATGTCTCAGGAAAAAAAAAAAAACAACAATTCCCATGACTCCCTAGCACTAACCCTAACCCTTAAAGTGGACTCAATTTGCACTATTTCTGGCAGTCTGCAAAGGCCCATCGACACATTTTTCTGTTTGAAAATTAAGGCAGAAATCTTAACTGGAATGTTCCCAGAGCAAGATGAAATGAGGGGATTATTCCTTCTCACTTATTTATGGAGATGGGATTAGGAACATTTACTTGTTTCTAGCCAGAAGGCTAGAATGGAGTAGAAACAGAGGGGGGATGCAGACCAGGCGTCGGGGAGCCCTGGTCCGGAGCGCCGCGGGACCTCGGCAGCCGGACTGCGGCACTCCTGCGGCGTCCCTGGAAGGAGCGCAAAATCAGCACTCCTTCCACAAGACAGGGAAAGTGCGCCCTAAACGCGTAGGGCGCACTTTCCCTGCCTTTTCTGCCGCCACGCGTCTGGTCGCTGCAGCGGGAGGTTGCCCCGGAAGCGCCGGCCGTGCGGAGGGCCGGCAGCTCCCAGGGCGACCTCAGGAAGAGGAAGGAGCGCCGCTCGTGCGGTGGCTCCTCCTCTTCCGGGTCTCACAGACGACTCTTTTAGTCGTCTGCCGAGGCCCAGAGTGAAGTACAGTGGAGTGTGAGCCCTGGCACTACAATGACTGTGAGAAAAGGAAGAAGGTAGCTAAGCTAACATATGCCCTCTGGAGAGTATTTGCAAGTTGCACCAACAAATCACTTAAGCTTTGCAAAACAAGCTGTTGCTTTTAATAGCTGAGACAGAGTCCTTTTCTCTTGCCTGGACATGAATCCACTAAAACTGGAGAATTTCTAGCCCGGGGATGATCTATGAAAACTGAACACTCAGGGCTAGGTCCTGAGATCTGGCAACCCTAAACAGCTGACTTCCTCTGAGGTTGGGGAATATTGTCCAACATTCATGTGCTGTACATGCTAATGAGCTACTATGCAGGATTAAACTAATAACTCCAAAATGAACTCAGAAAGAATAGTAATATAATGCATTAACTAACAATAGCAAATGGCTACGTTATTTATCTCTGTGGTGGTTTTATATCTTGTTCAAATTTGTTCTGTTTGCAATGAGAAATTATTAAAAGCAAGAACAAAATAGGAATTAGAATCCATGATTGTGTCACTCAAGGGTTTTTCAGTTTCTGGGAAGCCTTTGGCAGAGGAGGCCACTCAGCAGTGCTCCAAGTCAGAGTACTGCCCCTTTAAACTAAAATGCTTTTAATTCTTGCCCCTGGAACCTACTGTTACCCAAAATGTTGGATTCCGAGGATGACACCCACAACCAATGTATTTTAGGGGAATTTTGTACTTAGCTCAAAGAAGAAATGTAGTATGGAGATCCACACAGGAGATCCAGAGGCAAGATTCAAATAAGAATTATGGTTTATTGAGGGGAATAAGCAATACACATACACTCACTCTCTCACACACACACACAATCCATGCATGGAAGGGTGAACAAGGGCCAAATGTTGGGGTAACACTATCCTCAGCTATGCACCCCTGCTGTTTTACTGCTGCAATTTAACAGAGGATTTTGCCACTGAATTTCAACTGCAAATTGGTAAGATATATTTTAATAGGATTTCCCCATTTTCTAACACAGAAGTGCTTTTTTTAATGGCTTTACCATATTTAGGCAGTGATCTGTGATAACCAATGTAAAGAAAGCACCTTCTGTTTGTTTTAATGGCATTTAGCAGTATTCCATTTTGATGGTGTGAAGGCTGGCCATATTTCAGTGGCACATTTCAGAGGAACAAGGGCCCAAAAACAACTTTGGGCTCAAATGTGGCCCATGTATTGCCCACTCCTGGTCAAAAGAAAAAGGGACTCTCACATTCTCCAGCCTTCCTGCAGCAGCAGTAGCACGCTCAGCTTTTCCTTTGGCCTCCTGGGCCAACTGCTGATTAGCCTGGGACTTCTTTTGTAAGGTAGCCACATCTTGTGCCAAGTTTTCAAGACGACTTTCCACCTCTGACTCCTTGCTGATTAGTGTCTGGAGCTGGCGCTCAGCCTATGAGAAATGAAAGCCACAAGACACAATAGTCAAGCATTGACCTCTGGGAAAAAAACAGGACTGCCTGGCCATAATTATTCTCTGAAAACATCTCATTCATAGAGCACCATGAAGTTAGGGACAAACTCAGAACTGATTTATACAACTAGCAACAGCAATAGCAATAGCATTTACAATCTCTAGGCAGTTTACAATCTGTAAGCCAATTGCCCCCAACAAGCTGGATTCTCATTTTACCAACCTATGAAAAGATGGAAGACTGAGGGGCTATGCAGACAGGTGGCTCTGGGCAGCCTCTGCTAGCTGTGGATTGGGGCCGTGGCAACCGCATGCCGTGGCCCCATTCCTCCCTTTTGCCATCTCTGAAAGAGCGGCAAAAGGCCACCCTAAGAGCCGGTGCACAGCTCTTTAGCACCCTTTCCAGTGCAGTGCGTCAAAAAGGTGAGAGAGGAGCTGGGGCTAGATAAGCAGCTGGGAAAAGCCAAGCTCTTCGTCAAGGCTTATTGTGGATTCCCCGGTGAAAGCTCTTGACTCTCAGCTTGACTCTAGACTGGTTTGAATCTTGTGACCTTTAGAACAGCTCTGGACTACCTGCTCGTGATAACCCTGGACCTTGGATTGCTCTCTTGGCTTGCCTTTCAGAACTCTGGACTTGTTGTTTGCCTGCTGCAAGCAAACATTGGTACGTTACTTGCAACTGTGTTTGTGTCTTGGAAAAGGGCCTTGTCCTTATCAGCCATGTGTTGGCAGCTTTCCCGGACAACCCAGCTTGTTGGGGGCAATTGGCTTATACATTGTAAACCACTTAGGAAGTGCTTAAGTGCCCTGATAAGCAGTATAGAAATGTACTTGCTATTGCTATTGCTATATTTCTGTCATACTGAGGAATTATCCCACTACTGAAATAACCCATCTTACCTCTTCCGAATTGAAACCTAATTCAGGAGGCAGCTGGGTCTTATCACAAGGGTTTTGCCACCGAAGCCGCTGGGCGAGTCCAGTCCAGCTGCAGTCCGGGTCCCCAGCGCGCTTCGGCAGCCTTATTTAGAAACCGGGAGTTTTCCGACTTCAAAAAATGGCTGCCAAAGCACGCTGGGGACCCGGCTGCAGCTGGGCTGGACTTGCCCGGTGGCTTCAGTGGCAAAATCCTTGTGATAGGACCTGGCTGCCTCCTGAATTAGGCTTCAGTTCGGAAGAGGTAAACTGGGTTATTTCAGCAGTGGGATCATCTCCTGAGATTGCAATTGGTTTTTCCAGATTCAATAAAAGCTTCCAGTGTTTTCCATGTCCCAGTAATCTATTGTCTCAGGATGTGAAAGAATACATCCAAGTCTAGTTGGCAGCTATAAGATTAGAGGTAATGCCAAAGACGGGAGCCAGCATGATGCCCTCTTATATTGTTCTCTGAAACTGACGTTGTTAATTGAAACTAAGGAACAGTGATCATCATGCAAGCTCGGCTCTTAAACTTTGGTTTCACCTAGAAGCACAGGTCCTGCAAAGCTTCTTTGGCTTCTAAGGCCTATTTTAGGAAAATCTTAAGTGAAGCAATGAATGTCCTATAGTATAGCATAGGGGTCGGCGTACCTTTTGGGGGTGGGTCTGGTTCCGCTGTCCCCCGATCGTCGGCGGGCCGAAGGGGGGGAAAATGGCACTGGAGGTGCACGCTCTTGTGTGCGTGCGCACTACTCCCACCATCATGCTCATGCGAACGCCATTTTGGAATGCAAAATGGTGCCTCACGTCACGCACGCGCAGCGGCGGCAGGACCGGCCATGGGCCAGTTACAAGGCCTCAACAGGCCAGGTTCAGCCTGCGGGCCGTAGTTTGTCGACCGCTGCTATAGCATGTCAACTGAAGCTTTATATAATACATAATAAATAAATATTTGGATTATATGTATTCGTCAGTTTGCTTTATATTGGATTGTGTGCCTTTGGTTGGGCAGGCTGTTTTTTGTTATTGTTACTTTGTAAAACACCATATACACTGATTGTGCTATATAAATAAGCAATGATGATGATAATAATAGTAAAAACAACAACAACAAAAACAAACAAGAAAGCTTACAGTAGTATTGGTCAAGCATGAAGGAGCTATCTTGATTATTCCCATTGTCCAAAGAAATGTAAGCAGGCTAGCTAACAGGTAGCAGTTTATACCTCACCTGTCTGATTCTGCCCTCCACGCTCCGAATGGCCTCCTTAGCACTCTTCATGGCTTGTTCTGCTGCACTTAGTTTATCCTTCACATCACTTAATGCTGCACGAGTTTCTGAGATTGTTGCCTGTACACCCTCTGCTCTCTCTCTGGACATAAATGAAGAACAAATACAACAGAAAGTGTGACAGTACCTTTAAGATCAACAAAGCTATAGTACCTTATTGTTGTCATTGCTTGTTACTTCTTACCCACCTCTCACTACAGACTGAGGCAAGGAACAACAACAGATTCAAATACAAAAGACTGGACATGTAACACCAATTTAACACGTAACATCAGCTAAAAGAACTTTGAAAAAAAAACAACATATTGTATATACTCATGTATAAGTCTAGAAATTTTAGTCAAAAGATCGACCCAAAAGAACTAGGTCGCCTTATCAGTGTAAGTTCTGTATCTTAACTTATAAAAATAGGAACCATCTCCTTCTCTGAGTAGAATGGCAAAAGGCAAGAGTGTAGTTCAAACTAAATGAAGCACCAACCCCCTCTACTTTGGTATCATGTTCCTTTTCCTTCATCCTTTACTTTCCTTCATCCTTTACATCAGGGGTAGGCAACCTTTCCCCTTTAAGGGCTGAGGGACTTCAGCTCCCAGAAGCCTCAGCCATGTTGGCCAATAGTCCCATGTTGGCCAATAACTCCTGGGAGTCTGGGAGCTGAAGTCCCTCGGCCCTTAAAGGGGAAAGGTTGCCTACCCCTGCTTTACATCCTTTGTTAAATACTCTTAAGTTTTACCCTCGATTTATACACAAGTCATATCAAAATCCATAATTTTGGCCCCCAAACCTGCCCTCAACTTATACATGAGGTCGACTTAAGAGTCGAGTATATACGATATATTGAAACCAATCAATTCGTACTTCAAAACTCATAATTTAAAAATGATCTTTTTAGGATAGGCCTACCAGAAGAGACTGGTCTTTACTGCTCTTTGCAGCATATCCAGCTCCTCTGGCAGGTCATTCCACAATCTGGGGGTACCTAAAGAACATGTCTTCTGGGTAACAGCCTAGTTTTGGTTGACTGAAGTAAACATCCCCAGAGGACTTGAGTGCACAAGGCAGATTATATGAAAGAAGCCGAACCTGTAGCCTGGATCCAAACCATGTAAGGCTTCAAAGGTAACAACCAACACTTTATTCTTTGCCTAGAAACTATTGGCAGCCTGTGAAGTAATTTTAATATTGGTGTAATATGCTCACTTGTAGATGTGCACTAACCAATCTGGCTGCTGTGTTTTGAATTAATTGCAGTTTCAGAACTTGGTACAGAGGTAGCCCAATGCACAGCAAATAGCAGAAGTCCAACCTTGAGATCACCAGCACAACCATCTTTAAATCCGTCAGTTCTAGGAAGGGGCGATATTGTTGTAACAGCCAAAGCTGACAGTAAACAGTTCTGGCCATGACATGCATCTGCATTGTCATTTGGAGCTGTGAACACAGTCTTTCAGGGAGAGTGTAAACCCATCTAGGACTGGATGACATACACTCAACCCCAAATCAAAACCCTTAGCAGTAAGCCCTTCTGTCATGTCTCAGTTTGGTTTCCCTATCCAGCTCATTACATCCTCCAGGTACTCATTTAGTAGAGATACACTCCTTACGTGATGTTATTTTTGAAAGGAGGGCATCTGAATGGGTACCTTCTACTATCCATGCCTGCCTAGAATTAGAGATCTTCAGTGGAGGACTATCTCAAAAAGCTAGGCTGATGAGTATATGCAACAGAATTTCTCTGTAGCACTACCCAAAGTGTAGAGCTTCCTCCCAAGAAAATTTAGGCTGGCTCCATCCTGGCTGAGTTTCTGATAGAAAGCCAAAACTATATTGCTTTATATAGCTTTTGGTCTTGAAAACTGTTTTTAAACTTGGGAGAAAAATTAAAAGCCCATCTATTTTTAAACATTTTTAACATTGGCTTTTAATAATTATTTTAATCCATTTCTAAGTTTTATCATTTTTAACATTTCCTTGGGAGACTTAATAAGTGGAAAAGTGATAAATACTTTTAATAAATAACAAATAAATGGTGGAGCAGGGTTTGGCCAGAAGTGCAAGAAACAAGATTATATGTGCACACATGTGTGCCTGAGTACACCTCTCTCAGCAAGTATATAAGAAAGACTTACAGACTGATGACTAGATTGCAAGTTATCTCTGATCTAGTCATTTCACACCTATTCAAACAATTATTATTTTTAGAAAGAAACTTTGGAAAGAAATTATTGTTGATGTTATTTCTATTTGTGCCTTGTCCTTCTTCATAAAAGTATAAATATATTTGATGGTGGGCACTGCTAACAAGGAAACACAAACTTGTATTTGTTTTCTCTTTGACTACATGAATGCTGATAATAGAATCATAGAGTTGGAAGGGGCCACAAAGGCCATCCAGTTCAATATCCTGCCATGCAGGCACATACAATCAAAGCATTCCTGACAGATGGCCATCCAGCCTCTCTTTAAAAACCTTCAAAGGAGACTCCACCACACTCCAAAGCAGCATGTTCCACTGTGGAATGGCTCTTACTGTTGCAGGTATCAAGAAAAGAATCCAGATTTCCACAAATGGGGGTGTGAGAAAAAAAGAAATTTAAACTATCAGACCAACAGGGTTTGTAGACAGTCTTGTCAAAGCATACACACTTAAGCCTGTTTTGGAATTAATCTGGCCAAGATTTGGGTGCATGTGTGTGTTTCAGTTTCTGCAGCTTATGTTTGAAGCAATACAGAATCTAAGCAGCCTGTATTACTTCAGTAGGGAGTAAGAAAGAGCTGAGATAATCTAACAAGGAGCCACCCAGTAAAAAGACTGTGTTCAACAAATTAAGCCAGTAGAATGATGACCAGTAATATACTAGGGGTTCAGTGAGTTACGATAATATAAAATGTCTGATTTGTAATCTGATTATAGAAAAAAAATGACAAAATAAATGTGTTATTCTTTTCATGGGCAGACTCACTTGGCCTCTTTTGCTTTAGCCAATAGCTCCCTTGCATGGGTCAGGTTGTGCACTGTATTGTTCAGGATAATGTCCACACAATCCAGCTGGCCAATTCTGTCATGGATTTCTTTAATCAGGATGCTGATTTGACTGGGACTGCTGGGCAAGGAAATGTTCAGCACTTGCTGGGCCACAAGTTCAATGCTCTCAGGGTCAGCCCCTTCCTCTAGGGAGACAAGAACAGATACTCATTGTGGTATGTGTATAACTAGACCTGTAACTGTCCATCTCTGCTTTCCACACACCACTCTGATCCTTCACATACACACTCCAAACTGACAAAATATCAATATTTTTATAGCATAATTTTAGATACCATAAGCTTGCATCATTAATACTGTACTGCATCATTGATATCCACATATATATTCTTTCTCTGCATGTTGGATTTAATTTTTTTAAAAATATATTCATCCTTCCTTCTACTGCTTCGCTTGTTTTCATATTCAGTATGTAATATTCTGGTACCTGCTAGGAAGTCCTTTATTTTCTGGATGAATTCCCTCAACTTAGCTGTTGACTTCTCCACACGGCTCTGGGCTCCCTGAGCTTGCTCCAGTGTGTTTTGGGCATGGCTCCTGGCATCCTGTGCCAGGCCCTGGATTTCTTGCACCTACAAAAATTGAAACCAAGCTTAGAATCTCAAGCTACCTAGGATGATATGGGTTGGTGGGTGGGATGGCAAATGGATGTGATAGTACAGAGCTTGCATGATGCAAGGACTGTAGCTGTGGGAGGAAATACCTGCTGTAGGACATTCTCTTTTTCACTGCTGCTGAGAAAAGGCTAAACTAATTAATGTTCTGAACCAACAAGAAAGGGACCGTAGAACAAGGTCTTTATTTAGAGGAGAGGACCTTTTAGCATCAGCTCAGCAGTTTCTGCCCTGAATCTTATCAAAATTCCACAGTGTATGTTATCTATCATCCAGACCTTTCTCTATCCCTCAACCCCTTCCTCAAATTCTAGAAAATCCAAAATATTGGCAAATGGATGAATTGTTTCTTCCTGGAAGCTGTTCTTGGTTTCTGATCACTAACTTGTTTGGGAAGAACAAGTGAGGAATCCTGGTTCAGATGTAGAACAAAGTTACTGTTTAAAAGCAACCTATACCCATTATCTGTTGTGGTGTCCCAAAAATAATTTGTTGTTTCTACTCATTGCACTGCTAAAAAATTAACTTGTTGCATTACCAGTTATATTGCTCTCGCTTTTTTGTTATTTTCCATTTTCAAAAAAATAGCATTACAATTAACCAGAGAACCGCAAAACATTTGTTAAAACTCTATTGAAATGCCTCTTAAAATGCCCTACAAAAATAATGTTGAAAAGCAATTAGAAAATTATTGCTAACTACACTGATAAAGAAAAGCTGCAGAAGTCAAGCAAGAATAATTGACACACTGCCTGTACACAATAATCCAAAATTCTCTGAACTTCTGCCTTACTATTCCATGAAAAGTGGTGGGAAAGTCTTTGCCTCCATTTTAGTGGCATCTTATTTACATATTTATATACACTTCTGTTGGCACTCTACCTTGCTAGCAATGGTGCCCAGCTGCTTTACTGTGATCTCCAGCTGATGAGAGATGTTCTGGGCTGTGTACAGTGCCTTCACAGACACAGGCAGTGCTCCAGTACAGCCAAGGCCACCACAGTGCCGCTGACCAGAGCTGTCTCGACAGGAAGCCCCTCCGCAAGGTTCACACTCCTCCTCTGTGGAAGCACCGCAGATCTAGAGCAAGAGAGAAGTCCAGGATCAATGCAGGAAGATGGGTCTCATGTAACTGAGATCTCGATCCTCTGATAGATAGGGGGGAAAGGAGGACAGGCACTGGGTTCAAAGAAATCAGTATGTAGTCTAAGTTCTCTCATCTCCATCAAACTCCTTTCTGATTCCCTCAGTTTTTTTTGCCACCAATCCATCCTCACTCATAACTCACTTTCTCATTGATCCCGCTCAGATCAAGGCTGTTGACCTTTCCCTGGATGTCAAGCAGCGATTTTTGGTGAGCAGCCGCACCCTTCCGGAAAGCATCTCCCCGCCGTCGTAGGAGCTCAACAGTAGCCTGACGTGTCTGTTTGGCTTGGCCCACCGGACTCTGTGGCCCTTGAACGGAGGCCTTTGCTTGCTGCTGGGCCAGTTCTGACTGCTGGAAGGACTCCAGGATGCTACGGAAAGACTCTGCCAAGCACAAGAAAATCAGGCATGTTTTAGGAAAGGGGCATGTCCAGAACTTGCAGGGACACTTATTTCCTGCAGTTTGGGTCCCATGTTTCTTACCATTGAAGCTGGCATTTGCCATCCCTCCCCACTGGCTCCTAAGGTAGCTGACAGTGCGATTAAGTTCGCTTAACTCGTGGCTCAGTTTATTCAGACGGCTCCTCTGTCCTGTGGCTGCCTGCTCAGTGCCATCCAGGTGTGAATCTGTGGTCTGCAACTGCTGCCAGAGCTCATCCATGTCTGCCCTGGTAGGGGAATATAGCATATGGGCTCTTATTCCACCTATGCCATGATGCTCACTGGACACAACACCACCACCCAACCTAACACTGGCCTCTACCCCACTAGATGGTACCCCTGAGGATAAAAGAGCAGCCCTGAGCAGCATTTATAAGGATAGGCTATAAATGAGAGGGAAACATTCAGTGTTGCACAGAACTAAGACTACTCTCCTGTTTCTCTGAAATTTAAATGGAATAGAGGACATAACTTTCATGGTATCAACAAAGCAACTCTCCAAAATTCATCTTTAAAAATGTACTTCAATTCAATAGAAAAAAAGAATAAAGCCTATTAAAAAGAACCATGGAATAGGTAGAACATTATCATTCTATTTTAAAAGCTGTACAAATAATGCCTACTCTTCAGCACAATTGGTTTTAGACCTTTCGTGCCTAGGAAATTTCAGCCTCATCATTTTGGTGATATCCTATATTTTATCTTGACAGGCAATCATAAATGGGAGGGCAATTTACACTTCTACATTTAGCAACTAATTTCAACATATATTTATGACAAACCCAAAATCCTCAACTTTGATGTTTAAATCTCAGAAGAATGATAAGAGTATCCTTTGGCAGCTCATTCAAAATTTAATATGTACATGTGATAGAACCTCTCAGACTATCAGCAGCTACTTATGTCTGTGCAAACTGATTTTGCAGGATAATAATATACTTCAGGCGAGATGGTTGAGTTAAAAAGCAAAAACATGATTTCTGCTAAAGCCATCTTAAAACTCGCCTTCCTGCACTCAGCTGCTGTGACAAGTAAGAAGACATCTCTAAGAAATGAGTCTACTTTATGGTATCAAAAATAATAATAATTACATTTCCCTTGAAGTACTAATATAACAGAGGGTGAGAAGAAGCCCAGGCAAACAAGGTTCCTGGAGCAAGTATACTTCCAGGAGAATGTGGATATAAACATGAGACAAAGGCCTTAGTTGCACTACTAAATGACATGGATTGATGGTTCTTTAATATTATGCCTTTCCCCAAAGAAACCTGGCAGCTATAGTTTGGCTACAGTGCTGAGAATTATAGGAACAATACTCTAGTCCCCTTCATCCAAGTTAAAATATATAGGAAGGAATTATTAAAATTATTAAATTATTAAACAATTATTAAATTGTTAAACAGTTCTAAGTCTGTAGCTTGGATATTCTCACAGTAGAAAACTGATTCATAACGATTCACAAAATGATGCATATCAATTAATTCTAAGCATTGACACAGAGAATTAAAACTAGGCAATGTCCCTGTTTTTGCCTCCTGTTCTACCCACTGTTGTCACTGCAAATACCATCTCTCCCTACCTGATATCTGCCAGAAGGGTGCTGAGTTCATGCAGAAGTGGTGTGCTTGGACTGCTTCCATCCCCAAGAAGCTGCTCTACATGACCCAGGTTATTCTCCAGGCTGAGCATGCGGCGGTGGCTGGCTTCAGGTATGGGGCCACCTTCTTTCAGGGCCTGTACCGCATCCTGTAGTCGTCGCAACTGTTCCCAGAGTTGCCCTAGCACCTTATCCCACTGGCCAAAGCAAGGATGGCAGGGAGAACAGCGAGGAAAGTTTTGTTGGAAGCCACGCTGGCACTGGTCACATCGCCGCCCCATAAAGCCCCCTCGGCATAGACAGTGTCCAGTGAGACGGTCACACTGTGGGCTCTCAGATCCAGCTGGATCACATTCACAGGCTATGGGAGACAAAGGTCATACTCAGAGACAGAAAAAAACTATTAAAAATGAATTTGTAACCTTTGTTTTAAAAGTCATTATCTGCAATATTAAATAACATTGACAGTAACAATTAACACTTCATGTCATTTTAATTTGTTGCACTGTGAGGCTAATTTTTGGGATGGTGGTGCCCTTTAATAGATTTTTTAAAATTAAAGCAAATGTGTTACAAATGCGAGAATGATTGACACAATGCATTAATTTTATAATTGACACTAAAATAGTTAACATCAACAAATTAATCTATGAATGCCCCACTCTTAATCCTCAGTCAGATCATGATCCCTAACTGAACTTGGAAAATTACTTTTTAATAGTAATTTGTTTCCATGATTCATTATAGTGTTTTATAAGACTCCTTACAGTTGTTGACAAAGCTGAATGTATTGCTTGTTTCTTTTTTGCTATTGTAAACAAAACATGTTAGGGTTGATGAAAAAGTCATAAAGCTTGACAAAATCTTGTTAAAATTCCTCTAAAATGCCTTCACAAGTAGCTTTTAAAAGCAACTCATGATATTAATACCCAAATTTAATTCCTATCAACAACATTACTTTGGAAATGTGGCTTTATTATACCTTCAGTATATATCTACAGTTACTTGTAACATATTACTTACAAGTTGTGCCCTTAATCCACTTGGTTTAATTCTAGTCTTTGGGACTGAGGTGAGTTTTATTGAATCAAAATATAATTTTTATTAAAATAATAATAAAAATACTATGTGTATCATTGGTGAGGAGAACCTTTAAAGAGCCAGGAATTATTCTTGCCCTTCCCTTGATCTTCAAAGGATCCACTCTCCCCCACAAATTAGTCCTCGAAATGACAGTCTTGAAAGAGGCACATTTCGCCCACTAAATTTAATTTTGTGTCCTTGCTTCTATTTTTTTTGGGGGGGGGGGTGGAGGTGGAGGACAAAAAAGGGGCATTTTTGAAACAAGAAGTGATTAGCCTAATTATGTTTAAGGGACAGATTTTGCCTTCCTTATTATTATTGTGGTCATCATAATTATTATATTTATTTTTGTCCTGCTTTTCCCCCCAATTTGGACTCAGTGGCTTAAGGCTGCCTTGGGGCTACTGGGTGTGCAATTTGGTATTTTGGGGATTGTATTTTTCTAGGAGCATATTGGGGAGGTGTGAAGCCATAGAGCAGGGGTAGGCAACCTTTTTGAGCTGGGGGCCGGGTTGCTGTCCCTCAGACAATTGGGGGGGGGGGCGAAGCACCATAAATAAATAAATAAATAAATAAATATAAAATTTTTAAAAAATTAAAAAATTAAAAAAATATGCATGCACACTCTCTCAGCCCCAGAAAAGCCATGGCAAAACCCCTGTGGAGATTTTGCCAAGAAAATCCCAAGAACAAGTAATAACAACAATAATCAATATCATCATGGCGGCGGGGGGCGGCGGCGGTGGCAGGACTGGCCTGGGGCCGGTCCAAAGGCCCCGGGGTGCCGCATCCGGCCCCCGGGCCTTAGGTTGCCTACCCCTGCCATAGAGGGGCTTACAGGTGGGAGGCATAGAGCCTGCAGTTTGCACTTTGCCCATTCCTGATGTAGGACATGTCTAGCAGGAGCTAGAGATTTGAGTCTGGGACAGGAGCTAGGCTAGTAGTTCTCAAACTGTGCGGCAGGATCCCAGGAGGAGCACAAGAGTTGTTCAAGAGGGGTGCGAAACTTGGAAGCCCTGATTCCTTTTTCTATTCCTCTTCCCCTTCCCAAACCATTTCTGTCCTGGAAGGGAAAAGAAAAGGCAAAAAGGGCACTTGGAGCCTCTGCCTGAAGGAAGAGGAGGAGGGCTATTGTTAAAATATGAGTATACAAAATATAATGAGCGTCTGAAGTATTAAAATTAGGTATTAAATTTAAGTACATGAAAATGTAGGCGTTGAATTTGATTTATGTAAACTTATAAATGTAGAAAAATTTTGTGAAAATATTGCGTTGTGGTATGAATCCTAGAGAATTATTAGTTGCCTTGGCTAAAACTCAGGAAGTCTAAGTTAAGTGTATATATAGTATATGTTGTAGTATAACTGTAGGTGAGGGAATAAAGGGAGGGTGGGAGGGGTGTGAAGAGGGAGGGTAGGATTCTATTGTAGGAATGTTTTGTTTTGTGTGATGTCTGTAATTTTGTTTTTGTATTGAATTATGTTATAAAAAATTCACTTTTTTAAAAAAAATATGAATATACAAAATATAAAAAATATGCACACAAAACAAAATATTTTTATTCATATACTATATCAAATGAGGGGTGTGTGATGTCTGGATGTATATGTAAAGGAGGTCAACAAGGGTAAAAGCAAATCACTGAGCTAGTCTGTTCAAAAGAGGACAGTCCCACATCCTCCGTTAATGTTAGCAGGGTTGTGCACATTGGCTTCTGCCCACACAAAAGCTCTATATATGTCCATATGTATCTAAGTTCACGTGGTATGATATGGAAGATGCTTGCTTGCCTTATGTTCTCATACTCACGCAGACATTCCTGTTCAGGGTCACCCCAGTGATCTTCTTGGCAGTGGGAGCACATACGTCCTCCAAAGCCTGGCTGACAGTGGCACTGCCCTGTGAACTGAACAAAGTGAAAGGTGCTGGTGAAAGATGCTGATACACAAGCTGATAACAGCACATCAAGATCTCAGGCACTTTCAAGTGGGTCATTTACCATGTTGCAGTCTGAACGTAACGAATGAGCAGGATCACAGTTGCACGGCTGACACCCCAAGTCACTGCCAAAGCCCCAGAAGTTTTGGGCACATCTGTCGCAGTTCTTGTCCACCACATTGGCACGGCAGGGGCAGTTGCCCGTAGTCCGATCACAGTGGCAAATGCCTTTGGAGCAGTGCGTAGGCAGAGTGCCCTCCTCATTACATGTACAGCCTGCAGGGGAAAGCAAGACACTGGCTAGGGCAGGGAAACAAAACATAGCCATCTGCCTCTGTATCACAATTTTTCTTGTAGAGAAGCGTCTCCTGTCTACCTCTCATGGTGCCACAAGATCTCTCAGTACCTAAACAAATTTTCATATGTCATCAGTTGAACATGCTTTAGCCTTACTAGTTAGCTCTTTGTTCGTTCTCTAACAAGATGACTTATTTTGGCAAACAGTTGGGATGTTAGCGAGATATTTTGCTAAAAGAACTTTCAGTGGTTACCTTATAGAGCTACGTGCCTCAGTTGGTTTGAGGAATGGGTAGAACTAAAAAATGAAAGATTACTAACGTTGGAAAGTTCCAACATGATTTGTGGTTTTCATGCTTATATGCTATATGGGAAACTTAAGGACGACAAAATTTTTGCACATCATTTTGTAAGAAACTCTTTATTAAAGTCATGGTTAAAAATAAAAAAACAGTTCTATCCACAAATCCCGAGTTGGGCTTCATCACAAGAGGCTCTTTTTGGGAGATCAAAAAGAAAATAGGTAAAGTGGTTAACATACAAAGAAATATTAAACTGGAGGGAGGATATTGAAGAATCAATAAAGACACGAGATCAATTTGATGAAAGAATACAGGGAGACTGGTTTTTGTATAATCAAGTGAAGGAAAGATATAAAATGGATAGTAGAGATCCAGAGATAACAAATAGATAAAACGAAATAGATAGAATAATCTTTGATAAAAAGAGAGGACATATTCCGAAATATTATAAGGCATTGAGAGAAAGAGATATGGGAGGTGAAAAAGTAAAACATACAATGATAAAATGGTCCCAGGATATAAGAAAATTAATTGACATTGAGACATGGGAAAAAGCATGGTACAATACCAACAAATACACTTGCTGTCAGGATTATAAAGAAAATCATGTCAAAATGGTATATAGATGGTATTTATCACCTGAAAAAAATCAATAAACTATATAAGATAGGAAAAGATAATTGTTGGAAATGTGGCAAACCAAAGGCCACATTTTATCATCTATGGTGGTCATGCGTTGAGGCGAAAAAATATTGGGAGATGATATGTGGTTTAATGTCGGAAATTTATGAGACTGAAATACCTTTAGAACCTACTCTGTTTTTATTGAATATGACAGAAATATTAGAGAAAAATGTGAAAATAGCAATAGATGTACAATACTTTATATGGTGACTACAGTGAGGATACTGTATGCGAGCAAATGGAAACAATCAGTAATACCAACCATAAGAGAATGGATGGACAAAATATGGCAGGCCATGGAATCGGACATATTAACAGGGTTGTTAAAAAACAAAATGGAAGAAGATGTGGTTAAAAAATGGAAAAAATTTAGAGAATATTATAATAGAAAACAACAAAAATAAATATGGAAAGAAGCTTGGTATGAAAATCAGGACAAAATAATGGATAATGATATTGCTGAAAATATGGGATAAGGAAATAGAGAGGGAATACGTTATTGGAATATAAAATGACATGTGGATTGCAAGAAAGTAAGGGGGGATGCAGACGAGGGCGTCCAAGACGCCCTGGTCCGCAGCGCTGCGGGGCCAAGGCAGCCTCACAGCGGCGCTTCCCCGCCGAATCTAAAAGGAGCGCCAAATTGGCGCTCCTTTTAGATTTAAGGGAAAGTGCGCCCCAAAAGCGGTGGCCGCACTTTCCCTGACTCAAACGCCGCGGCGAGTGTGGTCGCCGCGGCGTGAGGTCAACCCGGAAGTGCCAGCCGTGCGGATGGCCAGCGCTTCCAGGGGCGACCTCAGGAAGAGGAAGGGGCGCCGAACGTGCGGCTGCCCCTCCTCTTCCGGGCCCGGAAGACGACCCAATTAGTCGTCTGCCGAGGCCCTAAGTCTAGAATAAGCTATTAGGGGTTCATATAGGTTTGTTACATATTTAAGGCAAGTCTTCATTTATCGGAAGGATATAAATCATTCAAAAATAATCATACTGAAAGTATATTTTTTATTGTTTAGTGAATGCACAGGGTGATTGGGTGGTAGTTAAGTGTTGGGGAATAGGGAAGGGGGGATGATGTAAATGTACTATGTACTATGTTTGTGGTGTGTAAATGTGTTATGGATGTAATTGTTATATTTTAATAATAAAATTCAAAAAAAGAAGAAGAAGAAGAAGAAGAACTTTCAGTGGTTACCATGATATATGCAATTGTTTCACAACCTTTCCTTTCCCTTTTGCAATGTAAAAACACTGTAACAGGCCAGGCAAATTTTAGTTGGCAAGTCCTCAACCTGTGCATATAAAATGTTTATATATCATTAAATAAGGACATATAACTAGGTAAAAACCTTTAGATGGTAGAATATATATTCTGCCTCCTCCCTCGTTGGATGGAGCTGCTTCTCTGCTTGTGTAATTCGTATTTGTCTGTCTTTAGTTTTTTGTTAATTTAGAATTATAATTTATTTATATTGTTTTAATTATGATGTTTTAATATATTTTCAGTTTAATACTTTTTAAGGGGTGGGCAGGATTCGGGATGTGTCTTATACATACTGTATGGAATTTTAACTGTTGTTAGCCACCCTGATTGTTGACAGAGGGGCGGGGTAATAATAATAATAATAATAATAATAATAATAATAATATAGGACATAAGATCTGTGACAGTTTTTGTCCATTTACTGTCTTGTAATAAAAGAAAAGAAAAAGCTTGTTTAGGTGTCAGGCCTGGGAAGACTTCCAGATGTTCCCTTAGAATATGTAAACATATGTGACAACAGTGACAACAGGTAGCAGAGTGTACTCTAAAAATGGGGTGTGCATTACACTCAAGTATACCAAACAAAAAGAGAAGATGTAAGCCTCTGATTGGATAATCAATACACTGATTAAGCATCAGAACAAAATTAAAAAGCCAAGATAGCAATAGCATTTACATTTCTATACCATTTAATAGTGAACTGAGCACTCTCTAAGTGGTTTACAATCTATAAGCCAGAGTCAGGAAATTAGACACATCTGATGTGTCTCCACTATAGAAGCCTGTTGTCCATGACAAACTATTCCTGATAGCCCCTGATATGCCACTCTAAAGTGCTGTTTCTGATAAGACTAGGAGATATATGCTTACCTATGATTAATGCAGCTAAGACTTGCTTAAGGTGTAACCCTTGAATATGTAAACACCTTTAGGAATTGTCTGTATAGTGACTTAGCTGACACCATGGAAAACTGTGTGATTAAGGAGAACCTGATTATGATGATATAGGAATAATGTCAGATATTAATTGGTTTAGAAGATGACTGATGTTCTTACAAGCATTATTTTTTGTCAAGCCTGTTAAAGAGTTGCATAGAAAGATAAAGTCCCTATGAATGCCCTGATGAATATGATGTGATCGCAATATGACTTAAAACAGGAGGCCTTATGTAATATAATAGAATAATAATGCCTTGCGTATAATGTTATGGAATATGCTTAAGCTGAGGTGCTCAGACCTGTTAGTCTGTGATTTTACCTGAATGTGTGTGTGTGTTTGTGTATGAGAATCTTTATATAAATAGCCTGAAAGTGTACTAAAAGATTCTGCCCATTCCCATTTAAATACTGGAATTCCAAGACCTGAAGATAATTAAGTGGAATGTTGATGTTAACTTGTTTAACTTAGTATAACCACTATCATAAGTTGGGAAGTTTGGTGACCAGAATTTAATAAAGGTGACCCCAGAGAGCACCCAGAATTGGCTGACAAGTGGCAATTCCTCAGTCTAAGACAGTGGTGGTGAACCTATGGCACGCATGCTAGAGGTGACACTCAGAGACCTCTCTGTGGGCACGGGTGTTGTTGTCCCAGCACAGAGTTCGCCAGAATTTGTTACTAGAAAGCCAGAGGGACATGGCACTTTGTGATAAATAAGTTAGTTTTGTGTTGCAGTTTGAGCACTCGGTCGCTAACAGGTTCGCCATCACTGGTCTAAGAAGTAGGGATGGGGAACATTACCTCCTCTTTTATTATCTCTAGAACCTAATACTGAAAAAGCAGCCAAGGAGAGCAATCAACTAAGATCAACTCCAAGTAATCAGACCCCACGCCTGACACTCCAGCATCACCAGCAGAAATGTCCTTGTCACAAGCTTTTCCCTTCGACTACCCCAGTCTTTCAAAACAGTGCAGAGAGTTTAAAAAAACCTGTTCCTTAAGCTGCTTTCTGAAATGAACTGAAAAAAATGGGTACTATATTTTTTAATGTGTGGACATAAAGCATGGCTATGTTGTAGCAACAAATTCCAGTCATGCTGACATGAATGGGCTCTGATCCAAAGGATGGGCCGCCTACATACCCAAGCCTGCTACATCCTTTTACCTAGGGCTCTGCAAACACCATGAAGCCAACCAAACACCACTTCTCATTCCCAAAGCACAAGCCCTTTCCAGTCAAGACAATCCAAACCAGGTAATCTCACTCACGTCGGCAGCTGCGCTGGAAGGCGCTGCCATAGTATCCAGACTGGCATTCAGCACAGTGGGGTCCACTGGTGTGATAAAGACAGCGCAGACATTGTCCAGTATGTGGATCGCAGGCCTCAGGGTCACTGGTATCGATGTTATTGTTGCACTGACAAGGGCGGCAGGCTCCACCTTCCTGCTCGGGAGCTCCAAAATAGCCTGGTGAGCAACGGTCACAACGTAGCCCTACAAGAGATATAGGATGTTATCAGTAGGATGTTGATTACCTTTCTCATTCCCATTTCTCTCTCTCATCATTGTGGCTCAATCGGAATGAGAACTCTTTCGAACTCATCCTTATATTTTTGTAAGTCATCTTCAGTCCCTTACTTGGAGGAAGGCAGTGTATAAAACAAACAAACAATTTAAATAAATTAACAAGAAGGTAAGAAAGATGATGCCAGTTTGGTAAACTGGGAAAGTGGGAAACACAAATCCCCATTTTACAATCAACCACTACTACTGAATTTCTGACAAAGAACAGACTGCCAAAGTGGGGCATGGAAGAACTGGGCTATATGAATGGCAGAGTTCAAATCAAGAAAGAATGTTGCCCTAATACAGGGGCTCAGTGGTTCAGGGATTCAGTAGTATGGGCCTTTGCAGACTGCTAGAAATAGTGCAAATTGAGTCCACTTTAAGGGTTAGGGTTAGTGAATCATGGGAATTGTATTTTATTGTGGCACCAGAGCTCTCTGACAGAGAAGGCTCAATGTCTCAGAAAAACAAACAAACACAATTCCCATGATTCCCTGGCACTAACCCTAACCCTTAAAGTGGACTCAATTTGCACTATTTCTGGCAGTCTGCAAAGGCCCTATGTGTGTGTGCACACGTGTGCCTGTGTAGAGAGAATTACAGAAGGGGAAATATGGATCAAGTAACAGTCACATTTATGAAAGTCTATAATAAACCTAAAGAAAACCATGCTGATTTTGTCCATCTATCTAAGACTGTAGAATTTTGAAGGTCATAAAACCTTTGATGGAGGACAATAGAAACCAGGTGCATGTATTTAGATTGGTAAGTCACGAGCTATGCAGGTTGCTACTGAGCGGGGGGGGGGGGGGGGGACAAAATGAGGCTGTCCAGATGTTGTTTGACTACTAATCCCAGCACTTCTTACCACTGGCTGTGATGGCTAGATCTGATGGGAGATGAAGTCCTATAACATTTGCTTTGCTCCCCAGAAAGTTCATGACAAGAATCTGATGGGCTGTGGAGGTACATTGAGGATGATTTTGACATACACTCCAACTGTCATGGTTTGGTAGGACAGTCCTGATTAATCTTCTGCAAATTGCTGCACTTTAAAAGCACTTTTTCAACTGCTTTTAAAATGGCCCAGTTTCGCTCTCCTCCTCCCACTCTCTCCCTTTGTCCTCAGCTCACTCCAGTTGCTGCAAACTGACTTCCAAGTGCAAAAGTATAGAATCATAGAATCATAGAGTTGGAAGAGTCCACAAGGGCCATCCAGTCCAACCCCCTGCCATGCAGGAACTCAAAATCAAAACATCCCCAACAGATGGGCATCCAGCCTCTGTTTAAAGACCTCTAAAGAAGGAGACTCCACCACTCTCCGAAGGAGTGTGTTTCACTTTCGAACATCTCTGTCAGGAAGTTCCTCCTAATGTTGAGCTGAAATCTCTTTTCCTGTAGCTTGCATCCGTTGTTCTGGGTCCTGTTCTCTGGAGCAGCAGAAAACAAGCTAACTCCCTCCTCAGTATAACATCCCTTCAAATATTTAAACAGGGCTAGTAATTTGTACTTAAATTAACTCAGCAGAGGATGGAAAACAGGAGATGCAGAACTTTGGCATTAGCAAATTGCTGCAGCTTCTCCTAATTTTGTGGTGTCCCATTTTGCCATTTTGACCACACTCTGATGTTGCTTGCTCACATGTGTCCTGGTTTTCATCTGCAAAATGTTGGATGATGTGCCTTCAAAGGATGGAGTGTCCCACAATATGGACTTAAATAACTGCAACATAGTGACCTCTACCTCTTGTCCTGAAATATACCATACCTGTATAGCCTGGAGCACACAGACAAACAATCTGGTTGGTCTCCCTATCTGAATTACAGGAGATGCCATGATAGTGCCGAGATCCTGGATATCCAGGACAAGGGCATGGCCGACATTGTTGTCCTGAGCCCAATACTGGATCTCCGTAGTAACCATCCAAGCACCTATAATAGAGGTCAAAGGAGAACATAAGTACATAGCAGCCTCGAATTACCACCACCATTCTGGGTGTCTCTTCATAGTTAGTTTTGCCCCATTTTACATTTTATAGGATTGCAGGTGAATGCCCTATGAATTACTGGTTTGGCCTAGTGGGTAGGGAATTCCTAAAGAAGAGGGTGTACTTACTATTCAGTTCAGAAAGAGAAGCAGAGGTAGAGAGGAGATGAGCTGCTGTTGTTAGGGCTAAGTTGTCGGCCCTTTTGTCATTGAAAATGGTAGTGGGAATTTCAATTATGTATTTAGAAGGAATGAAAAGGATACATTATTTACAGTGAGATTTCTATATTACATTTGCATCGTTTACTTCAGGCTTTAAGGTTACATACAAATATTGCAAAACTATTCAGCAGCACAGGCAGAAAAATCCTGCAAGTAAATTTTGGACAGGTATGTTATTGGATGCATGGAACTTTTTTGGGACAGTGTGTATATGAGATAGATGATAGATAGATAAATAACTAGATAGCTAGATAATTGCTGTATTGTTAAAAATATATTGGGGCTTAAATTGTGATTGTGTTAGCAAGTCAATTGTTATTGGCCCCACAGAACCCAGACATAGGTACATTGGCACAGTCTCTCTTCCACAACACAAGCCCCTCATATTACGTTATCACACATGGGCCAGAAAGTGATAATAAAGTGGAAATGAGGCATTTCGAAAATAACCCGAAAATAAACCTTGATTCCGCAAATGGCTTTCACACGTAATTACCTTAATTGCGAAATTACAGTAAGCGCATTTAACGTTCACACACAAGTGAGAAAAGCCTGTAAATATACTAGAAATGATCTTCTTGCACATGCGCAGATAGAGGAATGCTCGCCGTGGAACCATGGGAAAAGCAGGGAAATGCTCCCAAATGCGCATTTGCTTTTCACATTATGGTAAATGCGAAATTAACTTAATTTCGCATTTGCATTTCCTCAAAACTACTGAATTTCAAAAGATCTCAGATAACACCAGTTTCTGTCCACTTTCTGTCCAGTTTCTGTGCGACGTCATGTGAAAACGCAAGGCACAAATCCAGTTTTTGTTTGGGATTTGTGTGGATTAACCAGCAGATTGGGCCCGTGTGATAACGTCCATAGTATACACTCTATCTTTCACTCTTAATAGTAAACTCTATCTAGGAGAGATACAGATGCATTAATAAATATACTTCTTCTAAGTTCTTTATCAAGGGAAACATTATTTTCTTGATTAAAAACTGTTTTGGCCAATGCTTCCAAAATGGCTCACTTTAGCAGTACCTCCCTCTGCATTTCCACAAATCCCATATACACACCTCTCACAATGGCGGCCAGCTGTGTAATCATGGCAATTGTGGCAGGCTCCCGTATATAAGTCACATTCGTCAGAGTGCCCATTGCAGTGACAGGGCCGGCAACTTGGGAAGCCCCAGTGGCCTGGTGGGCACTGATCACACTGGCGTCCCACAGCTCCATGCTGGCACCGGCACTGTCCACTTACTGGTTCACAGATTTTGGAGACAGAACCCTCAGGGGAACAGGCACAAGCTGTGAGAATAAGTTCAAAAGATATCACCATGAGTTGGGAAGGGCTGCATTAACTGTTAGGCTAAAGTGAAAGAGCCAGAGCCTAGCTAGGGCACACTTACCCAGGAATCTCCCAATATGAAGATTGTGCCCACCTTCTTTCTGACATAGAGTAAGGGGCTAAATAGACAGGCAAAAAGAGGTGCTTTCAGGCTGGCTTGAAGGCGTGGCATTTAGATGGCGCATGCTTTGAAGCTGGCAGGAAAGCACCCTCTAGGCACCTTATGGGGAGAAAAGCCACTTCAAAAAGAAGCAGCTTTTTTTTGCTTCTTCCTGAAAAGTGTGCACTTTCGCATGTGCATATAAATGTACCGACACCAATGTGTCTCTAAAGGGGTGCTCTTTCCAAACCCTAACCCTATTGTGCATGTAAACATCCCATCGCAGGAGCTCACTTAAAAGGGACAGAGCTGCCGTACACAAATGGTGAGGGTGGCAATGTGCAAAAGAGAAACCATGGAACCTCTCATGGAGATGAGTACAACATACACAAAACAGACAGTCAAAGAGGGGGCATAGGGTGAAGAGTGGGATGAAGGGAGGCATGACTGTACCTTGCTGGCATCTGCATGGGCACACCTCTGCTCTGATGTCCTATCCCAGTGAAGCGCTGCACATGCGAATGTGTGCAGGTTCAGAGGGATGGCCATGCAATGGGATTGCAGTTGCCGGCAGTGCACTCCTGCAAGGTGCACAGGGATGGTGGTGGGGACAGGTGCACAGGGATGGTGGTGGGGACAGTAAAAAAAAAAGTACCCACCGGCGTGGCTTGAAGCTGTGTTGTGTGGTCATGACATGCGCACTTCAGCCACCTTGGGAGCTGGCGGTAGGGTTGGTGGGGTTTCAATGTGGCTTCGGAAAAGGCAGCTTCAAGCCACTTTTTCCTGCCTGTCTGTTTTGCCCCTAACTTGAGAGTTCCCAGCTGCATATAGTGTGGTAGGTGTTGTCCAATTCACATGAAAAGACAACAATTTTTGTCTGTCCCTTGTTGTAGAAAGACTTAGCCCCTCTTCCTTCACCAACAGGTGGCCCAGTGTGTGAGGACCGTATTGTACAGTGGGACCTTGGTATCTGCGGGTGATCCATTCTGTCCCCCCGGATACCAAAATCCATGGATGCTCAAGCCTGCGTTGTCCCCAATGGTGGGATGTGCACATGGCCGTACTGCCATTAGGGATAATGGGACTTCAAGTAAGCCTCCGTTGTCCCTAATGGCGGTGCAGCTGCATGCACACACCACCACTGGGGACAAAAAGGGCTGTTCCTAATGGCAGCGCGGCCACATGTACACGCCGCCATTAGGAGCAATGCGGACTAGCCGTCCATGGATGCTTGAATCTCCAGATGGCAAGTCCATGGATACTGAGGTCCCACTGTACCTACCTGCTACATAGGTATTAAAGATGTGGAGCATCTCAAAAAGAGGGAGGCCTAATTCAGCAGAACCATTAGCAGCCCTAATTCAGCAGATCACAGAGATTTAAACCCACATTTCAAAGAGTTAAGCACTCAAAGCCCTGAGCGTCAATGGACACATCTGTCTGTTTCAGTTTCTGATACATCAGAAATGTTAGATCTCAAGTTTTCTCCACCCCAAATATGAAGACATTTGCTAATGTTGGTGAAATCTAGGCCTAACACATAGTTGGGGAAAAGAGAAGAATGGACCTGGAACAGGCAGTACAGGAAGGCCCTGCCCTGGTTACTCACGAATGCAGCCATATGGTCCGAATCCATAGGTGCCTGGGACACACTGGTCACAGCGCCGACCAATCACATTGGGTTTACATTGACACTGCCCTCCTAGTTTGTGGCAGACACTGCTGGTGGAGCCCTGCGGGTCACACTGGCAGGCTAAGGACAGAAGAAATACAATGTAGGAGA
Organism: Phrynosoma blainvillii; assembly: GCA_026167975.1. NCBI lineage: Eukaryota > Metazoa > Chordata > Lepidosauria > Squamata > Phrynosomatidae > Phrynosoma > Phrynosoma blainvillii. The sequence goes on from JANUYF010000002.1 coordinate 369,208,440, forward strand.
ACAGAGAAGATACATTCCTTATCCACACTCCAATTAAAATAAGACTCAGAAGAATTTGATGTGTTTGTCTAACAGGGACAGATTTCCCAGTACACTGGACAGATGCTGGCCATGTTAACTCCCTCTCTAGTCCTGATTCATGATCAAAGAAATCTAGGTACAGTTTTGGCCTTATTGTAAACTTACACAATAATAATAATAATAATAATAATAATAATAATAATAATAATAAATTTTCCACTTCTCAAGGATTGAGGCGAGGTACAATGTGTTAAAATATAAAACACAATTAAAAAAGAAAACATAAAACCAACCATTAAAAAAGAATACTATAAAACCATTAAAGTGCACTCATATGAATAGTTTCTTTAAAATATACAATTAAAAAGTCATGATTTAAAATTGACAGGGTAAGCCTGCCAGAATGCAAGCTGAAATGCAGTATGCTTATTTAGACCACAGGTCACCAGTGACCAATGAGCCAAGCATGAGGGGGCTCATTCACTACTGCAAAATGCAAATTCTTCCTCCACACCAAACACCAATGCCACAGGTAGTAACATAATTGTGAAACATGTGCAGAATATGGCATACAGTATAAATGAGGCAACAGTCCCCAAACTGGAGGCTGTGAGCTTTTGTTTTGTTATCCTTAGAACGAGCATGCCTCTAATCTTTGTGATTTTATGGAAGGAATGCAGGACATAAATTAAATAAACAAACAAGAAATGGGGAGAGGCTATCCTTATATTGTTAACATTTTTGCTAAAGATCTGGAAATCCATGATTGTCACAATTCCACGAGTAGAATTTATTTTTCTGGTTTCAAAATTTATTTGCCACAGATTCTACAGATTCCCCTTATATCAAGGGGAACTTAGCCTAAGGAATCTTCAGTCCTTTTCCCAACATCTGAACCTATTTAATTTGCACAGGGCCAGCTCTAAATACTATCCATGCCCACAACACAACTCTACCAAGTTCAAGAAGCCAAGTATCCTCGCTTCACTCTTCCACCTGAAGCTATATGCAAACATACATGCTTCCAGAGAACTCCATTCCCAACCCACACTTGGCCCTTCACTCACGCAGAGCTCCATCATGCATCAGGGCAGAGATGCTACACAGGAGGTGGGCGCAGGTCTCAGCCAGGTCAGGCATGGTGGCCATGCGAAATGCCTCCAGACAGGTGTATCGCTCCAGGGCCTCCCGACGCTCCACTGCTGCTGGATCTTTGCCATGGAGACCAGGCAGCTCCGTCACACGTGGCAAAAGAACCAGCTGTGGGAAGGAAGGAGACGCATCAGGAAAACATGACTGGGATAAAGAGGGTGTCTGTTCCTACCTGGGCAATGAGAACTCACACTGGGATGGATATTGTGCAAGAGGTACTACATAATGCCAGGATGAAAGGAAAATCCTGGAACAACATAGATCATAAAGTACCCTCTGGCACACAGTAGTTTCTTACCGAGTCAACAAGGAGGAAGGCTGCGGGATGGCGTTGTGCCACACCTGCCCGCTGGAACCGCACTGTGATCTCATAATGGTTCCTTGGCTCAAAGCAGAAAGGCCGCGGTAGGAGCACATACCTGTGGAAACAGAGATGACATGCTGAGGTCTCCATCTGCCAAGGTAGGCAGAGGTGGGAATGGATGCAAGAGGGTTAAAGAATACAGTTTATGAAGTGAAAGTCTTAGCAGGTTTGGAAAATGGATGGGCTAGTTTTGCTAGCTGTGTAAAGGAATGCAGCTGACTTGTGAAGGGCAGTGCAGTTTACTAACTGTCAACCTGTCAATCTTTCTCTAATAAATAAACACACAGAGAGAAACCTTTTTTTAAATCCAATGTGAAGTGATATTAGAGGCACTCCCCTCTCAAACTGGCAAAACTTTGCCATCAACTCCTACTTCACCATAATGGGCCTTCTGCTGTGATTGCAGAAAGTGAAACACATGAGCCAGACAGCTTTGTTTAATTACTGTCAGAGGCTATATTTCACAGGAAGATGCTAGTAAACCACCCCTAAATATTCCTTCCTTAAAGCTTTGTCTACATGGAACAAAAGGCCCATTCCTCCCCCCGCCTTGTTCTAGTGTTATCATGTCCAGAGAGCAACAGCCCAACCCCAATTCTAATCTGACATGTGCCATATCAAAACCAGGGCAAAACAAGGTTAAAACCAATTTTAAAAATTTGCCTGTTACTCCAGATCCAAAGCACCCAATTCTTGTGGTGCAACAGCTGTCTGCATGGGCATCCTGCTGGGCTGGCTGGAATGTCCACTGCAGCCGTGGGTTGCTCATTCTGAGGTCAGAACGAGGTACCCAGCATGTGACTGTAAGTGGATGTCAGATTCTGACCTCAAAAGTGAATGACCCATAGTAGTGGATGATGTGCTGGGAAGCCCAGTGGGACACCAATGCAGACAACCGTCATACAGTGGAAATGAAGGACCAGATAAGAGGGACAGGTTAGGGCAGCTGTGGGGCCAGGATACTTTGGGCTGCCCCTGGAATATCCTGCTCAGTTTAGACAACACCTAAGAAAATCCTATAAAATTAATGTGGCCACCTTAAGTAAACAGTTGACATGAACGCATATAGACACAATAGCAGTTCAGTAGCACCTTACATTGGTCATATGCCTTACTTAGACAACTGAAATGGCAGCACAGAAGTTGAAGTTTTTGGTTTGAAACAGCACAAAATTGCAGGACAGTTCTTGAGGTGATCCTAAATGCTGGGGGTTATAGTTAACAGAGTGGCTGCTTGAAGTAGTTCAAAGGCAACAGCAGGATAGCCTCATGCCCTTTCAAAATGGAAAGGGAAGTGTGTGAAGGTGAGGAGAAATCTAGAAGCATCTTTAAGATGAATATTTATTTTAGAACCCTGTAAATAAGAGATTTCATTTCAACCCACTTCTTCAAATGATGGGAACAGCTTGCAGCACCAGTATTCCAAGGCCATTAGAGGGCAATAAAGAGACGGAAGAACTATGGTCTGAAGTCGGACATAGTCAAGGGAGAATGCAGAAAGAGTATTGATGACCAAGAAAAAGGAGAAGAAAGAATGGCTAACAGACGGAACATTTCAAGCAGTAAAGGAAAGATGAAAAGCAAAAGTAAAGGGAGATAGGAATAAAACCAGAACCATGAATGCAACTCTTCAAGACAAGGAGAAAGAGAACTACAGTACCATAATTATCAATGCAGAGAAAGAGAAAACAACAACAAAATAGGAAGAACGGAAGATCTCTTCCACAAGATCAGGAAACTAAAAGGAAAGTTCAGACCAAGGGCAGGGATGCTCTACAATCAGAAGAACATACTACATGATCAAGAAGAAATTAAAAGATGATGAAAACAATATACAGAAGAGCTATATAAAAGAGATGATAAAATGAATGGCACATGGAATGAAGAACCATACAAAGATAAATCCCAAATTCTGGAGAGCAAGGTGGAAGCTGCATTAAGAGAAACTGGGAGGAATAAATCAACAGGAACGGATGATATTCCAATTGGACTGCTACATTCCATACAGACAGACTCAACACTAGTGCTAACTAAAATATGCCAGCACATACAGAAAACAAAACAGTGGCCAATAGATTGGAAATGATTAATATACATCCCCATCCACAAAAAAGGAGACACAAAAGACTGCAGCAATTACAGGACCATAGTATTTATTTCCCATGCAAGCAAAGTCATGCTCAAAATTCTTCAGCAGAGATTCCTACCATATATGAAGCAAGAAATTCTAGAAGTGTAAGCTAGATTCAGAAAGGAAGAGGTACTAGGGACTACACTGCAAACATATCGTGGCTAATGGAGTGGAGCAAAGAATTCCAGAAGAAAATCAGCATGGACTTTATAGACTATAGCAAAGACTTTGACTGCATAGATCATGAAAAACTATGGAATGCTCTTAAAAAGAGTGGCACAACACTCAGTAATCCTGATGAGAAACCTGTACTTAGGATAAGATGCAAATGTTAAAAAAAAACACTGAGAAACAGAATGGTTCCCAATTGGCAAAGGGGTCAGACAAGGCTGCATTCTATCACCCTATTTGTTCAACATGTATACAGAAAATAATATATGAAGAATAGGTTTAGACTCAGAAGAAGGAATGAAGATAGGAGGCAGCAACATCAACAATCTAAGATATGCAGATGACACCATAGTACTAGCAGAAAATATCAGAGACTTGGAACAATTATTAAGGAAAGTGCAAAGGCAGGTTTACTGTTGAACATTAAGAAAACAAGGATCTACATAAATTCAACCTAGATAATGAGGAAATTGAAATAGTCAAATATTTCTTGCATCTTGGATCATATATTGATCACAACGGAGATTGCAGTCAAGAAATCAGAAGATGACAAAGAATGGGAAGGGCAGCTATGAAAGAACTTGATAAGATCCTAAAGTGTAAAGATATACAACTGAACACTAAAGTTAGAATCGTCCAAGCCATTGTATTCCCCATTGCTATGTATGGATGTGAGCGCTGGACTGTGAAAAAAGCAGATAAAAAGAAAATCAACTTATTTGAGATGGAGTGCTGGGGATACTGGACACAACCAAAAAAGACAAACAAATGGGTCCTAGAACAGATCAAGCCTGAACAAGATGATCAAATTGAGGCTGTCGTACTTTGGCCACGAGAAGGGAGGACTCATTGGAAAAATAATGATGTTAGGAAAAGTGGAGGAGAGCAGAAAGAGAGGAAGGCTGCATGGGTATGGTTTTGCAGGAACTAAGCAGGAGAATGGAAGACAAGGAGTCTTGGAGGTGTCTCACCCACAGGGTCACCATGAGTTGGGGCTGACTTGAAGGCAGTTAATATACACATACACAGTGCAGTAGCTTATAGCCCAAATATGTTTTGATGGATACTATATTCATAAACATTTAATATTCCAGTGAAAACTGAAGATGGGCATTTTCTATTCCAGTTAATTTAAACTCTCATCTGGCTAATTGTTCTGCAAAGCTTTTTAGAGACTACCTGACTGAGTACAGTAGCTTATAAGAGCCAGTGTGATGTAATGGTTTGAGCACTGGACTACAACACTGGAAACAAGGTTCAAATCTCCTCTCAGCCATGGAAACCCATTGGGTAAACCTAGGGAATTCACACTCTCTCAACCTCAGAGGAAGGCAATGGCAAATCCGCTCTGACCAAATCTTGCCAAGAAAAATCTGTGATAGGTTCACCTTAGGGTTACCATAAGTTAAAAACGACTTTAAAGCACACAGCAACAACAACAAAGTAGCTTATAATGTTCCATTTTCTCACAAACCCATCACATTTGAAAGTTTTTCCACAAAATCCTGAGCAACAAAGGAATGTGAATGCTGAACTTTTAAAGACAACACAACCTGCATCTTCCACATATAGATATAACAAAAAACAATGAACAGCAACATTAGAAATAATAAACTGACAAAGCTAAATAAGAAAAAAAGTATTGAAAAGGTAGAAGAAAAGAAATCTCTCATAAAATGGTCAGATTCCCCTAAATACTAGATGCCATGCTTATGTGAATGAAATCAGTGGCATATGCAGCATATAATAAGAATAGACAGAGAACAGGAGACTCTAAAAAGAAAAGTGCAATGTAGTGTACAGTTTGGAATGAAACTAAAGTAAAGCTTGAAAGATATCCTTTGCAATCTACAAGACCAAAATCCATCAGCACACAAAGAGGGCCCTTAGCCAAACCAAAATAGCAACAACTTTCTAACCACACAAAAAATAATCCACGAGTTCTCCACTTAACTGTGGTAAACACTCAGGCAATCCAACAGCAAATACTCAGATGACAGAGAAACCACTTGTCTGTCAACCGTGCCAAAACACAGACTCCAACAAACTAAAAATGGAAATGTGGGCTTGAGGAATATGGAATAATGCTGGCATTTTCAGCACTTGTTTCTAATACTAAAAAGTGTTTGGTCAGGAGTTTTATGTCTGTGCACAAGTATTGTGATTCTGTCCCTTTCACAAGCTTTCAGAAAAAGAAAACTTGTGCTGTTAAAACTGTTTATAAATCTGTTAACAAATATTATCTTACACCATGTATAGTGGAACGGTGGCCTTAAGACTACATCCACATCTGCAGAATATACACACATCACTGGGAGCAATTTTATTTAACTGTTAACATTGCCTTTTTCTTGAAGAAGCCAAACAGGGCAGCCAAATGCACTTTGGGCCCCTGACTCCTGTTTTGAGAATAAAATGACTGGAGGGAATACAGAGGTTAGCTAGTCCTGTTTTAGACTATCATCACTCACACATCACATTCGTAAATGAAGAACCTGAAACTAATTATTAATGACATGAGTCAGGTAATGATAAAAGACAACAGCAGACCAAAAAAAGAACATGCGAGTGTGGTTAGCAAGTAATTTGGAATGTAATTAAGGAGTGGAATCCATGAGGTCTTAATTTGTACAAAAAGCTCACACTGACATTAAATGAGTCTCTGCATGCAGGTGTCACTTTTATTCACTTTAGTTCCCTTGGTTCTCCTCCTCTCATTCTCACCTGGAACTATGTGGCAGACTCTCTCGATACATCTGCTCAGAGGGCAGCACATTGCCACAACGTGGGCTCATAGGTAAAGCCTGTGAGCTGACACTGATGACAGCTTCCCAATCCTCTGTGGACTGAAGGAAGATAAGCAATTTAAAATAGTAGTTCCTGAACAAACAATACCCTCCATCAAGTCTATAACACAGACAGCATCAGAAAGTTCAAACTGAAAAAATCCACAAAATCCACGAAAGCTCATGCTAAAATAAAGAAGTGGCTGTGCTAGTGTCTTGCAGCGTAAAAAGGAAGAAGGAAAGGTTTCCCCATCCCTTTCCTTCTTCCTTTTTATGCTGCAAGACACTAGTACAGCCACTTCTTTGAAAACTGTCTAAACTGAATACAACAAAATGCAAAAGCCAAAAGCAACTATGTCTTTTTTGGGCTAACTCCAAAGTACATATCAAAGATATAGCCATGTTACAGAATCAGTATGTACAGAGATCTTGCACACCTGGCGCCAGCAGCGCTCTTGGAGGAATCAGGCCCCTGAAGGACTCTCTTGCCCCTTACCATCACCTGGGGGCCGGGAGCAGCTATCGACGGCGCGGAACTGGGGAAAACGCCAGCGGGTTTTAAAATTATTGTTTAATTGTTTATTGTTTAATTGTTTAATTGCTTAATTATTGTTATTTAATCTGTTTAGTTTGATTTGTTTTCAGGGGTTGGGTGGGTGTGGGAAGGAGGGATGGGATTTGAACTGACTTTATTTGTTTTTATGTTTTGAAATGTTGTACGCCGCCCCGATTGCCTGGCAGAGGGGCGGGATATAAATTATTATTATTATTATTATTATTATTATTATTATTATTATTATTATTATTATTATTATTGCAGCACCTTTGCAACTGAGGAGATTATCGAGCTGCCTTTCTCCCGATCTGGGCATGGGCTGAGACCAGGCTGGAACTGTGTCTTATCACACAGCTCTGTGCCCAGATTATTACCATCCTGTCCCCGATCGAAATGTCTCCTATTACAGAAAAGAAGCATTTTTAGCTAAGGATGGGAGAAGGATGAGATGGTAATGATCTGGGCACGGAGCTGTGCAATAAGACACGGTCCCAGCCCAATTTCAGCCCGTGCCCAGATCGGGAAAAGGCAGCTAGTGCAATAATCTCCTAACCAAAAAAAAGAAGTTGGTAGCATGAGCTTTTGTAAAGTCTACTTCCTCAGATGCATATGGTCATCCATATGCATCTGAGGAAATAAGACTTTAGTCTATGAAAGCTCATCCTGCCAATTTCATTCTTTCAGTTAGTCTCAGATGTGCTTCAAGATCTTTCTACATCCAAAGTATATACTACATTATGCAAGTTTGGCTTCTACATCAGACAAAGATCTTTAAAATTATACAGGAGAAAAAAGGCAACAGTGTTAGAGTCACAAGCCTGAGTCACATTGCTGATTGTGGATTTTGTTGTATTTTACTGCAGGCCAATATAGTTATCCCTGAATATGTTTCCTGTTTAAACTGAAGCAACTCCTGCTTTGCAAAAAGCCATTATGTAAGCCCCAAAGGCAGGTTTTAATTTTTTAATAGTTGCATCATTTTTCAACTTTTGTATTTTGTGAATTTTAACTGTGTCTTTTCCCCACTGGTTATGAGCATGAAGCCTTGCAGAAGCTTTCCAGGATTAGTGTGAACCTAGGCAGAAAAACAACAAGGCTTGAAAAGTAACAATTTTGATAAGATAACAGAAACAGATGACGTTTTAAAAAGTGAACTGAGAAAGATTCATACATTAATCATCACTGTAGATCCCTCTGGAGAAAATAACCACTGATGCAGGGTTCAAGCAAAGAGGTGCAAAAAATCTTTCTGATTTTGTTTTGTTTGCTTTTTTCTTGTGGGATATCTGATGGGGCATTTCTACAACTGAAAAATCTAGTTTAAAAAAAATCTGGCATATGTTGAATCCTCCATTGAAGGACACACACTGAAATCTTTTACCACAGTTTAACCTCTGTGATTACTATGAAAGCCTGGATTAAAAAAACATACTGAGAGATAAGTAAGGGGAACTGCTGCAGTCACTAGCTTGTTTCTCAGACTGATTCACACTTTGAATTTCACTTTTAGGGAGGTGAAAATGTAAGACTCAGCCTTTCCCAAGTTTGAATGCCTAGATTTTGTTGGACTACGACTCCAGTTATCTCTAACCACTGACTGTATTTGTGTGGGGTGATGGGAGGCATGTAGTCTGTTCAACTACATCTGAGAACCCAAGCCTGAGAAAACCTAGAAAGTGGATGTAAACACTTTAAGGATTATTTAAATATTTTTTTGTTTACCAAGAAGCATTTTGAGCGCTTTAAAGTAGAATTTTTGTTGCTGTTACAAAGATTAAAAGATTAATCTTTTAATTTATTTAAAAATAAAAGATTGCATTTTTATTGCTGTAACCTGCCCAGATACCTTGTGATTGGGCGGGCCATAAATAATTTATTATTATTATTATTATTATTAAGGTATTAGGTTAAACAAAGAGTAAAGAAGTATTCTTTGCCTAAGAAAACTCTATGAAATTAATGAGGTTGCCATATTGGGGTCTCTTCCAATTCTATGATTCTATGATTGAATTTCTATGATAAATTGATAGGTGACGTCAAGGCAGAGAGAGAGAGAGAGAGTATTCTCACTATCCTAGCAGTTTTTCCTCTCTTGCACTTTCTAACACCTCTCAGTTCCTGCCCCTATAGACACACTCAGAATACACCTGATCCTTTTCCCATAAGAAACAGCACCCTTCATACACCCTCCTTCCACACACCTCAGGTTCATAGCGTAACAGGATGTCATAGTCCATAGGGTAGGGAATATTGCCAATACGGAACGATAAACCAGCCCCATCCCGTACACGAGCAAAGCCTGGTCCGGTCCACGTAATCATGTGACCTGTATGCTCACGCTGCACGACTTCCACATCGGGCTGTGGGTGAAAACACAATGTTAGCAAAGCCATGGGTTCTACATGCTCTTTAGCATTTGTCACTCCTATCCATCTGGCAAGTGGAACTGTACATGGAAGCAGCTTGTTTGGGGGAATCTTCTCACCATCTTTCTGCCCCACCAGTTCCTTGCCTCCATCTCAAGTCACCTTTTGCTGAAGCTGCCGGGCTCGCCGAAGGGCTCCTCGCTGCTGTAAGAGTCTTATTGTGCTATGCTGGCGTCGCAGCCTCACTTTCCGTCCATTCTGGACTCCATTATAATACTCCACACAATCTACTGGAGCCTCAGGCCGCAAAGCACCCTGTGACAGAGAAACAGTGTTTTTTTTAATGGCACTATCAGTTGCTCTTTGTCACTGATAGCTACAACTTGCAATCTAAACTAGCTAGTGGTGATCCACTTCAAGGTCCGATTCAAGGTTCTAGTACTAGTCAGAATTTGGAAGTGATGCTTTTTTGGACTGTATCTACCAGTCAGCATGGTCACTGGCTACAAACACTGGGACTAGTGTGCAAAGCCTATATAGTTCAGAACTCAAATACTTAGAAGACCACCTTTTCTACTACTGAGATACGTGGGTTTTAAATTTGGCTGGAGCTGTTCTACTTGTGGTACTCTAGAGACAGGATTGTGCCTCATGCTCTTGTCAGACACCAACTTAAAACGTACTTATTTGTATGATTTTTCGAGGAGTAAGCTGGCTTTTAGCTACTTGTTTGCATTGCTGGTTTTTTCAAATTTTATCAGCTATTTGTCATCTTTTTATTTTAGAGATTCATATATAGTGTTTTTCTGTGGGCTATAAATCAGCCTGGACTCTGGTGGGGAAGTGTGTATGGGGAACAACAAAAACACTCTCTCCATCCTGGCCATTCAGTTTTGACAGGCACTGAGGCAGCAACAGCAAAGGCAAAGAGGGAAGAAGTAGAATTCTTTTGCAGTAGTGTGAGCACTTGCTTTAACCACCTGTCTATTTCACTAAATATCTCCTCACCTGCAGGTATCTCTGCTGCTGTGTGCCTTTTTCCTGATGCTCTCATATATAAAAAATTATCATTTGGAAACTGTATGCTAATCTGTAAAAAGGACTGAATGCATGGTTTGCACAATTGTAATTTGGGCCATTAGGCTGAACTGAGCAACTTTCACTTCCCATTCAGGTTTGTGTGTCCCAGAGGGAAGAAGCCACCCTTCTGTACTATTCTCTTAGACAAACTCTATCAGAAATATAATCATAGACCCCTACCCAAATCAGAAGGGCTTTCTCGATTTACTTCCCTCTGCTTCTAGCCCAGAATGTTGTGTTTCTCCTCCCCAAGTACCCTTGCTAACAAGTCAGTTTTGCTCAACTGAGCTCTTCCTCAGCCTCTGCCTTTGCACTTACCGGTAGACCCTGATGAGTTGGTGAAAGACCTGTAGCATGCTCAGCTTCATACATATAGTAGTCCAAGGGCATGCAGAAATACCCAGGCTGCACATCATCACACTGACGCCCCATGAGGTGAGGCCGACAAGGGCACTGCCCATCATCCATAGAGCATCTGGAGACAGAGAGCATGATGGCAAAACAAGAATTGTAGAAGCAGCTAAATCCTTGAGCAGCTATACAACTGGGGTGGAATGGAAACGACAACAAAAAAAGTAGAAGGAGAGGGGAGGGTGCACATTCTAGGTCACCTCTTGGCTTCTGTTTGGTTTTATGATCAAGGTGGTTAAAGAGGGTTAAGGGGTAGACTCCCACTCACCCACCCTCCATTCATTATCTGTGAATGCTTATCTCATGGGACTTTTGCTTGGACTTGTGATTGTGAATAGATGGAGCCAGGCTGACAACATTTTCTATGAAGCAAAGCTCAGGGAATTTTTTTTAAAACTATACCTCCTAGAATCCAATGGCCATGCTGGCTGGGGAACCCTAGAACCCGTAGTTCAAAAAATAACTTTTTGAAGTTTACTATGAAGAACCATGAAGCTGAAAGCAAAGGAATCACATGGACTATGATTCCTTTGGTAAGGAATTATGGTTCAGAAACTGGGAAGAGGTCTGGTAGACATGAAGAAGCTTAGCAAACTTGGCAATTTCTCCTACATTCCTACAAGGGTGGGAATTGTGTGAACTTCCAGATGTCATTGGACTGCAACTCCAGCAGCTCAACTCCAGAAGCCAATGGTTAGGAATGCTTGACACTGAAGTCCAGCAGTATCTGTGGAAGTGTCACACAATTCTCACCTCTGGATTGCATGCTGCCATAGAAAGGAACAAGAACTAGTACAGGGAGGGAGGGAGAGTGTGTGCCTGTTTAGTACCCTTGCTAACAAGTCAGTTTTGCTCAACTGAGCTCTGCTTCAGGAAACAATAACAATGAAAATGAAGCAAATTCCAAGCAGGGCTGGGTGCGGCTTCCAAATCATACTGAGTCAGATAGATGCATTTTGTAGCAGCTTCACTTCATTGCTCAGTTGATAACAAAGGCCTGCAAAATTGAGGATCATAACTTTTCTTAAATAAAATGTATGTTGGTTTCATAGGAATCTGACATTCCAAATCCAAAATTAACCTCAGATTTGCTCCATTATGTACAGTTTTTTCACAACTTGCTTTGACATTTCTATGTTATAATATGTGACTTATAGAAATAATCCTGCAAAAAAGTATCCTGCAAAGAGTAAGAAAAGGGATAAAGTCTTCTAATAGACTTTCAAAACACTTTAATTCACTGATATGAAACCCAAAAATCTGTTCAAAAGCACTGAAAGAAATCACAATGGAACATCAGTATCCACACTTAACCAAAGCTGAGTAATAACTGAATTGACCAAAAATAAAAATAATCAAATTTATGAAAGAACTGTTGGTGATACCAGATTTCTATTGCGTTTTCCAAATTCAGCATCCAAAAATATATTAAAAACTGCTACAATATTGAGAAAAAAAATTTTTTCCCATTGCAGGCCTATGTAATATTGAAAGGGCAAGGAGAAACTGAAAGTAACAAATGTTGTGACTTCCATATATTTGCCAAGCATGGCCTATCATACATGCTGAGTGTGGTTTAAACAAATGCCAACTCCTGTCTCCCAAACTATTTTAGACAGCAGCACATTGAGCCATTCTGCTTCCTATTCCTGCATTCTCATACGATGATAGCAGTATACTATAGAATTTGTATTAGAATGATCTGATTCTAATAGAATGGGAATATTTTACTAAGATATGAGTGAAAAATCCAGACTCCCTAAAAGCCAGAGATAAACATAACTCCCTTCCAGTAGTATGCAGAGAAGCCAAGATCAGAAATCCTTCATGGTTGTCTTATCAAATGTTAATTTTGGTATGATGAATATTTTGTTTCAACTCTACAGGTTCACTCATTAGTAAAAGGAAAAATAAGAAGTGGAACATATATAAGATTTACTTCTCAGTTTTGAATTTCTGACATATTGAATGAATGAACAGATGAATGAATAGATATTTTTCTAGACACTGGGCCACAATGAAGTCATAATGTACAGTATTAGACAAGCATGGCAAGGGCACCTGTAAAATCATTCATTGCACAGTCACTCACTCATCATTGAAACAATGGATTACAAGTGCAGTTAAAATGTTTAAATGTATTATCAACAGTGCAAAAGCACACTAAGCAGCCTTTTCCAGTGACACTGCAAATGTGTATACAAAGCCACGCTTGAGAGCATATGCACAATAGCAGTGAATTGCTTACCACTTGATGGCATAGTTTGTTAGGGAGCCTGCCCACTACCAACAGAGTCAGTTTATGCAGGATCATACACTTCCATCCCCTGGACCCCTGTCAATAAAATGGCCTCTGAGAATACAGAGGTTGGCTGTCCACATAATTCCCCTTCCACCCAACTCTTGCGCCCAGCCATTATTCATTATTCCTCCTACCTGTTGCTGTAGGCACCTCCAAAATCACAAGCACAGCTCCTGCATCCAGTCATGTCATAGCTCAGACCCCAATATTCAGGCTGTTGAAGAGAAGAGCTATTAGAACAACCAGGAACCAGTCCCAAGGTACACGCAATACTAACATGAAGCTTCATCTAACATGCAGGTTCTGTAGCCCATGAACCTGGTGCAAAATAATATTTTTTCTTTTATTCTCTCCTGTTACTTTAAAATTTGGTTAAATTGCTTTTTGGGGGAGGGAGCAGGGGTCCACTGGTTTCATCAGATTCTCAGAGTGGTCTGTCACCATTCCCACCCCAAAATGTTATGAACTGTTCTAATGTTATAGCATCTACTTACCAGACACTGGTTGCAGTATCGCCCTGTGACAAAACGCTTACAATAGCAGTCACCACTGATGTGGTCACAGGGACTACTACCTGCAATGATCCCACGAGGGTCACACCTGCAGGCTGAGAACACATATCGGCATTTTCCATACAGCCTGATTCTGGTTTCTAACACAGCTCTACTGATAACAAGTGCTGTAGTATTTCTATCCTCTAGTCTGGCTCTGAAGGCTCATATAGACTCCAACCCTCTGCTGCACACAATTTTTACAACCACAACTTTCAGATTCTGCTAATGAACTCAATAAATTACTGTAGTCGTTCATTTTCTAAATGTACATGTCTTGCTTTTGTTCAAAGGGATAATCCTGGAAGAATTTAGAATGTTTAATTCTAGTTGTTTCACCTGGGAAAGCAAGCTCAGGGAAGATGTAAGGTATGCAGAAGGAGGAATGGAAACTGGGGTGGGCTGAAAAGACTTGGAATTGTACAAAAGTAAAGAAATGCCTCCATTCAACCTCCAGAATTGAAACCCAGATAAAAATATTTTGGTGTCTGAAGACAATAATACAAATCACAGTCTCTGTTGTGATTAAAAAAAATAATTTACACAATTTGGGAGCGTTTCTTGGGTCAAGGGTGAGGGTCAGTTGGGGTAAGGCTGTTTGGTTCATTTGACCTAGTGGGGGCTTGTTTGTATATGCAGTAGTGTCTGTTGTTCTGTTGTAGTTTGACAACTTTGTGTCTGTTGGGTCAAGGCTGAATCTTTGTGTGAACAGAGTGAGGATGGGATTGTGTTTGTTAGTACTCTACTGTTCTATTGGGTGTAGCCCCAGGTTGTTTTCCTGATCTCAGGGAGGTGGTGCTTTTGCTCAGAGGAAGTGAGACAGAATTGGCAAGGGGAAATGTTCTTCATAGTACAGACACTAGCCAATCAGCACTAGGCACAACACTTTTAAAGTAGCAAACTTTTTTTAAAAAATTCCCAGAACCTGAATCTAGAAGCAGAAAGAGAGATGCATTCACAATGAGAACAGTGAATGTGCTTCCCAACTGGACCCACTATTCTACAAATGTAATATATGTCCTCACATGAAGATTCTGCATGAAAACCATTCTTACTTAAGGCTTTGCCTGCACAGGCCAAATGGTTTGCTTCCCCCCACTTTTCTGTCATCATTTTGTTCAGATGACATACAACCCAAAGCCCAACTCTGGTGCAGGCAGTCTGGACAATGTCCAGTATGTTCCACACCAGAACCAGGGTATAACTATGTTAAAGCAAATGTTTAAAAGTTATCTGTTGCTCTGGATTTTTTGGAAAGATCTGGAGCTCTCCGTTTCTATGCTGTGACAGCTGGCTGCACAGGCATCCCGCTGAACCTCCCAGTGCATCTGCCACCACCAGCACAGGTAGCTCATTTGGAGATCAGAATTAGGTGCCCAGCATGTAACTGTTGCTGGATGCCTTGCTGTGATCTCAAAAGTGAGTGACCCATGGTGATGGATGTGCCAGGCAGCTTGGCCTGTGCAGACAGCCACTGTGGCACACAAATAGAGGCTGAGGTAATGGGGGCAGGTTAGGACTGTTGCTGGGCCAGGATACTCTGGGCTACCCCAAGAATATCCTGGCCAGTGCAGATAAGCCCAATTCCTCATCCACAAGCTCAGTACCTGTACCGACTACTTGATTCCAAACCTACACATAGGAAGTTGGGATGTGTTTGTCCCTTCTCATAAAGGCACCCTAGACAGTCACCAATACTAACGCTGGCACCCCAGAGGGTCATTCCGGCTCAGTCCATAGAAGGCTTCTTTACAACTGTCACAACGCACGCCTTTGACGTTCTCTTTGCAGCGGCATTGTCCCGCGATCATTCCCAGTGTCATGTCAGTATGACTGTCGCAGACACCACCATCCAAAGAGCCCACCGGGTCACAGTCACAGGCTATGGGACAAAAAAAGAGATAGTGAGACAGATAAATTTGGAACCAACACAGCCAATATCCTGGACAGCTATGAGATCCTGAGTTACCTGAATTCACAGATTCAGAATTTAAAGAAGTGAAACTACTGTGAACAATGCCAGATTCTCAGTGAGGAAGTTGGGATTAGTTTGTCCCTTCTCATATATCCTGCCACAATCAAAAACAGTAGGAATCAAAATAATTCTTGCTAGTTTCTACAAAAATAGTTCAGTCGATGTCAGGCACTGGGCCTGCTGAAGAGTGGGTTAAAAATTAAATGGAAATACTGTATATTAAATTAATGATAAGAGACTGGAAGTAAGAAATTGGCAAAAATTATGTTTTTGTTAGAGACAGTGCCCTTTTCACGCTACACAATTATAGCACTTTGATTCTCCTTTAACTGCCTGGCTCCATCCCATAGCTTCCTGGGATTGGTAAAGCACTAGAGCGCTCTGCCAAATAATTCTAAATACCTTTAATCAAACTACAAATCCCAGGATTCCATAAGGTGGAGTCATGGCAGTTAAAATGATATCAAAATGCTATAATTCTGTAGTGCTAAAGGGAAAGTGTGCAAGCTATCTAATTTTTCCATACATTTTATCAGAAAGAATGGGAAGAGCAAGTTGTTTCATCTACTCCACAACCTGCCCATAAACTGAAGCAAAATTTGGAAGCCCTTCTGTGGATATCTCCAGCCCCCCCACCCCCACCCCGAGACTATTTTAAGATAGGAATAAATTTTGTTGGTGAAAACATATTAACTTTTCAGTTACACAAAGTTCTTTGCAAGGCAGGGTGGACAGCTAGTTTACAGTAGCACAGACAACAAGATTTCCTACTAAAGGAAACACATTTGGTCACTCTCATGATATATCTTTAACAGGAATATTACATCTAGGACAAACATGCTTTGGGAGGTCAAGCCTGGGCAACAGGCAGGCAGGCAGCAGAAGAATAACAAGTGAAAATTCAGTATGTATGAGGGAGCATACAGAGATCTCACAGAAAAGCAAATTATGCACACACATACGTATACACACACACACACACACACACACACACACACGATTAAATGGAATACAAGTTGAGTCTCCCTTATCTGGAATTCCAAAATCCAGAATATTCTAAAATCCAAAATTGTCCACATGGGTGGCTATTATAGTGACTCTTTTGCTTTCTGATGGTTTATTGTGCAAAAACTTTGTTTTGTGCACAAAATTATTTCAAATGTTGGGAGTAAAATGATCTTCAGGCTATGTATACAAGGTATATAAGAAACCTAAATGAATTGTATTCAGACTTGGGTTCCATCCCCAAGATATCTCATTATGTATATGCAAATATTCCAAAATCCAAAAATCTCCCAAGACTTCTGGTCTCAGACATTTTGGATAAGGGAGACTCAACCTGTAGTATTAAATCAATGACTTTGGCACCTCTGTTTGACAACTAAAACAACCACACCAATTACAAAAAAAATGCAGCGACTGAGAAGAGGCAACACTTACGGATGCATGCAGCGCTTGCACGAATGTCAGCCAGTGGGTTGCGGTAGTAGAAGGGCTTGCAGAGCTGGCAATGACGCCCCATGGTGTTGTGTTGACACTCGTCACAGACCCCGCCACTGGTATTGCCTGTGGCCAGGTACACGGCCATGTCAAAATGGCACCGATGCGAATGCTCATTGCAGTTGCACTCTTTAGAAAAACCAAAACACTGTTATCAGATACACTATTTGCAGCCATTTTGAACTGCATGAAGGCAATGGTCATTATTCCTGTACAGCCACAATAAATAATGAAATGGACATGCCCATCATTTGACCTTCCATCCTTGGAGCTCTCACCTGTGACACCTCTGCATTGTTTGTAATGGCTGCTGCAAAGTATGAAGAAGAAATTAGGTGTGTACAGGTAAGCCTGCTGTCACACTGTAGAATTAATGCAGTTCAACACTGCTTTAACCACCATGACTCCATCCTATGGAATTCTGGGGTTTGTAGTTTGTTGGGGCATCAGAGCTCTCTGACACAGAAAGCTAAATATCTAAAAAAATTACAGTTCCAGAATTCCATAGCACTGAACTATGGCAATTAAACTGGTGTCAAAAGGCATTAATTCTGCAGTGTAGATGCAGCCTAAGGAATCAACAACTACCACATACAGCAGAGAAAGCTGTATGAGCCTTTTTGATGGAGGGAATAGGCTTGAGGAACATTTCACTATACTGAGAACACAGGGTGCATCTACATTGTAGAAATAATACAGTTTGACACCACTTTAACCACTATGGCTCCATCCTACAGACTCCTAGGATCTGTAGTGTGGTGAGGCACCAGCACTCTTTGTCAGGGAAGGCTAAAGACCTTGTAAAAAAAAATCCCAGGATTCCATAGAATGGAGCTAGAGCACTTAAAATGGTGGCCAAACTGTATAGATGCATTAATATCCACGGAATTTATAAATCAATTTATTTCAATCACAGTTCAGAAAAACAAAACATCCTCCACCATAAAAAGCTAAATTTTAGTATTCAAACATACAGCCGTGTTAATCTGTAGAATCAGAAAATTTAATGTGTAGAGAGATCTTGTAGCACCTTTGAGACTAACTGAAAGAAAGAAAGAAGTCGGCAGCATTGCTGACACAGTATAGCATCATCAAGGAACTACAACCCATTCTGGACAATAATTTCATTCTTTCAAGGATTCTTGGTGGCAAACCTTTACTCGCCTACAGACAGCCTCCAAACCTCAAACAGATACTCACCTACAGGACAACGCACAACACAGATGGGGACACAGGTACTAAGTCTTGCCACAAACTAAGATGCCAGCTCTCCCCACACATTTATCCAGGGAATGTCATCACAAGACCTAATGGCATCACCCACAATATAAGGGGGGGGCTTCACATGCTCATCCTCCAATGTGATCTATGCTATACTGTGTCAGCAATGCCCTTCAGCACTCTACATTGGAGAAACAGGCCAGTCCCTGCACCAGAGGATAAATGGACATAAATCAGACATTGGAGTTTATCACACGGGGGAAATCCTGTGCAGAAATGGGGTTTTAAATTGAAAAAAACCCGCAAAAGCGGGCAGATTTTCAGACGACGTCGCTGTTAAAATGAGGTTAACCCGAACGGAAAGTAGTCAGAAACTGCTTCTTTTTACTTTCGGAAAATCCTGAAAATAAAAAGAAGCAGTTTCTGACTACTTTCCGTTCGGGTTAACCCCATTTTAACAGCAATGTGTGTGAAAATCTGCCTGCTTTTGCGGGTTTCCCCCACCTTTTAAATCCCGTTTCTGCACGGGATTTCCCCCGTGTGATAAACTCCATTAAGAATGGGAATACACAAAACATTTCAATCCTGGGGATTCCATCTTAAACCTCAGAACAGTGGTCCCTGAACAAAAGAATGACAAAGGTAGATTGGAAAGAGAAACAGCACAATTGGAATCCATCTCTCAGCAGTGGATTGAACAAAGACAATGGGTTTCTTACTCACTACACACACTTCAACACTATTTGACCCCATCCTCATAGAGGTGCCCTACATTCATCTATTCCTCTCTCCACAGGCTAGTCCCATTACAAAACTGGATCTGCCAGTACATCCCCATGCACAAAGACCAGTTTCCTATGTCTCTGTGCACTAACGACCATCGTTAAGACTGGACCTGTCACTTCATTACCATACACATAGGATTTGGAATTTGAATTGACATTCTCACATATATATGTCTGTCCCTGGCTTCCACTCCACCAAATGCATCTGAGGAAGTAGACTGAAGTCTACGAAAGCTCATGCTGTCAACTTCTTTCTTTCAGTTAGTCTCAGACATGCTACAAGATCTCTCTACATACTAAATTTTAGTATTTTAGTGTACTATACTGTTGTGTTTTATTGTTTTGTTCTTGACTATTATTTTTATCATATTTATTTGTACCCACTTTCCTCCCAAAACTGGAACTCAAAGTGACTATATATGTCTGATGTCCCTCCTCTGGTGACATGGGTGTTATAAATAAATGTTGTTGTTACTGTTGCTGATGTTGTTGTTATTATTATTATTATTCTGTTTTTTGGCTCACCAATATTCCTTACCAACACCATGAGCCTCTCTGCCCCAAAGCTAGGGATGCTAACATCTCCAACCATGGAGATCCTCTCCTCCAGGGATAGATCTATTAGGCCTTTCAGCTCCAGCTGTTTTACTGTATAATTCCCCACACTTCAGTACGGACACAAAGATGCTCACCTTTGCAGGTGTGTGAATTATGGGCCTCAGCCGGTCTCCATGGCAACTCCTGGTAGAAGTCCTTGCAGAGCTCGCAGTTGAGGCCCTTGGTGTGGTGCTTGCAGACACATCGCCCGTGGATCTGGAGCAAAGGAAATGGAAGAGGGGGGCATCTAGAGCCTTGGTAGCACCCAGAAGAAAGAAAGTAGGCTGCCATTCAATATGAAGTGGGTGTTTGTTTGTTTGTTTGTTTGGTTTTTTATTACTTCATGGAGCTGGGTACCCACCTGAATACCCTCATGTAGAATCCTAGAGTTGGAAGAGACCCCAAGGGCCATCCAGTCCAACCCTTGTGCCATGCAGGAACTCACAATCAAAGCACCCCCAACAGATGGCCATCCAGCCTCTGTTTAAAGACCTCCAAAGAATGAGAATCCACCACTCTCTGAGGGAGTATTTTCCACTGTTGAACAGCTCTTATCATCAGGAAGTTCTTCCTAATAACTGGAATCTCTTTTCCTGTAGGTTGAATCCATTGCTCCAGGTCCTATTCTCTGGAGCAACAGAAAACAAGCTTGCTCTATCTTCGATATGACACCCCTTCAAATACTTAAACAGAGCTATCATATCACCCCTTAACCTTCGCTTTTTCAGACTAAATGTACCCAGCTCCCTAAATCTCTCCTCATAAGGCATGGTTTCCAGACCCTTCACCTTTTTGGTCACCTTCCTCTGGACACGATCCAGCCTTTCAACATCCTTTTTGAATTGTGATGACCAGAACTGGACATATTCCAAGTATACCTTACCCCAAAGCAAGTTAAGAGCAGGGCTTAGGACATCAGGTTCTAAAATTAATTTGGTAACACTGACCATTAGAAATGACGGGATTAATACATCATCATTAACACTAGGAAGGACAAAATTTAATTAGTTACATTAATCATCTATTCATTTGTTCATTGGTTTGTTCATTTTTAAAGAAACCATGGGATCTACAGAGAATGGCATGGTAAAATTATTGCTGCTGCCGCCTAATGATACATTTTGTTGTTGTTGTTCTCGTGTGTCTTGAAGTCACTTTCAACTTATGATAACCCTAAGGTTTGGGTGGTCCTTGTGGTCTCTTCCAACTCTATGATTTTATGCTTGCTGGACTAGAATGCAAGGGGACCAGAGTTTAAATCCCCATTTGGCCATAGAAACCCACTGAGTGACCTTGGGCAAGTCACACTTTCTCAGCTTAAGTAGAAGACAATGGCAAACCTCCTCTGAACAAGCCTTGCCAAGAAACCCCCCTACCAGGGTCCCCTTGCATTCTAGTCCAACAAGCATAGAATCATATAGTTGGAAGAGACCACAAGGGCCACCCAAATCACTCAAACCACAATAACATGTGTTGGCTTTCCACTTTGTTATTGTCTCCTTCAAACATATCATTTTTATGCTTTTTAAGTTCCATTCCTTCTGGATAAAATATAAAATCCCACAATCTCAGAGATGGCTAGGGATATGGGAACCATCTAACAGACTGGGGAAGGCTATTGTAAAGTATGGTAACTTGTTCAATTAAGTCTGATCTCTGATTTACATCTCTCTTCTCATCTTTCCACCAGCACCATCCATTGGCTGCAAACATCATCTCTTGAATCAAGGATGGAAAATTTTGAGCGCACCTCAGCATATGCAAACTTTTTTTGGACACCACTTTTAACTGTAATGGTTTCATCCTATGGAATCCTACTACAGTCGGCCTTCCATTTTCGGACCCCTCCCTGCAAAAACAGAGAATTGCCAATATTCAAGCCCCATAGGCTTGGGATGTGTGCCTGCGGGGGGGGGGGGGGGGGCATTGATTTTAACGGAGGTCGACCCTCCGTGAATATTCAAAACGCAGACTTCAAGTCCACGGGAATGGAGGGGCAACTGTATTTGTAATTTGTTGTGGCGTCATAGCTTTCTCACAGAGAAGGATAAATGTCTCACAGAACTATAAATCCCAGAATTCCACAGCATTGAGCTATGGCAGTTAAAGCAGTGTCAAAATACATTCATTCTGCAATATAGATGCAGAGAGGGCACCAGGTTGCAGGAGGCTGCTCTTAGTGATGTAAATATTTGATTATTTTGGCCTCACAAGTAAAGACAAATTATTTCCAGTTTTATCCCACTGCAGAGCAAACAAATATTTCTACACAGTGGTTGTCTGGTAGTTGGATATACCGAAATCTTTTGGGAAATTATTCTGTGCAGAAATTGTGAGCATTTGCACAAAAGCCAGCAATCTTGTGCCAATTTTTTCCCCAGAAAACCCATAGACAAAAAAATCTGAAATCACAAACTCATACGTAAGAAAATGTACACAAAAAAGTCTTGCATAAAAAAGTTGTGCAAAGACCAACAATCTGTGTGTTGTGCACATAAAACACCAATCACACACACAAAAATTCATGTGACTATCTGAACACAATATCTTTGCACCATTTTTCTTACACAATAACCCTGATGGTTGCACTAAAAACCCATGTGTATTCTGTGCACACTAATTTCCTGAATAACTTTCAGATGTGCAAATACTGGGTAAAAACTGCACACTTTGTTGTTCTTCCCAACCAGATTTTCTTATTGTAAAGAGAAACCCATTTTGGCAAGAAAATTAATAATTGCAAATATTATTTCCATCCTTAAAGGTAAAGGTATTCCCTGCTGACAAGGTTGTCAAGTCGTGTCCAACCATAGGGGCCGGTGCTCATCTCCGTTACTAAGCCAAAGAGCCAGCGTTGTCAGAGATGGGCCAGCATGATTGCTCAGAAAGTTGTTTACCTTCCCACCAAAGTGGTACCTATTTATCTGCTTGCATTTGCATGCTTTCGAACTGCTAGGTTAGCAGAAGCTGGGACGAGTGGCAGGAGCTCACTCCATCATGCATCCATCTTTACTCCACATATAAATATAAATACACAATATATGCATCTAACAGAAAGTGAGTCTGCCCTTGGTATCCACTGGGGTTTGGATCCAGGACCCCCCATGGATACAAAAGTTTGTGGATGCTCAAGTCCCATTACATACAAAGGCATAGTTAAAATGGTGGGCCTTGTATAAAATGGCCAAATCAAGTTTGCTTTTGGGAATTTGAACTTTTTTGAATATTTTCAAGCCGTGGATGCTTGAATCTGTGGATAAAGAATCTGTGGATATGGAGAACCAACTGTATGTAATGCATCTCATGGACATTATTTAAATGGAGAACCATCCAGTTTGTAGCCTCTGCTTAATAAGAAAACCTTAGTTGGAAATTTTTAAAGGGAAAGCTTACCTCTCGGGGGTGTATTCCAGTGCTGGCAGAGAGTTGGAACAGACAGCCTTTGAGGTCTTTTCCAACTTTATGATTCTACAGTCAAAGCATTATAAAAAAGGCCCCAGTTCAGGGCAGATCAATAACCCTTAGTCAAAAAGGTATTATCTTGTAGTCTTCCCTGCATGGGTCCCATGGCCATAGTCCTCCAATAGCATCTCCCATTATTCTGTTTTCCTGGCTATAGGACTATGCCTTGGTCTCCCACCCTCATTCCCGCCCTTGCACACCTCTTGCCTTACCATGCCCTCAACTCTGCTTGAAACGCCAGCCAGAGGAGCGCACTCAGAGGCATGTCCGTAGCAGAAGCAGCTTCCACGCAGCACCATCTCATACACAGCGTAGTAGTATTTCTGAAGCACCTGATGTCGCGAGTCCAGGAGGTTGTCACCCAGAGTATGCAGCTTTGTGAAGTTCACCCGCAAATTGGTAACACGTAACAAATCTGGGCAGGAGAGGAGGGATTTGTTGAAACAGAGTTTTAGCTGTTAGGATTCCTATAGAAGGGAATGCCATAATCACTAAAAATCAATATGGGTTTCTCAAAAACAAGTCATGCCAGACTAATCTGTTCTCTTTTTTTGATAAAATTACCAGCTTGCTAGATAAAAGGAATGCAGTAGACATAGCATATCTTGATTTCAGCTTCACATTTTTTCAGATGATACCAAATTA
This sequence comes from Phrynosoma blainvillii, assembly GCA_026167975.1. Lineage (NCBI taxonomy): Eukaryota > Metazoa > Chordata > Lepidosauria > Squamata > Phrynosomatidae > Phrynosoma > Phrynosoma blainvillii. The sequence continues at coordinate 369,232,516 of JANUYF010000002.1, forward strand.
GGAGGAATAGCTAATACCCCAGAGGACAGGATGAAAATTCAAAATGATCTTAATAGATTAGAAAGCTGGGCCAAAGCTAACAAAATGAATTTCAACACAGAGAAATGTAAGGTACTGCACTTAGGGCAAAAAAATGAAATGCATAGATATAAGATGGGAGACACCTGAGACTATGAGACTATGGGCCTTTGCAGACTGCCAGAAATAGTGCACATTAAATTGAGGCACTGCCCTGGCTCAGTGCTAGGGAATCATGGGAACTGTAATTTATTGTAGCACCAGAGCTCTCTGACAGAGAAGGCTCAATGTCCCAGAAAAAAATACAATTCCCATGACTCCCTAGCACTGAGCCAGGGCAGTGCCTCAATTTAATGTGCACTATTTCTGGCAGTCTGCAAAGGCCATATGTAAGAAAGGGATCTAGGAGTCCTAGTAGACCACAAGTTGAACATGAGTCAACAGTGTGATGCTGCAGCTAAAAAGGCCAATGCGATTTTAGGTTGCATTAATAAAAGTATAGTATCTAGATCAAGGGAAGTAATAGTGCCACTGTATTCTGCTTTGGTCAGGCCTCACAATTCACAATTCTGGGCACCACAATTCAAAAGGGATGTTGAAAAACTGGAGCGTGTCCAGAGGAGGGCGACTGAAATGGTGAAGGGTCTGGAAACCATGCCCTATGAGGAAAGACTTAGGGAACTGGGTATGTTTAGCCTAGAGAAGAGACGGTTAAGAGGGGATATGATAGCCCTCTTTAAATATATAAAGGGATGTCATATTGAGGAGGGAGCTAGCTTGTTTTCTGCTGCTCCAGAGAACAGGACCCAGAACAACGGATTCAAACTACATGAAGAGAGATTCCACCTGAACATCAGGAGGAACTTCCTGACAGTGAGAGCTGTTCAACAGTGGAACACACTCCCTTGGAAAGTGGTGCAGTCTCCTTCTTTGGAGGTCTTTAAACAGAGGCTGGATGACCATCTGTCGGGGATGGTTTGACTTTGAGTTCCTGCATGGCAGGGGGTTGGACTGGATGGCCCTTGTGGACTCTTCCAACTCTATGATTCTATGATATACAGTAATATGTCTACAAAAGCACATGCTGTCAACTTCTTTCTTTCAGTTAGTATCAAAGGACCTACAAGATCTCTCTAAAACTGATTTTACTGACTAACAGAGAAATATCTTTGAATGTACAGTAATATACAGTACTGCAACTTACAAACATAAGTACAGTCCTTGTGAATCAAGCCCAAGGGTAATGAGTAGAGAGCTTTTCCTTCTAACAAGTAAACTATTAGAAAACTAATAAGTGAGTTTACTGTGTAAATTCTCTCACAATCCAGACACCTGTATTGAAGTTTTGCAATACAGCACTAGATTGTACCTCTGTACCCTTCCCCACCTCCCAGTCCTCTACTTGTTCCACCATAATATTGCTGTGCACATCACAAATCTTAAATCAGCCTTTACCAAAAGGCTAAACTAGCTCAAGCTGGTGGGAATTGTAGTTCAAAACAGCAGGAGGGCATTGGATTAGGAAAGTCTGTTGCAGATGCATTTGTACAATGACCCCAATTGTCTTTAAGGGCTAGTTCTACAGACAAAACCTTTCTCTGTGGTTGCTCTTCCTGTTGCAGCTATACCTTGGATTTCCTGGCTGTAGGGGTCCTCTACTTTTATAGCTGGGTCCAGCACTTTGAAAATCACCTGCAGAGTAAAGAAGCACATATACAAGTCTTCCCAAATGAAATAAACAGAAGCAGGGCATAGGAAGTGTGTTTCTGTCATGGAAATGGTGTGTGTGTGTGTATGTGAGGAATAACACTTCTTTTTTCTAGTGCAGGAGTGGGCAAATGGAGATAAATTGGCCTGAGGGGTGCTCCAAACATTGTGGAAATGTCCTCCCCAACCTCTGGAGGACCTTTGGGGTACTTTGGAACAAAATTTGTCAAAAAGCAAAACAAAACGAAATTCCCCCCAAAAAATGAACTCCTGGGAGGGCCAGAGGGGCACAACAATGGCCCATGGGTTGCAATCAGTAATGTCCCCATCCCTGGTGTCACCCTTTCTGATGGGGGCTGCCAGGAAGGGGTGGTGGTGGCCAAGAGGGTGCACCTGACCCTCTCCTTCACCTCGGCAGAGGTCTCCTTGTGAGGAGGCTGCCACCACAGCGAAGGACAATGGGAAGAAGACCCAACTCTTCTGGGGTGTCACCTGGTGTGGGCCACACGCTCTGCACCCCACTAGTGACACCACTAACTGCACCTTGCCCACCCCTGCTCTAGTGCCACACTCCTAATTCTAGGCTTGTGTTTGCAAATATTTAAAAACATAAATCTCTGGAATCATGTCCAGTTAGCCCTAAACACTAGTACATTTTCCAGCAAAGCTGAAATTAATTCTGCTACTTCCCAAATTCGTCCCAACCATTAATATTTCCATTTTCTGCAGTCCTGTTCAAGAGTAGATTCATATCTTTCATTTGATAATAATAATAATAGTTTTTATTTATATCCCGCCCCTCTGCCAAGCAATCGGGGCAGCGTACAACAATCACAATAACAAATAGCATCAATACAGAGCCCATCCCTTCTTCCCAACCCCACCCATACCCACCCCTCAAAAACAAAACAAACAAAGCAAATTAAAACAATTTTTAAAAATATACAAAATACAATATAAAATGCAAATACAATTTAAATGCAATTTTTGAAGGGTTCCTCCTCGCTGCCCCAGGTGGAAAAGGCAGCCTTTTTAAAGGGTTCCTCCTCGCTGCCCAAGGTGGAAAAGGCAGCCTTTTTAAAGGGTTCCTCCTCGCTGCCCCAGGTGGAAAAGGCAGCCTTTTTAAAGGGTCCCTCCTCACTGCCCAAGGTGGAAAAGGCAGCCTTTTTAAAGGGTCCCTCCTCGCTGCCCAAGGTGGAAAAGGCAGCCTTTTTAAAGGGTCTCTCCTCGCTGCCCCAGGTGGAAAAGGCAGCCTTTTTAAAGGGTCTCTCCTCGCTGCCCCAGGTGGAAAAGGCAGCCATTTTTAAAGGGTCCCTCCTCGCTGCCCCAGGTGGAAAAGGCAGCCTTTTTAAAGGGTCCCTCCTCGCTGCCCCAGGTGGAAAAGGCAGCCTTTTTAAGGGGTCCCTCCTCGCTGCCCCAGGTGGAAAAGGCAGCCTTTTTAAGGGGTCCCTCCTCGCTGCCCCAGGTGGAAAAGGCAGCCTTTTTAAAGGGTCTCTCCTCGCTGCCCCAGGTGGAAAAGGCAGCCTTTTTAAAGGGTTCCTCCTCGCTGCCCCAGGTGGAAAAGGCAGCCTTTTTAAAGGGTTCCTCCTCGCTGCCCCAGGTGGAAAAGGCAGCCTTTTTAAAGGGTTCCTCCTCGCTGCCCCAGGCATGTGCTCCATTGTTAAACATGTGCTCCATTGTTACTGTGATCTCTCTGACTTTAGGAAGCTGCATAGTATCAACCAGACCACTGGTCCATCCAGCCTTGTACTGCTTGCACTGATTGGGAATAGATCTTCCAGGTTTCAGGCAGCAAACTATACCTGCTCCACCTGGACTGAACCCAGGATCTGCTGCAGAAAAAGCCTAAATCCTATAACTCTGTTGCACCCCTTCCTCTGAGCTTTATTGCTTTATTCCAGAACCGTGTATCAGCTGGTATTCTAGCATCTGGAGAGACAGACAAACTAGGGGGGTGGGGGATATTACAGAGCAGGCTACTAAAGCATGACAGTTCACAGTCAGAGCTGATAAACAGGTGAATGTTGTCCAGGCTTTTGAATCTGCCTGACTGCTCCCTTCTGGCCACTTCTCTCCTTACTCAGTCTTCCCTACATATGCTCTGAGGCACAAAGCTCACCTTTCATAAGATAATGCTGCCCCTCTGCAGCACTTGGAAAAGTCACCTTTTTGCATGACTGCTCCCCAAATCCCTTAGCTGGCATGGCCATGTACTGACCTCACCATGACTGGAGGGCTCAATTTCTGAGTACCGCTGGTCACAAACTGCCTGGTTGACATGCGATGGGATCTGAGTAGGGATGCCAGGAAAAAGCTTAGAGCAGTTAAAGGCAAAGTAGCGATAAACCTTCCAGCTGCGTCCAAAATCTGACGACCGTTCAATCAACATAGCAGCTGGCCGGAACGTCTACAGGAGAAAGGGGGCCAAATAGAGAGCTAGGTTTCAATATCCTTTGTCCAGCATGACCCCCTGTTCCTCACCACCCTAAATACATAGTAGTAATACCTTTATTAAACCAACTCATAGGTACAGATAGAAAGAATATATGCAGTTATTCATTTCTTAGTAAAAAAAATGTATTTCCCAACACTCAAAGAAAACCTAGCCAGGAAGAATAACAGTGATGAGAGTTCTGCAGAATTTTCACCTGGTATTCACGCATCCTGAAATATTTCAGTAAATTATTCTGCACAGAAATACGCATGAGTACTTTCTGTGAAAATATTTTGCACAAAAACTAGTACTTCCAGATATTTGTAGAGTCAAAAAGTGGTGTTTTTGGCACAAAATACAACAATCTTGCACAACAGTTCCTCGTGACTTCCTGGAAACAGTGTTTTTGGGTTAAAAATCACTGTTTCTAAATAGCCACATTATTTGTGCAAATTTCCTGCATTTTGCACAAAATACCCCCAATAATCTTGCACACAAAAATCCACACAGTGATCTGCAAACAACTATTTTTTGGTGCAAAAATCCACAATTTTTGCACAAAGAACCAACATGTACTTCTAGCAAAATAACTTCCTGAAACACTTTGGGATGTGCAAATATTGGTTGAGAAGTGCACAGGAATCTTCATTTTCTCTGTAGCAAAGAGAAATTTGAGAAATTATTCATCCTTACTTCCAATGATAAAATCTTGAATCTCTACTCAAAGGTCACAAAAATGTACAAGCGTGTGCCCACAAACAATTTGGTGATCTCTGAATTGGCCTGATATTGCAATCTGATGGAAGGCAGCCAGCAACAGCTACTCTCCAAGTATTACATCACAGAGTAAAGACCAGTAAGATCTCTGTTCTGATTGGCTGGAAGAATGTTGTTTATATTAGTGGAGGCTAGTAAAGATCTCAAATCATAATTGGATGAATAGGGTCTGGAGATACTATAAATACAGCAGATGGAAAGGGAGAATTTAACCCTTTTATTCCTTCCTGTGGGTTCTCCTGAGAATTGCCTTCCCAAAAGCTGGTATTGTGCCCTAGGAAGAATTCCTGCCATGGGCACTAATTTAATGTCTCTGATCTTAAGTGCCATATACAGAAAGGAAGGGTACATGCTGAAATTGAAACATATAGGGGGTTTGCAGACTGCCAGAAATAGTGCAAATTGAGTCCACTTTTAGGGTTAGGGTTAGGGTTAAGGAATCATGGGAACTGTATTTTATTGTGGCACCAGAGCTCTCTGACAGAGAAGGCTCAATGTGTCAGGAAAAAAAAAACAATTCCCATGATTCCCTAGCATTAACCCTAACCCTAAAAGTGGACTCAATTTGCACTATTTCTGGAAGTCTGCAACCCACATAGACACAATAATACCACTGCCCTACATGGTTAGAGGAAACAGTGGTTATTGAGCATATTTCTTCAGGTGCATTCATGCAAGTGCTTGCTCTTTCTTCAGGTGTATTTATGCAAGCTCTTGTGAAGCTATATAATACCCACTGTAACAGTTCTGTTCAGAAACTCAAGTACCTTAAACTTCATTATGAGGTGAGTAAAATGGAACTCGGCTTCCAGGTCCAAACGGATGCTGACCTGTTCGACACCTGGGTCAGAGGAGAGAGAAAAGCAGAAATTAGACCTCCTTCAAGAGCTCTGTTCAGATATCCTTCTCTTTATGCAATGAGGGAGAGAAGGAAGGCACACTTGGTATCATACCCCCTTCCACCATGATCACATTGCTGGGTCCCCACTCAGGCATAGGAATTATAGGAACATTGACATATGCAGCAAGGAAACTGCTTCTGAGATCTGTAGTTCAAAAAGGAAACATTTTCAAGCTGCATGCTATACTAGTGGTAGCTCCCCATGTGATTTAGAAACCTGATCATATGAGGTTCTAAATCACGTAAGAAACCTCCACGAATATGGTAGGTTCCCTCTGTGCAGCTCTTCATCCTCCATTACATGGAGGGCTGCAAAGTTCAGAAATAGGCATTCAAGCATAGGGACAGAGCTAGTGGATCCCTGCTCTCCCTTTGAGAGAAGAATACCTTACGAGAGCTCTCTGTCTAGAATTCTGAAATTTGTGTTTTTGCACTGTGTCTCTCACAGTCCACCAGCCATTCTGGCAGCAGCAATGGCTGGTGCTGTCCACATCAGTGTGTTTGTTGTTGTGTGCCTTCATTTCTGACTTATGGCAACCCTCAGATGAACCTATCATGTGGTTTTCTTAGCAAGAATGTTCAGAGGAGGTTTGCCATTCCCTTCCCCTGAGGCTGAGAGCATGTGACTTGCCCAAGATCACCCAGTGGGTTTCATGGCTGAGCTGGGAATCGAACCCTGGTCTCCAGAGACATAATCCAACATTCAAACCACTACTGGTACATCATTTTGCCATGGTGTTCCAGTTCAAATTGTAAAGTGACTATCGAAGACGTTTTGAACAATTTCCTTAAAACAGGTTCAGCATCTTGGACAGCTCTTTTAAAGCTTACATTTTAATCTGGAACAGATTAACGACTCCCCCCAACACATGAAAGCCATCTCCTACAACTGTATGGCCATTGGCTATGCTGATTGGTGGATTCAGGGAGCTGTAGTACACAAACCAGCATAGCCAAGCTCTGCAAGTACAGGTTGACTCTCCCTTATCTGGAATTCTGAAATCCAAAATATTCCAAAATCTAACGTTATCCCTATGAATGACTGAGACAGTGACACCTTTTCTTTCTAATGGTTCATTGTACACAAACTTTGTTTCATGCACAAAATTATTAAAAATATTGTGTATATTACCTTCAGGCCATGTGTATAAAATGTACCTTATTTTCCTGCGTATAAGACTACTTTTTTACCTGCAAAATCTGTGGCTAAAGTGGGGGGGTCGTCTTATAGAGGTGCTAAAACTCTATATTTTGACTGGGAAAATGGGGGGTCGTCTTATACATGGGTCGTCTTATACACCGGAAAATACGGTATATGAAATATAAATGAATTTCATGTTTAGACTTGGGTCCCATCTCCAAAATATCTCATTATGTATATGCAAATATTCTAAAATCCAAAACACTTCTGGTCCCAAGCATTTCAAATAAGGGAGACTTAACCTGTACCTCTTATTTATATAAGGAAAGAGATGCTACCGGATGCTAGTTATAATGCCAGCCATCTGCTCAGCCATTTTAATTCCTGCTATGCTCACATATGCCTTAAGATAGTGCCTCAGGCTGTGCAGTTTTTCAGAGCACTGAAAATGGAATGATACAGCTACTATAGCCTATGGCCATGTGCCTTCATTTTTTCCCTGTTGTGGTTGTTTCTGAGTTCCTCTCCCTGAGGCTTCAAACACTCAAAATACCTGTTTAACTGCAAACAATAGTGACACTGAAAGAAAAACGAATGCATGAGCCCACAGGCAATAACAGCTCTATCATACCATCTTTAAAGCTCTGAAGGGCTGCAACTGATGTACAATGGTTTCAGTAAAACTGCATATCATGGAGGATGTGAACAAATGCATTTCTGTCTGTTTTTGTTGCTGTGATGTGTCTTTGCCTTCAACTCATGCCAACCCTGTTATAGGATTTTGTAGGCAAGATTTATTCAGAAGAGGTTTTCCATTGTCTTTTTCATTGGCTGAGAGATTGTGACTTGCCCAAAATCACCCACTGGGTTTTCATGTCTAAGCAGGAATTCAAACCCTGGTCTCTCCAAGTCCTGGTCCCACACTCAAACCACTACACAATGCTGGCTCACTATGGCTGTACCATTGTACAGATAGCAACTGGGAATGGTCTGAGTTAGTTCTGAGGCATGGGTTGAGGTTAACAGATTACTTAAATGTCATTTACATAGCAATGCCCCCAACCAACCAATTAACCAACCAACCACAAGTTATCATCTGTTTCATTAGGGAAAAAATACAGATATACCAGGTGTGTAGCCACACTGCAGGAATAAAGCAGTTTGACACCACTTTAACTGCCATGGCTCAATGTGATGGAACTCTAGGATTTGTAGTTTTGTGAGATGCTTAGCCTTCCTTGTCAGAGTGCTCTGGTGCCCCCACCAGACTACAAATCCCAGAATTCCATGGCTTTGAGCCATGGAAGTTAAAGTGGTGTTGAACTTTATTTCTGCAGTGTGGCAGCAGCCTTGGTGTAATTATGCATTTTTCCACAATGAGGCAAATAGCAGTTGGAGGGGTGGGGGGTCAAATATAATCAGGAAAATGAATGATGATAAAAGGTTAATCCTTCCCCTGTGTTTCATGAGTTTGATCCAGAACACATATACACATACATCTCAGTGGTGGCTATTTGCAAGTGACAACAATTTAAAAAAAAATGACAGGAGTACATTTATAAGTCTATATTGTAAAATATAGATTTCAATCACAGAAACGTGAATTTGGAAGGTATATTAGAGTTCATCTAGTCTCTGATCAAAGCAGGATCTGCACTGAAGAAGGCAGCAACCCTAATATATGGCCATCCAGTTCAGCTTATATACCCCAAATGAAGGAAAGTCCCCATTTTCCCCCCCTGGGCCTTCACATCTACTGTTCTAAGTGAGGAGCTATAGGGCTGTAAGTTTTATTAGTAAAAACTAGCATATCCTATTTCTTCCTCTCTTTCCTTCAGCTACAGCTGACACCATGAAATAAAATCTCTTGCCTGACAGAAGCAAGATATATAGATTTATTTACAGTACTTTTGCATTGCCTCCCAGCCCATTCTTTAAGAACTTCTAAAAGCAGTCTAATAACAATCCCAGAATCCAGTTTTAAAACAGTTAAATTAACAATTTCAAACATTCGATGCCTTGTGGAACAGCACTGTTTTGGCTGCCCACCGGAAGCTTAAAAGAGATGGGGCCAGCCTAACTTCCTTGGGTAGGGAGTGCCACAGTTGAGGTGCTGCTATGGACAAAGCCTAGTTACATGTATGCATCAACATAATTTCATGACACACAGTGTTCTAGAGATGGGTAATGCACTGGGGCTTCTGGGCCAACCCAGAAGCAAATGTTCCCTTTACCAATGCAAATCAAGAAGCATAGGGCCCAAACAGCAAAAGTATTTTGGCCCATGAGGCAGGAAATCCCACAAGCATCCTCCTCATCCCTGTTACTAAAAATAGCAAATTGAATAAATATCAGTATAGTATAACTTCCAACATTTCACAGATGAAAATGGGATTTGTGTGGCCAGACAACATCAGAGTGTGATCAAGGTGGCAAAAGTTATTAAAAAGAAAGAAAACCCCAGCTAGGAAAGGCTGAAGCAGTTTGCTTTTGCCTCAGCCTACTGGGAAGAGCCAGATTCCACCTCTCCTCTCCTCTTCCCCTGCTAAATTAACTAAGTGTAAACTGGTTTTGCACTTTGAACTCTGTTTGCACTAACTGAAGTATGCTGAGGACAAAAAACGAAACTGGTAGGAAGAGAGAGAAACTGGGACATTTGAAAAAGTGGGATTACAGGGGATTAATTGAATTAATTGGGACTGTTCCTGCCACAGCTGGAGGGCATGATGTGTTGTCTTTCCACAACAACCAGTGGGTATCTCACCTTCATTAATTGTAGGGCTGGCCGTCCCTGTCCCAATAACAAAAGAGAATCTTGTTCAGCACCCTTAAAGCAGCTGCCCAATGAACAGCAAAGAAAGGAAAGACAGGGCAATGAGCATTCTTCTTATTGCTTGGAGGTTTCTGCTTGGGCCTAGATTTGCTAGAGAATTCATCCAAGGGGCTAGGGTCAGGTTACAAGGTACGTAGATACTTGAGTCTCGCATTGACTCTTACCATTCTCAGACTGCCACCAGGTCTGCTCTCCATCCTGGCCACTCAGGTAGATGACGTTCTCAATGCGGTGGCTTTCACGCAGGGACGGTGAGCGCGAGTCACAGGTGAAGCATTTCTCAGAGTCCTGTCAACTCACCCATAATGGATCATTAGACAAAAGTACCATGGAGGGCCTCAGAGAATGCCCCCTCTGCTGTAAGAGTTATTGGAGTTTATCACACGGGGAGCCCCATGCAGAAACGGGCTTTAAAGTAAAAAAAAAACCAGCAAAAGCGGAAGCTTTCAATGAATGGGATTTCTCCCGTTCTGCCCTGTGTGAAAAGTGAAAGCGCTGTTAAAAGGAGGTTAATCCGAACGGAAATTAGACAAAAACTGCTTCTTTTTACTTTCGGGATCTTCCGAAAATAAAAAGAAGCAGTTTTTGTCTAATTTCCATTCGGATTAACCTCCTCTTAACAGCGACGTCATCTGAAAAAGCACCCGCTTTTGCGGGTTTTGTTTAATTTAAAGCCCCGTTTCCGCACGGGATTTCCCCTGTGTAATAAACTCCATCGTCACCCAATGCCAGATGGTGGTATCCATAGAGCAGTGAATCCACTCTGGATTTAGTCCAAACTTTAGAAGAGTTATCCAAGATGTGGGAAACAGCCCCTAAAGTAGGTTCAGCACCTTGGATAGTTCCTTTAAAGCTGGATGGAAACTCAGAATGGATTCATTGCCCACTGACACGGAAGCCACTAACCACCACTGTAGTTTGGTTAGTTAGTGGCTGCCTACTGCACTCTAACCCTAATGCCCAGTATGGCTGCCCTGTGATGACCAATCGTAACCGCAGGTTGGATGCTCTTGGGATGTGGGTTGGGTCTTTCTAGATACGAACAACTATGAAAGACTTCCTATTGGGTCTGGGACTTTGCCTGAGCAAAGGCTTCTTATGTTTTTGTGAGTTCCTCACCTCTGATTCCTTAGCTTTGTCCTTTGTCTCTATTTCCCTGGTTATGTATGGCTTCCCTTCCCAGCTCTATGCACCAATCCCTCCTGCTTTTAAACATTAACTTATAAATGCTATACAAGATATTGATATGTTTTTTTTCAAGTTTCTTCTTGTTATTGTTGTGCACCTTCAAGTCATTTCGTACTTATAGGGCCTTTGCAGACTGCTAGAAATAGTGCAAACTGAGTCCACTTTAACTGCCCTGGCTCAGTGCTAAGGAATCATGGGAATTGTATTTTTTTCTGAGACATTGAGCCTTCTCTGTCAGAGAGCTCTGGTGCCACAATAAACTACAGTTCCCATGATTCCCTAGCACTGAGTCAGGGCAGTTAAAGTGGCCTCAATTTGCACTATTTCTGGCAGTCTGCAAAGGCCCATAGTGACCCTAAGGTGATCCTATCATGGGGTTTTCTTGACTAGATTTGTTCTGAGGAGATTTGCCATTGTCTTCCCTTGAGCATGTGACTTGCCCAAGGTCACCCAGGAGGTTTCATGGCTAAGTGGGAATTTGAACCCTGGTCTCCAGGGTTGTAGTTCAACACTCAAACTAGTATGCCATGCACATTTTTACAGTAGAAATGTGTTTTTATGTTTCGTTTGAAAATTATGTGTCTACATGAGAAGAGGACAATGTCTCTTCTCTTGCCAATGTCTCCCCCTTGACCAGCACTCAAGTAACATTACCTGTAGATGGCTGACAATGCAATACTCCTGAGGGTCTTCCAAGCCACACGTTGAGGTAGCACTCAGGCTCTGGGCCCTCCCGATGAGAAGATTTCCTGTGGCTGGGTAGCAGCTTCCCTCCAAACAGCCATGATACAACAGGTCAGGCTCTTCTGTGCCTTGAGCCTCAGCTACCTGGACTGGTCCAAGAAGAAAGGAATTTTAAGATATAAAGAGGCGCCTTGACTTAGTAATAGGAAGGATTCCTCTGACAGAAACCAAAGTTAAAAACATATGGAGACATAGGGCCTTTGCAGACTGCCAAAAATAGTGCAAATTGAGTCCACTTTAACTGCCCTGACTCAGTGCTAGGGAATCATGGGAACTGTAGTTTATTGTGGCACCAGAGCTCTCTGATAGAGAAGGCACAATGTCCCAGAAAAAACTACAGTTCCCATGATTCCCTAGCACTGAGCCAAGGCAGTTAAAGTGGACTCAATTTGCACTATTTCTAGCAGTCTGCAAAGGCCCATAGTAATCTACTTAGCTGAGCATTTTGCACCCACCAATTTTCTATGAAAATAGTTTTTTGTGATTTTTTCAGGCTTTTTCAGAGAAGATGCCAGCCACAGGTGCTGGCAAAACGTCAGAAAGAAACTCTTCTAGAACATTGCCACACAGCCCGAAAAACCCACAAAAAACTATGGATGCCGGCCATGAAAGCCTTCGACTTCACATTCCTATGAAAACTACCTAACCTGTGATCTGCACCAACCCAATCATTTCCCTCAGCAACTGATATAACAAAGAGATATGCAGCCTTTGGTACTATATAACTAACACAAATAGTCACTGATAACTTCAGCCTCCATGAATGTGTCTAGTCCCCTTTTAAAACTATCTAATTTGGTGGATATTGCAACCTCTTTCTATACTGCAAATAGAATCACAGAGTTGGAAGAGACCTCAAGGGCCATCCAGTTCAACCCCATTCTGCCATGCAAGAAGACACAATCAAAGCATTCCCTACAGATGGCCATCAAGCCTCTGTTTAAAAACCTCCAAAGAAGGAGAGTCTATCACTCTTCAAGGTAGTATATTCCATTGTCAAACAGTGGTAATTTCCTAATGTTGAGGAAGAATCTCTTTTCCTGTCATTTAAAACTACTCTCCTATTCTCTGGAGCAGCAGAAAACAAGCTTGCTCCATCTTCAATATGACACTCTTTAAAATATTTAAACATGACTATCATGTCATCTTTTAGCCTTCTCTTCTCGAGGCTAAACATAGCCAGCTCCCTAGGCTGCTCCTCATAGGGCTTGGTTTCCAACCCTTCAGCGTTTTGGTCACCCTCATTTGGACACACTCCTTTTTGGATTGTAGTGCCCAGAACTGGACACAATATTCCAGGTGAGACATGACCAAAGAAGAATGGCAATATTACTTCCCTCAGTCCAGATACAATACTCTTATTGATACAGCCTAGAATCGCATTGGCTTTTTTAGCTGCCGCATCACACTGTTATCTCATGTTCAGCTTGTGGTCTACTAAGAGTCCTAGATCCCTTTCACGTGTACTGTTGTCAAGCCCAATGTCACCCATCCTGTACCTGTGCATTTAATTTTTTCTGTCTAAGTACCGTCCCTTATTTTACTCCCTACTTAAATTCATTTTGTCAGTTAGGACTAGCTACAGTGGTTCCTTCTCCCATTAAAAAGGTTAATTTATGCATATGCCAATATTATCATTAAATTCACTGCAATGCTGTTGGTGTGTGTATGCACATGTTCACGTAGGTTATCTTCTTGCAGAACACAATATCTGTTATATAATACTGAGAATTAATATCAAAAATAAATATTGGGAGAACTAATATCAAAAGCTTTCACAACAAAAATGTGGAATTTTACAAAAGGGGGCATATTCTTTAATAAAATCTGTATGGTCATTTGCCAAAATGTCACAGATAATGTACAAATTTACAAGCTGTTGGTGAGTGCTACTCCTTGTTCCCTACTCAAGAGGGCTGGTCCAAGACATTTTGCTGCCTGAGGCAGATTAGCAAATGATGCCAGCCCACATCCTAAATCAAGATGCACAGTGCCCAAAGCCAGCCAAGTTAGCATGAGGCAAAAAAATTCTAGAGGAGCTTCTCCTCATCTAAGGGCCTTCTGAGAAAAGAAAGTCAAAATGGAGTGGGAGAGTAGTGGCTTTTTCCATGCCTCTCTGCATGGCACTGAAGCACTTCCATTCTTCTTCCTGAGGGAGATGGTAATAAAAGAGTGCCTTTTGCTAAATGGATTTTTCCAGCACGACAAAAGGCACACTTTTACAACCGCATCCCTTGGGAAGAGAAGAGAAGTGCTACGACGGCAAGCAGAGAGGCATGGAGAAAACTGCTACTCTCTCACTCTGTTTCAGCTTTCTTTTCTCATGCAATAAAGCTTTAAGGAAAAAAATCAATAGTAATAAATTTAAAATTATTTGTGGTCGTCTGATGAAATCCAAAATTTCCTGCCTCTTGCTTAATGGTGGAACTGCCCTATTGTTCAGTCACATGAAGGAACACTTGAGACCGGAGAACTAAGAACCCCCTCCTTTTCTTGTTACACCTTCTGCTCCTCAGCGCCAGCAGAAAAAGGTCTGTCACATGCTGAAGCTTTTAATACCAGAGCACAAAGGGTGCTTGTTAGTACTGGCAGAACATGGTGCTGACCTGCTTATGACCCTGTCAGTCTTCAGATCAGAAAGGGGCCTGGATGTGCCAGGACCAAAGTAACATGGATCACATCAGGACTTTGGCAAAGGTGTATACATGTCAAGGGAAAATCAGCAGCAGGCAACAAATTCTTGAGGCTTCCCACCAGGATGGAGGAAACTACAGCTCTCATGGGTATTATTATCCTCTTGTAGCAGTGGTAGGCCTGGGAACAAACAAACTTGGAGGCTGATCAAGTTGGATAAATTGTTTGGGGGGTGGAGTATGATTTCAGTCATAGTGGAGTTGCATGTAGGATTGGTGCAGAGTTTAGAAAAGTTACTTTTTTGGACAACATACCCCAAAATCCTTCAGCCAGCCTGGCCACTGGCAGAACAGGCCATTGGTCCTGGTGGCTGGGAAGGGATTCTGGGAGGTGCAGTCCAAAAATTACCCCCCCACACACCAAAAAAAAGAGCTCTGGGTTTTTGTAATGTGTATATGTGCCAGAAACTAGATGCCTTCACGGGAACTCTGGAGCAAAGCCCAAGGTTATTCCCATGTTAGCAACATAAACATTTCAGCAAAGGGTGATCTGCTGTGTAACGTAGCATGCCTCTCTGGATCCAGTTCAGTCACAGAGGCACTGCCCACTCTCTGCTGTGTTTCTCAGAGACTCCTAAACCAATTCTTCTACTTATCAGTCAGTACCCAAGGCTCCATTGTCTCCACCCAAAGCTCTTGCCAATGATTAACCAAAAAATGAGGATGTCCTGCCACAGGCATGCCCAGTACATTCCAGACCTGCCTTGCCTGGCACATAAAAGTAGTGGATTTCAAAAGAGCAGGAGGCAGGAAGGGAGGAGGAATAGGCTGCCTGGAAGCCAGATTTCCTCCTGCCACTGAAGGCTTTTAAAGATCCCATGGATGTGTCAATTTACTACCTTGCTACCTGGCTTCACAGACAAAAAGCAGCCAGAGCTTCCTGATATCAATCAAATCATGGGGGAAAAGCTGCCTGTCAATGCCAATTCCAAGGTGCCCTGTTTTAAAAAAGCTGTGGGGACCAGCTGCAATTACTGGGAGGGAAAGGAGGCATTCTGCATATGTTCGGCTATTTACTTTTCCCTTTTTATTTTGCATATTCCAGGATTAAACTTTGCTACCAACAGCAAAGTCACTGCCTTGAGAGTAGGGAAGAAGATATAGTCTGCCTTCCATAGCCACTGATTCTTTATCCACCAATTCAATCTTCCATGGCTTGAAAATATTCAAAAAATATATAAATTCTAAAAAGCAAACTTTGATTTTGCCATTTTATATAAGGGACACCATTTTACTATCCATTATATTTAATGAGACTTGAACATCCATAGATTTTAGTATCCATAGGGGGGTCCTGGAACCAAACCCCACAGATACCAAGGGCCCACTGTATTTCTATAAATGGGCTTGGTCCAAGGAAATGTTAGGTTGTGAGACAGACAGGGATCATTCCTCTCCCACCACCCAATGATCAAGAAAGCTTTCAAAATGGAAACATTTTCATATTACCAGCAAAGCTCACTAGTCATTTTAAAAACAGCATGCCTCTGAACATATCCACGATGCAATTGCCATACATGCCAACTATATTCCAATATTCCAATATCTTGAAATTAGGATTATAGAAAGGGCTTTTCAGCACACTTGTACCTCTCAGCTGTTTTAGGAATTAGCCAATGACCAATGGTAAGAATGCCAGTGCTTTTGTGCCATAGCTGTGGCTGTAGGCTGAGAACAGAATGGAGGCTGCAGAGTTGGGAGGAGAAGAAGATTTAGAAAGCCTCCATTGTTGCAAAGCTGGGACAGGTTCAGCCATGTATGTTCCTACCAGCCCCTGCAGTGTCTCATTCATAATGGGCCTGCCAGGCATGACTTGTGCATAGCACGTGTCAAGGCAGGCCACTGCATGCAGGTTCTTACTGAACGGGTTTAAAAGTTGGCACAGATGTACAACTGCTTATGTCAATCACAGACAGACATATAGCTACCACCCTATCTTATTTGCCATGTGCAAAACATGGCATGCCCAGAGAAAAATCAAGTACTGTAGAGAAGCACAGTAATAGGACTTAAAAAAAAAAGAGTAGTGATGATGACATTTCCTGGAGGAACACAATAATTGACAGACCCCCCCCTTGATCTGCTGTATTAGGTATATTAGAACAGGGATGGGGGATGCATGGTCCTCCAGAGGTTGCTGGGCTGCAACTCCCATTTTTCTTCAGCATTGGCAATGCCAGCTAGGGCTGGTAGCGTCACTGTTGGGGTGTGGGGGTGCGGGCCGCACCGGGTGACATCCCCCAGAGGAGGGGGTGACACCTGGTCGCTCCCCTGCCCCTCACAGGGCCTTCCTGGGATGGTGAGCCTGTGCTCCGGGCATTCCCGGGGCCACGGGCCTGCTCCTGGGGCAGTGGGCCTGTTCTCCAGGCCTTCCCAAGGCGGTGGGCCTGCTTCCCGGGGTGGCAGGCCAGCTGTGCAGGCCTTCCTGGAGTGGTGGGCCTGCTCCCCGGGCCTTCCAGAGGCCGTGGGCCTCCTCTCCAGGGCAGCAGACCTGCTCTCTGGGCTTTCCCGGGGCCATGGCCCTGCTCCCTGAGGCTGCATGGGTGGTTTTCCGGAGTGTGCATGCTACTATACAGCCCATGCATGCTCCCATACGGCCTGCATGCCGGAAGTCCTGCGCCGGAAGGACCTGCCCACCAGAAGTCCCGCGCACCAGAAGTCCTGCCCAATGCACTGGGTATCATCCAGCCAGGGAACACCATTGGCTAGGGCTGATGAAAATGGCAGTGAAACAACATCCAAAAGGTCAAATGATCTCCAACTCTGGTACAGAGGCAGTTATAAAACAAGGAAAATAAAGAAACCAAGTGCTGAATACTTCTTCTCTTCCTTTCCAGTGGGACTCCCATCTCTCAATAGCAGTTTAAAGAGCAACATGTCTTTGCAGCTTTTATAAGATTTCTAGTCTTATAAGAGTTACTTCTTTGGATTCTACTGGCTGTGCTGGCTGGGAGTTGTAGTCCCAAAAAGTAACTTTACCAAGCTGTTATTCTGAGGGTATAGGCTACAGAGGCTGTTACTTCAAAAATTTACAGCTTCATACCCCCCCCCCCCCCCCCGCCTGCAGTGCTGTTTGATCAGTTCTCTGGGATTTCAGGAATATATCTTCTCCATTACCTCTTGCTTAGTATTACCATACTGGCCTGGTAACACACCCAATGTTGTCTGATTTTTGGGATCTAAGATAGGTCAGACCTGGTTAATATTAGGATGTAAGCTCACCAGCAAAATACCAGGGATTCCCAGACAGGGCTAGGAAATAATTCTGTGAGAAATACTGGAGATACATTGTCACCAGTCAGATCTGACAATACTGGGCTACATGGACCAATATTCTCATTCATTATAAGGGAGCTTCCTGTGTTCCTAGGAGCCTTTTCACTGGAAATCGTTGGGGCTGAACCTGGGACCTTCTGGATCCAAAACATGTTCTTCTGCACAACTATGGTCCTTCTTTAGCAGCAATGGAATAAGAAATTTCCCTTCCTTTAATACCATGTGGATATTCTTCCAACCCACAGCTGTAATCCTATGTGTCTTTACTGGTGCAACCTTCACCTCTGAACAAATCTCACCAAGGAAACCCCATGATAGGTTCACCTGAGGGTTGCCATAAGTCAGAAACTACTTGTTTCCAGCTATGTTGTTGGGTGCCTTCAAGTGGTTTCTGACTTATGACGACCCTCAGGTGACCGTACCAAAGGGTTTCCTTGGCAAGATTGTTCAGAGGGACTTTGCCTTTGTCTTCTTCTGATGCTCAGAGTGTGACTTGCCCAAGGTCACTGAGTGGCTTTCCAGGGCCAAGTGGGGATTCAAACCCTGGTCTCCAAAGTCATAGTCCAGTGCTTGAACTACTACACCACAGTAGCCCACATTTAAAGGGATATAATCCCCATCATAACTACCAGTGGAATTAGGTTGAATCTGCTTCCATACCTCCCCTTCCTTATTTTAACTAATGCAAACTACTACACCACACTGGCTCTCTTAACATGCATAGGATCAGGATGTAACTTTATCAGATGCCCTGACACCCTGCTGTCAACCCACTTTCCTCCCATTTCAAAACAAAATGCTACAGGAGCAGACAGTAGGAAGGTCCTCCACTCCTTCCCAGTGAGGAAAGAGGATTGCTAGGATGTATAGTGGGCCCTTGGTATCCACTGGGGTTTGGTTCCAGGACCCCCATGGATACCAAAATCTATGGATGCCCAAGTCCCATTAAATAAAATAGCATAGTGCAATAGTTTCCCTTATATAAAATGGCAAAATCAAGGTTTCCTTTTTTGGAATTTATATGTTTTTAAAATATTTTCAAGCTGTGGATGGTTGACTCTGTAGATGGGGAATCTGTGGATACCAAAGGCCGAATGTATGTGTGCATGCACATCTGTCTGTTTGAACGGCAGCCTAGAACTATCATCCCATGCCAAAAAATGCTCCATTCTAGGCAAAGAAGGAGTGCATAAGTCTTATGCTCCAATTAAATTCAGCAACCGTACCAGGGACTCCAGAACTGTTTTTAAAGAAGGGGGTCAACATTGTCAAGCAAGTTTTATTTTCCCTACTTGCTGGGTGGGCAAATTACTTTCCCCATCCATTATCATTCTAACTTCCACAAATATGAAGGCTCTTAAAAGCCTAATGCATACTTAGAAGTGCCCTCCATGTGTTCAGTGTAGCTTATTCCCAAATAAGCGTACATAGGACAGATTACAGGCAACCTCTGTTATTCCCGAGAGGGTTCAAGAACAATAGTTGCCTTACTATTTATTTCTTAGTGCTTGATCATTTTGTACACTTCTGACAGAGAATCCCAGAGGAGGCTAAACTACATAGGAGTCTTGGGGCCTTTGCAGACTGCCAGAAATAGTGCACATTAAACTGAGGCACTGCCCTGGCTCAGTGCTAGGGAGTCATGGGAACTGTATTTTTTTCTGGGACATTGAGCCTTCTCTGTCAGAGAGCTCTGGTGGTACAATAAACTACAGTTCCCATGATTCCCTAGCACTGAGCCAGGGCAGTGCCTCAATTTAATGTGCACTATTTCTGGCAGTCTGCAAAGGCCCTTGGTGATCCAGATTTTTCAGATCATTTTGGACAGGCTCAGTCCCACCTGGTTTATGATGTATCCACACTACAGGATCAAAGCAGGTTGACACCATTTTAACTGCCATGAGTCTATCCTACAGAATCCTGGGATTTGTAGCTTGGTAAGGCACTAGAGTTCTCTGACAGACCAAGATGAATATTTTGCCAAACTACAAATCCCAGGATTCTGTAGAATGGCATCATGGCATTTAAAGTGGTGTCAAACTAGTTTAATTCTGCAGTGTGGATACACCCTTAATCTTAAAATGGATTCAAGCTGTCCATTCTTCTCCCTGTTCCAGGGTCTATGAACCTACTCTTTTCTCTATTTAATGAGCAGTTATAACAGACAATCCACCAAGTCAGAACAACAGGCAACCCTATGTAAAGGCTTACATGTCTGGGAGATACACATTATCAGTAATTTGTTCTCTCCCACAAAGAGGCCTGTGACCTCACTGGAATGGAGACATATTGGATTGCAAAAGAGGGGTCTCTGTTGAGATGCAAATGGATTTTAAATTTCCTGGACTTTGCAAATCTCCCTATAGCCACAGGGCCAGAAGGAGGAGGATCCTGCCCGCAAAAGAGATCCTCGCCACCATATACCATCTTAACTAAAGAGTGAAATAACATCTGACAATTTGCATCTGACTAACATCTCAAATTGTTTTTCTCCTGTTTGGTTTGTAACATCTTGCCTGATGAAGAAGCCCATGGAGCTTCGAAAGCTTGCAACAAGTATATTGTGCATTTCGGTTGGCCAATAAAGGGATTACTGGTGGATTTTTGTTTGAATTATCAGTAACAGTTTAGCTCAGGTTCCAGAGGGAAGAAACACTGGTGTCAACACTTACCTCCCAGAAGCAAGTGGAGCAGCAGTACCATTGGCAACATGGAGACTTTCAACCTGAAGAGAGAAAAGGGAAATATGGAGTTCTAGCACAAAATCTAAGGTTCTCCCTTTGTCCCTCCTCCACATCTTGGAAAACTGTGATGTCAGACTATGGCTTAAATGTGAGTGGGAAGGACCTATGAATAGTTGTGTCTTTGTCTTTGTGAGAATCCTTATCACAAGATTAGAATAAAAAAGATTAAAATTTCCTGAGAGTTCTGAAGTCCTGGGAAACAGTCTCAATAAAAAAGATTGGGGAGAAGAGAGAGAGAAATATCTGGAATAGTTTCTTATCAAATATATATTTTTTCATTGCATAGAGAACAGAAAATGCATTCTTTGTACAGGTTGAGTCTCCCTTATCTGACATGCTTGGAAACAAAAGTATTTTGGATTTCAGAGTTTTTCAGATGCTGGAATATTTGCAATTAGATATCTTGGAGATAGGACCCAAGACTAAACATAAAATTTATTTGTGTTTTGTATTACCCGAAGGTAATCTTATACATAATATTTTCAATACTTTTGTTATGTTTGAACCATCAGAAAGCAAAGGTGTCACTATCTCAATCAACTTATGTGGACAATTTTGGATTTTGGAATATTTTGGATTTCAGAGTTCCAGGTAACAGTTACTCAACCTGTATCTCAGTCGACATTTATATTTGCATTACCTAGAATGTTTATGAAATTTACACAGAAATCCTATGCATCTTCACTCAAGAGATCTACTTTGTTTAGATGAGTTTATGCCTATATAAGAGCATATAAGACTGCTGTCTCAAATGCATAAATATATACACCAAAATTATATATCAAATGCATATATATATATGTCGTCCCTCCTTTTTCGTGGGGGATCTATTCCAGACCACCCCCCTGCCAAAAATGGAAAAATGCAAATATTCAAGCCCTATTTGCAAGTTATGCTAGGTACAAAAGCCATCTAATGGAGTTGGGAGAACCAAACAAACCTGCAGACCTCCTTGAAAAATGCACTCATCTATAATTTGGGACTAAAAGATCCTGGTCTCTCTCTCTCTCTCTCTCTCTCTCTCTCTCTCTCTCTCACACACACACACACACACACACACATGCACACGCACACAAGATAGAAGGCAACTCCAGATGCAACATACTCACATACGCATCCCTCTGGGGACAGAAAATACACATCCGCCACCTTAGTAGCTGAAATGTCATTCTGTCATGCTTTGACAAAAGATATAATCATATATATATATAATGCAGAGAGAGCTAGCCCCCAGTCTTTTCAACCAGTGAAGCCGTGAGCTTGCTTGAAGACTTCTCATCACCTTCTCCAAAAAGATGCTCTTATACTCACTTCAAAGTTGGGACTCTCCTGGCCCTGTCAGGTCCTGCTTCATCGGCCACATCAAGTTGGGACATGACACATGAGGCAGGTGGGATTCAGTGGAAAGAGCGAGTCAATGTCTTCTTCTCGCCACACCTGCACCCAAAAATCACCAAGGATGTCCCCTCTTGCCCAAGTTGCGGTGTCCCAATGTGCTGCTGTCCAGCCGGCGTGAGAACTCCGGCCGTGCGAACTTAACTGGCAATGGGTAAAAATAACCCAGCTCTTCCCAACCCCCCTCTCTCAGTGTGGGCAAGCGGGGCTGGAGACTGATTTTTATTCAAATGGAGTTGGGACGCTGAAAGGGACTAACGGTTTCTAAGCTACGGGAATGTCACAGCCTATTCTTTCTGCTCCATGGCACACACAGAGCCTGCCCCGCTTGCCGGCACAGGCCGCCAGCACTGCCTCACTGGAAGGTGGAAGAGTCTCCTCTCCAAGGACCAGAAAGACAAGCCTTTGAGTTGAGTCCAAGTCAAGTTGCACCAGGGGAACTGGTCATCTAGATGCAAACCCTGGAAAGCCAAAGCAAAGCACATGGCAGTCTAAACAGCTGATCATTTCTGTGGCCCAAGGCATTGTGGGAGAGAACAGAACTTGGAACGTTACTTTTAAAAAGTTGTATTTTCTCATTTCCCATTATAGTGTTCAACAATTAACTTGTTATGTTGCCCTTTGTGTTCTTCTTTGCTTTTTGTTACTTTAAAACATGCACACACACACACACCCTTAGGATAAGAGAGTTGCATAAAATTTGAAAAAATCCTGCCTGAACACTTCTAAAATACCTTAAAATTCCCTTTCAAGTTAACTTTAAAGAAAAAAAGAAAATATTGCTTGCTATACCAGTAAAGTAACTTTGTGCCCCATACTTTAGAAAATTAGCTTGGTTGTACCCTCTTGGTCAAAAAAAAAAAGATAAATCATTGTGGTTAACTACATTATTTATACAGGTTGAATCTCCTTTATCTAGAAATTCAAAATCCAAAACATGCCAAAATCCAAAACTGTCCACAAGGGTGGCTGCGATAGTGACACCTTCGCTTTCTGATGGTTCAGATGGTTCACACACTTATTAAATTATTAAACATATTGTGTATAAAATTACTGCACCTCCAGGCTATGTGTATAAGGTATACATGAAACACAAATGAATTTTATGTTTAGACTTGGATCCTATTTCCAAGATAGGTCATTATGTATATGGAAATATTCCAAAATTTAAAAAAAATATCTAAAATCCAAAACACATCTGGTCCCAAGTATTTCAGATAAGGAGGATCCGGCACATTAGTTCCAAGCACTAGGACAGAGCTCTCTTGAGGGAGACTTGCAAACAACACGGGTGTGCAGGATTGTCCCCATTGCTCTGCCTCTGCTCCATTTCGTTTGAAGGGAAACTCATTTCCTTTTAATAACATGCCAAGCAAGGTCAACACCTCTGGTTGCCTATCCTTCTGGCTGGGACGAGAGGTCATGGCCCTGTGGCCAAGACAGCCCATAGCTGATCCTATGAAGAGTGGAGCCTGACCCTGCCCCAGCCTGAAATGGGGATCTGTTGGGACAAAGGAGCCGATCCAGCCCAGACCCTGCCCAGCCTCAGCCACCACAGACGGTTCCCAGGGAGCCTGGCAGCAGCCCGGCAGGAATGCACTTGTTGTGTCTTGCACCAGACTTTCTCATAAAAGCTCCCAGAATAGCTTATCCTCCCTTTCTCTACGCAACGTTCCCTGCCCAGCCTCCCTTTGGCTTTGATGGGATGCATCCCTTTCACACAAGAGGGGGCAGGGTGGGAAACAGTCGGTGCTTTCCCCCCATGGTCTTCATTGAGGGCTTCTCCAGGCAGAAAAACCGTGCTATTTCTGGAACTGGACATTACCTCCTCCTTTGGCACCAGCCTGGCAGGAGGATTCCCCTGGTCTGTGCACACTGGGCATGAAAAATAAACTTGGAAAAGGACAGCTCACACAGATCTAGAAAAGCAAAGTCTCTTCTAGCTGGACTTCCTCAATGGTGGCAGAGGACACAGAATTTTTCTCGCAACAAAGTGCAATTGCTAAGAAGAGGATGGGCAGTTTTGATGCATTCCCTTCCACCATGCTGTAAGGCATTGGAGAGTGTAGGACTTCTTCTCCTCTTGGAAGATTTCCTTTGCTTCAGAAAGTGCAGAACAAGCAAAAATTAGAGACAGCCCTCTTAATACAATGGGCCCCTGGTATCCACTGGGGTTTGGTTCCAGGACCCTCCATGGATACCAAAATCCGTGGATGCTCAGGTCCCATTAAGTACAATGGCACAGTGAAATGGTGTCCCTTATATAAAATAGCAAAATCAAGGTATGCTTTTTGGAATTAATATCTTTTTGGAATATTTTCAAGCAGTGGATGGTTGAATCCGTGGATAAAAAAATAATCTGTGGATATGGAGGGCTGGCAGTAATAAACTGCAGCAATTGGATATTAAAATTCTTCTAGTAAAGAAGGTATTAACTAGAAGTCCTGTCTGGAAAAAAAGGTCACAGCCTTACTTAGAAAGGAGGATTAATGCCTTATAACTTCTGACTGGTTGTCACCAGCCACCTGCTAAGAGGTGCATAATCATTTCCCCTTCCAAAATTCCTGGTCTTCACTGACACACTGACTGACTCATTCGTGGATGTGCCAGTATTAATAGGGTACTTCTGAATGAACTAGAAGTCTGAAATAAGGTAGAACTTGTATATGCACGCCTACAATAAATAGCTTGATCCTAAGAAAAATAAGAAACTATATTTATAACCCCCACAGCAGATCAAAGTGAACCCCCAGAGGATTAAGATACTACCCAACTGCCTAGAAAGCTGATAATTCTTAGCACAAAAATCTAAAATGGGAAAAAGAGTTTTTTGTTGTTGTGTGCCTTCAAGTCATTTCCGACTTATGGCAACCCTAAAGCGAACCTATCATGGGGTGTTCTTGGCAAGATTTGTTCAGAGGAGGTTTTCCATTGCCTTCCCCTGAGGCTGAAAGGATGTGACTTGCTCAAGGTCACCCAGTGGGTTTCATGGTCAAGCTGGGAATCAAACTCTGGTCTCCAGAGTTTTAGAGCCTTTGCAGACTGCCAGAAATAGTGCAAATTGAGTCCACTTTAAGGGTTAGGGTTAGTGCTAGGGAATCATGGGAATTGTTTTTTTTTTTTTTCTGAGACATTGCGCCTTCTCTGTCAGAGAGCTCTGGTGCCACAATAAAATACAGTTCCCATGATTCCCTAACCCTAACCCTAACCCTTAAAGTGGACTCAATTTGCACTATTTTTAGCAGTCTGCAAAGGGGCTCAGTCCAACACTCAAGCCATATTTATCTCTCCCTTAATATGAGGACAGACAGAATATCAAAGACATAGGACGTTATCACACGGGGAATTGCGGGGAGAAAGTGGGGAAAAACGGGACGAGCGGAAGACTTTAATTTACGGGATTTGTCCCGTTCTGCCTCGTCTGATAGCTAAATTCGAATTTAAAAGGGGGTTAATTCGAACGAAAACCTGATCTTTTCAAATCCTCAAAAATCCCGAAAATGAAAAGATCAGGTTTTCGTTCGAATTAACCCCCTTTTAAATTCAAATTTAGTTATCAGACGAGGCGGAACGGGACAAATCCCGTAAATTAAAGACTTCCGCTCATGCCCGTTTATTTCCACTTTCTCCCCGCGACTCCCCGTGTGATAACGTCTATAGCCATGTTAGTCTGCAAAATCAGTATGGAAAGGGATTGTGTCACAGCTTTGAGACAAAGGATCCTTCCACACAAGCCCTGTTCTCACAGTATCACACTAGTAAAAATAAAATGGGAACATCCCACTTTCAAGACAGCGATCACCATACCTCTCTCAATTGCGTGGCCAGGGCTGCTGCCATTGTGCTCTCTTCCTGACTCTCCCTTAACCCTGCATCCCTGCCTTAGGCCCTGCCTAGCATGCCTTGAGGATTTTGTTTTTGTTTTTTCACTTTTTTTCTGTGCAGTTCTGGAGCTCTGCTGCTGCAATTGCAGTCTAAAAAAGAGAAAGAAAGAAAGAAAAAAGAAAGAAAGAAAGAGGAAGGTAGGAATAGAAAAAATAAATAAAGATAATTAGGGTTCTTTGGAATAGTGAAGGGAAAGGAGGACAGGGAGATGAGAGGACACTGATACCATGTGCCTAGCAATTGTGCAACTGCTCCAGAATGAAATTTTGCACCTGGGGATGTGTGTGATTGCTCAGTCATTTACAGCTTTCCCCATCAATGAAAAGGGATATGTCAGGGACAGAGCATTACAGGTAGGAGAGGTCTTCATGCAATGGGTATTGCCAAAGCTTCTTCTTTCCCAGTGAAATCGCAGTTTAAAAGCTGCATGTAGTGATGTTCTAATTGAAAGAAAGAAATTGGGAGCATGAGCTTTCATAGACTTGACTGAGGACGTTATCACACTGGCCCTAAAGCAGAAAGAATCCTGCATCATTCCTGCACCATTCCGGTTCTTTTTTCCGTGTGTTCACACGACGTCGCACATAACCCCGCCCATCCCTGCATCATCCCTGCATCATTCCAGTTCTTTTGAATTCCGGGTATCTTGAGGAATTACACTCTTGCAACCGGAATGATGCCGGAATGATGCTGCTTTCGCGGTATGTCTGAACACGCGATCCGTATCGTGGAGCGAGGCCGGGGCTGGCCTCGCTGCTCTATGGGCCTGGTCACCGAAGTGGTCGCTTCGGCAACCAAGCCCATAGAAGAGCGAGGCCGGGGTTAAAGGGACAGCGCATCCCTTTAGCCCCGGCCTCTTTGCTCTTCTATGGGCCTGGTTGCCGAACGAATGGCGACCAGGCCCATAGAAGAGCCATGCCTGGGTTAAAGGGACAGCGTGTCCCTTTAGCCCTGGCCTCTTTGCTCTTCTATGGGCCTGGTCGCCGAAGTGGCGACCAGGCCCATAGAAGAGCAAGGCCGGGGTTAAAGGGACAGCGCGTCCCTTTAGCCCTGGCCTCTTTGCTCTATGGGCTCAGTTGCTGCTTTGGCGACCAGGCCCATAGAAGAGCGAGGCCGGGGTTAAAGGGACGGCGCGCGTCCCTTTAACTCCGACCTCGCTCTCCTATGGGCTTGGCCTCCGAAGCGGTCGCTTCGGAGCCCAAGCCCATAAAGCAGTGAGGCCTGGACTAAAGGGATGCAGCATCTCTTTAACTCCGGCCTGGGCTTGGCCTCCAAAGCGGTCGCTTCGGCGACCAAGCCCATAGAAGAGCGAGGCCTAGGTTAAAGGGACAGCGTGTCCCTTTAGCCGCGGCCTCTTTGCTCTTCTATGGCCTGGTCGCCGAACGAACGACGACCAGGCCCATAGAAGAGGGAGGCCGGGGTTAAAGGGACAGCGCGTCCCTTTAGCCCTGGCCTCTTTGCTCAATGGGCTCGGTCGCCACTTTGGCGACCAGGGCCATAGAAGAGGGAGGCCAGGGTTAAAGGGACAGCGCGTCCCTTTAGCCCTGGCCTCTTAGCTGTATGGGCTCGGTCGCCACTTTGGCGACCAGGCCCATAGAAGAGCGAGGCCGGGGTTAAAGGGACGGCGCGCGTCCCTTTAACTCCGGCCTCGCTCTCCTATGGGCCTGGCCTCCGAAGCGGTTGCTTCGGAGCCCAAGCCCATAAAGCAGTGAGGCCTGGACTAAAGGGCTGTCCCTTTAACTCCGGCCTGGGCTTGGCCTCTGAAGCGATCGCTTCGGAGCCCAAGCCCATAGAAGAGTGAGGCCTGGACTAAAGGGACGCAGCGTCCCTTTAACTCCGGCCTGGGCTTGGCCTCTGAAGCGGTCGCTTCAGAGCCCAAGCCCATAGAAGACCGAGGCCAGGGTTAAAGGGACGCGCTGTCCCTTTAACTCTGGCCTGGCCTTGGCCTCCAAAGCAGTCGCTTCGAAGCCCAAGCCCATAGAAGACCGAGGGTTGTGGAAGGGATCTTTCCACTTGTGTTTGAACAGGAGATACGGGTCCCCGGAGCGGAACCATCGTGGCATCATCAATTCCGCAATGATTCCAGTTGCGACTGATAACGATTTTCGTCTTGCCGGGTCCATTCCGGTATGGTTCTGGATTGATTCCATTCCACTTTCTTGCCGCTTTGAGACCCCAGTGTGATAACGTCCTGAGTCTACCTCTCAAATGCCAGTTCATGCTTCCAGCTTCTTTCTTTCAGCTACAAGAACCCTTTGCATACTGACAAAATATTGTTCACATACTTCAAAGGGACTGTTCACACTACACAATTACAGTGAGATGAATCAATTTTAAGTGCCATGGTTGCACCCTATGGAATCTTGGGGTCTGTAGTTTGGTGAAGCACTAAAATAACATTGTGGTTGAGAATTCTACATTTTTGTCGTTGTTAACTGCCTTTGCATTGATTTTGACTCATGGAGACCCTGTGGATAAGACCTCTCCAAGACTCCCTGTACTTCTCTGCTCAGGTCTTGCAGGCTCAGGTCTGTAGTCACTTTGATTGAGTTTATCCATTTGGCATGTAGTCTTCCTCTCTTTCTGCTTCCTTCTGCCTTACATAGCATCATTGCCTTTTTTAATTATTCATTTTTCCTCATGATGTGGTTAAACTATAACAGCCTCAATTTGAACATCTTGGATTCCAGGGAGAGTTCAAGCTTGATCTGTTCGAGGATCCATTTGTTTGTCTTTTTGGCTGTCTACAATATCCTCAGCACTCTCCTCCAGCACCACATCTCAGATGAGTTTTTTTCTTCCTGTCCACTTTCTTAACTGTGTAGCTCTCAAATCCATACATGATAATGGGGATGGAATGGCTTGGATGATCCTCACTTCAGAGTTATGTCAGAGTTATAACTTTAGATTTTATGATTTTTTCCAGTTCTTTCATAGCTGCCCATCCCATTCCTAGTCTTCTTCTGGTTTCTTGACTGCAATCTCCATTCCAATCAATATTTGAGCCAAAGTATGGGAACTCTTTGACTATTTCAAATTTCTCACTATCTAGGATGAATTCTTGTGGATCTTCCATGGTTATTATTTTTGTTTGTTTTTTAATGTTCAGCATTAGGTTTACCTTGGCACACTCCTCCTTGACCTTCAGTAATTGCTCCAGGTCTTTGTTTCTACTAATAGTATTGTGTAATCTGTGTATCTTATGTTGTTAATGCTCCTTCCTTCTGCCTCTGAGTCCAAGCTTCTGCTTCTGCCTCTGAGTCCAAGCCTGCTCTGCGTACAATATTTTCTGTATATAGGTTGAATAAATAGGGTGAGAGTATGCAGCTTTGACTCTTTTTTTGATTGGGAACCATTCTGTTTCTCCGTATTCTGTTCTGACAGTGGCCTCTTGTCCTGAGTACATTAGGACAGTCAGGGGTTGTGGCACTCCCATTCCTCTAAGCCAGGGGTAGGCAACCTTTTTGAGCCGGGGGCCGGGTTGCTGTCCCTCAGACAATTGGGGGACCGAAGCACCAAAAATTAATTAATTAATTATAATTATAATTATAATTAAAAAATAAAAAAATAAAAAATTAAAAAAATATGCATGCACACTCTCTCAGCCCCAGAAAAGCCATGGCAAACCCCCTGTGGAGATTTTGCCAAGAAAACCCCAAGAACAAGTAATAACAACAATAATCAATATCATCATGGTGGGCGGCGGGGGCGGGGGCAGCGGCGGCAGTGGCAGGACCGGCCTGGGGCCGGACCAAAGGCCTCGGGGGGCTGCATCCAGCCCCCAGGCCTTAGGTTGCCTACCCCTGCTCTAAGCGCAAGCCATAGCTTTTTGTGCTTTATGTAAAAGTTTTGCTGTAGCGAGTTAAGCACAGGCAGATTTTCTTCTGAAAGTCCCTGGTGCATTCCATTATCCAATGTATGTTTGCAATGTGATCCCTAGTGCCTCTTCCTTTCTTGAATCCAGCTTGCACCTCAGGGATTTCACACTCCATATAAGATTGAATTCTTTGCTGTAGAATTTAAAGCATGACTTTGCTTGCGTGGGAAATTAATGCAGTGGTCCTGTAGTTAATGCAATCATTTGTGTCTCCTTTTTATGGGTGGGAATATATATTGATTGCTTCCAGTCTGTGGGTTACTGCTTTGTTTTCCATATTTGTAGGTAGATTTTAGTTTAAAATAAGCTTGACTGTCTCTGTGGATTGTTGCCATTGTATTGATATGACATCTGTTTTTAGTGATTTGTTTTCTCCAATTGCTTTGAGTGCAGCTTTCACTTTGCTTACCAGAATTTGGGGTTCATCTTTGTGAGTTTCTTCTTCCCATATGTCATTCACATTTTTTATATAGCTCTTCTGTGTATTACTTCCATCTTTGTTTTTCTTCCATTCTAAATTCTAAATGGCCTCCCTAAACTGCAAAGGAGGAGGAAGAGGAAGGAAGGAAGGAAGGAAGGAAGGAAGGAAGGAAGGAAGGAAGGAAGGAGACTTACAGAGTATGGTTAATATATTTCCAGGGTCAGAAAGAAAAGAAAAGTCAGGACATGGAGAAAAGTCAGGACATCAGGACATCAGAGGGAGAGACCCTGAATGAATAGACAAAGTGAATGAACAGACAAAAGACATAAAAGTGGAAGGGCAGTGGATCATAACTTAGGGTGCATCTACACTGTAGAGATAATGCAGTTTGACACTATTTTATTTGCCATAGCTCCATCCCACAGAATCCTAGGATGTAGTTTAGCGAGGCACTAGCACTCTTTGGCAGAGAAGGCAAAAGACCTTGTAAAACTTAAAGTGGTGTCAAACTGCATTGTTTCCACAGTGTAGATGCACCCTTAGTTCCAGTTTGACAGATCTGGGAACTAGTGACAGAGAAAAAAAGACCAGAGGTCCTCCCTTGCTGCCCTAAAGTAGGGCTAAGCATATCTCTGAATGTAATAAGAAATGTGCCACAAAAGTTGAAAAATTATTCCACAAAAATATGTAAATAAAGAAGATATCAATGTGGGTAGCCCAGTCCCACCATTATACAAGGTGAGACACCAGCCTCAGGCAGTAGATTCTGATTATCATTAAAGGTCAAGTTTGTTATTTAACTTATTATCTGTACTATCAGGGATGGGGTAAGGTGTGTGTGTGGAATTTCCTACCTCATGTGCCAAAATAGCTTGAATTTCTTCCACACTGCAGAAATAGAGCAGTTTGACACTACTTTAACTGTCATGCCTCCATCCTGTGGAATCCTGGGATTTGTAGTTTGGTGAGGTATTTAGCCTGGCATGTCAGAGCTCTGGTGCCTCACCAAACCAGAAATCCCAGATTCTGTAGAATAGAGAATGACAGTTAAAGTGGTGTCAAATTGCTTTAATTCTGCAGTGTGGATGCCCCATTGGTTGTTTTTAGGTACTTTTTGTTGTTAACTGCCCTCGAGTGGATCTTGACTCATGGCGACCCTATGGATGAGACATCTCCACAACCCTCTGTCCTCCACTGCTCTGCTTAATTCCTGCAACCCCTTAATATCCGTGACCTCCTTAATAGAGTCCATCCATTTGGCATGTGGCCTTCCTCTCTTCCTACTCCCCTCTGCCTTCCCCAGCATTATTGTCTTTTCCAAAGTCCTCCCTTCTCATGATGTGTCCAAAGTACGACAGTCTCAGTTTGGTTATCTTGGCTTCCAGGGAGGTTTCCAGCTTGATCTGCTCTAGGACCCATTTGTTTGTCCTTTTGGCTGTCCATGGGATCCTCAGCACTCTTCTCCAGCACCACATTCTCTCAAAGGCATTGATTTTCTTCCTATCATATTTTTTTAAGTGTACAGCTCTCACATCCATACATAGTAATAGGGAATACAATGGCTTATATGACTTTAATTTTTGTTCTGAGTTGTATATCTTCGCATTTTAGAATCTTTTCTAGTTCTTTCATAGCCACCCTCCCCATTCTTAGTCTTCTCCTGATTTCTGGGCTGCAGTCCCCGTTCTGATCAATGTTTGATCCCAGGTATGGGAATTCTTTTACTATTTCTTCATTGTCTAGGTTGAACTTGTGAAGATCCTCAGTGGTCTTTATTTTTGTTTTCTTTATGTTCAGCATTAAGCCTGCCTTAGCACTTTCTTCTTTGATCGTCCTTAGTAGGCGTTCCAGGTCTGTGAGGTTTTCTGTTAGTATTGTGGTGTCATCTGCATACATTACATTTTTGATATTCCTTCCTCCTGTTTTCATTCCTCCTTCTTCTGTGTCCAAGCCTGCTTTTCTTACAATATGTTCTGCATACAAGTTGAACAGATAGAGTGAAAGAATGCAGCCTTGTCTGACTCCTTTGCCAATTGGGAACCATTCTGTTTCTCCGTGTTCTGTTCTGACAGTAGCTCTTGTCCTGAGTACAGATTCTTCATTAGGACTATCATATGTGTTGGCACTCCCATGTCTTTAAGGGCATTCCATAGCCTTTCATGGTCTATGCAGTCAAAGGCTTTGCTGTAGTCTATAAAGCACATACTGATTTTCTTTTGGAATTGCCTGGTGTGCTCCATTAGCCATTGCATATTCACAATGTGATTCCTAGTGCCTCTTCCTTTCTTGAACCCCGCTTGGACCTCTGGGATCTCTGTTTCCATGTATGGTTGGAGTCTATGGACCTTATCCCACGGGGCCAAAAGCAGCAAGAATCCACTAAGAATCAGGCGCTATAGCGCTATATCTTCCTGCGTGATTACACGACGTCGCTCAGAATCAGCTAAAAATCAGGCGCTATAGCGCTATATTTTTCCGTGTGATTACACGACGTCGCTCGGAATCAGCTAAGAATCAGGCGCTATTGCGCTATATTTTCCGCGTGATTACACGACGTCGCTCAGAATTCAGCAAGAAACCGCTCGGAATGCAGCATCATTCGCATTCTTTTGAATGTCGGTTTCAGCGGGCATTGCAATAGCGCGAGCTGGTCCATAGCGCTATTATAGCACTAGCGCCATATTTATAATAGCGCTATAGTACTGGAATGATGCTCATATCGCTTTCTTGCCACTTTTGAGAGCAGCGTGGGATAAGGTCCTATGTTGCAGAATTTTGAGCATGATTTTGCTTGTGTGGGAGATCAGTGCTATTATTCTATAGTTGCTCCAGTCTCTTGTGTCTCCCTTTTTGTGGATGGGGATGTATTTTGATCATTTCCAATCTGTTGGCTGTCGTTTTGTTTTCAATATTTGTTGACATATGTTGGTTAGCACTAGTGTTGATTCTGTGGCAACTCTATGCACCTTGGTACTTGCACCTAGGTACTATGCACCTTGAATAGGGGGGAAGTGGTTCCATTTGATCCTTGACCTCAGGCAGCAATGTCATAGGATGGCCCTCAGGAGGTGCAAGGAAAAAATAAAAAGGGCACTAATGCCAAAATCTTTGACAACTGGAAGCACTGCTTGCTATCCCTCCCCAACCCTCTGAAAATTTCATCATGCATCGCCCACACATGCATGTCTTAGTGGCTTGCGGGCTATAAACATGATACTTTTAAAATAATAATAATGATGATAATGAAAGCTGAGATCATGCTTTTGGATGTTGTGCCAAGTACCAGTTTCTGTATTTGCACAGTGTGGTGAATGCACACAGTGTTGCCTGAAACCGCTGAACACTGGTCCCATTCTATCCTCAATTTAAAAGAATGCCCACCAAGTCTTTCCCAACAATATTATATTGGGTCAAAATATCTCCTTCCAGGGCTTCTTGATCGAAAAGGTTGTTAAGAGAGAAGTACATCTCTCTCTCTCTCTCGCTCTCTGTGTGTGTATGTGTGTGTCTTCCTTCTTGGCAGCATGCCTTGAGATTTAATCCCCACCCTGGCTGTTAAATACTAGTATCTGAGCTTTAATGGGAATGCTTCCAACCATTATTTACAGCTGCAGCTCTTAATCAGTTTTCTTTTGGTGAACTAAATTGTATTTTTATACATTATGCTACACCGTACAGAAAAAATACCACCTGGCCAGAATTAATATCAAGCTACAGCAAATCTACAGCCCCAAACCGTCAGAGTGCTTTTGGCCATGTGCAGAGTTCTCCACTCTTCACAACACAATAGCTAAAACCACATATCTGAGATCGGAAGCGAGGAATTTTAGGAAGCACCTCAAGTTGTCTTTAGTTTATCTGTATGAAATCCCTGTTGAGCTTCCAGTGGGCAACCAAAACAATATCAGTCTGTGTGGCTTTTGGTGTTCTGCTTGTAAAACCAGCTCTTAAAACCGTTTGAATCTATTTTAAAGAACATAGGTAATTATGGACAAGATCTGGCAGCAAAGACACTTAGCATAACTTTACACTCCTGGAGGTACAAATTGGTTGTGCTATACGACTTGCTACAGAACTGTAATCTTGCACAACCAAACATGCATTATAGATTGGTGCACAATTGTGCAGTCAGGCAATCAGTGTGCAATGCACAACTAACAATGCACAACAATGTGCAATGGCACCACTCAGCTTTTGTAACTTTCAGAAGAACGTAGAAATTAAGCACTGGGCAAGCATACATAAGCCTACATGTATTTTTTATCTGTTTTTCAAGAGTGTTGGCTTTTACGCTTGTTTTTTTAGCATGTTTTTAAATATTGCTATATTATTTGTTGTATGCTATATTGGGAACCCTGGTGGACAGAAAAACAAGAAATACATATTCCTTGTATTTATTTATTTACTCCAAGAAGCTCAAGGCAATATATGCAAAGATTTCCCATTTCTGCTCTTGCAACAATCTAGACAGTTATAACAACTGACTCAAGTTCAAGCAGCAAGCTATGTAGGTGAATGGCGTGCCTGAACCCAGATCAGTCTGGTCCAAATCTAAAAGTATAATAACCCTATAATGGTTTCTTGCAGTTACATACTTCCTCCATTTACCTAACTGGTACCTAGGTGGTTCTAAAAGCACAGTTTAAGCTCTCTCACATACTGTGCCACATACTGTGCCCACTCCCACAGACTCTACTTACATTAGGCATTCCTTTATGTTTTGAGGTAGACACAGGATATTGTTTAAGGAGGGACAAGGAATAAACACCCCGCATTTCCCATTTGCCAAAGTGGCAGAATGGAAGCATCCCAACCATATAGCAAGGTTTGGGGAAGGTACACGATGGTTCTCAGAGTCTCCCACAAACCTAACTGGACATAATGTTATCTATCTATGTGACTTCCAGTTTTGCGCTAAGAAAGAGGTACGGTTTGCAAATGAGCACCTTTGATTTTCAGTTACACACCTTCCAGATCTTCTCCCTTGCCCCCACCCTGGGCATAGGAAAAGATAACAACAGAAAGAGGCTCTCCTCCTCATTCACCCTTCCTTGCCCATTATAAGGTGTCCACCTGTTTGGCTTGTAGAGAGGCCTTTGAAGTGCAAAAGGAAGCCCAGAAGAGCTCCATGCCAGTTGGCAGGCAGCCCAGGGAACTGGAGAGAGGTGGGCAGAGAGAGTGAAAGGCCCAGCTCCTACCTGTGAAGGGGTCCCTGCTGCTTTTCAAGGCCTTGCGCACACCTGGGCATGCTACACTCCTGGCTAGTGGCGGCACAAGTGCAACTTGCGCGTGCAAGCCTGCGCACCAAACCACACACACAAGTGCTCCAAAAACTTTCTAGTGCACACAGGGGTGCAGAGAGAGCCGTCTGTTCCTGGGGAAGGTTTCCTTCTTCCAGCAGCTCCTCCTCCTCCCCTTCATGCAATGCCAGGCAATGGGAGGGAGGGAGGGATTGGCCTTGCTTTTGCAACTGAGCCAAGGTAAGGCACCAGGCCAGGTAGAAACGCTCCCAGTTCCCCTCCCAACCAGGGAGCGGCTGAATGCCACACCGAGGAAGAAGGTGACCCAACAAGGGAGGCCAGGGTGCTGGAGACATTGGAGAGACCTCACCTGCTCAGAACAAGTGTGCAGGTGGCTGGACTGAGCTGAGCTCCAACAGAGATGACCTATGCTCAGGCTGTCAAGGAGAAATGCATCTCAGCATCCAAAAAAGGATTTCCATAATTAGACATGGAGATGGAAAATAATTACAAGTTTTATATTTGCTTTCACTCCTCTATACCATTAGAGTAGTCTTTGGGTGTTTTAAACCGGAGTTTAGAAACATTACCTTTTTCAACTTGGAACTGTAGTCTAAAATAAAATAAAAAAGAAATGTTTCCAAAGGAAACCGGTATGATGCAGTGGCTTGAGTGCTGGACTATAACTCTGGGAGACCAGAGTTCGAATCCCGGCTTAGCCATGGAAATCCATTGGGTGACCTTTGGCAAGTCACACTCTGTCTTTCTCAGAGGAAGGCAATGGCAAGCCTCCTCTGAACAAACCTTGCCAAGAAAACCCTAGGATAGTGTTGCCATAAATTGGAGTCATCTTGAAGGCACGTAACTATAATAATGTTTCCAAAATCTGCTCAGAATGGGGCCTCGTCAGTTGCTTGAACATGCTGACAGCAGATTCTGGGAGTCATAGTCCTCCGAAAGTAATGTTTCCAACTCCATTTGGAATACGGACTCACTAGTTGCCTAAACATGCAGTTTGGAGCATTTCTAAGTTTTCTCCACATATTTCTGTAGTGGTAGTAGTGCAGGACACTGTGTAAACAGCTACCTATTGTTGCTCCAGATTGCTTCAGATTTTCTTAGAAGCTCTGGAGCAAATGTTGAGTTTTTAAATTTTGGTTTAGGGAAGAGATGGCCTTCCCACATGAAGACAGTCCGCAGTTGAATCAGGTCTGCATTGTGTGGACAGGGTGATGCGAGGGCAGGGGAAACCGATGCAAATGGTTCATATAGACATACCCCTAGACTCTCTACAACACGCCATAGATAGTATGGTCACCAAAACATATAGTACAACCCAGTGGTGTCCCCATGTTGGGTGTCACCTGGTGCAACAGGAGGGGGGGGTTTGTTGGAAGTGTAGCAGGAGCATTGGCCAAAAGGGCATGGTGGCCATCCAGGCTTTGCCATGGAGTGACCAGATGTCCTAACCACAAAGGAGGACAAGGCACTGGAAAATATCAAAAAATTCAAAAAAAAATGTAGGGCATTACCAAGTAAAAGCTAAAAACACACATAGAAATTAAATGCTTCTTAGCTATGTTCAAAATGGAGGACATTTTGGAATTCTTCCTGGATAGAAGGCTGAAATGTAGGATATGTCCTGGGAAAGGAGGACGTCTGGTCACCCTGGCCACCCCAGGCTTTCTCCCCAGGGAGGAAACCTGGGGGCAGAGCAGCTGACAAGGGACAGGAGGGCCCAACCAGGTGTCATTCCTCTTCTGGGTGTCACCTGGTGTGGTCTGCACCCCCTGACCCTCCCAATGACACCATTGGTACCAATTTCATATGGTTTGGGTCCAGGTTAACTACAGGATCACCTTCTCCCATACAGTCAGCCCTGTACGCTCAAGTCCTTTGGGAAATGTTTGCTCCAACTGGCCAGGACTAAACTGGCAAAAGTTTCCCAGTGGACTTCTTCTTCAGTCCCTAGACTGTGGAACGACTTGCCAGAGGAGATACAACAGCTGAAAATGCTGACTGCTTTTAAAACAGCACAGTTCCAGCAGACCTACCCAGTCAATTTTAAAGCATGCCTTTTTAATTTGTATATTTTAAAAAAAATGCATTATGTGTTTTTAAAGGTTTTATAGCACTGTATAATTTTAATTGTTGGTTTTATCTGTTGTTTTTTTAAATGTTTTGTATTTTTAACAAGCTGTAACCAGCCTCGAATCTCAAGGAAAGGAGGGAAATAAATTATTATTATTATTATTATTATTATTATTATTATTATTATATTCTGAACTGTTAATGTGTATTCACATACAGAAAGCTGCTTCTGAAAGCTTAATGAAAGTCAAATCTGGTTTACAGATGTTAAGCAAGAGCTTCTGAATGATTGTATTTGCTTCACTGACTGAAGGGTTGTCAAAACCAGATTTCACTTAGCTAGGAAAAAAGAGAACAAAAAGACACAGCTACACATCACTTGGCTTAATTCTTACACTAGATTCTTAGTCAATCCAGAGAGAAAAGTTTAGGCTCTCAAATTGCTAGGTAACATCACCCATTTTGTACCTAGGCCTCCATTGATTCTGAACTGGGGGGGGGGGGGGGGAACTGTCCCATACATCAGCTGACTCCTGCAAAGCTCTACAAACACATTAATCATTATATTCACTTTTTCTGTAAGATCTTCTCACTATCACTATCTCAACAAGTGCTATAACTGGAGCATGGCTTTATTTCAATTTCTACCTGCTTTGGAGATGTGTATCATATAAATGCTAGAAGCTGCTTTATTTTGCCCATTTGTTTCACCCCACAGTTTTCCATATATACATGCTATTAAAAACAATTGGAGCCATGTAGAAGATTTGACCGTATTTTTGAACCATCTGAACAACATCCATGCAAACATCCAATTCACAATGGAAAAAGAAAAGGAATATTGCCATTCTTGGATGTCCTGGTTGTCCGCAAACCAAACCAATGATTGGGCCACACGGTGTACAGAAAACCTACACACACAGACAGATACCTACACAAGAATTCCAATCATCACCCAAGACAAAAAAGAAGCACAATAAAAATACTGGTAGACTGTGCAAAAAAGGATCTGTGAACCCCACTACTACCTGGAAGATGAACTGAAGCACCTAAACTGGGCTCTACAGGCTAATGGTTACTTTTCAGACATCAGAAAAGCAGCCAGACCTAGAAAAAAACACAGGAGTGAAGAAAAACAACCACCCAAAGGGAAGGTATTTTATCATACATCAAAGGAGTCACAGACAGAATAGGGAATGATGAGAAAACACAACCTCCAAATGATCTACAAACCAAACAAGAAAATCCAGGAAATGCTGCATTCAGCGAAGGATAGGAGAGACCCTCTCACGGCCACAGGAGTTTACCGCTTACCATGCAGCTGTATAGGGACCACAAAACACAGTGTTCAAATGTGAATCAAGGAACATGGGAGACACTGCAGACTGGGCCAGCCTGAAAAATCAGCATTAGCAGAACACATTATAAACCAACTTCAGCACAAAATGCTATTTGAAGACACTGAAATTCTGGACCATGCCAACAACTATCGGGTCAGAATGCACAGGGAAGCCATTGAAATCCACAAACACCTGGACTATTTCAACAGGAAAGAAGAAACCTTGAAAGTAAAGTTTGGCTACCAGTCCTCAAAACACCAAGATCAGGACTCAGTAAATGCAAACGAACTTCACCCAGGGTCAAGGGTTTCCCAGAAGACAATGGACCATTAATTAAATAAACACTAATTCTCCTCGCATATCCTCCCACCCTGAGGCCATGCCTCAACAGAACAATACACAGATTTACATGCTAATTAACATGCTAATTCCCAGCAGACAATGGACCATTAATAGACACTAATTCCCCTTGCATATCCTCCTACCCTGAGGCCTTGCCTCAACAGAACAATACACAGATTTACATGCTAATTTACATGCTAATTCCCAGCAGACAATGGACCATTAATTAAATAGACATTCATCCTTCTCACATATCCTCCCACCCTGAGGCCTTGCCATTCAACAGAACAATACACAGACTTAGATGCTTATCCTCTCAACCAAGAGTCACACAGTATATATACCCCAGACACCTCCATGCCACCATTCTCTGAAGATGCCAGCCACAGATGCAGGCAAAATGTCAGGAATACATTCTTCCAGAACATAGTGTCACAGCCCCAAACCCCCACAAAAACCGATAAAAAATAGGCTGCATCAGTACTGCAGAAGTAATCCAATTTGATACAACTTTAACTGCCATGGCTCAATGCAGTGGGATTCTGGCAACTTCAGAGCACTCTGGTGCCAGTACAAACTACAAAACCTAGTAGACCATAGCATTGAGCCATGGCAGTTAAAGTGGTGTCAAGCTGGATTATTTCTGCAGTGAAGATGCTGCCTTAGAGAGTAAACTGTATAGAGCAACAAAATTGTTCTATGGCACATTATAAACGAACAGATTTTTAGTATATGATATCATGGAAGAGTCCATTTTTATCTGATGAAACCCTATGCCACAACAAATCTGTTAGACATTAAGGCGCCACAAACCTTTTTGTCATTTTGGCTCAAGACCACAAGCACATTTGCTTCAGTGAACCACAAGCATTTCCACAGGCATTTCCACAAGCGTTTCCTCTCTATGAGAAGTGTAGTACATGTGTAGAACTGGGCACACATGCACTTTTGCTCCACTGGGAACTTTCTCTACACAAATATAAGCAAGTGCGAAGGTAAATATATTCACAGGAAAGAAATTCAATGGTGTTGGACATGCAACAAACTAGTCTTCAGAAAGCTCTCTTCAGGAAACATATGGAACTTCAGTACCCATCTAACCTGTTTAAATGCCAAGGGACACTTTTGAATGTGGTGCTGGTGCTCAATCAATATAATAATATAATATCATATAATAATACTTGTGAATAATGGGGCAGCTAGGCTTGTGGGCAACACCAAGGAGCTTAAAGCTGAATGGTAGGAGATTGTGTTGTTGTTGCTGTGTACCTCCAAGTCATTTTTGACTTATGGTGACCCTAGGCTTTTCTTGGCAAGTTTCTTCAGAGGGGATTTGCCATTGCCATCCTCTGAAGCCCGGAGATTGTGACTTGGCCAAGGTCAACCAGTTGGTTTTAATGCTCAAGGGGGAACTTGAACCCTGGTCTCCAAAGTCATAATCCAAGGCTCAAACCACTACATCATGCTGGTCACAACACCAAGTCCTTCAAGGAGCTCAAGCTGAATGGTAGGAGGTTTAGGATGCACAAAAGGAGATATTTCTTCAAACAGCATGCTATTACTTGCTGCCTCAGGAGGATGTAGTGACAGACATCAATTTAAGGCTACTTTAAGGAGGATCAGACATTTCATAGAGGATAAGGTGATACATGAATGGATGTCAGCTATTCATGACACCTGTATATGTATATGGCAGGCTCTGAATATCATTTGCTATGGAACAACAGTATAAGAAGGGGCTGTTACTCTCCTGTCCTATGTGGGCTTCTTAGACATCTAGATGTCTACGGAGGGAAACAGAGAGACTGGCTAAACAGAATTGTAGCCTAATCTACCAGGGCTCTTCCTTAGCTCTTAGAATCATAGAGTTGTAAGAGACCACAAAGGCCATCCAGTCCAACCCCCTGCCATGCAGGAATACACAATTAAAGTACCCCTGACAGACAGCCATGCTTTCTTTATGTGCATTCTTTAGACTAACTCCCGTTTGCTTCATTTGCAAATATTCTGCTTCAGAAATCCAGACTTCAAATGACTGGCTTTTATTTGCATATATTCTGCTTCAGAAATCCAGACTTCAAATGACTGGCTTTTATTTGCATAAAAGTTTGGGGGAGGGGAAGAATTGCTTTAAACAAAATTAAAATCCTGAGAAAGATGAACTCCAGCAGCAAATTATGTCCTTGTGTAGAGCCTGTTGGTCAATACACAGAATATTAACTGCTCTTGGATGCATTATTCCTTTGGACTACAACTCCCAGAATCATTCTGTCAACACGGATATCTTGCTGGTCCTTGCAGTCTGGCAGGTTCCTTTGGAGTTTATCACACGGGACGGATCCTGCGCAG
The DNA here is from genome assembly GCA_026167975.1 of Phrynosoma blainvillii. Taxonomy (NCBI): domain Eukaryota; kingdom Metazoa; phylum Chordata; class Lepidosauria; order Squamata; family Phrynosomatidae; genus Phrynosoma; species Phrynosoma blainvillii. Next base: position 369,273,912 of record JANUYF010000002.1, read on the forward strand.
AAACTGAATTTAAAGTGAAAAGAACCTGCAAAAGCGGGTTGTTTTTCACACAATGTTCTGGGTTATCCCGAACAGAAAGTAGAAATAACCCGCAAATTGGGTTGTTTTTCACATGACGTTGGCATCAAGGAGAAATAACGCAACATTAATCCAAATGGAAAGTTGGCAAAACCCGCTCCTTTTTACTTTTGGGAACTTCTGAAAGTAAAAAGGAGAGGGTTTTGGTGACTTTCCATTTGGGTTAATGTCACGTTATTTCTCCTTTACACAAATACGTCTGAAAAACAACCCACTTTTGTGGAGGGGTTTCGGATTTTTAAATCCTGTTTCTGCATGGGATTTAAGCAATTTGCCTTCGTGTGATAAACTCCTTTGTTTTGTTATGGTTCCTGCCATTCGACTTTTGTATCCAGAATGGGACAGCACACCATCTTTGGTAGAAAAAAAATGTCTTGAGCTTGTCCTGGCTACAATCCATCATGTCTCAGTGTTGCATGAGTGAGAAAAGCAGCAGCTGCCAAAACTCCAATTTTTAAAAAAATGCTCCGAAAGCCTATTCTCTTTTATATCTGACCATCATAGAAGCTCAGGAGGTTTCCATTTTGCCTAGATGCATCCATTTGAGGACGTTTGCTGTGATTTCCATTCTTTCCTTCATCCATCCATCCATCTGAATCTCTCTCTCTCTCTCTTATACACATACACATGCACACACACACACACACACACACCCAGCAGTGGTGCCATTGCCTATTCTATGACCTACATGTGGTGTCTGCATGTGTCAGGTTCTTTTCTTAAGACTCCTGATGAAGTGGCTGCATCGATCCCTCCCACTGTTTCAGCCCGACAGCTTCCACCGGGCCGGCTTTGAGGCTATAATGAACCATTGTCTGCAAAATGTGAAACTCAGTAAGATCCGGTGTCCTTGAACTTCTGGGTAATATCTTGGAAAAGTGGTTCTATTGTTCCTATGCAAATGTTCCATGCGAAAAATGTCTGTCACCAGCCAAGGCACAATGTTCCCTTCGGAAAGCTGATTCCTCCTTCAAAGGGAGAAAAATGTCAAGGACCTCTGAAATTTTGTAAAAAGAGATTCTATCCAGGCAATGAACGAATGATGTTTTGAAATGGCTTCAAGAGAGCTTGTGCATGGAAAAGTTAAACCTGGATATGTTATCTGCATTACCTCTGCAAGGAAAGCCCCACAGGGATTTGGGATCTGTAGATTTCTATATACAGCAGGGATAGGGTTCCTTTTAGCCTTTCAAATATTTTGGTCCAACTCAAGTACCAGCTAGCACAGCCAATGGTAAAAGACTGTTGGGGCTAGAGTCCAAAGATGCATCTACACTGTAGAAATAATGCAGTTTGACCCCGCTTTAACTGCCATGGCTCCATCCTACAGAAACCTAGGATTTGTAGTTTGTGTGGCACCAGCACTCTTTGGCAGAGAAAGCAAAAGACCTTGTAATACAACAAATCCCAGGATTCCATAGGGGAAGATACAGCACTTACAAGTGGTGTCAAACTGCATTATTTCTACAGTGTAGAAGTATCCCAAAAGAACTTGGAGGGCCCAAGATCCTCCAACCCAATACACAGTGTTGTTACAGTCTTCCCAATTCTCTAAACAGGAAAAAGTTTTAGAGGCAACATTTACTATGGTTTGCCTTCTTCTGGCAGAGAGCATTTTTGTAGTGTTTAATATGATTGGACTTGCCTTTTCACATGCACAAGATGAGAGCCAGCATGGTGTAGTGGTTGGAGTGTTGGACTACAACTCTGGAGACCAGAGTTCAAATCCACTGGTTGATACTGGGCAAGCCACACACTCTCAGCCTCAGAGGATGGCAATGGCAAACCCTCTCTGAAGAAACCTGCCAAGAAAACCCTATGAAAGGTTTGCCTACGGGTCTCCATAATCAAAAATGACTTGGAGGCACACAACAAAGACTTTTGAGCCCATAGACTTCTGCCCAGTCCATTTTCCCTCCAGTACTATGGGCAAAGAACTCCCTAAGTTTATCTGATCTTTCCCTTTCCCTTTCCCTTTCCCTTTCTGCAAGGAAACTGAACACGTCCCCAATTAGCAATTGGAGATAAGAAGAGAAAAGCTATTTAAATTTTAAGTACCCTGCTTTGATCTCTCCACAGTTACAGCCACTTCTAAATTTAAAGGGAAGGGTCTTTGCAATGCAAATAAAGCAGAATTGTGCTTTGCAATGAAAGCATTTTCACTGGGGCTTAGTTCTCAGTAGATATGTTGACACAACTCTTCAAGATAGTCAGGAGCCACCTGGAGTGCGCTCATGTCTACAGGCACTCTGGACCAGAGCTTGGGAAAACTAGTTTTGGATTACAACTCCCAGAATGGAACTGTGCTTTGAAACTGTGCTTTGCCTGCGTGAGAGCCTTTTGCACTTGAGTATGCTTTGGAGAGCCACTGTGGTATAGTGGTTTGAGCATTGGACTATGACTCCAGAGACCAGGGTCCACATCCTTGCTGAACCAGGGAAACCCACTGGGCAACCATGGGCAAGTCACACTCTCTCAGGCTGCCTCTGCACTGCAGAAATAATGCAGTTTGACACTGCTTTAATGGTTGTGGTTCCATCCTATGGAATTCTTGGATTTGGAGTTTGTTGTAGCATCAGAGCTCTCTGTCAGAGAAGGCTAAATATCTCACAAAATGACAAATCCCAGAACTCCATAGCATTGAGCCATGGCAATTAAAGCTGTGTCAAAGTGCATTATTTCTGCAGGAAGGCAAAGGCAAGCCCACTCTGAACATACTGTGTATTCCTGCATGGCAGAGGGAGGATGTTTCTGATGGTCTCTTCCAACTCTATGATTCTATGAAATCTTGCCAAGAAAACCCTGTGATAGGTTCACCTTGGGACACCATAAGTTTGGAAACTACTTGAAGGTACATAACAACAACAACAACATTCTTAATACACTTGCATAGAATGTCATGTAAATGCACAGGCTGCTGCCACAGTGCAGAATTAATGCAGTTTGACACTGCTTTAATTGCCTTGGCTCAATACTATGGAATTTTGGGATCTGTGAGATATTTTAGCCTTCTGTGTCACAGATCTGGTGCCATGACAAACTAAAAATCCCAGAATTCAATAAGATTGAGCCACAACAGTTAAAATGGCATCAAACTGTATTAATTCTGCAGTGTGGCAGCAGTCTCAAGAGAGGCAAAAGCAAAGGTCTCATTTGTGTTCATTCTCTCTTGTGTTCCTCCAGCCCCTCCTGCTTTGTGCACACACCTCATAACCCTGGACAGTATGTATGTGCACACATAACATTGGGTGTGCCTCTGAGTACTTGCTTGTTCAACTGATTGTAAAGTACAAAGTTTATCTCCTTTTATAGGATCCCATCTGCATTTTTTCCCTTCAGACAGGAGAAAAGAACACAATCTGAAAATACACAACTCTTCAAAGTAGACAGGAGCTACCAGGAGTGTGCTAATGTCTACAGGCACTCTAAAACAGAGCTTAGTAAAACTATTTTTGGATTCCAACTACAAGAATCCCCAAGCTCTGTTTGGATGAAGACGTATGACATATAGGTACTATTATCATACACATTTCAGCTATGCAAGTGTACAGTCACCCCTCCGTTCTCATGGACTTGAAGTCTGCGGTTTTGCATATTCACGGAGGGGCAACCTAGGGGGCTTGAATATTGCCAAATCTCCATTTTCGCAGGGAGGGGGGTTGGTTGGTCCAGAACGGATTTCCCCGCAAAAACGGAGGGCCGACAGTAGTGTGCAAGTGTAGCCTCTTTAAATCCCATTTTGGGAGAAAGGCAGGATATAAATTCAATAAAATAAATAACAAAAATGCTAGGGTTTGGTTCCAGGACCTTCTGTGGATACCAAAATCTGTGGATGCTCAAGTCCCATAAAATACAGTGGCAAAGTAAAATGCTGTCCCTTACATAAATTGGCAAAATCAAAATTTGCTTATTAGAATTTATATATCATATATTTAAAATATTTTCAAGCCGTGAATGGTTGAATCTATGAATTAAAAAATCCATGGATATGGAGAGCCAATTGTAAATAAAATTGTTACGAAAATTATCCTGTAAGAAAAGTGAGGAGGGCTTATAACTTCCATCTCCTCAGGAGACCTCTTGTCCACAAGGCTATACTAATACAGTGACCTCCTTGTCCTCCAGAGGTACTTCTTCCTACACATTGCAATAGCCAAAAATTTTCAGATGGAAGACTATAGGCACATTGGCAAGAATAAGAAACACCAAGAGGGATACAAACACAGACAAAATGCAAGGTTTCTTACATACAGTAATTACCTTTTTCAGTTGCTTAAATGAAATAGATGATAGCTTTTACTGAAATGTGAAGAGTGTTAAGTGTTCACTGGTTATTCCTCTGCCTTTGCCATGTTGGCTAGAATGATTGTTCTCAACCTGTGCTCCTCTAGATGTTTTGGATTTCATCTCCCAGAATATCCAACCATTGGCCAAATCCAAAATATCTGGGGGAATCAAAGATTAAGAACCATTGAGCTAGAAGATTGCTAGGTACAAATAGTTTTACTTTTTCCTGAATACACTTCCATCTGGCTTTCGAAAAACCTTAAAAATTAAGGGGAGGGATATGGATTATTTTTGACAGAGTATTTGTGACAGACGTGAGGAATGTGTGGCTTTCCACATATTGCTGGACTTCAGCTCAACACAAGCATAGCTAGTGTAGACAATGGTGAGAGATTAGGGGTACTGCTGTCCAACATTGAAGAGCCAGAATTTCACCACTGGTTCTCTGGTGGCATTTGTGACAACCCTGATCATATCCCTCCTTTAGCTTCAGAATTATCTACACCAAATGCTGTGTGGCTCCTGCTCTGTACCCAAGGAGCAATGGAAACAGCGGGCTGGTCCTTCTTTTCCATAGGTGTCACTGAGGTCTGTGAGGTATTTGGTTTCCAGGAGATGATTTGTTGTATGCTGGTACTGCTTTCCAAGATGGTGCATCACATGCAGCTGCTGTCGCCAATGAGCCACTTGCTGCAACCGGTGTGTAGTAGTAGGACATCCCAGCCAGGGTACCTAGAAGGAGGCAAAAGTATTTCAAGAATATGGTATATACTGAGATAAAACAGAACTTAGGAGAGTAACTTCTTGTGGACTGCAATCCTTACGATCCTTCAGAGAGTATGGCCACTCTCCATGCAGGGGTGTTTTCCAAGTTGTAAAATCCTGGAGAGCTTGCAGGCATCAACATGCAGCTTGTTTATAATAAGCTGGGATTTTCCATAATAATTGTTTATCATTCTGCAGAAATGCGGCCTCCCTATTTCATACTTCCAGAAGATGTAGGAGACTACTCTTATATCAGACACTACTTCCCTAAGGGAGAAGGATTTTGGCAGGCAAAAAAATAAGATGGAGGAGCATAAACACTAGCTCAGAACTGTTGAAAGATTTTTGCATTCTCTTTCCCCGTGCTAAGACAGATAGTGATTTCCTGCATGCAAACTTCTATCTCTCTCTCATTCAAACTAACCATGTGACTTAGGTCACTCCCCCTTTGGGACAAACAGTTTCTCTCTCAAGATTTTCAACTGAACTGCATGTTTTCAATCTTCCTCCTCTCTCAACTTTCTTTGGAAAGATGGTGAGATAAAGAGGCTAAACAGATGGTCCGAAAGGGGTGGCTCCATGCCGCCCCTGGGAGTGCCGGATTGGGGCTGTGGCAACTGCATGCAGAGGCCCTGATCTAGCACTTTGCCACTCAAAAAAGAGCTGGGAAATGCCACTACTTTTTAGAGTGGCAAAAAGCCGCCTTTGCCACAGCGGCGGTGGCTTTTCAGTGCTCCTTTGGTGCAGCGTGTATGAATGCTGCACCAAGGGAGCATCCTGATGCCGGCCACCATCTGTTTGGGTGGACAGCGTGAGGACGATGTGGGGGCGAAGTTGGGGCGGCTGGCATGCAATCGCCATGCCCCCACTCCATCCCCAGGCTGGCCCTTGTGGCCGATCTGTACAGCCCCTTTGATTTCTTTTTAACTAAACTATTCACTAGCTAGATTAGGATATTGCCTTTATGTATATATAGATTAAAGCCATTAGTCAACTTTTATTTTGAACTGCAAGCTGTTTGTTGTTTTTGGAGTCAGCCAAGGAAGGGGAGGGGCAGCTGGACGCTGGGCGCCCCAACCCCTTCCTGAGGACGTCATCGGAGCGACCGTTATTGCACACGACGGGTGCTCCGATGACGTCCTTCTGGCTCAGTGTCCAGACATGCTGAGTCAGAAAACACACCGAAGAGGCGCGCACTGCCTCTTGCGGCGCCCTTTCCGTGCCTTGCGGAAGGAGTGCTATTTTAGCGCTCCTTCCAGGGCCGGAAAAAGAGTGGATTGGGGCTGAGGCATGGAGCAGCCTCGGCCCCAATCTGCAGCTTCTCGGGGGGCTCATGGCCGTCCATCTGCAGAGGCCCATAGTTAGACAAAGGAATATTTCTGCTACTCTGCTGATTTAAAGCTAGACCCTAACAAGCTTGGCTTTGACATTTTTGATATTTCAGTATTTTTGTTTCCTTACTAAAGGCTGAAGCCTTAGGAAACGTAAATTACCCTACAAGAACTTACTCTGTTTATCTGCTTGGAACGAAGGAAGAGAAATTGTTATTGAAGTAATCTGATGGAAGAAATCAGAAGGTGATGTCATACATTGTGCAGCCAAGACTAGGGCTGCATCTTGGGCTACATTTCTTACTTGCTGAGAGAGCGAGAGGCCCTTCTTAGCAGCTGCAACCTCATGTTGCCGCTTTGGTTCTTCATGTAGGACACTCCAGACCTCCTCAGCACCCATACCTGTAGAACAGGAAAAGCAGATGCTTCATCCCACAGAGCACAGCAGTGGTGCCTTGTTGCTACATCCATAACAAAACAACAACATTAACTATCAATTTATATTTGGAGCTCAAGAACAGGTGTTTCAGATAAATAGCATCAAGGCAAATACTTTTTTACAAAATTAGAGGAAATAGTGTCTTGTCTTTATTTATTTTTCATCTTTCTTTTTTTCCCCTGTTGTAATTGTTTCTCTGCTTTTTTAATAATAATAAAAAACAAAACAAAATGACAGACAGTACATGTCATGTGTGTAAACAAAAAGATAGAACAGCTGAATACCTTAGTTCATGCAGCACAATTGCACAGACTGAAGATAAGGAACATCATGATAAAGTGACTGCAATTATATGTTGGAATCTATGCATAAAATTTTTTGATCCACCATCTGCAAAGAACTGGTGGGAACATAAGCCTGAAAAAAGTGTTGAAAATGATGAAATAAAAATCTTAACACTTTGAGATTTAAACTGATAAAACAATTAGAACACAATATGCCAGACATAACTATTGTTGAGAAAAATAAAGGATAGAGTACAGATATGACAACCACACAGGACAGAAAATTCAAAGACAATGAGGGGGGAAATTGCAAAATACTGAGAGTCAGTGTCTCTAAGAAAATAAAATAATTGTGGTTCCAATGGTAGTAGGTACTGTGGAAGCAATTCCAAACAGTTTGAAAAAACATCTGAATTAAATTGCCATAGATAGGATAATAACAGCACTATTATAAAAAGTGGCAACACATGGACCATCTCACATTATCTGATGGTATCTCATTGACTCTAATCCAAATCATTGATGGTTCAAATCCATTCAATAAAAACTGCTAGATTGTGAAACCAAGATAAAATTATTAATTCATTTATATTCCATCTTTTCCCCAGAACTAGGACTCAAGGCAGCTTACAAAAATTAGAACGGATACAGATAAAACACATGCAAACATATGAGTGTGTGTGTGTGTGTGTGTGTGTGTGTGTGTGTGTATATATATATATATATATATATATATATATATATATATGCTCATACTCTCTATGGTTAAAATCTTATTAAACAATATTTAGAATTAACACCATTTAAAACAAATCAGTTTAAAGGGCAAAAGACAAAAATCAGTAGATCACCACTCCGTTTAAAAGCCCTTGTGTTCATTGTCCAAAAGCCTGCTGATACAGAAAAGTTTACACTTGAATATGGCATCGAACCCCTGTATGGAGGGAGCGCTGAGGTTTGGGAGCAGTTATTGATAAGGATAGGGCTGCAGAGTCTGGCTCTGAGTCTCTGTTTCTTAGGGCATAGGGGAGGAATCTCAGGGTGAGAGTGTTGCTTAAAAATGTGTGCTTGTGTTTGTGTATCCCTCATTTGTTAGATTTGGGTTTTTTTCTATTTGAGTGGCATACTCTGTGTAACTGTGGTTGATGCTGAATGTGTGATAATTAATGACATCAATAGTGCATATGCTGCAACATTTCACAGATGAAAACTAATCAACATCAAGGTATGGTCAATATGACCAAACTTGTTAATAAGGAAGAATACACAAGCTGGGAGAGACCTCAGCAGTTTGCTTTAGTGTGAGTCTACTGCGAAGGGCAAGACTGTATCCCTTCCTCTTCTCTCCTTATTGCTGGGTTAATTGAGTGCAAAGTACTTTTCCACTTTGAACTCAGTTTGCAGAAACAGAAGTAAGCAGACAACAAAGAGGGGAAATGGGAGGAGGTGAAAGAAACCAGGATGTTTTAAAACTATCGGTAAATGTGGGTTGACAGAGGATTAATTGGGACTGTCCCTGCCAAATCTGGACAGTTGGAAGGTACGCCAGTGACTGCCCCTTGTAACATCACCAGGAATCATCCCTAGGACCATGGTGTAACTCACACTCTCTCTGGTTTGTGATCTTTAATAATAATAATAATAATAATAATAATAATAAAATTTATTTGTATACCGCCCAATGGTTTCCCAATCCGGGAGGTTACCAGCATAAAATACAATACAAAATATATCCCTCCCACCCTTAAAACAGTATTAAACAATTACAAATTAAAATTGATGTAACAGCTACAATAAAAATCAATAATTACAATTCCAAGAACCCCATAAGATGTTTCACATTTTCACACAATGGGGGAACCTGGTGCCACATGATGTCCTAGACGTAGAGGCAGCCCGAGACAGCCCGAGGCCAGCCATCTAGTCTGGAAAGGCCTGCCGGAAGAGATCCGTCTTTACGGCTTTTTTAAAACTGTCCAAAGATGTTAACTGACAGATCTCGTCCGGCAGGTCATTCCAGAGTCTGGGGGCAAATACAGAAAAAGCCCTCTGGGAGGTTGCAGATAGTCTAGCTTTCCTTGACTCCAAGAATTTCCTCCCAGAGGAACAGAGTGTGCGGGGGGGATTATACAGGAGGAGGCGGTCTCTGATATAACTTGGACCCAAGCCATTTAGGGCTTTAAAGGTAATAACCAACACCTTGTACTGGGCCCGGAAGCGGATAGGCAGCCAGTGGAGGGACTTCAAAACCGGAGTGATGTGGTCCCTCCTAGATGTTCCAGAAACAAGCCTGGCTGCCATATTTTGAACTAATTGTAGCTTCCGAACCTGGCACGAGGGTAGCCCCATGTAGAGCGCATTACAGAAGTCGAGGCGGGAGGTTACCAGTGCGTGCACAACAGTCTCAAGATCCCTTACTTCCTGAAAAGGGCGCAGCTGGCGTATCAGCCAAAGCTGATAACAGGCGCTCCTGATCGTCGCATTAACCTGATTTGTCATCAGGAGCGACAAATCAAGGAGCACCCCCAGACTGCGAACACAGTCACTGGAGGAGAGTGTGACCCCATCCAGGACTGGAGGTTGCAACCCAATTCTTGGTTTCGGGGCCGCTACCGTGAGCACCTCCATCTTGTCTGGATTCAGCTTCAATTTGTTTTTCCTCATCCAGCCCATTACCGCCCGAAGACATTCATTGAGAAAAGAGATGCCATTGGAATTCGAGGCCGACGAACGAGACACGGAGAAATAGATTTGAGTGTCATCAGCGTACTGATAACACCCAGCACCATAACTCCGTATTATCTCACCCAGCGGCTTCACATAGATGTTAAATAATGTCGGGGACAAAATAGCTCCCTCAGGGACCCCACAAGTGAGCTCCCTCTTACTGGAGCTACTGTCCCTGAGTAGCACCCTCTGGGACCTACCCGAGAGGAAGGACCGGAACCACTGCAAAGCAGTGCCCCCGATACCTAATCCCCTCAGGCGGCCCAAGAGGATGCCATGATCTATTGTGTCAAAAGCCGCTGAGAGGTCTAGGAGCACCAACAGGGTCACACTACCCCTGTCGACGCTCAGACGCAGATCGTCGGTCAAGGCAACCATGGCAGTCTCCACCCCAAAGCCTGTCCTAAAGCCGGTTTGAAATGGGTCTAGATAATCGGTTTCATCCAAGACCGCCTGGAGCGGAAGAGCAACCGCCCTCTCGATTACCTTGCTCAAAAATGGCAGCAATGACACCGGCCTGTAATTTCTCATATCCAGGGGGTCCAGGGAAGGTTTTTTCAGAAGCGGTCTAATAGCCGCTTCTTTCAAACAGGATGGAACATATCCTTCCCTAAAGGATGCATCGATGATATCCACAAGGAATCTCTTAAATGCATCCCCCCCCCGGATGGCCAGCCATGATGGTGTTTGTGGATCGGGGCTGCAGCAACCCCATGCTGTGGCCCCAATCCTCCCTTTTGCCGCTGCCAAAAGAGCAGCAAGAGGCCGTTCCTTTTAGGAGCGGCAAAAGGCCACTCTAAGAGCCTTTTGGCACAGCATGTCTGCAACACCCCTAAGTCTTGTCATCTTGGCTTCTAGGGATATTTCTGGCTTGATCTGCTCTAGGACCTATTTGTTTGTCCTTTTGGCTGTCCATGGGATCTTCAGCACTCTTCTTCAGCACCACATTATCTCAAATGTGTTGATTTTTCTCCTATCTTCTTTCTTCACTGTCTAGCTCTCACATCCATAAATGGTAGTAGAGAATACAATGTCTTGTATCATTCTAACTTTTGTTCTGAGTTGTATGTCTGCATTTTAGGATCTTTTCTAGTTCTTTCATAGCCGCCGTCCCCATTCTTAAACCTCCTCTGATTTCCTGGCTGCAGTCCCCATTCTGATCAATGTTTGATCCCAGTTATGATAACTCTTTTACTATTCCTGTTCTCTCATTGTCTAGTTTGAATGTGTGTAAGTGTAAGTTCTCTGTGGTCATTATTTTTGTTTTCTTTATCTTCAACAGTAAGCCTGCCTTTGCACTTTCTTCTTTGATCTTCCTTAGTAAGTGTTCCAGGTCTGTGAGGTTCTCTGCTGGTATTATAGTGTCATCTGCATATCTCAGATTGTTGATATTTCTTCCTCCTATTTTCACTCCTCCTTCTTTTGTGCCCAAGCCTGCTTTTCTTATAATATGTTCTGCATACAAGTTGAACAGATAGGGTGAAAGGATGCAGACCTGTCTGACTCCTTTGCCAATTGGGAACCATTCTGTTTCTCTGTGTTCTGTTCTGACCTCTTGGGATTCTTGTCCTGAGTACAGATTCCTCATCAGGACTCTCAGATGTGTTGGCACTCCCATGTCTTTAAGGGCATTCCATAGCCTTTCATGATCTAAACAGTCAAAGGCTTTACTGTAGTCTATAAAGCACATGCTGATTTTCTTTTGGAATTCCCTGGTGTGCTCCATTAGCCATTGTATATTTGTAATGTGATCCCTGGTGCCTCTTCCTTTCCTGAACCCTGCTTGGACCTTTGGGATTTCTCTCTCCATGTGTAGTTGGAGTCTGTGTTGCAGTATTTTGAGCATAATTTTGTTTGCATGGGAGATCAGTGCTATGGTTCTATAGTTGCTGCAGTCTCTTGTGTCTCCTTTTTTGTGGATGGGGATGTATATTGATTGCTTCCAATCTGTTGGCCATCATTTTGTTTTCCATATCTCTTGACATATGTTGGTTAGCACTACAGTTGACTCTGTCAATGTAGATTGCAACAGTTCTATTGGAATATGAGGGGGTATCGTAAAGTACTAATTATCACCTGGAAGTTATTATGGTATATTGATGAAATTTTGTTGTCATCACTGGTCCCTAAGTGCATGATGTTGAGAAAATCAGCTCATTGTGTCCTGTATTTTTGTTATAGGTTGTGCCAGAAGTGACTAAAGTGTAAGATGGAAAAAACTGAGGCTTGCAGCATGATAAAGTTCCTGCATTTGAATGGTAATAGTGCCCAGCAAATTCATGATGAGATGATGGTAGCTTATGGAGATGATTGCCTCTCTTATGACACTATTGTGAGATGGAAAAGGAATTTCCAAACTGGTCACATATCTGTCACAGATGAGCCAAGACCTGGACAACCATCATTGATGGACAATGCGGCCATAGTGAAGAAAGTGGAGTGTTTAATCCTGGAAGAAAGATGAGCAACCATCCAAATGATCGTGAATGAAACTGGTCTCAGTTATGGTAGTGTGTGGAAAATTATTCATGATGGACTGCACATATCTAAGGTGTTTGCGCACTGAGTTCCAGGTGATCTGTGCCACAATCAGCACCTGGTCTAGTCTTGGCCACCAGTATGGAGCTTTACCATCTTTTACTTCCAATTATGTAATCTATTTGTTTTTGTGTTGGCCATCTGGTGATGTGTATAACCTTTTTTCTGATTGTATGAAAAATGTGTTTGCAATGAATAGGTTGTTGGCTTTACAAAAATCTATCAGACATTCACCTGCTTCATTCCTTTTGTCTAGTCCCAATCTGCCTACTGTTTTTGATTCTTCTTTACTTCCAACCTTTGTGTTCCAATCTCCAGTGATCAGCTTGACATCCTGTGTTGGTGTGTTGTCAATTTCTTCCTGTACACCCTCATAAAATCTACCAATTTCTTCTTGTTCTGCCTCAGTGGTTGGTGGATATACTTGAATTATGGTGATATTCATAGGTTTCCCATGGAGCCTTATTGAGATGATTCGGTCTGGTTTTACATTGTATCCTCTGACTGCTTTTACAACATCTTTTCTTAATATGAAAGCCACACCATTTCTTCTTGTCTTTTCATTCCTTGAGTAGAACACTGTGTGGTTGTCTGATTCAGAGTGACCCATTCCTTTCCATTCTAACTCACTCACCCCCTGTACTGATATGTTAATTCGTTGCATTTCCAATTTCAATATGTCTCGCTTTCCTTGGCTCATGCTTCTCACATAGTGCTACTATTCCAGTTTAAATACCATGGTTCCACCCTATGGAATCCTGGGATTGGCTGTCAGCATGGTGTAGTGCAGGGGTTGGCAAGGTTTTTTTACGTGGGGCCGGTCGCTGGTCCCCAGGTCTTCTATCAGGCCGGGGGGGGGGGGATGGCGGTGTGCACACTCACACGTGTGTGCACTGCCCCCGCCGACCCCCGCCGCTGCCGCTGCCGGCATACACGTCGCGGCCCCCATTTTGTTTGTCAAAATCGCGGCCGCGGCTCGTTCGCACATGCACAGGAGTACTGCGCATGCGCAAGCAAGTTGCAGCCGCCATTTTGGCAAACAAAATGGCATCCATGATGCGCGCGGAGGTGGTGCGCGGAACGGCACGCAGCAGCATTAGGGGCGGCGGGGGCTGGTTGGAGGGGGGCGGCGGGCTGGTTGCCGACCCCTGGTGTATGCTTTGAGTGTTAAACTATGACTCTGGAGATCAGGGGTCAAATCCTGGCTCAACCATGTATACCCACTGAGTGACCTTGGGCAAGTCACACTCTCTCAGCCTCCGAGGATGCCAATGGCAAACCCCCTCTGAATAAATTTGCCAAGAAAACCCTGTAATAGAGTCACTTAGGTCACTATAACTCAGAAATGACTTGGAGGCACACAACAACAAATTTAAAATTCTCAGCCAGAGAGCTGTAATGACTCAGCTGACTACAAATCCCAAGATTCCATAGGATTGATCCATGGCAGTTAAAGTGGAATAGTAGTGCTATATGTGTAGTGTAAATGAGCCCCAGATATTTCATCACCAACACCCTTTGCCAGCCTCAAGGGCAAAAGCACTACTGACATATCACTTTTTCTGGAAGACTATGGGCCTTTGCAGACTGCCAGAAATAGTGCAAATTGAGTCCACTTTAAATTGAGGCACTGCCCTGGCTCAGTGCTAGGGAATCATGGGAATTGGGTTTTTTTCTGAGACATTGAGCCTTCTCTGTCAGAGAGCTCTGGTGCCACAATAAATTACAGTTCCCATAATTCCCTAACACTGAGCCAGGGCAGTGCCTCAATTTAAAGTGGACTCAATTTGCACTATTTCTGGCAGTCTGCAAAGGCCCTTAGGCTTAGCAGGCACCCACAGAGGACAATGTTATAGGAGGCATTGAAATCTTCAATTACAGGGCTTCCAGATTTTGGGGAGGAAGTTAAAAAAAATAGGGAGCCGTAGCATTTACTTTTTTAGGGGCCAACATTTTCTTCAAGAAAACTAGTTGTTTGAGAATTTTGCAGACTGCTAGAAATAGTGCAAATTGAGTCCACTTTAACTGCCTTGGCTCAGTGCTAGAGAATCATGGGAATTGTATTTTTTCTGAGACATTGAGCCTTCTCTGTCAGAGAGCTCTGGTGCCACAATAAACTACAGTTCCCATGATTCCCTAGCACTGAAGGAATTAAAGTGGCACTGGCAGTTAAAATGGACTCAATTTGCATTATTTCTAGCAGTCTGCAAAGGCCCCAAGTGCCTAAACAAGCCAGAGTATTTCAGACAGAGCTGCCACACACACACGAGTTTAATAGCATTAGAGTAGACAGGAATGCAATAGGTGTTGTTGTTGTTGTTGTCGTTGTCATCGCTGTTGTTATATTTATTTGTATCCCGCTTTTCCCCAAAAAACTGAGTCTCAGAATAGCTATGGTACTATTTCCCATAAATTTTGCATAAAGACAACCTGCCACAAAACTGCTGAAGCCTCTCAAATTGCCATAGGACACTAAATAATTCTTATATATCAGACAGCACATGTTAAAATCTCTGTCAGAAAGGGGAAAGGCTGATGGCTCAAACTGATGGTGTTGTATGCCCTTAAGTTGTTTCTAAATTATTGTGAACCTAATGTGGATCTATCATAGGATTTTCATGGCAAGATTTCATAGAATCATAGAGTTGGAAGAGACCACAAGGGCCATCCAGTCCAACCCCCTGCCATGCAGGAACTCCCAATCAAAGCATCCCCGACAGATGGCCATCCAGCCTCTGCTTAAAGACCTCCAAGGAAGGAGACTCCACCACACACTGAGGGATTGTGTTCCACTGTCGAATCGCCCTTACTGTCAGGAAGTTCCTCCTAATGTTGAGGTGGAATCTCTTTTTCTGGAGCTTGCATCCATTGTTCCGGGTCCTATTCTCTGGAGCAGCAGAAAACAAGCTTGTTCCCTCCTCGATATGACATCCCTTCAAATATTTAAACACGGCTATCATATCACCTCTTAACCTTCTTTTCTCCAGGCTAAACATCCCCAGTTCCCTAAATCTCTCCTCATAGGGCTTGGTTTCCAGACCCTTCACCATTTTAGTTGCCCTCCTTTGGACACACTCCAGTTTCTCTACATCCTTTTTGAATTGTGGTGCCCAGAACTGGACACAGTATTCCAGGTGGGGCCTGACCAAAGCAGAATAGAGTGGCACTATTACTTCTCTTGATCTAGACACTATACTTCTACTGATGCAGCCTAAAATTGCATTGGCCTTTTTAGCTGCTGCATCGCACTGTTGACTCATGTTTAACTTGTGGTCTACCTGGATTCCTAGATCCCTTTCACAAGTAGTCTTATTCAGCCAGGTGTCCCCCATCGTATATCTGTGCTTTTCGCTTTTCCGCCCTAAGTGCAATACCTTACATCTCTCCATGTTGAATTTCATTTTGTTAGCTTTGGCCCAGCTTTCTAGTCTGTTCAAGTCATTTTGAATTTTGATCCTGTCCTCTGGGGTATTAGCTACTCCTCCTAATTTGGTGCCGTCTGTAAATTTGATAACTATGCCCCCAATACCGTCATCCAAGTCATAAATAAAGATATTGAATAGCACTGGGGCCAGGACAGTGCTATTTGTTCAGAAGAGGTTTGCCATGGCCTTTCTCTGAGGCTGAGAGAATGTGACTTGCCCAAGTCACTGAGTAGGTTTCCATGGCTGAGCATGGATTCAAACCCTGGCCTTCAGAGTCATAGTCCAGCCCTTAGACCACTATGCCACACTGGCTCAAATTTCATATAATCTCAGTCATGGCTAGGAGTGGAATTTGGTTGAATCTGCTTCCATACCTCCTCTCCCTAGGATCTGTTTGAGCATCCTTATTCTCTGTGTTAACTAATGCAATGTAAAAGTTACAACCACTGCTCCAAAAGTCTGAAATTAACATGGTTTAGGATCCCTGCTTCATCACGGACGGAGAGGAGGATGAAGGAAAATTGTCCAAGGACTCTGGTCTGAACTAGCAAATGCCATACCTAGACTGACCAACAGCAGATGCTTGACTTGAGGACTCACTGCCTTTTCCTTGGCTGGTAGTGGATGCAAGAAGTAGGAGGCTCTCTCAGAGCCCAGCACCCTAGAGAGAAAACAAACAAACAAACAAACAAACAGGAGGTCACAGTATCAACATGGGCACCTGAAAGAATTGCTAGTCCAGTTTAGAGTTGCCTGACAGACAACTGGAGAGAGCTCCTGCACCTTTAATGGTTGTGTACAGTGTGGCCAGATGTCCTAACCACAAAGGAGGACAAGGCATTGCAAAATGAAGGACATTCCAGAAAAATTTAGGACATTACTATAAAATATAAATTCGAAAAATGCTTATGTAAACTGAAAATTCATTTCATACAGTTTATTTTTTCCCCCCGGGCTCAACAATTTTATTAAAGAAATTATCTTAACATACATATGGTATAAAAATACACATCCTTCTATGTACCTTAACCAATTACACATATTATTGAAATACATTTACCTACTCCCATGAAATCCTTGGAAACTCCAAAAATAATAACCAATTACAACTATCATTGACATTCTTTAATCTAATAAAACATTCTATTGATTTAACTTAGCTATGAGAGTTAAGTTTTACCTCTCTTATTATTTCCCACCAAAATGTCTTTGTTTTGTTTAGTTACTCATAAGTCAATTTCATGATGCAAGAAAACTTTCAATTTTCCCCCATTTTGAAATGAAAGATTCCTCTTGTTTATCCTTGATTAACATAGTCAATTTGTCCATTTGCATTAGATCTCTTGTTTTCTCTTTCCATTCCACAAACATATACCTATTATTAATCTTCCAATATTTGGCTATAATCAATCTTGCACCAGTAATTAAGTACAAGATTACACTGTTTCATACAGTTTATTGACAGCTATATTACATATATTGTATTTTATTATGTACTCGGTTGTATCTTTCTGAAGAACTTATCTTCATTCAAATGCTCAGAATTCTGAGCAGACAAGTTGTACTTTACCAGCAACCAACCCTTGACTGAATCTACATTTAGATTATTCCTTTCATTTGTCCATTGTGCTGAAATTAAGGGGGGGAAAACCTTTTCAACAGTTGAATGGTATCCTCAAGCAATCCATTTTCTAACATGTTTGCTGACCTTTCCCCTCAGAGAAATGGGCTCCGAGGGTAAGTCTTGTTGGTTGCTTCTGCTCCTAGAAAAAATATCTTAGAAGGAATCCTATTCCCCTATTTGCAGCAAAAGACAGGCTATCTAGACACATTTCTTGAAGGACAACATTAAGGTGGTGCTACTCAATGGGCCTCTTTTTGAGCATGACTAAGAGGTCCATTGAGTAGCACCACGTTTGCTATTGTCCTAGGAGAACGTTTTGGAATTCCTGTTGTTTGCTGTTGTCCAATGGAAGACATTTTGGAATTCCTCTGAGACAGAAGGCTGAAATGTAGGACATGGTCTGGAAAAGCAGGACATCTGGTCATCCTGGGTTGTGTAGAAGAGGAAACTTCAGCAGGTATCACTTGGTATGCAATGAGGTAACAGGCAACACCTGCTGAAATTCCCTCTTCTACACAACCATTACAGGTACAAAAACCTTTGAGTTTTCACTCTGGAAACCCTACTTTTGTATTTAACAACCATACTTGGTGATGAGGAATTCTATGCAGAGCATTGAGTGGAGGAGTGGAGTAAATAAAGATGGCACACTTTCTCCTTCCTTGCTAAGCAAGCTGGCTTCCATACTAGCCACAGAAGATGGAAATTGCCCATGGCACCATTGCTGGGCAGCTTCTCAGCTTTTGTTTGTCCTCTCCACCCCATCCTGAAAGGCTAAAATGTCTCTCTTGTTGTATGCAAAGGGATCTTGTAGCACTTTTGAGACTAACTGAAAGAGAGAAGTTGGTAGCATGAACTTTCTGAGACTTGAGACTACTTCCTCGGATAAGAAAGCTCATGCTACACACTTCTCTCTTTCAATTAGTTTCAAAGGTGATACAAGATCTCTCTACATACTGATTTTCCATGTCTATGGACGTGGGCCACAAAGCAATAATAAACTGGAAATGACAAATTCCGAAAATAAACGGAAAATAAACCTTGATTCCGCAAATGTTTTTCACACGTAATTACCTTAATTGCGCAATTAAAGTAAGCTCCCGCTGAAACCACATTTAACGTTCACACACAAGTGAAAAAATCCCGTACATGAACTAGAAATGATCTTCTAGCACATGCACACTATGCTCGCCGCGGTTGTCACTTGCCGCGGCTGTCACCCCTTCCCCAGGTCATCCTCGGAGCAGCCGGCCCTCTGCATGGCCGGCGCTCTGAGGAGGACCTCCCGCCGCAGCGTTCACACACGCTACGGGAGAAGAGTCTAGTCGCCGAAGGTGCGCCGAAAAAGGCTGCGGCGCACCTTCGCCGACTCCTCCGCTGCAGCGTGTGCAAATGCTGTGGCGGGAGGTCCTCCTTGGAGTGCCGGCCATGCGTAGGGTCGGCGCTCCGAGGTTGACCTGGGGAAGGGGTTGGGGCGCCGATCGTGCAGCTGCCCCTCCCCTTCCCTGCCCCCAAGATGGCTCAATTAGCCGTCTGCTAAGGGGGAAGGAGACTCTTACGCTGCCTCCAAGACCCCGCGGAACCATGGGGAAATGCAGGGAAATGCTTCCAAATGCGCATTTGCTTTTCACATTACAGCGAATTTATCTTAATTGCGAATTTACCTTAATTGCGCATTTGCATTTCCTCCAAACAACCAAATTTCAAAAGATCTCGGTTAACACCAGTTTCTGTCCACTTTCTGTCCAGTTTCTGCGCAACGTCATGTGAAAACACGGGGCACTAATCCAGTTTCTGTTTGGGTTTTGTGTAGATTAACCAGCAGATTTGCCCCCGTGTGATAATGTCCTATGTCTTTGAATTCTCTTTGACCATATATTCCTGCATGGCAAGGGGTTGGACTGGACGACTCTTGTGATCTCTTCCAACTCTGATTCTATTATTGTCTCCTAAGGCTGAAGAGCAGTAAACTAATTTGTTGCTGTTATTTGCCACCAAGTTAGCTTTGACCAAATGTGATCCTATGACTAAAGGCCCCTAAGAACCCCAGTCATTAACAGCCCTGCTCAGATCTTGCAAATTGAGGACCGTGGCTTCTTTGACTGAGTCTAGCCATCTGTAACATGGCCTCCAACTTTACTGAAAACACTGATATGTTTGGTCCCACTCTTTTGCCTTTGATCCTTCTCATCATTGGAATGTGTTCCCTACAGACTTCTCTGAAAATGAATTCGGGCCCTAGTGTGAATGAGCTCCCTCACCTTTGCTTTACCTTTCGGTCAGCTTCTGACTATGGGCCTTTGCAGACTGCCAGAAATAGTGCAAATTGAGTCCACTTTAACTGCCCTGGCTCAGTGCTAGGGAATCATGGGAACTGTAGTTTATTGTGGCATCAGAGCTCTCTGACAGAGAAGGCTCAATGTCTTAGAAAAAAATACAATTCCCATGATTCCCTAGCACTGAGCCAGGGCAGTTAAAGTGGACTCAATTTGCATTATTTCTAGCAGTCTGCAAAGGCCCTAACCTTTCCACCTCACTTTCATCAGTCACCCTAAATATCTGCGGTAGTAGGTTGCCTACGAGAGCACGTGCCACTTTGTAAAAGTAAAAAAAAAAAAGGTTTTTAATTATTGATTTCAATATGCCATCTAATATATTCTTTTATAGACCTTTGAATTGGCTAGCAAGGGCCAAAACACATTTTCAGAAAGAAAAATACCTGTGTTCCATGAAAAAAGACTTACACATAACCTTTACTCGCCTCCTCTTTGAGCAAATGGATCCAATGCTACAAGGATGATATCAGGGCACCCCTGTACATGACAGGCTTTGTATATGTGAGGCTTCCAAAGTTGAAGATCTAGCACATTATTTATTGCATTGTCAGCTTTATGCTAGTATCAGAGAGCATTATTTAGCCCCATTCTTGGGAACCTGGGGGTGAGAGGGATGATGGGAACAAACTGACTTTCTTGTTGCAAAGTCACCCCTTTGTGATTCATAGGCTGCCCTTTTTGCTGTCAAAGCAGCTACCCTGAGGAAGTAAGAAGTAGAAAAAGGATTCGCCTATTTTTTTTTCTCACAAAGAGGGATTGAATGATCTTTTTATGATCATTTAACTGTATATAAAAACTGTATATATTTTATTATTTTAGCTGTTTACTTGCTTTTGCCATTTTGAAATGGCAGATTGCGTGGCAGAGGGGCAGGATATAAATAAAAATTATTATTATTATTATTATTATTATTATTATTATTATTATTATTGAAGTGGTCTGGAGACTTGTTCAATAAAGAATATTTTGACTTTGCTATTCTTTTATAATAAAGAAAAATATTTTATTTCTTTCATATAATGCAAGCTTCAGTATTAAAAGGAAGGTAGGAAACTTTGTTGTTATGTAGACAACAATGAGGAAAGGATATAGAAGCAAAAGCCAAACAGTGAATAAAGTTTCCTTTGTTGCTGTTGTGTGCCTTCAAGTAGCTTCCAACTTATGGCAACCCCAAGGTGAACCTATCACAGGGTTTTCTTGACATTTGCCTTCCCCTGAAGCTGAGAGAGTATGACTTGTGACCCAGTAGGCTTCCATGGCTGAGAAGGGATTCAAACCCTGGTCTCCAGTCGTAGTTCAATGCTGAAACCACTACACCACACTGTCTGGCTGTCCTCTAATATAGAGCAGGTGTGGTGTAGTGGTTTGAACACTGGACTAGAGATCAGGGGTTCAAATCCCCACTTAGCCATGGAAACCCACTGGATGACCTTGAGCAAGTCACATTCTCTCAGCTTCAGAGGAAAGCAAAGGCAACCCTTCTGAACAAATCTTGCCAGGAAAACCCTATGATAGGTTCAGCTTAGTTCACCGTAAGTTGGAAGTGACTTGAAGGCACACAACAACAAAGGAAAGTTTGTATAGCTTTTGCTTCTGTAACCTTTCCTCACTCCTCTGCCAGTTTTGACTTCAGCAAAAGGTGAGAGAGCTGGACTGAAAAGTGAGAGGAAAAGAGGAACATATATGACAGAAAGAGATTAAAATGTAACCACACAATGTTCAGAGTTCTTAAAAGGGCTGCAGGTTTGAGTCCGCAGCATTGCTCTTTAAATGAGTTTGTTTGCCTGTGTGTGTTTTATGCATGGAAAAATGGACAGTGCCATTCAAAAATGCTAAAAATTACAGTCACCTTCACATACTTTCCACGTTACAAAAGTTCATAAGCTATTTGAGCAGCTTCTGAATAGGTACCTCTGCTTTCCAGTACAATATTTTATTCAGGGCCAAATTTGCTTTATAAGCATCTTATTTTATAATTCATGGTAAACCACAACTTGGTAAAATATTAACGACTGAAGGAATGAAGGTATTTAATTCAGCCCTCTGTCCAGAATCATATGCTGACGGAATTGCTAAACATCAATGGGACATATAAAAACACTTAAAGTGGGTAGGTTGCTTCATTCAACATGTACCATTCCCAAGGTCTATGAGCCACCTATGCTTATAACCTCATATCCAGGAACTGAACATGCCTATCCTAGCTAGCCCTGCTGGGGATAGCTACCTCTGCATTTGAGGTAGGAACTGAACATGGCTACCTCTGCCTTGACCATAATTCACCATAATTCGTTGTGCTATTTTTCAGATGTGTGACCAGGGCTGCATCTGCACTGCAGAATTAATGCAGGCTGACATCACTTTAACTTCCATGGCTCAATGCTATGGGATTTGTAGTTTTGTGAGACATTTAGCCATCACTGTCACAGAGTTCTGTAAACTGTAAATCCCAGGATTCCATAGGATGGCATCAAGAGAGTTAAAGTAGTGTCAGACTGCATTAATTCTTCAGTGTGGCAATAACCCATGTGGTGAGATATCAGCAATGCTTTCCCCCTGGCCAGGTCATATCAATGTAAATCAAGGCAATGTACTATAAATTCAATTTTTAACTATTAAAAAATTAAAACAGCAACAGTCATTTTAAATAGGAGAGCATGGTGTAGTGGCTTGAGTTAATTGAAGATCAAGGTTCGATTCCCTGCTTGCACATACAAACCCACTGGGTGATTTTGGGCAAGTCACACTCTCTCAGTCTCAAAGGATGGCAATGGCAAACCTCCTCTGAAGAAACTTGCCAAGAAAACTCTATGACGTATGGTCGCCATAAGTAAAAAAAAAAAAAAAAAAATGATTTGGAGGACACAACAACAACATTTAAACAGGCTTTAAAGATTAAACAATCTGTCATGTTAAAACAAAACGGTCATTTGAGGATCTTAGATGGAGGCCAGGGTGCAAGGACAAAAGTGGGTCCCTGGAGACTGGCTTCTAGTAAGTCCTTTTTTTACTTACTTTCCTGCCCTGTGGCCTCAACCTCCCTCCTCTCCCCCATCTCTCTTGTAAACAGAAATGTGCTTTTCAGGGCCTACCAGAGACATTTAAAACAATTTGAACACACACATTTTTGACATCAACACTGTGAAGCAATGGCTTCCTAATTTATTTACTTGGAATATTTGTAGGTTGCTCCCCCTGCCACACTCACTCAAAGAAGCTTGCATTTGACAGCATAATGCCACCACATAAAGCAAGACCACAGGAAAAATAGTTGTTTAATTAAAGATAATAAAATAAAATAAAGAACTCATAAAATCAACATAACATAAGCAAGTTTTCTTTTCCAAAATATGTTACACATTTGTAAATAATGCATAGAGAGGATAATTCCTAAGCCTTGGGGGAAGAAGTTATTCCATAATTCGGGAGTTCCTGCTCTGGCCTGCTCCTATTTTAATCTGATTGTAGGAGCACCACAATGGCCCTACTGTCAGGAAGAATGAGGCAGTCGCCTCAGGCAGCAGATGTTGTGGGCAGCAATGACCTTTCTTTTGAACTCCATACCTGTTCCCTTTCATTGAAGGACACAGACTCTGTCCTAAATTAGTCAACTATTTCAGATTAGGTAAAACACATGAAGGGTCAGTGTTCTGCTAGTGCAATCAGAGTCCGTACATGGGATGAGGAGAGAAGATCATCTTATCTTTTGCCTTTGGCAGCAAGATGTCTTGGGCCAGTCCTGCTGATCTACAAACTGCAAGCAGATGCATAATTGGATGTAAGGAAGAATTCGTAGACCTCAGCCTGTGAAGGGCTTTAAAGGTTATCACGCAAAACAGATATGCTGTACAGGGGATTCAGGGAATTATAGTCCAGAAGGTAGCCTTTCTGAACTTTGATATCAACACCTTAGTTTGGGACTGGAAAAAAAGACAGCTATGTGGGTATTTAGGATTTAATGTTGTGTTGTGTGCCTTCAAGTTATTTCCAGTTTATGGCAATCCTAATGCAAACCTATCATGGGTTTTCTTGACATGATTTGTTTAGGAAGGTTGCCTTTGCCTTCCTCTGAGGCTGAGAGAATGTTGCTCAAGGTCAAGTGGGTTTCCATGGCTGAGTGGGGATTTGAACCCTAGTTTAGTCGTAGTCCAACTCTCAAACCACTATGCCACACTGGCTCTACATTAAAGGCCAGACATCCAGCATGGTGTAGTGATTTGTGTGTTCGACTAGAACGCTGGAAACCATCTGTAACATCTTGCCTGATGAAGAAGCCCATGGGGTTTCGAAAGCTTGCAACAAGTATATTGTGCATTTTGGTTGGCCAATAAAGGTATCACTGATGGATTTTTGTTTGAATTTGCTAAATGGCCAACCCAGCTACCCCTGAATGTTTTCTGGGAACCAGGGTTCAAGCCATAATGCCATGCTGGCTATCTTTGGAATTTATTACCTCAAGTGAAAAAGGAACTACCCGTATTTTCCGGCGTATAAGACGACTGGGCGTATAAGATGACCCCCAACTTTTCCAGTCAAAATATAGAGTTTGGGATATACTTGCCGTATAAGACTTCCAACGGGGGAAACTGAGAAAGCGTTGGGGGGAAGGACTGCCAATATCCTAGGTCAGGGGTAGGCAACCTTTTTTACCTTGGGGCCGGTCCCGCGAAGTCCGTCCCGCCGCTGGGCTGAGGGGGGGGGAATGGTGGCGTGCGCACGCACGTGTGCGCGCACCCCCGCGCGCTACCGCCCCGCACGCCAACGCCGCCACTGCGCAGCCGCCTCCACGCGCGCCGACGCCGCCATTTTGGAAATCAAAATGGCAGTTGTGGCACGTTTGCACATGCGCAGTACTCCTGCGCATGCGCAAACGAGTCATGGCCACCATTTTGATTTCCAAAATGGCAGCCACCACTCACGGCCACCATTTTAATTTTCAAAATGGCGGCCGTGACTCGTTTGCGCATGCGCAGGAGTACTGCGCATGCGCAAATGCACTGCGACCGCCATTTTAATTTCCAAAATGGCGGTTGCGGGGGGCGCGGGCGCATGGCGGCAAAAATGCGCGGCGGTGGCAACCTTCCGCCTGGGCCGGTAAGTCCAGGGACCTGGGCCTTAAAAGGCTCCCGGGCCGTAGGTTGCCGGTCCCTGTCCTAGGTGATGCATTCTGGGGTATGTACAATTTGCGGCCAAGTAAGTGACCCTGGGCATGTCACACACTCTCATCATCAGAGGATGGAATTGGCAACCCCCATTTGAAGAAACATGCCAAGAAAACCCCATGATAAGATTGCCTTAGGGTCGCCATAAGTCGGAAAGGACTTGAAGACACACAAGGACAACAAAAAAGTGTGCAATTGTTTCATAGGTAGTACATGGGAATAGGAGCCAGTATGGTGTAATGGTTTGAGTGTTGGACTCCCACTCTGGAGACCTGGGTTTGATTCCCCACTCTGCCATGAAACCCACTGGGTGAACTTGGACAAGTCACACACTCTCAGCCTCAGGGGAAGGCAATGGCAAACCTCCTCTGAACCAGTCTTGCCAAGAAAACCCCAGGATAGGGGTTCACCTCTTATCCACTGCTGCTTCCTCCTCCTGCCTCAAGCCACACCAAGCCACCCCTTCCTCCCCCCTCCTCCTCCTCCTCTGAACTGGACTTCCTCTCTACCTGCTCCTCCCGCCTCCCGCCATGCCACCCCTTCTTCCTCCTCCTCCTCCTCCACCTGGCGTATAAGACGACCCCTGACTTTGGAGAAGATTTTCCTGGGTTAAAAAGTAGTCTTATACGCCAGAAAATACTGTACTTACTGTGGAGATGTTGTTGATAGTCAGGCATTGGCTTTCCTAAAGCATCCTTCTCCTGGATTTTTCTTTGTACATACCATCTCTCAATACCTTTGGGGCCAACTCACCTGTGGCAATCTTTGCTTTGTTTTGGTTGAAAAGATCCCATATGATTTGGACAGGCCATTGTCTCTTGCTAGAATGGACGGAAACATGGATTGAACCTGAGTTTTCTTTCCTTCCTTCCTGAGGTGTCCAGTGCCAACCTCTTCCTTTCCATTCACTGACCCCCATTTTCAATTCATCTTCATCAAAACAGCCCCTCACTTTATACTGATCTATGACTAACCTTATGGAGTCTGAGTACAGGATCTGATCTGCAAGATTTCAATATCAAGCTTCTTGAGGCCTCTTGTTTAGGTGTGTCTCCATGGCACTCCTGCCTTTATGAATGCAAGAATTCAGGCTCAGAGCTACTTCCCTGTAATGTGGGACAAAGAGTATGAAGATGAACACTGGTTCACTGGTGCGCTATAACATACACAGACAGAGATGCATTTTATTCCAATATGTCTCAGAATTAAAAATAAATCCCCGGAAGGGTGGAGGAATAAAGTTATGCAGTTAGTGTGGGGATCTGCCAGAAAATAGTCTGGAACAACAGAAATGTTATTTGGATCATTTAAAAAAAAAAAACAAACCTGACAGCAGCTAACTGAACTACAGCAACAAATGCTGCAACAGCCCAAAACATTTCTCCAATCTGGAAGAACCCTAAGGCCTTGAATCCCATTGTGGGAGAAAGGCAGGATATAAATCCTTGAAATAAATGAAATTAAATAAATAAATAAATAAATAAATAAATAAGACTGAAATCCTATGAATGCATATTGGGTCCACCATATTCCCTAGGGTTTATTTCTTAGTAAATAAGTAAGCCATGTAGCCACATGGTTGCAATATGATATATGCTTACAGAAAGGAAATAACGTTGAACTTCATGGGCTTTATTTCGATTTGTATTTGTATATGTATATGTTTATGTGAGAGCCAGTGTGGTAACTGTATGTATATGTGTATGTGTGTGACTTCCAGTAACTTGTTGACTTATGGTAATCCCATTAATTTCTTAGGGTTTTCTTAGGCAAGGAATACTCAGAGGTGGTTTTGTCAGTTCTTTCCTCTGAAATATATAGTCTGCAACACCTGGTAGTTGTTGGCAGTCACCCATCAAAATACTAACCAGGGCTGACTCTGATGAGCTTCCCAGATTAGACAGGATCTGGTGCCTTTAGGATATTTATGCTCAGGACTTTGGGTGACCAGAGTTCAAATCCTCACTTGGCCATGGAAACTCACTGTGGGACGTTGGGCCAGTCTCACTCTCTGAGCCTTAAAGAAAAGGAGTGACAACCCCTCTCTGAACAAATCTTTCCAAGAAAACCCTATGATAAGGTTGCCTTAGGATTGCCATAATCAGAAAGGCACAAGAGAATACATATTTGTGTATGTAAGCAAAGGGATCTTGTAGCACCTTTGAGACTAACTGAAAGAGAGAAGTTGGTAGCATGAGCTTTAGCGGGGGTTTCCCAACTTGAGGTGACTACATTCTCAGATGCATGGGTTTGACCATACACCTTCAGTTCTATGCATATTAATTTGATGGTAAGTCACACTGCCAAATGTGTGGTGCAGAGCTTTGAGTATAGGACTACAACTCTGAAGACCTGAGTTCAATTCCCAGCTCAGCCATGAAACCCACTGGGTGACCTTGGGCAAGTCATACTGTCTCAGCCTCAGGGGAAGGCAATGGCAAACCTCCTCTGAACTAATCTTGCAAAGAAAACTCCATGATAAGTTCACCATGAGTCGGAAACAACTTGAAAGCACATAACTACAAAAGTCACACTGAACTTCACAGGAATTTCAGCTGCCTGTGGCCATTTTTCATAGGTTTTGCGAGACGGGTGGCAATTCCTTGATTATGTCCTTTTTGCCATTTGAGAGGTGATTTTGGCCTTCTTGTTAGGGATGGTTAGGGAGTCCATCAGGAGGCAAGGGAGGACTGGCAAGCAGCCCATGGGCTGCAGTTTATTCACCGTTACTTCAAAGTATAGTGATGTTGTGCATGCAGTGAGGAAAGATTAAGGATCTCATTAAAGGAATCTCATGACATAAGGCATTCACAAGTTAGGTTGTTCAGTCAGTTGTACAACTCATAACCCAAACCTTTGTATGTGAGTACTGTAGATATATGCTTTGATATCACATGATAAATACCCCATATTGTCTAATCCAAACCTATGGAATGTATGGCAGGTTGAAGAAGGCTGATTTAGAGACTACTGTATAATATGTCAACAAACCCATTAGCATTTGCGTCTGAGTTTGATTCCTGACAGCAATAACAGAGGAGCCCTGTTTCATTGTGATATGATAGTATACAGTCAGTGCCTGGCAGTCTGTGCAGGAGATCTAGTTTCAAATCTTTACCAAGCCATGAAGCCTGAGCTATGTTGGAGAGAAACATCTCTAATACACACAGGAATGTAGTAAGATTAGTGAGATAAAAATATTTCTTTGTACACTGAAAGGTGCTAAGAAAAGGGTAGACAATACAGGTCCTTTGACAAGGGAAATGCAAAACGACATGATTTTGTGAAATGATTTCAGGTGCAACTTCTGTCTTTTGTTTTAAAGTCCCATTGGAATAAAAGTTTTTTACCCTTGTTATTCATACAAATTATTCCATTAGGAAAGAAAAACATGCTGGCTTATTCATGTGCCTATTTAAAAAGCTTAAGATTCTCTCATTCTGGGTTTCATCTAGGTTTTCTCAATTTGGATGACTGTGCCACAATTGTAAGCAAGATGCTTTGAATAAATGTGGAATTGAATATTTTGCTCTAAAACAATGCATTTCATGGGATCTCAGCTTTCATTTAAAACTAAACTGAAACATCTTGGTCTTGCAGCTTTGGTAATGTGTGTTTCTTTGTCAGATGTTGTATTTTACATGCATCCCTAGTGCATATTTGTTGTTCGCTGTTGTGTACCTTCAAGTTGTTTTTAACTTATGGGTACATATATGTGCATACAAAATCAATCTGGTCTGGCATCTTGTTTCCAGAGTAGCTTGTTGTAGTAGAGGTGATGCTCTGTCCACCATCACCCCAAAGCCTTGAAAGGCAACAGAGGACTCAGGTGGAGGAAGGCTGCCTTGCTCCGCCCAACATCACCCCAAATTCTTGAAGGCAGCAGAGGACTCAGGTGGAGGGAGGTTGCCTTGCTTTGCCCAACATCACCTCAAAGCCTTGAAGGCAACAGAGGACTCAGGTGGAGGGAGGCTGCCTTGCTCCACCCAACATCACCCAAAGCCGTGAAAGGCAGTGGAGATCTCAGATGGAGGAGAACTGCCTCTCTGTTGGCTTGCCCTCGGAGCATCTGAGGCTGCTGTTGCACAACAACAGGGACAACCACATGTGGCCAGGTATGATCTGGGAGTGGAAATTGAGGTCGTGCAGGGGAAAGAAAGGTATGGCAGGAACAGAGTGAAGGTGTGTCACAAAGGAAGGCGGAATCGATGTTTAAAAGCTATCCCGCCTTTAGTTCACTCTGTTTCCCGAAATGGATTGGAGAGCGTACCAATCATTCCACGGAACCTTATCTTGCTCCTTTGCAATGTAAGGTCAGTCAAAAATAAGACCCATATTATCTATGACCTCCTCTTAGATGAGGATGCCGACCTAGCTTGCTTTACAGAGACCTGGCTGGGAGAGGATAATGCTATAACTTGGACGCCGGCCCTCCCAGCAGGCCCTGTCAGTGAGCAGGTAAGGGGAAGTGGGCGGGGGGGGGGGGGGCAGAGTGGTCTTGGTTCATAAGAACAATCTCACCTTGACCAGGATACCTGTCCGGAAAACTGCACTTCGAGTGTATATAAATGAGCCTGAGGACTAAGGAAAGTTTGGGGATTCTGTTAGTATACTATCCACCCCGTTATCTAACAGACTCCCTAACCGAGCTGACACAGCTGGTCTCTGAGTTCCTGTTGGAGTCACCCAGGCTTCTAGTTTTGGGCGACTTCAACATTCCACTCGAGACCAGTCTGTCAAATTTAACAGGTGCAGCTCTGGAGTTCATGGAATCCATGACAAACATGGGCTTATCCCAATTGGTTCTCGGGCCCACTCATTGTGTGGGTCATACCCTAGATGCGGTCTTCAGTACAGAACAGGAATATCCATGGGCGGAGGTTATTGAAACCACCGCATTGTCATGGATGGACCATTTTCTGATCAAGGTTGAACTAAGAACCACTGTCCGCCCTGTCGGGGGTGGAAGACCCATTAGAATGGTCTGCCCTCGAAGGCTAATAGAACCAGTTGGGTTCCAGAAAGCCTTGGAGGGTTTAATGATTGGTAACGCCGGTGATTCTGTTGAAGCTTTGGTTAATACCTGGAACACCAATCTCATCAAGGCTATCGACACAATCGCTCCCAAGTGTCCTTTCCAACCCGCTTCAAATCACCAACCGTGGTATACGGAAGAACTCAGGAAGATGAAGTGGGTTGGACAATGACTAGAGTGTGTCTGGTGGAAAACTCGACTCTTACCTGACAGAACTCGTCATAGGAAATTTCTTTGTTCCTATAGAGAGGCAATATGTGCAGCGAGGAAATCTTTCTTCTCTGCATGTATTGCATCTGCAGAGTCCCATCCAGCAGAGCTGCTTAGGGTGGTAAGGGAGCTGACACAGGTTCTGCCTGTGCAGAACCCATTACTTAACCCAACAACAACCTGCTGTGACGCATTTAACAACTTCTTTGCAGATAAAATCTATCAGATAAGAGCCGACCTGGACGCCAGGGCTGCAGCAGAATCGATTGTTGAGGTGCCCAGCAACTGTGTTGATGAGATTATACTGGATCAGTTTGAATCTGTGAGTACCGATGATGTGGACTAGCTCCTTGGTAGAGTGAGGAAAACAGCTTGCCCTCTTGATCCTTGCCCTTCGTGGCTGGCCGTCCAGGGGGGAGATGCCTTGAGGATGTTTCTTAGAGACATCATCAATGCATCCCTTAGGGAAAGTCATGTCCCATCCTGTTTGAAGGAAGTGGTGGTTAGGCCGCTTCTGAAGAGATCTTCCCTGGACATGAACAGCTATAGGCCAGTTTCTCTGTTACCTTTTCTGAGCAAAGTGATTGAGATGGCTGTTGCTCTTCAACTCCAAGCTGTCTTGGAAGAAACTGATTATCTAGATCCATTTCAAACAGGATATGGAGTTCAGACTGCCATGGTCGCCTTAGTTGATAACCTTCGTCTGGGCATCGACAGGGGTAGTGTGACCCTGTTGGTGCTACTGGACCTCTCAACAGCCTTTGATACAATAGATCATATCCTCCTGGACTGCCTGAGAAGGTCAGGAATTGGAGGCACTGTATTGCAGAGGTTCCGTTCCTTCCTCTCAGGCAGATTTCAGAGGGTGATGCTCGGGGACAGTCACTCTACAAGGAAAGAGCTTAATTGTGGCACCCCACAAGGCACCATCCTGTCCCCGATGCTGTTCAATATATATATGAAGCCACTGGGAGATCATCCAGACACATGGGAAGAGGTGTTATCAGTATGCTGATGACACCCAGACATATTTCTCCACGTCTCGGTCTTCAGCTTTGACTTCAGATGGCATTTCTCCTCTCAATGATTGTCTTAAAGCAATCCTGGATGAGGAAAAACAGATTGAGACTGAATCCAGACAAAATGGAGGTACTTACAGTAGAGGCCTCGAACACAGGTATGGGGATACAACTCCCAGTCCTGGATGGGGTCACACTCTCCACAAAGGACTATGTTCGCAGTCTGGGGTGCTCCTGGATTCATCGCTTCAGATGATAAATCATGTAAATGTGACAGTCAGGAGTGCCTGTTATCAGCTTCGGCTGATATGCCAGCTGTGCCCTTTCCTGGAAGTTAGGGACCTTGAAACTGTGGTGCACGCATTGGTAACCTCTCGCCTCGATTTCTGTAATGCACTCTACATTCGTCCAGAAACTTCAACTAGTACAGAATATGACAACCAGGCTGGTCTCAGGAACAACGAGAAGAGACCACTTAACACCGATCTTAAGATCACTTCATTGGCTGCCCATTAGTTTCCGGGCTCAGTACAAGGTGTTGGTTAGCACCTTTAAAGCTCTAAATGGCTTGGGTCCAACCTATCTTCAGGACCGCCTCCTCCCATATAATCCACCCTGTGCACCTAGATCCTCTGGGAGGAATTGCCTATAAAAACTAGACTGTCTGCAACCGCCCAGAGGACCTCTTCAGCAACCGCTCCCATATTATGGAATGGCCTGCTGGATGAGATCTGTCATATTACCACCTTAAACAGCTTTTAAAAAGCTGTTAAGATGGATCTCTTCCAGCAGGCCTTTCCTGAATAGATATCCTGGACACCAAAAGATAGTTTGTCTCTGATTCTGTTGCAGTTATTGTTTACTGGAGTTATTATTTTAAGTGTGTTTTAATTGTCAATTGTTTAATAGTATTTTAAGGGGGTGGGATTATGGGATATAAAATGTATATTTTAATGTTGTTAGCCACCCCGGTTGCGTTACACAGAGAGGCGGGATATAAATAAATTGTATTATTATTATTATTATTATTATTATTATTATTATTTCTGGGAAGCCCCAAAAGGAGACAAGAATGACCCTGTCTGCTGTGGCATTCCATATCCATACACTGTCTTCCAAAACAGAGATTGCAAGTTCCCCACTTAGCATATGTTGTTGGAAATGTGGGAAAGTGAAATTTATTGAAAATAACAAAAAGGGCACACACATACATTCTCTTAATTTAAATTCCATAAACTATATCTGGCCACCACTAACTTAATGGGGGTAGGGGAACAGAACACTGTGCAAACAAGGATACATGGGGGAAAGCAGATACACACCCTCCAACATTTAACAGATGAAAACTGGTACATGTGTGGCCAAGCCACATCAGAATGTGGTCAAGATGGCAATGGTTAATGAGGAATTATACATCATAATTAATGAGGAACAACACATCAGTTAGGAGAGGCAGCAGCAGATTGCTTTTGCCGGACCCTATTGGGAAGGGCAACACTATTCCCCCTCATCTCCTTTCTCTCCTCCTGAATTAATTTAGTGCTAACTACTTTTGCACTTTAAACTCAGTTTGCAGCAACTGAAGTAAGCTGAGGACAAAGGAGGAAAGTGAAAGGAAAGAGAAGAGAAGGTGGGACATTTTTAAAGCAGCTGAAAAGTGGAACAAGAGAGGATTAATTGAGAATGCCTTCTAAATTGGGAAGCTGGAGGCTATGTTTATTTGTATTGTTGTTCTAGTTAATATTTTAGGTTTTAAAATTCAGAGACATAGCCATGTTAGTCTGGAATATCAGTATGCAAAGGGATCTTGTAGCACCTTTGAGAGTCCAGTGGGCCCTTGTTATCTGCTGGGGTTTGGTTCCAGGACCCTCTGTGGATACCAAAATCCATGGATGCTCAAATCTCATTGAATACAATGGCACAGTAAAATTATATCTCTTATATAAAATGGCAAAATCAAGGTTTTGCTTTTTGGAATTTATATTTTAAAAAAATATTTTAAGACAGTGGATGCTTGAATCTGTGGATTAAAAATCCATGGATATGGAGGGCTGACTGTAACTGTCAGCCTTATCACATTATTAAGCAAATGAAAAGATGTTGTTTTTCTCTCTCTCTGCATGACTCTTGTTCTCTTCAGGTTGTAAAAGTGTGGGAGAGCATTGTAATAGTGTCATTTTTGCCAAATGAATTATTTCAGCTTGGCAAATGTGACACTTTTACGACCCTCTCCCACAATTTTAAAAGAAAGTCATGCGGAGGGAGAGAAAAAAAACACATATTTTTAATAATGTATTAAGGCTCTGTGCGAAAGAAGCTGTAGCATAAGCTTTCAAAGACTTGGTCTACTTCCTCGGATGCATGGTTATTTGAGAAAGGTGACCAAGGGCCTTTGCAGACTGCCAGAAATAGTGCAAATTGAGTCCACTTTAACTGCCCTGACTCAGTGCTAGGGAATCATGTGAACTGTAGTTTATTGTGGCACCAGAGCTCTCTGACAGAAAAGGCTCAATGTCTCAGAAAAAAAATACAGTTCCCATGGTTCCCTAGCACTGAGCCAGGGCAGTTAAAGTGGACTCAATTTGCACTATTTCTAGCAGTCTGCAAAGGCCCCAAATCTACAAAAGCTTATGCTACAATAGGCTTTAAAGTGTTATCCTTTAAAGTGGCATGAGGAGGCCTTTAACGGAAAGCCAGTGTGCACACACACAAACACACTTACATGGTCCTTTGCTCTATCTATCTAGCCAGCCAGCCTGTGAGGCCTTTGAGCTAGATGAAGAAAATAAAAGGATGCTTAAGCAAGGCCTGAGCAGGAGGTTGTGAGGAGCTGAAACTGTTATTAATTCTAAAAGAGAACAGAGGGTTTGGAACATTTTGTTTGAGATGAAAAGCCCCCCATACTGGGAAGAAGAAGCTCCCTGCAAGCAAGGCTTGACAATAAGTCACATTCAATGGCAAGTCCAGGAGCTGTCTGCTGAAATGAGGAGTGAAAGGAGGGAGTGGGCCTTTCATAGCACAAGCACAGGCTTCTCTGCTAACAGTTCAGGCTTGTCCTGGGAGGGAAGACTGTGGAGGGGCTGCTATATAAAAATTTCCGGCTTGTTTCTGTGTGGGCCATTGTTCAGCACTGCCAGCATGAGGCCAAGAAGGTCACATCCCCATCTTCCATGGGAGGGAGCTGAGGCGGGCCACTAATCCTGAAGCAATGGGAAGCTGTCAGAAGTGTTTCGGAAGGGCTGTTGCTTTCCTCCCACTTTTAAATCCCATTTCTCTCTTGATTTGACTGGGAACTTTAGTCTAAGCAGGACATTTTTTAAGCCTCTGAAATGACGGGAGACCAAACGTTAATTTGAGAGCCCCATTCTATCTTTCTCACCTCACCAGGTGAGACAATGGAGTTTATCACACAGGGAAGATTGGAAGCTTAAACAGGTAAGAACTTGCGATTATCCAGCGCAGGGGTAGGCAACCTTTCCCCTTTAAGTGCCGAGGGACTTCAGCTCCCAGAATCCCAGGAGCTATTGGCCAATATGGGACTATTGGCCAACATGGCTGAGGCTGCTGGGAGCTGAAGTCCCTCGGCCCTTAAAGGGGAAAGGTTGCCTACCCCTGATCCAGTGTATTAGGCGCAAACGCGCGAATGGTTTTCACACGACATTGTGCGCAAACCGCATAGAATCCGACAAGAAAGTGATATGAACCAGCAAATAGGCATTTTCGGGGAAATATCGTGAATTCATTTCTGTTTCATTCACGAATTTGCTTTGTGTGTGTGTGTGTGTGTGTGTGTGTGTGCAACTGCTGTAGTGTGAAAGTTACTTGCGGATCATTCATGGGATTTTCTCTGGTTTTGTGTTTGTTTCCAGATTTCCCATGGTTCTTTGGGATGAGTTTACTTCCAGTGCTGCGGGGCAATATGGGGCAATACCATAATACTGCTTATAAAGGTCCTAAAATAAGTACCAACCCTTCTTTGTAGCCAGAGCTCCTAAAACAAACAAGTGACGCAAGAGCAGAGAGAGGAGAGTGAATGAATGCTTGGCTCCCAGTCTGAGTCCCCGCATGCTCCTGTGTGTGTGTGTGTGTGTGTGTGTGTGTGTGTGTGTGCAGCGATTCCCAAACTGTCCCTTTTAAGGGATTCTGGACTTCAGCTCCCAAAATCCCAGCGTATTGGCCAACATGGCTGACGCATCTGGGAGCCGAAGTCCAAAATCCCTTAAAGGAACAGCTACTGAGGCAAAGGCAGGGACAGAGCAAGCAAGATAGAGAAAAGGCTGAGTTCCCCTTCACTCTTTCCTGTGTCTGTCTCCAGCTTCAGCCTTCCCCCATAGCCAGGGCTCCTAAAGGAACAGCTGCTGAAGGAAGGCAGACACACACAGACACACACAGAGATTTGTCACGGTCTACGTGTGAAAATCATTTGCACTTTTGCTCGCTTTTGCAGGATGCATGCACTTTAATCATTGTTGGAATGGAGGCACATTTGGTCCCATTGTGTGAAAAACATTTGTGCATTTGCACACAAGTGCATGTTAATCTCGGATTCTGCACGAGATAACAGCACTTTGCGTGTGAAAACCATTTGCGCAATTGTGAATTAACAACGGGTTCTTACCATTTTAAACCTCCATTTTTCCCCCATGTGATAAACTCCAATGTTTCTTCCCCTCTCCCTTGGAGAGCTGTGAATGGATATCAATTTAATCATTTAGAAAAAATCTAGAGCTGCATCCGCACTGGAGAAATAATCCAGTTTGACTCAATTTTAACAGCTGTGGCTCAATGTGATAGAATTCTGGGAACTGTAGTTTGCTGTGGCACCAGAGTGCTGGTGCTACAGCAAACTACAATTCCCAGAACTCTATCGCATAACTACAATTCCCAGAATTTCATTGCATTGAGCCATGGCCATGAAAGTGGGGTCAAACCAGATTATTTCTCCAGTGTGGATACAGCCCAAGTTTAACATCAGAAACAGTATGTTAACCTTGTATGTCTCTAAAAGGGAATTAATCCTTGCCTTTATTGCAGACCACAGACAATGGCAGCTGAAAAAGAAGGAGGGAGATCACTGGATTCATTTAAAATACACAGTTCTCCTTTAGGCTTTCTGCATACAAGGCAGGATAAGGTATTTGCATATAATATTTGATTCTGGTGCAAAAATGTTTTAAAGCAGGCATTCTTAACCTGGAGTGCATAGATGTGCTTCAGATAGGATCCATGAACCAGCCACAAAAATGATTTTTCCATTTCAAT
The DNA here is from genome assembly GCA_026167975.1 of Phrynosoma blainvillii. Classification (NCBI taxonomy): domain Eukaryota; kingdom Metazoa; phylum Chordata; class Lepidosauria; order Squamata; family Phrynosomatidae; genus Phrynosoma; species Phrynosoma blainvillii. The sequence continues at coordinate 369,310,434 of JANUYF010000002.1, forward strand.
CTACTTCCTGTTTAAATTTTCCCTGCCACAGTGAATTTTAGCCTTTTCACATACTCACCATATTTTCTTTTCTTTTCAGACTAATTACATGAATGAATACATTTCCAAACAATAAGATAAATACAGTTGGCCTTCTGTATCCACTGATTCTTTATCCACGGATTCAAACATCCACAGCTTGAAAATATTTTTTAAAAACATATAAATATCAAAAAAAGTAAATCTTGATTTTGCCATTTTATATAAGCGACACCATTTTACTATGCCACTGTATTTAATGGGGCTTCAGTATCCACAGATTTTGATATCCATGGAGGGGTCCTGGAACCAAACCCCAGTGGACACCAAGAGACCACTGTAGTACGCTAAATATTGTATGTACATTTTTGTGTGTTTTTCTGTAGAGGGAATCCATGATGAAAAAGATGACTCATTTATGATGAATGTCTGGAAACTCAGTGCCAATTGGGTGATAGGCTGGACTAATGCTCTGACCTAGTAAGGCAGCTTCCTGCATTACTGGGTAGATAAAATGAAACACAGTGCATGATTAAACTGTATAATTCACTGCCAAAGGATCTTGCGATGGTTGCCAACTCTCCCTGCTTTAAAGGGGGATTAGAGAAGTGCATGGAGTAAATGGCTAATAGCTATAATGGACACATCTCAGCTCCAGTATTAGAGGCAGTGTGGCTCTGCATATAATTTGCTAGGGAACATGACATTTTTATTATTAACACTTGGGTCTATAACAATTTGTACTAGAGCCTGCCTGGCTTAAACAAAATTACTACTACATGTGAGTTTTCTGGGGAAGGGGAACACTTGCTGGCTGTGAATATTTATTTATTTAATTATTGTGTACAAAACCGAACATTTTCAACATTTTCTCCCCACTGAGCAAGATTACATGATTTTTTTGCACATTTTTCAGATAATTTTTCACACGACAGGACATTTCATACAAAAAACATTTGTGCAACTCCCCCCTCCCAATTTTATGGGGAGAAAGTTACCTTTTACACAAAGCATAGTGTTTTCTGTACAAGGGTTGCTTTTGGTACAAATGATTTTTCTGAAAAACGTTGCAAAATGGGGAAACTGTCATCATGACTGGCCATCTTCATGAAGAGCTGTCTTGATGGGCTGAGACACTTGTAGAGGATGAGAAAATTTGTGAGTACTCCTTACATACCTAATCTAGAGCCATTCATATATTTGAAATTTCAAGTGTTAATTTACCCCTGCATTTACAACAATTGACGTCTCGTACTTCAAGGTTGCATTGCTTGGTTTGCTGTAGCTCAGTGTGTAAGCTGTCTCCCTTCACAAATGTGTGTTGAAGTGATTTGGGGTTATACAGGGAATTCTTAAGCCAAACTGCGGGACTCTTGCGTTTCAACAAAGCATCTTTGGAATAAATTGAATGGAAAAGTACTTAAGATGTAGCATCTGCCATCTGCTGCTTTTTGAAAGAAATGCAGATCAGGCAAAAACCAAAGGAAAAGGATGATATGACCTTCATGATAAAAATAATTAATATCTTAGGAGCGAAAGACGAGCAGCTGGCAGATAACTGGCTTATAGAAAAATGGCCTTCAAGATTCAATTCCACTTGTTTACTTTTAGAGACTATTTGCTTTAATGATGCTAAGCTTCTGAAATTGTATTTAGATGTTCTAAAACCAAAAATAAAGTAAAAACATAAGAGAAGTGTGCTAGCCTTCATGGAGAAAGATGACTTTCCAAAAAAGAGGAGCCTCAACCCACAAAGTGATGAAGAACACTGATTTTTCTCAGCATTTTGGATTACAAAGAGAACCTCCACACAAGAGTATGGCTCTCCTATTCAGAAAGTCATCTTTTATATGTTGGAGCAACAGAAACAAGGGCCTTTATGCACTAATCACGATACTCTGGTGGAAGCCCAAAGTATCTTGGCCTCACAGCGGTCCTGATCTGTCCCTTTTACCTAGCTCTCTGTTCGCACACCACTGCAGCTATCTAAAGGACCAGCCGGCGCATCCACTACCGGTGGCCCAGTGGGATGTCCATGCAGACAGACATTTTAAAAATGCCTTTTAAGGCTGTTAACCCCTGCTTCTGGTGTAGAATGTGCTGGACATCATCTAGACTGCTTGCATTAGAACTGTGGTTTGAGACGTTTGTCATCTGAACAAAGCCAGAACAGCAATAAAATTGGACTTTTGGCCCTTGTAGATAAAGCCAGGGTTGGGGCAGATGTGTTCCTCCTCACACACTTGGACATTTTGAAACATCTGGAGTGTGTGTGTGTGTGTGTGTGTGTAACATCCACTGTTGTCACCACTGTACATCATCCTGATGTGTTTGTATCTCATTCATACACTGTAGCAAGGCAGAGATCCATCCTGCTTTTTAAAAAGGCTGTGGTGAGGCCTTCACTGGGAAGGAGAAACTCTCCCTGAACTTGACCACAGTCTCCAATATCCCTTTTATGGGCAGCGTTTTGGAGTGCATGGTGGCCTCCCAACTCTAGGAATTTCTTGCTCCAAATGGTTATGTAAATTGATTGAGGTTGGCTCCAAGCCTAGTTATGGAAGAGAAACAGCTTTGGTTGCCTTGGTGGATGACCTCCACTGGGAAGTGGATAGGGGGAGTGCATCCATTTTGGTTCTGCTAGACCTCTTGGCAGCTGTCATGCTCCTCCTTGAGAGTTTGGCTTCTGAGGATGAAGGAAATCTACCCAGCAGCCCCACCACTGGAAATTTGGACTTTGCAGATGAAGCTGACAGCCAGGCCCTCCTCAAGTTTCATCTGACAGCCACTTGAGTGATTCACAGGTGGTAGAAGAGATAATACCCCAAGAAAGGAGAAGGCATAGGCATCTCGAGCAAACTCAGCGCATCCCCTGCAGGTGAAGTGACAGGCTTCATGGATGCAGCAGGGAAACACCCTCCTGAAATACAGACTGGAAGGAGGGTTGGGATTAGTCAGCATGCTTTATAAAGTGTGGGCTTTCCCCCTCTCAGCTGTTGGAAACAACTGCATTTCTTCCTGAAGCCAGCATTTACAACAAAACCTGACTCTACAATTTACAACCCTGACTGCTTCTTGACCTTGCTTTCTGTGACCTGTGCATAGGATTTACGGTTTCTGATCTTTGGGCCAACTGATGTTGGATTCCACTTGCTCCTTTGGCATCTGGACTCTTGGCATCCTGCCTGCTAGTGCAGCATGAGAACAGGACAGCAGCTTTGAATGACATTGACCATGGTATCCTGACCTGTGTCTCTGGAACAGAGCCTGTGGGCACTGTTTTACTATAGTTCTGGTCCTTTTTGGAGGGGCAAATTCATAACATTGTCCTGTGGGGTTCCTATTCACCTCCATGGCCAATGGCCTGTGGGATCCCCCAGGGCTCAATTTTGTGCTTCATGGTATTTAACACATGAATCTTCTGGGAGAGGCTGCCTAGTGTTTTTTGGTCATGTGTCAACAATAAACTGAGGAAACCCAGCTCTATTACCCCTTTCCACCTAATACTGCTCTTCCTCTGCTAAGCTGGTATCTGGCAGCTGTAATGGACTGGATGAGGGCAAACAAATTGAAGTTTAATCCAGACAAGAGAGGTGTTCTTGGTAAATTGAAAGGCAGACCAGGGAATGCAGTTTCAGTCTGTACCAGATGGGATCACACTTCCCTGAAATCTCAGGTTCATAACTTGGACGTACTTTTGGACTCAGCCTTGAACCTGGAAGCTTGGGTCTTGGTATAGGCCAGGAGTATGTTTGCACAGTTAAAGGTAATATATCACCTGCACCTGTTCCTTGAAATGTCAGATCTGGCCATGACGACATATGCCTGTTTGGATTACTGTAAATGCACTCTGCATCAGGCTCTCTTTAAAAGCTGTTTGGAAACTGCAGCAGGTCCAAAATGCTATGGCCAGACTGCTGATTAGAACTGGTCACAGGGAACATATAACTCTCCTGCTGAAAAAGCATCACTGGCTACCAGTTGTTGTTTTTTCTGAGCACAACTGAAAGTGCTGGTTATGACCTAGAAAGCCCTATACAGCTTGGCTCCATCCAGCCTGTCTGATAGTGTCTCCCAATATGAGCCTCCCCAAGTTTTAAGATCATTGGTGGAGGGCTCCCTCTCAGTCCCACCACCATCCTGGGCATGTTTAGTAAGGACATGGGAAAGAGCTTTCTTGGTGACTGCCACCAAACAATGGAATTCCCTTCCATCGGATGCTAGGTTGGCCCCTTCTCTGTTCTCTTTCTGCTGGTTGGCCAAGACCTTTCTCTTAAAGACAGGTCTCTTGAGTGTTACTGTCCGTTGTTGTTGCTGTTGTTAACTGCCTTTGAGTCAAACCCAACTCATGGTAACCCTGTGGATGAGACACCTCCAAGACTGACTGTCCTCCACTGCTGTGCTCAGGTTCTGCAAATTCAGACCCATGACCTCCCCTAATATAGTTGAGCCATTTAGCATGCTGTCTTCCTCTCTTTCTACAACCCTCCACCTTTCCTAGCATCATTGTATTTTCTAGTGAGTTGTGCCTTCTCATGATGTGGCCAAAGTACAACAGCCTCAACTTGATCATCTTGGCTTCCAGGGAGAGTTCAGGCTTGATCTGTTGAAAGACTTTTCTTTTTGGCTATCCATAGTATCCTCAGCACTCTCCTCCATCACCACATTTCAAATGAATTGATTTTCCTATCCGCTTTCCTCACAGTCCAGCTCTTTCATCCGCACATGGTAATGGACAATACAATAGCTTGTATGATTCTGACTTTCTCTGTTGTTTATCTTTACTCTTTAGGTTCTTTTCTAGTTATTTCATAGCTGCTCTTCCCATTCCTTGTCTTCATCTGATTTCTTGACTGCAGTCTCCTTCTTCCTAATCGATATTTGATTCAATGGAATTCTTTTATTTTGTCTGCTTCCTTAGATGCATGGAATCACTCCATATAGCTAAGGAAATAGTCCATGTCCACGCAAATTTATGCTACATCTTTTGCCCAGCTAGTCTCAAAAGTACTACAGTTGGCCTTGCACATTTGAGGCTTTGGTTATTTGTAATTTTGATTAATATGTTCTCTCTAGGAATCTCTAGGTCCTCCAGTGCATTTCTGCTGGATGTTGACCATAGAATTTTGCTGGAGACCCTAGAAGTTCCTAGGAAAAACACTTTTCTAGGCATTTGTAGGTCCTCCGTGATTCTATGATTAACTTCTGGCAAATTTTGACCATAGAGTTTCAGTAGAGGACCAGGAGATTCCTAGACAGGTGTTCTCTTATTATTTTGAATATTTGTGTTTTTTTACATTCACATTCATTACCCCTAACCTCAGTGAATGTTGAGGGACCACTTACAAGATCCCTTTGCATGTCTGTCATTATTAGTGTTTTTAAGCAGCCTTTTAAAACTGTTTTTAATATGATGATTTAAATGTTTTATTAGCCTGTGTTTCATCCATTGTTTTAACTTTATTTTGTTTTAATTCATATTGTGAGCTTTCTTGGGTCCTATACTGGAAGAAAGAAGGGATACATCTTGATTACATAAAAACAAATTAAATTTAAAAAAGTGTGTGTGTAAAACAAGCCAATGGATTTCTAGGACCATGGAAATCCATTGTCTATTAAGACTTCATCCAGATCACTTTGAACATGCCATTCCTTCAATATGATCAGTTGATCCCTTCAGTTAAAGGCCTTGGATATTTTTGCCTATTTATTTTTGCTCAGGGATTGAAAGGATCATAGCGATGGAGCACTTTCTTTGTATACCGAATGTCCTAAATTTAATAGCTGACATTTCTAGCCAAAAGGATCTCTGCAAACAGCAGATGATGTTGAAGAGCTGGGGCACTGGGAAGCTGCTGCCAATCAAAGTATTGGGCTAGATCAGGGGTGGGCAACCGTGAAAGGGTAGGGGGCTGCATTAGCTCCTCAGTAGACTCAGTGGGCTGCATCCACTCCCCCTCTCACACCAAACATTTCTTGACCCTAAAGGCCTCTAGGGGATGGGGGGCATTCCACCATATTTTTGGAACTTAGACTGATCTTTTGGATCAAGGCCCAGAAGAGGCCTTTTTTTAACAACAGAAATTGAGGGGAAGTAAATTCCCGTTAACTTCATGTTTTTAAAAAAGGTCTCTTGGGCCTAAATTGGCCCAAACATTCCCAGGGTGGGACTATCCCCCTTTCCACTCTCTGGAGGTCATTGCAGGCACACAAATTTGAAATATTTTGCAAAAAGTTTGAGCGCAGGGGTGGGGGCAAGGAGGCATAGTGGAAATGCCTCCCGCATTCCTAGGTGGCTTTGGGGAGCATTTTGGAACAACAGAAAAAGTTAATAATCATAGAGTTGGAGATGACCCCAAGGGCCATCCAGTCCAACGTCCTGCCATACCAGAACTCACAAAGTATTCCCAACAGATGGCCAACTGGCCTCTGTTTTAAAAACTCCAAAGGAGACTCCACTACACTCCAAGGCAACATATTCTACTGTCAAACAGCTTTTACTATCAGGAGGTTCTTGCTAATGTTTAGGTGGAATCTCTTTTCATTTAGGGGCCACAAAAATAGTGTGGTGCCACATGCAGCCCACCACATTGCCCACCCTTGCCTAAATGATTTGTAGTCTTTTATCATGTCCATGGTTTAACATCCTTATGTTGTAGTCTTTTATCATGTCCATGGTTTAACATCTCACTTTAGGGTGAACCTATTCTTGGCCGATCAGGGCCAGCCATAACACTATGAACAACTAGGCACCTACCTCAAATAATACACAGAATATCAGTAGGGCCTGGAAGACAAAGCTTCATGTTTGACTACAATCTGCCCTGTATACCTTGTGCCAGTGATGGATGCTGATGTCCAGGTTAGTGGAGCAATGAAAGTTAGTGGGGCAGTAAAATTCTAAATTTTTATCCAAACTTTCAAGGAACTATCAAAAGTGCTGAAATTGTTAAAGGCATAAAATCCATAAACAGAATGGTCCAACATTTACTAAAATTACTGACCTCTCAGGAGGAGCCCTCACTTTGAGCTAAGATGCCTGGAAAAATATAACTGATGACCAGAGATTATTCTTCCTGATTTAAGAGAAGGAACAGTATTTGAATCAAGGCTGTATGTAAGCAAAAAACCAAGTGTATTGCTTGACCTCTTACCTTAACCCAGAAGCCTAATGAGAAACGTTATCCTTGGATTCTCTAGCTGTGCTCACACTGTATATATGTGTAAATAAACTGGACATCATAAAAATGTTTTACTCCTTGTTACCTCATTTCACAGAAACACAGCTAATGCTCCCCCTGAGAGTTCTCATCACTCAGAGAACTAGGACGTGAGGCTATTAGCACTATTATTATAAAGTGGGAAGTAGTGAAGGCACAGGGAAATACATCTTATGAAACAGGGATAAATAACTGGTACTTTAGATAATGTAAGACTGGAACACCCACAATCCCTCACCACTGACTGTGCTAGATTGGGCTTCAGGGAATTGGAATCCTAGTGTCTTGGGGGCTACAACTGTGCAACCCTATTATAAAGAGTATATGAAAAAGGTTCTGGAAGGCAGAACTGGAGCCAATTAGGTGTTATCTTCATATACACATAAGGGTGGGGAAAGGAGAAGATTGTTGAGGATGTCCTCCTACATCACATACACTTTGACTGCAGAAGTAGAGTCTAATTATGTACCATTATATATATGTAAGCCAGGCTCCCACCTTGCAACAGGCACAAAGAAAACAGTACAGGCATAAATCAGCTTACAGTCACAGCCTCAACCCATCATCTGTTGCAGTGTTCCTAGCCATGGACAGGAAGCTGTAAACACACCACTTTCCAAAAGACTGAGATTCTCTTTCTAGGACCAACCTACATAACTGATATCAATTTTATGGCTTGTGGCAAACACTGACTTACCCATGCATCACTCCACTTTGGTCTCATCAAAAACAACAGCTTTAAACTCCATGAAACTTAATCCATCTGGCATTGTTTTCTCCTTTTACCTGTTTCTTCTCTTTTTCCATCTGTAGTTTGCATCAAACATGAGCTATGCAGATGCCATAAGCAAGTAGTTTGTCCAACAGATATAGCCATCCACAATATGTAGGCCCTACACTATCGGGAGAATTTAGCTATTGGCCAAGATCCAAACAAGAGCCCAAAAGGAGTTACAGACACCCAGCTGTAGCTTTAAAAGCAACCTTCACTTCCTTTTTATTCCCCAGAGTTGGTGACCACATAGTACCACCAATTTTTTTTTAAAAAAAAACAAGGTGTTTTTAGGTCTCAAATAGATGGTGCTTGATAAGTTAAGCAATCATGAACCCACCCAGTTGGAATATATCAAGTAAGGAGGACCTGGAAGCTATGGCAGTGGGGTGTGCTCCTTTCAGTCAGCTATCCATGCCCTTTTTAAGGCAATGCCATTTTCTTTCTCCCTCCTTCCCAAACAGAACAAGAAGACAACACTTGTTCAGTCCTTGCTGAGCCACTTAGAGGCTCTTCTCTTCCAAATATGACAGTTGTTTCTTCTTCTCCTTCTTTCTTTGGCATGACTATAAAACTCTTTTGAGTTCTCCAGCTTGCCACAATCTCTCTTGTATGTAGGTGATGGAACTTAGCTGCCATAAGGTCTGGTACATGTCATGTGAAAACTTCAGTTCACTATGCCTGTGCACATTTGAAAGATATGAAATTGTGTTTACTAGTGTACATGGGTGTTGTCCTTGCCTGTGCACATTTGAAAGATATGAAATTGTGTTTACTAGTGTACTTGGGTGTTGTCCTTAATTATAAAGGCCTAATAAAGACCAGTCTTGAAGCATGAATGGCTGATAAAGCTTGGGTTCCTGGCCAGAAATTGATGTAGGTCTGTATTACAAGGATTTATCACTGTGTGAAAAGCAATGGGTGTACTCTCTATACAATAAGATGACAATTTATCATAAGAGTAGCACTGAACACTGTACTTTTCACTAATCTGAGTTCTAAAGGTAGACATGAACAGCCCGGGAGGGATGGAAAAAAAACAGAAATGCTAAGTTTAAAATTATGTGTCCCTGTATAATATTCCTCAAAAAGAAGCAAGAAGTAAGATGTTATGATTTGGTGTGTTTTTTCTCTCAAAAATACCTCAAGGAAACATGTTTCAAGTGATGTGAGGTAGGAAGGTACCAACAAGGAACTGGCAGGGTTTTGCAAGTTTGCCTTTCTTGCATGTTAAATTGGTATTTCAGGAAAGAAACTCTCCCTCCCTGTCTCCCAGTATCTACAGAAAAAAGAAAAGGACTCCAAAAGATAACACAGACACCAGAAGCTGGGTTTTAAAGCACCATTTTTTGTTTCTGTTTACTGTAGAGAGCCGGATCATCTGCTACAATTTTAAAAACCAAGGAAAGTTTCATATTGTTAAAAATAAAGACAGGTTGGTTTTGTTCCCATTCCTCCTTGGTGAAAATGTAACACTCAAAATTGTCTTGCATCCCAGGAGGCTGTTCCAAAATATACAAACACTGAAACTGGGAATCAAAACCTGCATTATGTAACATCAAAACAGAGAATTTCAGAAAGATTCTGCACAAGAGAAAAATCCGTTCTAGTGAGGCAGGCAGATGTTGGTTCAACCCCATAAGACCAAAATTTTGTTGGCATACCCCATGTCTCCTCCCTGCCAGATAGCACCAGAGAGTTGCTCCTAGAAGTGAGGCAATAGGGAGCTATGTATCAGAGGGAATATAAAATAATGCTTACATAGTACATTGTACAAATGGTGGATGGCCATTGAGTTCAGGGTGAAAGAAGAGATCCATGACAAAAGCCAGCTTCAATAAGCAGGATACCGGGGTTATTCTTGGCAACAAAGTTCAGAAGAGCCACACGATACCTTGTGGTAGCCCTTGCGATTCCTGTTGGCATCTAGCTGTTCCACAGGCAAACAGTCATCAGGAAAGAAAGGATCAAAAAGGGAAAAAATGCAGGAGAGATTGATGGCAATGCTACAGAAACTGATACCACTTTTGTGGCCCCCATGTCCTTCAGGTGCAAAAGTAGTATACAATTCAAAGTGCTTTGCATATGAAGATTAGCAGAGAAAGACAATCAGGGTTTTGTGGTTCCATAACAACCTGCCATGAACAAAGGTTTGCCCAACTCAGCTGCCACAAGGACCCCCTTTTCCAGGCACTGGGATAGCAGCAATACCCTGCCCACAGTGATGGGGCAAAAAAAGAGGAGGAGAAGGAAAATTCATAGACAACTGATTCAAGGATTCTACAGAATGTGTGTGAATGGTTTCCTGTGGACACATCTATTTGCTGAGATTTTAATAAGAGCAAAATCTTGGCTCTCTTGCTCTTGCAGCACAGAGTGCTTGCAGCAGAAGTGCTTCAGCTCTGTCGAATGACTGACAGGGATTGTCGCAGGTTCTGGTGTCCACATGACTAAAGCCATTGCCTTGCACATCTTTTGAGTTAATCCTTACATTCGGGAACTGTACATTGCAACACCAGCTGGACATACCACCAGGAGGAGCCCTTGGACAGGCTTACATTGGATTTCTAGAATCTACGCTCAAAGACATAAGGAAATGTATTCCAAGGGAAATAAGAAGCAGCCTGGTTTGTAGCCCAGGCCCAATATCCCTTTAGCACTGGTGTGACCATGAATGTCCAAATTTTGAATTTTGTCAATAGCAAGACAGCCACTGAGAAGCATGAGGTTTGGCCACAAAATTGGGGGAAATGAAGTGAGTCTCCCTATAAAGCAGCACTCTAGAATGTCTCCAGTGACTAGCAATAGAGGACCGGGCAGTCATATACACAGAGTATCATATGTTCTCAACCCAAAACGAAATCCAGAAGCAATTCAGAATTTCTTCACATGTATCAAATTCAGAGCTCTCACATTGCTAACAAGGCAACAGGGCACAACTGAACCTCAAAGCGTGCAATGCACCGGCAGGTAGAAAAAGTGTGATCTTTTACTGAAAGAACATGCCAGTTTCAGGCAGGATGTTCTGAAATAGGTTTTCTTGCTGTGGCATTGTAAGTAATTTCAAAACAAGTATCGATCATGCCAGCCCAGAGGTTTGTGCCAGCCTAATTGGACATCTGTTCAGCCAAGAGTCTCATTTCCCCTACAATTGCTTCTCCCCAAAAGGCACTCATTTCCATGCTAGAGTAAGTCCAATTTTCGCCTGTAAGTTGACAAAACCCACATCAAACAATATGTAAGGGCTTAGGCAATCCAATGATATATGAAGTCTCAGCAAACTCACCGCTGGTTTGTTTTGACAAGAGAAAGAATACAGTGACAGGGTCCAAAAAAAGATGCGCAACACAATTCATATACACCCAGAGAGCAGCTTTGAAAAGCCAATGTCAGACTGTCCTTTAGTATCCACAAGTGTGTTCCCCAAGTACTTCCAAGTTAGATATACAAACATATGAAGTTGCCTTGTATCTAGTGAGACCAACTGATCCATCTAACCTGCTGTTTCTCATCTGACGGTAGCTTTAAGTTTAGTCAGGAACTCATTCTTCCAAAGTCCTGTAAACATTTTTGGAACTGAAACGTTGGGAGACTAAACCTTGGGTGTACATGTGTACAAAGGGATGTCCTCGGAGGTCCTGGGGATCCTGAGCATCTCCAGTTTTAAAAAACACCAGCTAGGAAAGATCTCTGCCAACCCAGACAAAATACTGGAGGATAACAAAGCAACACTATTCCACAGTACAAGGTTCGCTCATTCTTTGCTGTTTTGCTATTGTTAACTATGGTCCAAAACACACTGCAGAAATTATCCAGCTTGAGACCACTTAAACTGCCCTGGCTCAATGCTAGGGAATTCTGGGAACAGTAGTTCTGGGAGACATTTAGCCTTCTCTGTCCGAGAGCTCTGGTGCCACATTAATAAACTACAGTTCCCAGGATTCCCTAGCACTCAGTCAGGGCAGTTAAAGCAGTTTCAAACTAGATTATTTCTGCAGTGTATTTTGGACTAAGGTCAATTTTTCCAGCATCGAGCTGAAGATGGGGAATATTATTACAGTTGAAGAAGATACAAAAATAGTAAAGGCACAAAAGCTGTTCAGACTACTACCCAAATTTTCTTTACAACATAGGTTCTATGATGTTACTCTCTTCAAGCTGAAAATTTCATCAAAATAGATTCAAAAGACACTTATAAAGATCCACTTTAATCTCAATTTGGGCTTCTTTTATCTCATGCTATTCAAGACAGTTGTAGTCCATCATGTTTCCAGGTGATTCCAAACAGTGAAAAATCAAAACCACAGAGGCAATCTAAGCCCCAACCTAAAACTTGAAAATGTTTTGATAGACACAAATTGTCTGATGCCTTTTTGAAAAGGCATGTCATAAAGGCTTTCCTACCCTTTCTTTTTGCTAATCACTATCTACAAACCTTATAGAAGGCTTGCACACACACATACACTAGCCAGGACTGCATCTGATATTTTGGCAATGAAAACTAAATTTCCCCTGCACTATACTGTAGTAGAAAAATGGGACCAGAGACCACACGGAGTAAAGAAAGTGAGTTTGTTTTATTGAAAAAGTAACGCCAGCGGGCCCAGCAGGAAATAACTTTCCAGAGATGCTGAGCCCCGAACTGAGCAACTGAGGACCTTTTTATAGGATCACACATATACAAAAAGCATTTCTCCTCCCTCCTTCCTTGGATAACTAGTTTCACAATATTCAGCACTTCTCACTTGGACAAAGATTGTTTATAGAACAAAAAGTGTTTATAGAATAGAGGAGATGTTTACAGAACAGGAAGTCTTATCAGAGTGAACGTTGTGTCTAGTGTGGAACATCATATGAGTCTCAGGAGAGATAGGCAGCAAAAAACATTATTCTTATAAGGTCTCATGTAGCTATCCAGTCTGACCCCGAAACAGCAGTCATAGAAACTCATCATAAAAGCTCAGTAAGCAGACACAAGCATTTAGCTACTTCATACTAAGGCTGCTGCCACATTGTGAAATTAATGCAGTTTGAACCTGCGTTAAATGTCATGGCTCCATCCTATGGAATCCTGGGATCTGAAGTTTTTTGTGGCACCAGTACTCTCCAACAGAGAAGGCTAAATATTTCACACACAAAAACCCCAAATCCAAAATTCTATAGCATTGAGCCATGGCAATTAATGTGGTGTCAAACTGCATTAATTCTGCAGTGTAGATGTAGCCTAAGTGAGTCTTCCTCAATTTAAGTATTTTAAAAAGGCCACTTCTCTTGTTCAATCAAACAAAATATTTGTGAAAAGGGGAAAGGGGGGAACACCTTTAAGACTAAATGGCTTTTATTTTAGCATGAGCTTTCGTGGATATAAACCCACTTCTTTGTACAGAGTGATGTTAAAGCCTCAGGTATAAAGCATATTTGTGAGAGTGAGTGAGGTGTAGTGGTTTGAGTGCAGGACTATGATTCTGGAAATGAAGATTCAGTTCCTTGCTAATTCATGGATAACATTAGGTGACTCACACCTTCTCAGCCTCATAAAACCCTGTGATAGGTTTGCCTTAGAGTTGCCATTAGTTGGAAATGACGTGAAGGCACAAAACAACAAATTATTTGTTTATACATATTTATGCATATTTATACAGTTGCGGGAGTGGGACAGAATGTAATAGATCCAAAAAGATGCAAATCATGTCCTTTGCCCTAAATTTTCAAAGGGGTGGGCGAGGTGATACAGGTCTTTCAGATCTTCACAGATCTTTAGACTTTCAATAGATCTTAAGCAGATTTATTACTTTCACACATGGACATTAACTGGCCACTGTAAAGATCTGAAAGACTATTACCCCACCCAGCCCTTTGGAAATTTAGGGCAAGGCTCATGATTTGCAACTTTCTGGATCCTATTACAGTCTACCCCATTCCCACAACTATATAGATATGCTTTTTAACCTGAAGCTTTAAGATCTTTTTGTACTGCATGTCAAGAAGTAGGCTTATATCCACGAAAACTAATGCTGAAATAAAAACCAGTTAGTCTTAGGACCTTATCACACGCAGGCCACAAAGCGATAAGAATGCGATAAAGGAATAAATCCTGAACTAAACCGATAGAAACCCCACAATACGCAAATGGCTATCACACGCAATTACTTTCATTGCGCTTTTATCGCGCTTTTTAGAAAGCGCTCCCGGGAGCCGTATCTGCCGTCCACACACAAGTGAGAAGATCCCGTACATGTACAAGCAATGGTGTTCTTGCACATGCGCACTATGCTCGCCGCAGCTGTCACTCATTCGCCGCGGCTGTCACCCTTTCCCAGCTCGTCCTCGGTGCAGCTGGCCCTCTGCACGGCCGGCGCTCCGAGGAGGACCTCCTGCCGCAGCGTTCACCAAGGAGGTCCTCCTTGGAGCGCCGGCCGTGCGCAGGGCCGGCTGCACCGACCTGGGAAAGGGTGACAGCCGCGGCGAGTGACAGCTCCGACGCAGGGCCAGCGCTCCAAGGGGGACCCCCTCGGAGCGTCGAACCGATGCAGGGCCGGGGCTCCAAGGAGGATCTCCTTGGAGCGCCGATCCGACACAGGGCCGGCTCTCCAAGGGGTCCTCCTTGAAGCGCCGGCCCTGTGTCGGATCGGCGCTCCAAGGAGGTCCTCCTTGGAGCGCTGGCCCCACCTCGGCGCGGGGCTCCGAGGAGGTCCCCTTGGAGAGGCGGCGCTACGGGGAAATGCTCCCCAATACGTATTTGGCGATACGTATTGGGTGACCATACTTACGGCAAAAGCGATATTAATCCCGTTGCGCAATTGTACTTCCTGAAGAAACCGAAATTCAAAAGAACTCGGATCATGCTGCATTGTGTCAGGGTTCTGTGCGATGTCGTGTGTAAACATGGAAAAATAATACGTATTAGGTCGGGATTCCTTTTGGATTCTGTCAGGATTTGACCCCGTATGATAAGGTCCTTAAAGGTGCTGCCATATTCCTTTTATTCACTCACTCCCTTCCTCCTTTTTATGCTGCAAGAGACTAACATGGCTACTTCTTTGACAGGTTTTTATGGATTCAAGCAAACAGGAATGGTCCCATAAATGACAAGTACCTCAAGAATCCTGTTTTATCAAACATTTGCTGGAAAGAAAAAATGAGAGGTTGGTACTTACTGTGAAGAGTCATTCTTGGATGGCAAGAGGAGCAATCTACTCACTCACGGGTTATTCCCCATGTGCCAAAAAAATTAAAAGCAGATACAGTGGTCCCTCACATTTGCCAGGGTTAGGGGTGAAGGACCCCCATGAATGTGGAAAAACTGCAAATAAAAAAAGTAACGCAATTCTTTTGACCAAAGAGAACACCTCACTAGCAATAGCAATAGCAGCTTCATTTATATACCGCTTCATCCTGCGTTATGCAGTTCTAAAGTGGTTTACAACTGTAAGCTAATTGCCCCCAACAAGCTGGGTACTCATTTTAGTGACCTCAGAAGGATGCAAGCCTGAGTCCTGGCTGGTACTGAACTCGCAACCTTGTGGTTTGTGAATGAGTGGCTGCAGTACAGGCATTTAACTACTATGCCACCAGGGCTCCAGGAATCTCCAAGTCTTCCAGTGCAATTCTGCCAGAAGTTGATCATAGGATCATGCTGGAGGGCCTAGAAATGCCTAGAGAAGTGTTTTCTCTAGGAACTTCTAGGTTCTCCAGCACAACTCTATGTTCAACTTCTGGCTGAGCTGCGCTGGAGGACCTAGAGATTCCTAGACAGAATGTATTAATCAAAACCGCAAATAATCAAATCCAGAAAAGTCAAAGCCACAAATGTGGGGGGCCAACAGTGCTCCCCATCTGCATTGTCAGCTGCCACATTGGTAATAACCCACAAGTAAGCAGTTTACTCCCCTGTGCTATCCAAACGAAGTTGTAAAAATATTGCCTAAGATGAAAGATATCAGCCTATACCAGTCTCATCACTGCAATGACTGACAGAAACAATGAGGAAAGCTTAGAAAAGTTAGCTTTTGAAATATCAGAAGCTATAAAATATGCAGGGGTAGCTGTGTTGGCCATTTAGCAAATTCAAACAAAAATCCACCAGTGATACCTTTATTGGCCAACCGAACTGCATAATATACTTAATGAAAGCTTTCAAAGCTCCATGGGCTTCTTCATCAGACAAGATGTTACAAACCAAACAGGAGAAAAAATGGAGACGTTAGTAAGATGCCTGCATTTTGTTGTTTCTGTCCTTAGTTAAGATAGTATGGGGAGGGTAAATTTTGAAGGCTGGCTTCTCTTCCTCTGCCACGTGGCCAGCAGGAGGAAGAGCCAGCTATCAGAAGCTATGTCAGCCGTGCTGATGATGGGAGTTGTTACCCCAAAATGTAATGTTTCTAAGCTTTGAAAAAGAACTTCTCTAAAGGAAGAAAAGGAAAGAACATTGGGTAGCTATGATCAACATTCTCAGCACTCATTGTCCATAATAACTGCAATTACTACAGACTGGATTTTTCTGCCTTTAATAGTCAGGTATTAAATTCTTATAATAAGTACAGCATATTTCACATAGCATTTTTAAGTGACCAAGGCAACTGTCAGTTTCCCTTTCTATATAACCACCGCAGGCACAGGAGTTTATCCCCAAATTTTCTTCTTGTCTCCTGTATCTTTAAAAGCCCAGGATAAGACCAAGGTTTAGAAGGGATGTTTTCTTGCCAAAATAAAAGCTAAAGGGCTGAGTATAAATGCAGTCTGGACACAATGGATATGGCTAGGCAAGTACTATGCATCACCTTCCAACCAGGGTAAAACTTGTTGGACTAAAACTCCCATCATCTCAGCTAACAGCCAAACCAATGGTGTCACTGTGCAACTCAAATGGGCACAGGAAACTTTCTTGGCTCTGTAGAGCTGCATCAAGAGAGAGAACTGCACAAAAGAAAGAACTGCACTAATATAGAGCTGGTAAGTTACAGGGGCACTTCTCAAGAACAAATATTGTCAATACCACTGCAGTAGCATCTGCTTCTTTCTCAGTCAGATTCCCTCCACTGATCACTTTAAAATAAAGAGCTCTATACACACCTGAACCACACTATCACCTTAGGAATCCCATGCTCCCTCTTGCCAACGTTGCCTCATTCCTCATTCCTCTGGAGTTATAATGGGCCTTCTCAGTTCATCATCCTGTTCCTTCTTTCATGCACATGCCCTTCTTCACAGAGAGCTCTTTCTACAGAGGAAAGGCAACATTAAAGATTTTCCTAGAAGTAGCAAGAAACAAACTCCAGTGACAAACGCAGGCAGACATATTACTTTGGATGCTCTTACCAGCTGTTCTTCCATATAGAAATAACTAGGACCTTGGGCACTTCTGAGGTCATTGCTGGGGTGATACAATTTAGCAGCAGCAAACACAACTGACAGTTGTTGGGGTTTTTCTTTAATGTCCCAATCCCTTGAGAGCCAATGTGGTGTAGTGGTTTGAGTGTTGGACTACGACTCTGGAGATCAGAGTTCAATTGGATGGCAATGGCACCCCCCCCAAAAAAACCTGCCAAGAAAACCCTATCACTTAGGGTTGCCATAAGTCAAATATGA
This sequence comes from Phrynosoma blainvillii, assembly GCA_026167975.1. Lineage (NCBI taxonomy): Eukaryota > Metazoa > Chordata > Lepidosauria > Squamata > Phrynosomatidae > Phrynosoma > Phrynosoma blainvillii. The sequence goes on from JANUYF010000002.1 coordinate 369,328,032, forward strand.
CTTAGGACGTTATCACACAGGAAGTTGCGGGGAGAAAGTGGAAATAAACGGGACGAGCAGAAGACTTTAATTTACGGGATTTGTCCCGTTCCGCCTCATCTGATAACTAAATTCGAATTTAAAAGGGGGTTAATTCGAACAAAAACCTGATCTTTTCAAATCCTCAAAAATCCCAAAAATGAAAAGATCAAGTTTTTGTTCGAATTAACCCCCTTTTAAATTTGAATTTAGTTATCAGACGAGGCGGAACGGGACAAATCCCGTAAATTAAAGACTTCCGCTTGTGCCCGTTTATTTCCACTTTCTCCCTGCGACTCCCCGTGTGATAACGTCCATAGAGGCACACAGCAACAACAACAAACAATCCCTTTTAAACAGTAGTTCAATGAGGGGTGGGCTTTTTTAAAAAAAATCTTAGGAGTATTATTTGGAGAGTAGCTACCATATGCTAGTCATGTCTGGTGGGAAGTTATTAAAAACACCAAAACAGTCTTTTTGGTGACGGGGGAGGAATCTAGATGGGAAAGGACCTGTACAGAAATTCTGTTCCTTTCTTTAAAAATTCTGGCAGGTTTCATGAAGTGGCTAAGAAATCTGTCAGCAAATTTTAATTGACAAAACAGTGCAACACCCACGAATATCAGAAAAGAGAGAATAGCCAGTAAGGGAAGCCACAACAGTTAAATCAAGCGATGTGTCCAAATCTAGAGCAAAGTTTTCTTAAGAAATTCACTGTACTCTTGTCTGCAAAATGGCTTGGTCAGGGCAGAGACAGAGCTTTCAAAGGAGGTTACTTTCTTGCTGCCAGTGGAGAAGTAAATTTTATTGCATTTCTTTTACTGCCTTTGTTCCCAGGCCCCTTATGGCCAAAAAGGGGTATGGCCTCTTATCCGCATTAACTCTCCCACAGGACCACCTTAACCATCACCTTAAGCAAACATCTCAAGCAAGATGCAAACCTGTGACTCTAACACAGTCTCTTTTCTTCCCCTGCATGTTTTTTTTTTACACTCTGACTGATGAAGAAATCAGCATGATGTATTTTGCACCTTCTAGTTTCCTAATAAAGGTATCAACAACAATGTGAATTTGGGATTTTGTTATATGATCAACACAGCTATCCTTGCCTTCTTTTTTTCTTTTCTTTTTTTGTCATGCAATATGTCTGTGTATGCCTTCACACAAAAGTAATAATAAAGAAGCTTGGTCAGCATATGGTGCATTGGAAGAGTAGCACAGGAGGGCTTTATACACATCTGTCAGGAAGAGAACTGTAGAAGCATCTCACAAAGCTCAAAGAAAAGATTCCCGTCTTCTTTGTGCCCAAGTCTACCGCTAAAGAGACAGAAGAGCTCATAGAAAGGAAAACTAAAATAGTTTGGGAAGAAATCCTCTTCTAAAAGAACTTGATCAAAACCAAAAAACAGAATTTTCTCCTCATCTCTCTCTGTACAAAATAAATAGAGAACAGGCACTCAGATTTAGAGACCTGGAAAAAGATGCTGCACGGACACCAAACGGGAATCTTTTCTTTGAGCTTTGTGAGATGTCCCAGCTTTGCCTCATTTTAAAAGAACAGATTTCTAAAATGGTGGTATATGCCGATCTGCCAAGTAATAGCATCTGCCAAATGGCCTGTGGAGGAGGTTCCCTCCTTGGCTTTTCATGCTCATAAAAAGGCATGGATGGGCATCTACACAGCTGCCTCTGCCCCCACTTCTCACCCCCTCCTTGGACCATTGCAGATCACATCTGTCTGTTTTTTACAAACAAGCAGGGGTGTTTTTTAGAAATGTTATTTGGCACCTAAACCAAATGTTTCAGGCAAATGAAGAACCATGTTCCCAAAGGCTACTGGAGCATGATTCTATATTTTTAGCTGAATTATTTTCACAGTAATGAGTGGGCCTGAGGGGCTCTGGGGGCTGCACAACAGACCCTCATGTGACCACACAATTCCTACCCCTGGAATATGACTGCAAAAGATGAGCTGTGCAAGTTGACTAGAGAATTGGAATCAAGCACAAGGTATTTGTCATTGCTCAAGGGAATCTCCACAAGCTGGGAACGGGCTAATCAAACCAAAGTTTTTGCTCTACAGAATAAAGTATTCAGACCACAGGTATGTTGGGGAAAGGAAGATTACGTCCAAAAACACACACTTATATACAGCCAGCAAGATAGAGTCATCAGAACTGGTACAACCTCCAAGTACTGCATTAAGGATTAGAAGGTAACTTTCTGGGGGGTGGGGGTGGGGGTGGGGGGGTCTCTAAGCAGAAGGAGAATTTTGACATACCAGAATTGTGTAGGAAGGGGACAGTGTGCATCCCCACTTGAAAATCTTCCCACATACAGAAAACAAACACTTTAGGGCAGGGGTAAGAAGCCTCAGCCATGTTGGCCAATAGTCCCATGTTGGCCAATAGCTCCTGGGATTCTGGGAGCTGAAGTCCCTTGGCCCTTAAAGGGGAAAGGTTGCCTACCCCTGAGAGAGGCTTAGTGTAGTCTCCTCTTTACCTCATGGGTCTGTCTTCTAAATGCACAAAGTTTTTAATAGGATGGAACACTAAAAAATAATGGCCACTACTACTACCACTTGTGCCTTTAAATTGTATAGCCCAGAATCCTGCTACCTTAGTCCACCACTCCATGTTGTGTAAATTGTAAAGCAACTATTGCTTTGGGCTACCCTAAAGTTCGAATTCTTTTAAACAGTGAAGGGCTTGCAACTTATTTTAAAAACAACAGTGCAACACAGAAAACCTGAACACCATAGTGTAGAAACAGAGGTTTTATTAGCCAAAGACCCTAACAGAATGTCTATTAGTATGTCAACCTAATCCAGCGTAACTGCTGTTGACTTCTGTCCAAAGTTTTCTGAGAACAACAACTTTAACAAGAATGTAGGATCTCCAGCACACTGTCTTCAACACTTTCACAGAACTACTGTTCCCAGTGTTCACTGGGGTGGCAAAACAAGCTTAGGTTTGCAAATGTGAAACAACAGTAGTCAACTTGAAATACTGAAGATGCTAGCAAGCATATATTTATGAAAATTCAATGGGTTTAGGACAGAAACCTCTGCTGTGACAAATTTAGCTTCCCATTTGCAACACAGGACAAGAATCACACCAAGTCAACTCTATAACAAGCCCAAGAACCTCTTGCTTGTGCTGCTGCAAAAGCAGCACTTATAACCGAGACTGTTCAGACACACCCAATACATTCAAAAGCCCAATGCCCAGAGGACAGACGTACTCAAAAAGTCTGACAGCAGAAATGTTTAACAATTGCACTAAAACATATTATTTGCCAGTTATTACATTCCTAAGCTCTTCGATAGCCACAGGTTCATTTTTAACTTAACAGTGCAGAGGAAATCAGCAATCAGCTGCATCTGATTCAGTAAAGATTACCCTTGGGAGGCAAATACATGGAAGAGCATTAGGACACTGGCTAATAGCTGAATCCACAGAGAGGCACCAAATCATGAGGAAGGTTTTCCACTGACAGAGATGCTCCCTGCTTCTTATAGCACAAGGTTGGCACAAATCAAGGGGAGGGGGGCATTCTGCCATCACTTGAGGCATTCTTGTCACCTTCTCAATAGGATCTGTATATTTGAGACAAACATCCACCTTCGCCTGCCATTACTTCATAGCCTGTTTCAGTTAACATTTCTCGTCAAGGAAAGAGTGAATCTATACCAGAGAAAACATACATTTTTCTCCCTTTCTCCCTTTCTCTGGATTTGGAAAACTTCTCCAGCTGGCAAACAAGCTTTAGCCCAAGCCAGTTATGAAGCTGCTGCAGAGCAACAAGCAAGAGCCAGTGACTAGTAGATGACAAGATGCCACTCAGACTTTTAGGGAAGAGAAGCAACACTGGAGAGCAGCAATTGCTGTTGCATCTTTCAACAAATGACTGTGGGGAAAATATGAGAGGAGGAAAGCTTCTGAACCCAGTTCTAGAGAAGGGGCCAAAAAGGGGAAGGGATCACATTCTAACAGCCCTTGGGCAATATGTGTACATGAATCAATAGATATTTATATTTCATAGTAAGTATATAAAATATGATCAAAATAAATCCAAGTAGACTTACAGGTTGAAAAAAGAAAAGATAATCACAGTACAGCAATATCCCTAGTGCCCCACACCCCAGATGTACACTCTATCATGTTTACAAAAGCGCTGTAGAAAAGTGTCCCAAAAGAAAGCCAGTGTTCTGCTCTGTACTCCTCTCAATGGAGACCAACTCCAGTATCTCCAAACATAGTTTTATAATCCAGCAGTTGACCAGCTCTGCTGGCTACAGCCTCAGGGCCAACAGCTCAGTGACTGCAAACATGGGCATCCTCCCCAAGCTCAACAGGTCTGAAGGTGATCTTGTCTTCCTCACACGATGGCTCCACCTCAGCGAAGCAATTCAAGCAACACTGTGAGAATGAGGCAGTGGTTGAATCCTAATAACAGGGGACAGATTCACTCTAAGGATCTTCTGTGCTCTCCTCCTCAATTCATCATCAGAAGAGCTGTTCACTTTGATGGCCCGGAATTTCAGCAGGTTTAGTGTCTTCGAAGTCAGTTCTACTTGACTGGGAGATGGAACAGAACTGGATTTCTTCCTGCATGGTGATTCTTTTCCCTCCTCCACTCTTTTCCTTTTCTGCCCAACCGTCTCTTGATGGCTGCCCCCTCCTCTCCGTTCTGTTTTGTCCACTGATGGCTCCTTAGTTCTGGCAGTTCCTGGGCTACAGCTCTGGGAGGTGCTTCTAGAAATTCTGCCATTCAGGATCCCAGATGCTTTGCAAGCATTGCTTTCTCTTAGCACCCCACCCTTTGGCCTTTTCATAAGGCTCACAGTCAGAGCAGCAGAATCTGGTACTTTCTTTATTGTATGCCTATAGTCTTTTGGGTCCAACTGGCTGGGTGATATTTTAGTGGCCTTTAGTGATGCAGACTGCCTGGATGCACTAGATGCCTTAAGAAGCTTAAGGTCTGAAGGAGAGATCCCAAGGTGTCCTTGTTTACATTTTGACTCCAGACAGGATGCTGTGGCTTTTAAAGGGACCAAGGCTTCCAGTACAACAGACAACCTCATGGCTGGGTACACACCAGGATACATGTTAGCAGGGAAACCCACTGCTGAGTCTTTTGATGTACCTGAACGTGTCCGTTTCAGTGAGTTCAACAGGAGGTTTGTAGAATTACTGCTTCTGGATAATGGCTTAGCAGATTCCTTAGAAGAACTTAGTGTAATACCTGCCAAGGGACCAGATACTTTTGCCATTGTTGTCATGTTTCTGGCAGGAGCCTTAGCAGACTCTAAAATAGAGGCAGCTGTTTTTGAAGTGTCTTGGACACTGCCTTTTGTTTGGCTGGGCATCCTGGCTGTGCATGAGCTGTATCCATACACGTCTTTACTCCTTAGAATAGTGGGCTGGTAGCCTTCTTCCCTGAGCCCTTGAAGAAAAGCTACTAGCTGGGTCTCTGTGTCAGACAGGTCCTTAGACATGGGGTTGAACACTCTGAGGGCTTCTTCCAAGGCTTTCTGTCCTGCAGAGGAGATCCTTGACCAGGAATGGACGGCTTTTTCTTCCACATTGTCCGCCTCAACATTCATGGCATTAGGCTGGCAGGAGCTTCTAACAGGTCCAAGCCACTTGGAAGTCAACACAGGTCACCTCAAATAAAAAGGGGGAAAAGCAGTTAACTTACAGCCCAAGAAACATCTGCCTTCAGTGTTTTTGTTAGCTAGTATGACAGAGTCATCATGCAGTATGGTCTTTGTCTGTATTACTCAACTGCATTGCGCATGGGTCTGTCTTTGAAGATAATCTGAAAACACTATCAACCATTTTTAACAAGGAGCAGGAATTTTGAAAATACTGCACCAGTCATTTCTCTCCAGCACTGGATTCTATTTTGGTTTTGGCTTATAAAACTCTACATAACTTAGAACTGCCCCCCCAAAAAAATATCTGACTAAATACCTTCTATAAAAGATCTCCAAATGTGAAGCTTGGAAGGTGGCCAGGCAAAACAGGGCCTTTTGGGTGGTGACTACTCAAACTACAGAATGCTCTCCCTAGCAAGCCTGCCTTCTGATGCTTACCAAAGACTTTTTGTTCTTCCCAGTCTTTTGCAATCTTGTCGTTTTAATCCCTGTAGCATTGTTGGTGCTTTTAGTTCCTGTACTAACTAGCTGCTTTTAGCTTCTGAGATTTGTATTGTGCTTTACTATGCTGCTACATGTACATTTGGGAAAAGACTAGATTTCAGATTAATTGTTGGATTTTTATTGTAATGTTATATTTTTTACTCATTTTAAAAACATTTGGGGGACTTATTTTATAACCAAATCTAACCAATCTAAACATGTAACATAGGTCTAAAATCACAACTGTTGAAAATGTTGTTGGCCTATATACACATAGCAACATGCTGTCTAAGACAAAGCCACTTGAGTTTCAGGAAAACCCAAACCTAAACAAGGAAGGAGACTCTTGTAGCTAGTTGCCCCTCCTTCTAAGATGTGTCCTACTAACTTTTGGTTCATATTTTGTTCACAAATGATGGTACTCAATTTTAAAGTTGACCTCATATATAAAGTATAAGTTGAGAGCATGCTTGGGGGCCAAAATTATGGTTTTTGATATAATGGGTAAGTCAAGGGGCATGCAGCTAAGGATGTAAGGAATGAAGCAAAAGAAAACAATGACAAAGAAATTATAATGCATAACTGTTTGTGCTCACACTAAAGGCTGGATGGATGAGAGAATAGCAGAGGGATGTGCTTCCAGGACAGATTACACTCTTGCCTTTTATCAGAGGATAGTTCCATTTTTAAAAAATAAGAGTTAAAGTATAGTACTTACTTTGACTCATCGATAAGTCAGCTCAGGTTTTTTGGTTCAATATTTGACTAAAATTTCTAGACTAACACACGAGTATATACAGCAGTGCTCTCTCCACAGTTAATGTCCCCATGTAGACTCTGTCATCACGTTATTGTTCTTTGATTAGATCAAAATCATGGTGTAGTGGTTTGAGTATTGGACTAGGCCAGTGGGAGACCAGGGTTCAAGCCCCCACTCATCCATGAAAACCTACTGGGTGACCTTGAGCAAGGCATACTCTCTCAGCCTCAGAGGAAGCTAAAGGTTAAACCCCCAATGATCAAATTCTGCCAAGAAACATCTGTGATAGATTCACCTTACTGTCATCATGAATCAGAAATGACTTGAAGGCACATAACAACAACAAGGTCAGTCAACTTGTGCTGTCCGAGTATTCCTATGAAACTTATGAGTCAAATTTGTCCTCAATATAATGCATGCAGAAAATGCTTAGTAAAATATTCATGGCATCTCCAGGTCAAATTGGAATAATAATAATAATAATAATAATAATGTTTATTTATATCCCGCCCCTTTGAGATCAATCGGGGTGGCTAACAAGGAATGGAGATCAATTGACAATATTCCTTCCTGACAATATTTCAATCTTATTCCATAAAGTAAGGAATGCCATTATGTTGATCATAAAGTTTATGGTATAGTGGAAGCTAGGCCACAACATACAACAACTCCTTATAGGGCAAATATAGGAGAATTCTCTCACTAACAATTTGTTCCCAATAATCCAAAAAGAGGGAGAGCTGAGCAAAATATTTCAGGAACCTGAAGAAGGCTACGGATTAACATCACCATGCAGAATTAAAGTTAAGTGTGAAATAGGGAATACAGTATATATACAAAACAACCTAATGACATGAGAACCGTAGATACTCAGCATAGCAAGCTGAACGGTGAGGGAAACACTATAGGGCATGAATGTGAGGAAGCACAATTATGCACACCATGTTCCCAATCTTTAATTGAACTTCCTTCCTGTGTTTCTAAATGACACATCTAACCACAATTGAAATACTAGCTTATCCACATCTAAGTGTAGGTAAAGGTAAAGGTATTCCCTGTTGTCAAGGTTGTCAAGTTGTGTCTGACCACAGGGGGCAGTACTCATCTCTGTTACTAAGCCAAAGAGCCAGCATTTTAAGAGACTACTCTGTGAGCATGTGGCCAGCATGATTGCACAGAACACTGTTTATCTTCCCACCAAAGTGGGACCTAATTATCTACTTGCACTTGCATGCTTTCGAACTGCTAGGTTGGCAGAAGCTGGGACTAGAGACAGGAGCTTACCCCATCATGCAGCACCAGGACCTCAAACTGCCAACCTGCCCATCTTGCAATCAATAAATTCAGTGTCTTAACTACTTGAGCCACTGTATCTAATGTGACAACCTTCCAAATGCTTTAGATGTAAATGCACTACATCTAAGTGTCAGCCTACTTTATGCTAAATACACCAGTGCTGCAATATATACAAGTCTATGTAAACAATGTAAAAACACATACTAAATATTGTAACAGCAACCTTATGCAAAATATGTTTAGCACAGTTGTAATGTGGCTATCTATTTCAGCATCTTTTGCTTTCCCTCAAAGTCCTCTACAATCTTTCCAGCAACCTCCCTGTCCCCATATCTAAACATAATCCTTTGTTGCTGTTGTGCAAGTCGTTTCCAACTTATGACAACCCTAAGCCAAATTTATCACAGGGTTTTCTAGGGTTGAGAGTATGTGACTTATCCAAGGTCATTCAGTGGGTTTCCATGGCTGAGCCAGGAATCAAACCCCCATCTCCAGAGACCGAGTCCTATGCTCAAACCACTACACCATGCTGGCTCTCAACATAATCCTACTTGTGACTTTTGTTTCTTCCAACTCTGTACTCAAACCTTCTCATTTCACTTGGTATGCTTTGTGAGTGGAATTCTTGACCAAAACACGTACAGGGAATCATCTCCATTGAAATATTTCCTCAAAACCTACCTTTAATTGTTTAGCTGTTGGTATAATCCAGGAAAGGAATCCATGGTCTTCCTAATGTCTTTGAACTGCAACTCCCATCATCCTTCACTATTAGCTAGGCTGTCTAGTTCTCATGGAACTTGCAATCCAACAATATCTTGAGGGCTTGTGGCTGTCTACTCTTAGTTTAATTCCACAGTCCTTTACATCAGGATGGGGAACATTTGGCCCTCCCGATGCTTTTGGACTGCAACTCTCAGCATTCCTCACTACTGGATGTGGTGGCCAGAAGTGGCCAAAGTACAACCTTCCAAATGCTTTTAGAGTGCAGCTGCCACCAATCCTAGCAAGCATAGTCAATGGTGTGGAATGCTGGGGAATGCAGTCCAACAACATCTGGAGGATTGTATAATCTTCACTCCGCCCTACATAAATTAAACCTAAGTATGATCCACTTTACTCTTCCATTGTTTTTCCTACTGTCACAATTCTGATTCTTGCTTTACCTTACCTTGCAAAGCATCATGTACAATGATAGCAATACATTAAAAGTGTATACTGTTTAAATTCAAACAAGAAATAAAATTATGTGAGTTATCCTTGTACTTCCAATTGCAAGTTACAAAGAACTATTCAATAACTTGGTTCATATACAATGCCAGGGCCAGGTAAAGCCCATCTTGCATTTAAAAATCAGTGCTAAGAAGGATAAGTAAAACTGAATGTGCTAATCCCAAAAAAAAAGTGCATTCAAAATGGAAGAATTGTGTTAAAGGGGCCAATGCTTTTACACAGATGGGATGGATTCAATACATGCAAAGACAGGTGATTCCCTTTTATGATATGAAAGGATAAGTGTATATCAAATTAAGATCTTACTTGTTGAGTGGGTAACTAAGGTGCAGATAAAGTTAGAGTTCCTGAGGGATTTTGATTTGATCTTACTGAGGGAGACTTGGGGCCTAGAGAATATTCCTTTTTTCTGAATAAAAGAAATATCTGGGGCCAGCAAAGTCAAGAAAAAGTAGGTCACACCAGCATGGATTAGCCTTATTATTTTCCTGTGCGATAACAGCAAGAAATTTTGAAGGTTTGGGAAATGGATTCATCTGTCATACCAAAGTCAAAATTTGAAACTACATTTTCATTGCAATTAATGCATCTGATTTCATCACTTTATACTGATTAGGAGGTATGATCTAAAGTGAAGCCACTACCAGAAATATTAATTCATCCTTAGAACTGCAAGGGATTTCAAATGCTCATATTGGGAGAGAAAGTAGAGAACATCTACAGTAAGTGAGATGGACATGAAATCCACAGAGAGAATACTAAGTAGTGTTTAGGAACACAAGAGACTCTAGAACAAGGCCGGAAAGGTTCTTATGATTCTGTTAGATAATGGGAACTCTGGTATATTGAATGGTCACACAGGGGAGACAAAGGAGAGAAATTAACTTTAAAAAAAAGAATAAACAGGAAAGCAACTGTGGCTTACACATTGCTTTCCTGATACTGGCTATACAAAGTAGAGTTTGAAGTACTATCACAACGAAGATGTCAGCCTCTCTTGTTAAAACTGTGAATTAGGAGAAACAAAATGGAGGAAACTTATATAATACCCATCTGGAGCTTCATGTAGTAGTAGTATCTCTAGAGTTACTTGGTCACCAGAACTCAAATTAGACATGAGCAAATTGGATTTGGAAACATATACTTTTAATTAAATTGTGCCAAGACTTAAGATATTTTTTTTAAAAAAGAATACATGTTAATAAAGTGCATTACTCAGAGGTATACAATTTTATACATTAGACTGTAGAGAATATCTAGCCCCACAAAGTTTAAATAAGTAGAACTTTCTTAAACTTTGTGGAGTTAAATGCTATCTACACTCTGCATAATGACATAAAGCGGAGGAGAGAAGGAATAAGGGTAAAAGAAACTAACAGCATCTTTGCGGCAGATTTATTTTATCCTTCTCTGAGGAAATCTGTTTTGTTTTATGTACAGTTGAGAGGACTTTTGTATTAATACCTGAAGTGTGCCATGAAAACCTTATCTTTGTTAATACTTCTGTTAAGGGACTAGAATGTGTGATTGTATCCCAACTATTTCTCTTTCTAATCTTCCTTTGAATGTTTGTTTTTTTAAGAACAAGACCTGTAAAGTCAGAAATTGTATGCCACTTACATAATTTTTAAGTAGAAAAGTTGTGCATAGTTGCTAGGGGTGAGGGAAAGAAGATGCAGATGATGTATGCGGAACACATATGATCAAGATAAAATAAAAAGAATGGAAACAAAACACAAAAGAATGACAAGTTCCTTCAAAGAAGAACTTTTTAAAAAAATGAACCCAAAATTTCAGAAAGCAAAATAGAAGAGGCCATCAAATCACATGAGAGAAATAAATCATCATGAACAGATGACATACCAATAGAACTGTGTCACAGAGATGGAATTCATCAAAATTCTAACAAATATATGATAACAATTATGGAAAACAAAGCACTGTCCTAATGATTGGAAACACTCGATTTACATACCAGTCTCCAAGAAAGGGGACATCTGGGATTGTAGTAACCTTTGGACTATTGCACTCACTTCCCATTCAAGCAAAGCAATGCTCAAAATTTTACCACAAGCACATTTACAATTTAAGGAATGAGAAATGCCAGATGTAACAAGCTGGGCTCATAAAAGAAAGAAGCACTAGGGATCATTTGTTAAACAAACATTGGATAATGGAATGCACCCAAGAATTTCAGAAAGAAATTGACCTGTGCTTTAGAGATTGCAGCAGTGGTTCTCTAACTTTTTACTCTTGTGACCTCCTTTACATCAACATGCAGACAAAAAAACTCAGCTCAAATTAGTATATGAATTTTTTTAAACTGTTTTTTTGCTGAGAGTATTTTCATTTGCACATTTATGTATATTCATATTTTAACATTTTATAAGGAAATAACACCATTCAAATTAGAACAGTTTTGTTTAAATTAATTCAATACCTAACATGTGTAAATTTTATACATATTGTCTGTCTCGAACACAGCCACACTCACATACACCAACACTCACAGATATGTACACAGTGATCATGTATTTCATCACTCTGTTTAATTTATATGCAGAGTCTATCATATGGAAAGCAGGATTAGTCTCAGATGAAGGAGATGTGAAAATCAGGGGAAAGAACACCACGAATTTAAGATATGCAGATGACATCATATTACTTGCAAAAAATAGCAAATATATGGAAATATTACTGATGAAAGTTAAGGAAGAAAATGCAAAAGCTGGGCTACAAAGGAATATTAAGAAAACAAAAATAACAGCCCCAGCTCTACATAATTTTAAAGTTAGTGTTGAAGACCCACTGAAAATGTTGATTTTCTATACCGCAGCTCAGTCATTAATCAATATGGAGACTACAGTCAAGAAAAGAGAAGACTAACGTTTGGAAAAGCAGCTATGAAGGAACTAGAAAAGATCATGACACCCCTTAACCTTCTCTTTTCCAGGCTAAACATACCCAGTTCCCTAAGCAACTGCTCACAGGGCTGTCAGACCCATGTGCATGGTTCTGTCATGATGTGTTATGATATGATGATGTAACAATACAATGCTGTGATAATTTGATGAGTTATTGGAAGGATTGATATGGGCAATATAGAAATGTATTGAATATTAATCATTTGGGCGCCATGGACATGGGAACAAATGGGGAGGCAAATGATAACAGGATGAAGGTTTATGGTTTTATGACCCTGCCTTTCCTGCAACAGGATTTGGCTTGCAAAGTGTGTGTGGGGGTGCTTTCATCCCTTCCTTAAGGGCAATTGAATGATGAACACGGGAGGGAGGAAAAGGGGAACATGAAAGGTTGCTTTGATCAGGATCAAATGGGTCCAAGGAAGGGGGGTTGGATAACTTGTATTCTTATGCTATGGTTCGAGGAAAGAACCCCAGTTCCGACACAGACCCCAGATGGATAACTTCTGCCTCAATTCTAGAAATAAAAATCTTTTTTGTTTTCTATCATAATGAGATATTTTCTTGGTTATTGGGAGCTGAGTTCACTCGTCCGGACAAGGGCATGGTTTCCAGGCCTTTTACCATTTTGATCACCTTCCTCTGGGCATAGTGGACACTCTGGACAGCCAGGTGTCACCAATGCTTTATCTGTGCATTTAATTTTTACTGCCCAAGGGGCTGAGCAGATGGAGGGGAAAAACCGGGTTGATCCAGTTTCCCCCCAAACCGGTTAGAAACCCCACTGTCCACATGGCCAGCTCTCAAGGCAGGCCGAACACCCATAGGCAATCTGCACCATGTGGTGTCAAGCTGCACCTCATTTATTATTATTATGAAGTATTTATACCCCGCGCTTCAGCCAAAAGGCTATTAGAGTGGCTTACAAATGGATTAATTAGACGGTTCCCTGCCCTCAGGCTTACAATTTAAAAAGATGAGACACAATTGTTTGGTTTTTTGCCTTCCCACCATGCATATGCACATCGCACAAACACACCACCTAAGACCAGAATTACCTGCCTCTTCCTACCCAGCTGCCATCTCATTGGATGCTGTGTGTGGACTGCCACAGAGTTGCACAAGTGATACACTGCACATACAGTGCACTGGTGCATCCAGTGGCACATTGGCAAAACACAATCATAAAACCCTCCCCCATACATGCCCACTTCCCCCTGTTCACCCCATGTTGGACTGTCTGGTTTGTGTATGTTTTACTGGCATCCATTGCATTATGCTGTGTTTGTTATACTTTTGCAACATGGAGTGTGTGACAGCTTGATGGTGTGATGGATTGATGGTGCTGCTGGCCACTCATGCACCTGTATGCTCAAACAAACAAACAAACAAACAAAAACCAACCATATGGTGAGCAATGGTGCCAGCAGCTACATCTCACCAGTCCCAGGGCGCATGCTCCAGACCACTTCCATAAGCCACCTGGACTTTCTCACACTCGCGCCATGCTGTTTATATGTCGATGCAATGATACATATTTTCCGCATTAAAGCAGAGCTTCTTTTTGTTCTGGTTTTTAGCCCTGGAGCACAGCTTCATGTCGTTTTCCACTTGGATTGGCCTCGTATATCATATAAACAGGTAGGCTTTGAAGCCGCTTTATTGTGCCGGTGTGGACAACACCCAAGTATAGTATTCCTGTTGAAATTCATTTTCTTAGTTTTGGTCCAGCTTTCTAATCTGTTAGGGTCATTTTGAATTCTGATCATGTCCTCTGGGGTATTAGCTACCCCTCCTAATTTGGTGTCATCTGCAAATTTGGTAAGCACATCCAAGTCATTGATAAAGATGTTGAATAGCACTGGGCCCGGGGGTCCAACAGCCAAGTCCAACAGCAAATTAAGTATAACCTCTCACTGAAGCTGAAACAACTAATCTGAGGTTATAGTACTTTGTGCATATCATGAGATGTCATGAATCACTGGAAAAATCAATGCTGGGAAAAGTGGAAGACAGTATGAAGAGAGAAGACCACACTGCAGACAGATTGATTCACTTAAGAAAGACATGAAGACATGAATCTGTGCAGGGTTGCTGCTGATGGATGCCTCTTGGAGGACTTTCATTGATAGGGTCAGTATAAGTTGAAGCCAAATTAACAGAAGTTAACAACAATAAAGTTATAGATAATTGCTGGAGATGTAGGGGAAAAGATGCAGATCTTTATACAACTGTCCCTCCCTGTTCATGGACTTCGGGTCAGCGATCTTGCTCTTTGCGGGGAGGGACAACAGCTATAGTTAAAATGCCCCACGCACCTGTGTGCGGTTCCACATGGGCGCCATGGGTGCACACACCATTAGTTTCAATGGGGCTCAAATATTAGTGAGCTGCCATAGAAAATACATTAACAATATTATTTTACTGTGTGAAAGGATTAGTGGAATCAAGAGATATAGAATTACTTCTACACTTAATTAATAGTTATACAAATGCCTATTTCTAATTCTAATAACTGGAAAAAGATATCTCCCCCACCAAAACAGAATGGAAAGCCATGACATGGGTAAAGCTGATGAATTTAATTAGAATTTGAGAAGAGAGACAAAAAGTGTTCTTTATATATTATTGAAATGACACGGTTCATGATAAAATGAGCCCATACATATTATGGAATACTGTTGTTCAGGTGCTATATTGGACTCATTTTATAAGAATGTAAAAACACATGAAAAACTATGCTAGAATAGACTAAAGTAACCTTTACTTTAATATTCTTTTTTATATACAGGTTGAGTATCCATTATCCAAAATGCTTGAGGCCAGAAGTGTTCGAGATTTCTTTTTTCAGATTTTGGAATATTTGCTTATAATGAAATATCTTGAAGATAGGACTCAAGTCTAAACATGCAATCTTTACACCATGTTTTTTCAGATTTTGGAATATTTGCTTATGATGAAATATCTTGAAGATAGGACTCAAGTCTAAACATGAAATCTTTACACCACATTTTCAACAATGTGAAAAAGTCACCTACTTCTACTTTGCAAATGAATAAGCAGAAGTGCGGCAGCTGCCATCTTGAAGATAGAAGCAAAAGGCTGGTGGACTCTCGGGAGGTAGGGAAGCCACAAAAATGTGTGCCTGGTGACTGGGTGTTACCTCACCTCCACTGCTGCTCTATGTCATTTTATATATAAGGACTTCAACTTCCATGACCCATATCCTGAGAAGCCAGGCTATGTCTTTGAGGATAAAAGATGAGTAATAGATGGGAAGAATGCCAGATGAATGTGGGATACTTCTTTTTACTTGGTCAAGAAGACAATACAACATTCAGCCTTGAAAAGTTCTCCCAGTTAAATAACTTTAAAAATGTGGGTTTGTTCCTAAATTGTTTGACTATGAATTAGTACCCCATCAATGATGCTACCTTTCTGTGGTGATGGGATTGCTTGCTCCTGAGAGGTGAAGTTCTTGTTAATCACAAGCAAAACTGGGATGCAAAAATAGATCATAATTATAGGAAAATTTGTTGTCCCTTCTCAGTTGTTCCCTCTCAAGAAGAATAGCTTGTAAAGCTCAGTAAATTTGCAGAGATAAATAAACTAATCATTTAAGAGAGGGAACTACAGAGTCTTTTAGAGTGATAAATACCTGTTGATTTGCAGAATAGTTCAGATAGTATTTTTACGTAGTGTGTGATTTCTTAACAATCAATATCTGTTAGGGAAGTGATGGTGAACCTTTTAGAGACCGAGTGCCCAAACGCAGTGGCATTCCCACACCGGGTTTCACTGGGTGCTGGGGGCGGGACTTCTGGGGAGGTGGGACTTCTGGGGGCGGGACTTCTGCCTTCTGGAGGTGGGACTTCCACCTTCCAGGGGGGAAACCCAAGGCACATTCTCTCAGCCTCAGACTAGCAACAGCAAACCCGCCTCTGATGAAACTTGCCAAGAAAATTCCATGATACTTTCACATTAGGATCGCCATAAGTCGGAAACATCTTGAAGGCACCACACACACAAGTCACACTCTCTAAGCCTCAAGAGGATGGCAATGGAAATCCACCTCTGATGAAGCTTGCTCCATGATAGTTTCACCTTAGGGTCGCCAGGAACCAGCGCTCGGAAGGGAGGGAGGGTGCTCTGGGCCCATAAGTTGGAAAGACTTGGAGCACAACAACAAGCATAATAAAGCACAGAAGGCACAGCACAAGAACAATAACAAAGAGAGCCAGCGGTTTGAGCGTGCGATTCTAGAGACCAGGGCTCGAATCCTGGTTCAACCATGAAACCCACTGGGAGAATTTGGGCAAGTCACACTCTCTCAGCCTCAAAGGAAGGCAATGGCAAATCTCCTCTGAAGAAATTCACTTGGCCATGAAACCCACTGGGAGACCTTGAGCAAGTCACATTGTCTCAATCTCAGAAGAAGGCAATAGCAAAAATCCCCACTGAAGAAATCTTGCCAAGAAAAACCCATCATAAGTTTGTCTTAAGGTCGCCATGAAACCTACTACAACATACTACAATTCCCAGAATCCCATTACCATTAATAAATAAATAAAGCGGTTTGACATTGCTTTAAATGTCATGGCTGAATGCTACAAGATTCTGCATGTGTAGTTTGGTGAGATGTTTAACCTTCTCTCTCAGAGAGCTCTGGTGCTACCACAAACTACAGTTCCCAGAATTCCATAGCCATTCAGAGAGCAGTGGTACCCCCCACAGTTCCCTCCTCCAAACTTCCATCAATGAAATTCTGGGAGATGTTTCTCTTCGGCTGGGAAAGCGGAATGGTGTAAACCCAGCTAACAAGTTATTCAGGCTCTCCTCATCCAACTTGCCAGGTTGGGCTGCCATCATCATCACCATTGCCATCCTACAGCTAAAGCCTGGGAGTGGCCATTTTGTTGGCCTTGGTTGCCATGGGAACCGCCTTTTCTTTCAGGCAAGAACCAGGCCTGTGCCCAGAGCATCTTGTGAAAAGCGATGGGGCGCACCACTATCTTAAGAGGCCTCCTGGGGTTGCTAGGCAACGGGTAGCCCTTACTAACTGAGGCCTAGCGAAAGCCGAAAGCCTGATGCCTTATAAAAACTGAGCCTGAGGGTTTAAAAGGGTCACCCTGACACTCAGGAAGAAAAGCAGGCCAAATGTCTCCTCTTTGAGGCCACACATAGCTGTGCTGTTGGATAGGTAGGAAGGGGCAGGCATTCCACTCAGAAGGCCTGCTCTTCGCCCGGCTGCTTGCCATAGCTAGGTTTTCCGCAGGAGAACTGGGCCACAGCAAGGAGCCAGGCCAGCTGCGTGCGTCATGAGCCCCTCTTTGCCGCAACCTGGTTCTCCTGGAGCAAACTGAGCTGCAACAGGGAGCCAGGCCAAGTGCTTGTGCCCTGCCCCTACTACCTGTGGCCGCTGCGTGCCCTCGGGGATGGCGCTGCATGCCAAAGGGCACGTGTGTCACCAGTTAGTCAACACAGTGTTAGGGTATTGATAAATTTCAGTTGCATGAGAAACAGGAGACCAGGCAACCATTTCTCACACACATGAATCAGGCTAGTAAAAGATGAGAGAGAGTCTTCTAAAGTAACATAAAATAGTTTTACTCACAAATCTTGTGCATAGCTCATACACAGGCACAGATTTATGGTAGAAATAAAATAAATAAAGTTCTACATGTTATTTGTAAAAAAACCATTTAGAAGAAAAAAGTTTTGTCATTTGGTGAAAAGAACATTCTAACAACATGGAGACAAAATGGAATTTTGAAGACAAAATGGAGACTGGAAAACAAAATGGAGTCTGCATGACTAAGCAAGGTATGCTTGTAGAGTGAGAAGGCGTGTTATAAAACAGGAAGTTACCCAGAGTCTCAACATGCGATAGATGCTATACCCAACAATATTAGTATTAAAAATTTAATTAAATTTCTTTTTTCTTTTTTATTATTTAAAAGGTATTGGGGAAATACAATTAACAGTCAGTTTGATTCCTGTCAGTTTGTTAATTCCTGTCTTTATAAGTCTTTGTGTGGGCTTTTTTTGGTGGGTTTTTTGGTAATGTCTGTAACATTTGTATAGTTGTAATCTTGTATATGTGTGTTTTATATTAATGGAAAATATGTGTTTTAATAAAAAAAATTTAAAAGATTGTACAAAAATTTGGCCTAAGATCAAGAAATGAAGCAGAAGACCAACTGACTGAATTTTGCATGGCCAAAGGTTTGCTTATGACAAGCACAATCTTCACGCAACCCAAGCAGCGACTATATACATGGACATCACCTGATGGCCAACATAGAAATCATATATGGTAATTGAAAGCAAAAGACAGAGAAGCTTGATTCTCTCTGCAAAAACAAAACCAGGAAGATATTGTGACAGAGACCATGAACTAATACAGCAGTCCCTTGTTATCCACAGGGCATCTGTTTCACCCTCCCCCTCCCTGCAGATAGCAAAAAAACATGGAACCCTAAATCCCATTATTTTCAATAGGTGTGCAGGTGCACACACAGCTGCATGCACGCATACCCATTTCAAAAGCCGGGGTTGTTATCCGCAGAAGCTCAAATCCGCAGATAGCAAGCCCATAGTTGGGGCAAGCACACTGTAATATCAAAAAGTAGAATAAAGCTAAAGAACACTAAACCAACCATCGTGCTGAAATACAACTTGAGGAACATTCCCACAGAATTTAAAGAGAAAGTGAAAAAGATTTGAACTGTTAAGCCAGAAGGACACTATCTGCAGTCAAAAAGAAAGAGCCGCTTCAATGGATAACAGATTAAACCCTTCAAGCAGTTACGAACAGAAGTGAAGAAAAAGCAAAAGGTGATAGAAATAGAGTCAGAACCCCAAGTGCAACTGTTCAGTTACTTGTGCCAAGGGAAAGCTAGTAAAATAATCAATGCAAAGAAATAGAAGGTGACAACAGAAATGGAAGAACAAAAGATCTCCTCCACAAGAGTATACTGTTGAGAAAGTCAGGGTTGGGGACGGACGGACAGTGTTTCTTTTTTTAACCCCCAAAACCTGAGGGAGGGGAGTTGGTTTAAATTGGTGTGGGGTTTTTTTGTTTTGTTTTGTTTAAGGCAGGTTATTTATTTATTTGCATTGTTTTAATGAAAAAAATTGAATCCTGCTGATTATATTAATACTGTGAAATAGTTTTTTGTGGGTTTTTTGGGCTGTGTGGCCATAGAATCATAGAATCATAGAGTTGGAAAAGACCACAAGGGCCATCCAGTCCAACCCCCTGCCATGCAGGAACTCCCAATCAAAGCATCTCCGACAGATGGCCATCCAGCCTCTGCTTAAAGACCTCCAAGGAAGGAGACTCCACTACTCTCCGAGGGAGTGTGTTCCACTGTTGAACCGCCCTTACTGTCAGGAAGTTCCTCCTAATGTTGAGGTGGAATCTCTTTTCTTGCAGCTTGCATCCATTGTTTCGGGTCCTAGTCTCTGGAGCAGCAGAAAACAAGCTTGTTCCCTCCTCGATATGACATCCCTTCAAATATTTAAACACGGCTAACATATCACCTCTCAGCCTTCTCTTCTCCAGGCTAAACATCCCCAGCTCCCTAAGTCGTTCCTCATAGGGCTTGCTTTCCAGACCCTTCACCATTTTAGTTGCCCTCCTTTGGACACGCTCCAGTTTCTCCACATCCTTTTTGAATTGTGGTGCCCAGAACTGGACACAGTATTCCAGGTGAGGCCGGACCAAAGCAGAATAGAGTGGCACTATTACTTCTCTTGATCTAGACACTATACTTCTACTGATGCAGCCTAAAATTGCATTGGCCTTTTTCGCTGCTGCATTGCACTGTTGACTCATGTTCAACTTGTGGTCCACTTGGATTCCTAGATCCCTTTCACAGGTAGTCTCATTCAGCCAGGTGTTCCCCATCGTATATCTGTACTTTTCGTTTTTCCGCCCTAAGTGCAGTACCTTACATTTCTCCATGTTGAATTTCATTTTGTTACCTTTGGCCCAACTTTCTAGTCTGTTCAAGTCATTTTGAATTTTGATCCTGTCCTCTGGGGTATTAGCTACTCCTCCTAATTTGGTGTCATCTGCAAATTTGATAACTATGCCCCCAATACCGTCATCCAAGTCATTAATAAAGATATTGAATAGCACTGGGCCCAGGACAGAGCCCTGTGGCACCCCACTGGTCACTTCTTTCCAAGTTGAAAAGGAGCCATTGTTGAGCACCCTTTGCGTTCGACCAGTTAACCAATTACAAATCCATGTAACAGTTACTTTGTCTAGCCCACATTTTACCAACTTGCTTGCAAGAATGTCATGGGGAACCTTGTCAAAGGCCTTACTGAAATCAAGATATACTATATCCACAGCATTCCCTTCATCTACCAAGCTGGTAATTTTATCAAAAAAAGAGATCAGATTTGTCTGGCATGACCTGTTTCTCTGAAACCCATGTTGACTTTTTGTGATTATGAAATTATCTTCCAGATGTTCACAGACTCTCTGTTTAATGATCTGCTCCAGAATCTTTCCGGGTATTGATGTCAGACTAACTGGACGATAATTGTTGGGATCCTCTTTTTTCCCCTTTTTGAAGATGGGGACAACATTTGCCCTCCTCCAGTCCGCTGGGACCTCTCCTGTTTTCCAGGAATTCTCAAAGATTATTGCCAATGGTTCTGATATTACATTTGCCAGTTCTTTTAATACCCTTGGATGTAATTCATCTGGTCCTGGAGACTTATATTCATCTAGATTAACCAGATGTTTCTGTACTATCTCTCCAAAATAGCTGACTCCCTCGTTGCCTCTTCCACCTTTTGAACAATGAAATTGTCTTCGAGGCAAGTGAGGAATTTGCTAGACCTTGAGGATTTGTTTGACTTCCAGCAAATATCCGGATAGTTGAAGTCACCCATCACTACTATATTTCTCCTTTCTGAATGTGTGGTCATCTGTTCTAGAAGAGTTTCTTTCTGACGTTTTGCCAGCATCTGTGGCTGGCATCTTCAGAGAATACTGGAATGGAAGAGAGTGGGTCTATATATACTGTGAGACCCTGGGTAGGGAGGAGTGATTCCCATGTAAACTATGTATTGTTCTGTGTTAAATAGGTATTGTTCTGTTGTTAATGGCATGGCTTCAGGGTGGGAGGATATGCAATCAAGGATATTGTCTGCTATTCCCATGTAAACTGTGTATTGTTCTGTGTTTAATAGGTATTGTTCTGTTGTTAATGGCATGGCTTCAGGGTGACAGGATATGCAATCAAGGATATTGTCTGCTATTGTCTGCTGGGAAAGCCCCTGACCCTGGTTGGTTTCCTATTTGCATTTATTGAGTGCTGATTTTCTCATTTTGTAGGACTGGTAGCCAAACCTTATTTACTTTTAGGGTTTCTTCTTTCCTGTTGAAGTTATCCAAGTGTTTGTGGATTTCGATGGCTTCTCTATGCATTCTGACCTGATAGTTGCTGAAATGGTCCAGAATTTCAGTGTTTTCAAACAGCATTTTATGCCCAGGATGATTTATAATGTGTTCTGCTACTGCTGATTTTTCTGACTGGCCCAGTCTGCAGTGTCTCTCATGTTCCTTGACTTGTGTTTGGACACTGCGTTTGGTGGTCCCTATGTAGACTTGTCCGCAGCTGCATGGTATGCGGTAAACTCCTGCAGCTGTGAGAGGGTCTCTCCTGTCCTTCGCTGAGCGCAGCATTTGTTGGATTTTCTTGGTTGATTTGTAAACCATTTGGAGCTTGTGTTTCCTCACCACTTTCCCTATTCTATCTGTGACTCCTTTGATATATGGTAAAAATACCTTCCCTTTGGGTGGTTGCTCATCTTCACTCCTCTGGGTTTTCCTGGGTCTGGCAGCCCTTCTGATGTCTGAGCTGGAGTAACCATTTGCCTGTAGAGCCCGGTCTAGGTGCTTCAATTCCTCTTCCAAGAAGTGGGGTTCACAGATGCGTTTTGCCTGGTCTACCAGTGCTTCTTTTTTTGTCCTGGGTGATGGTTGGAGTTCTTGTGCAGGTATCTGTCTGTATGTGTAGGTTTTCTGTATACTGTGTGACCCAGACGATGGTTTGGTTTGCGGATGATTAGGACATCCAGGAATGGCAGTGTTCCTTCCTTTTCTTTTTCCATAGTGAAGTGGATGTTAGGGTGGATGTTGTTCAGGTGATTCAGGAACACAGCCAGATCTTCTTCTCCATGGCTCCAAATGGTGAAAGTGTCATCCACGTATCAGAACCAAGTTGTGGGCTTTTTCGGTGCTGTTTCCAGGGCTTGTTTTTCAAAGTGTTCCATGTAAAAGTTTGCTATCATCGGGCTTAGAGGGCTTCCCATTGCTACCCCATCTCTCTGTTCGTAGAATCCATTGTCCCACTGGAAATAGCTTTCCATTTCCATTTCCATGGTGAGGCAATGTTCAAACAAGGCTATGATGTCCTCTGGAAAAATTTGTCGGATGAATGTCATGGTGTCCATTATGGGGACTTTGGTGAACAGGGAGACCAATCGAAGCTGATTAGTATGTTTCTGGGTTTACGTTCAAGGTTATTTATTTTTCTTATGAAGTGAGTTGAGTCCTTGATGTAATGGGGGGTTTACCCTATATGGGTTTGTAATTGTGTCGCCAGAAACTTAGCCAAATCATATGTGGGGGATCCAATGGCACTCACGATGGGTCGGAGTGGAATGGAATCCTTGTGAATCTTGGGAAGTCCATACAGTCTTGGCGGGAGAGCCTCAGATTTGCACAAATTTTGTCTTGTGGTTAGCTGAATTGAGGAGTTTTTGATCAGGGTGTTTGTTTTCCTGGTGATTTTGTTGGTTGGGTCTTGTTTCAGTTTTTTGTATATTGTAGGATCCAGGAGTTCCCTGATTTTTTGTTTGTATTGTTCTGTTTCCATGATTATTGTGGCATTGCCTTTGTCTGCTGGGAGAATGATGAATACTGTGAAATATTTTATGATTAGAAAGCTTGATCAATCATGTTTTAATGCTTTCTAATATTAATAATACAGAGTGATTAGGCTTTGATATGATTTACATCTTCCAATAAAACTTTGGGAATTATATAGGCAAGTTGGTGGCCTACGTATAAACGTATGGGACTACATCAATATAGGACTAAATCAGAAAATGAAGTAGCAAAATGCAGTTCAGATATTATGGCCATTAGCTAAAATAATAATTGTTCTTTAAAAAGCAATCTTTTAAAGCACATTGTTTTGGTTGAAGTCATGTTAACTGAAGGATTTATTTCTGAATGACATTTCTTGCACTATAATAAAGTGATTAAAAAGAAGCAACTGGCACTGGATAGCGGTCTAACAATGAACAACTGTTTAAATTCAAACAGTCATTGTTGTTCCAGTTAATAGGGTTGGAAAATGGTAATAATAGTCAGACTTTTCTAAAATGAAAGCATAAACTATCAATTTATAAAACCAGGAAATTTTTTTAATGTCATTTGGTTTAAACTAAGCTTTAAATAGCCAGCCCTGGAAAGAACTTAAGCAAAATTGCTGTATATGACTGGAAACTCAATTTAGGAGTTACTTTCACAAGTTGAGGATCTTTTAAAACACATCGGGAGTAAACAAGAAAAAATGTGGGCCAATCACTTAAGGGATTAGTTAAATTTTATATTGGTAAAAACAACAACACCCTAATTACTGTAATCCCATACACACCTAAAATCTTTCTGACAAAAAACAGCTGCTCTATGAAGGATAGCTTTGAGGCCATTTAGATTTTAAAGAAATGAATCTATTCAAAATCAATATCTGATGATATTTCAGCAATACTACAATATGGTGTATTAAAGCTGTATAGTGAATTAAAGCTAATCAAACTGCCATTTTAATAGTTAGTAGAATGATGGTTTATTGGATTAGCCTGTCATATGACACCAGCCAGAAAGTCAGCATGAATTAATATCTGTCAAAGTAACTGGGTTAAACCTATCACTAAGCTGATAACCATTACAGGATTTTCTCCTAGTTTTCAGTTAATTTAGGGAGGAAAGAAAAGTTTGGAGCTGATGAGAGAGTATTAAAGTTGTCAGTGGTAATTAATACTGAAAGAATACCTTCTCCCCCAGGTTATTTACATAGGAGTCATACCATATTTCCACACTACACTCTTATAGTGCTGCTATTTCACTATTACTGTCCTGTCTGCCTCCTGTTGCATTCTGAGGCTTGTAGTTCAGTGAGGCCTAAAAGCCCCTTCTGCAACTGCAAATCCCTGAATGCAACAGGAGAAAGCCAGAGCACTAATAGTAGAATAGCAGCACTATAACAGTTTACTGCAAAAATGTGGAAAGTCACAGAGCCATAGCCACAGAATCATAGCACTGGAAGGGGCCTCATAGTCCACGGAGTCCAAACTTCTGCTAAATGCAGGGTTTCCAGATAATTGTCAAACATGTATGATCTAACTGGCTTGGAAGTTGATGTTGACTGGGTTTTTTAAATTGATTCTTCACTGTTATTGTATTTCTTTTACTGATGTTATTTGTATATTTTGCTTTTAATGCTGTAATCCTGCCTCGATCTGTGGGGAGAGGCGGGAATTATTATTATTATTATTATTATTATTATTTCCCAAATTCTAGTCCGCCAATGGTCTGAAATTCTGGGAGCGGAAGTCCAAAACACCTGGAAGGCCAGAGTTTGGGAATCGCTGAGCTAAAAGCATCCCCCAAGTCCAGCCTTGATTTGAAGATGTCCAAAGAAGAAAACCCCACCACCTCTCTAGGCAAGTGGTTCAACTGCAGATCTGCTCTTCCTGTCAAGAAATCACTTCTAACATCCAGTTGAAATCTCCTCTTCTGTAACTTCAAACCATTAAACCTGGTCCTACTCTCTGGGGCAGCAGAGAACAGGCCTGCCCCATTCCCTCTGTGATAGCTCTTGAGGTGTTCAAAGAGTGAGCGTTACTCTCATACACCATATATAATGAAATCAAAGTGCCAAACATGTAAAAGAGAAATTAATTTACAAAGATTAATAGTTTTACTTCTGTAGTTACGCTAGGATGTTTCCAAGGGACTCTTCTGGGGACCACTGGCGTCTGTGTGAACAACATGCAATGGAAACGCTGGAATCCTGCAATTTAGTTTATATAGTTTCCTCTAGACAGAAATTCACAGTAAAGTGGTTGGGAGACAAAATGGAGTAGGTAGATAATGTATTTGCTGATAAATTAAGTCTCTCAAGATTATATTTATCAGGTTTTTTAATTGCAGCTGTCTATTAGAAAGGAATTGGGTTAATTTCATATAAGTGACTGCCAGCATGATGCAAAGCAATGAAGGAGGATGACAAATGTTAAATAATACAGGGTTGTCAATCAGAAATCTCTCTTTCCCCCCCTGTTTTTCCAATACTTCTGACATTAGAGCTATTTTTACTAATAGTTTGTTGGAAATATTTCTGTGCCTTTAGTTTTATACATTCAACAATTATTTTACGTGTTGCTTTCTTGCCTATTAGTTAACTTCAAAATGTCCTATTCCCATTTGAAATGTAACTAAATTCTGGTTTGCTGAATTCTAGCTTGTTGGTATGCACAAACCTGTTCTCACAAGCAAACTGCAGTTTGTTGGCCAGCCACAAATCACACTTAGAAACCATGGTCTGTTAGCTTATATCCTCTGCCCTGTTTAAACAATGGCTTAATGTACTTCCAAACCTAAAAGAGTGGCTTGTTCCAATTTATCTCCTCAGCTGCCTTCCCTGAAGGAATATCTGACAAAAGGAGTGGGAAAGTAAAACATAAATGGTAAATGCTAACATAAACCATAGCTTAGTATGATTGAAGAATTCTTGTTCCTCTGAAGCACAGCTTTAAAACCAATGTTATACTGGATTTCCTAAGTTTAGAGATGCCTGCTTTCAGTACAAGCGAGCATGGCATATATTTTAACAGGTTTGATTAAATTTTGATGGATTGTAAACCAATATTTTATCACTACCTTACAGTTCTACCTTGGAAACTGCATCCACTTTACTTCCTTTATAGAGCTGGCCTAGGTTTAACATGAAAATATGACAGTTCCCCATTCCAGCCATTTTCCCCTCAGATCACCAGATAATACATGATCACAGAAACATGTCTACAGAATTGTTGCTCATTAACTAGTGCATGCTGCTGACCCTTAAACATCTCCACAGGTCTATTTTTGAGATGTAAGCAAACCTTACTTGGAGCTTTGACTGAGAACCAGTTTTCAGTGCCACAGGATATAAGAAGCAATAATAAAGAAAGTGCCATTAAGAGTGTGCAGTTTCTCCCCTTATTTTAATTTTCAAAACCATACAAAACCTATTGAATTTTGGCATACCTTGGAATTATGAAAAGACCTTATAGTGGGATCAAATTTTAGCTGTTCTCATTTGAAAAACTAAGTGTGGGACACAATGCAAATTAACATTTTCACATGCCATAACAACTCAGCAAAGTCAATTATTATTACTGCTACCTCACAGATGAGCAAGGCCTCAAATAAAGACTTGAGCCCATGGCTGAAATGGAGCTGAATGAAAATTGATCAAGCCTGGAATTATCTGTAGGACCACACTATAAAGTACCAGGAGATCACAAGGATTGATATCCCTGAACTATGCCACGTACATTTTTGCTCAACTGAATGCCAAGTGAAACAAGAAGTTAGGTATCACACCAGCCCACGCTAAATCATTTGCTTCTTCTGTCTGGTCACATATTTATCTGAAGAATAGTGTGACATCATGCAATATAACCCAATTCTCTTACCCACTTTCTAACAACTAGGTGCTATGGAGGAGAAAGTTGATTATGGGTGTAACAGACTGGCTTTACAGAAATGGCTACTGTGGGAGGAATGGCTATACAGGGAAGGAGTCAGCAGTCAGTTGAGGGAAGTTTTCAGTCAGAGACAAAGAGGGAGATGAAGACAGATGACGTTTACCTGAGGTCCCTTGGCGGAATTCAAGAGTTTTGTTAAAGCAGTGATTCGAAACTTTGATTCTCCAGATGTTCTGGACTTCAGCTTCCAGAGTTCATGACTACTGGCCAAGCTGGCTGAGACTTCTGGGAGCTGAAGTCCAAATCACATGGAAGAACAAAGTTTGGGGATCACTGTGTTAAAGGAATAAAGTGTTAATAGGCAAGAGAGGTTATGTAGAAGCAGAAGGGAAGCTTCAGAAGAGTTCAGCAAAAGCAACTGATGATTTATTGTCACTATTGTAACCTACTATCTATGAAAGTATAAGCTATATTCTTACAACATGCTTGTAAATAAAGTTGAGTTTATTTGTTTCAAGATGAGCTTCTGACTGAATGAATTAACAATAGAAGCACAGGAAACACGCTACCACAGACTTAAAAGTTATAGGAGAAGGACGCTGGGGATCCTCAAACCTTAAACATTTAGGGAAGGTGTATTTGTTGGAAGATTTTTGCACACTCTTCCCCCCCCCCATTATATAGATAGAGATTTCCTGCATGTAAACTCCTCTCTCACACCCCCACAACCCCACACACATTCAAACTAACCATGTGATTTAGGTCACTTCCCTTTTTGGGACTCACACTTTCAAAGATTTTTCTCCTGAACTGTTGGTTCCTCCATCTTCCTGCTCTCTCAAATTTCTTTGGAAAGATGGTGAGATAAATATTTCTTCTTAACCTGATCTATTCACTAGCTAGATTAGGATATAGCCTTTTACGTAAATATCAATTAAAGCCATTAGTCAACTTTGTTTGAACTTCAAGCTACTTGTGTTGTTTTTGAGTCAGTCTCAGTTCTTAAGGAAATATAGGGCCGTTGCAGACAGGCCCAAAGGGCCAGCCTAGGGGTAGAGTTGGGAGGGGCAGCTGCACACCCCAACCCCACCCCAATGCCGTCCTGACGCCGCACATCCGTACGCACAGCGCACGGCGTCAAGACGCCCTTCTGGCGCAGCGTGCAGACACGCTGTGCCGAAAAGGCGTGGAAGAGCTGCAGTGCCGGCTCTTAAGATGGCCTTTTGCCGCCCCTAAAAGGAGCAGCATTTTGCCGCTCTTTTAGGAGCAGCAAAAGGAAGTATCGGGGCCGTGGCATGGGGTTGCCGTGGCCCTGATCCGCCACTCCCCGGGGCGGCTTTCTGCCACCCCAAACGGGCCATTTGCCCATTGATAGACAAGGACACATTTTCTGCTATTCTGTTGATTTAAAGCTAGACCCTAACAGGATTGGCTTTGATATTTTTGATATTTAAATATTTTTGTTTCCTATCCAAAGGCTGAAGCCTTAGGAAACTTAGATTGTCCTACAGTATTAAGGATGGATGTTGGGCCAGTGTCATTCACAAGGAGTCTTCAGGTGTTTTTGAGGTAAATGGTGGCCTCAAAGCATTGAGAAGAAGGGCCTTGTGACTGACAATGGATCTTCTGTTATAGCAACAATTACAAATAAGCAATGTCTAGTTTCTACTTCTCTCTCTCTCTCTCTCTTTCACACACACACAAACACACACACACACACACACACAATCTCTCACAGATACACACACATACATACACGCACACGCACACACACTGAGTTTGTGTGCCTCTTTAAAACACAACATTAGTTATTCAACACTAGATCCAGCTTTGTCCCGAAGAATGCATTTGGTCAAGAAATGAGTTCATATCACAATTCTTCTACAAACTGACAGGGCAGCATTAGAAAAGTCACTCCCAGATTCAGGCCCCATTTATAAAATGGGACTTTCTTTGAACACCTGCAAAATTTCAAAAGGCTATAAAATCCAAGAATCACATTCCCAAAGTAATCACATATATACTAATGAAGTAAGAAGCAAATTCAAAATATATGCACCAATTCCCAATAGACCATTTTTCCACAGCACTCAGTCTGGACCAGGGACCGGCAACCTACGGCCTGGGGGCCGGTTAAGGCCCAGGTCCCTGGACTTACCGGCCCAGGCGGAAGGTTGCCGCTGCACACCGCTGCGTGTTTTTGCCACCATGCGGCCGCGTGCACCATGACCGCCATTTTGGAAATCAAAATGGCGGTCACGGCACGTTTGCGCATGCACACTACTCCTGCGCATGCGCAAACGAATCGCGGCTGCCATTTTGAAAATTAAAATGGTGGTCGCGAGTGGCGGCCGCCATTTTGGAAATCAAAATGGCGGCCATGACTCGTTTGCGCATGCGCAGGAGTACTGCACACGCACAAACGCGCCATGACTGCCATTTTGATTTCCAAAATGGTGGCGTGGCGCACGTGGAGGAGGCGGCGCGGCGGCGCAGCAGCAGCGTGCACGTGTGTGTGTGTGCGCGCGCATGCGCGCGCATGCCAACATTCCCCCCCCGCCGCCCAGCGGCGGGAGGGACTTCGCAGGACTGGCCCCAAGGTAAAAAAGCTTGCCTACCCCTGCTCTGGACCAATGGAGTAGCCAACACTTTTCCACATTCAAGTTCAAATAGTATAATGTCACCCAAATGATTGCCAGTAGCAAGTACAAAGAGCAAATCAAATCTGTCAGCATGAGAATCCAAACACATTTATGGTAAAGTGAGCTGAATATAATTTGTGTCTAAATAAACATGCAATGTAAGATGCCTTTAGAATAAACAGGTGGACCAATGGGCACAAATCAAAGAGCAAAACCTGTGGTTACAAACCTACAATTTGCAAAAAAAAAAAATCAAAAAAAAATCAGATCCTTATGTGTTTAAGTAGAAACCACTTACGGGGAAAAAGATAAGGAAACCAGCTTTGAGAGAAATGACAATACACTTAATCCACCTCAACCAATTTTAAATTACTTTTTAAGTGATTACCTATAAAGCCCTATAGAGCTTAGGTCCAGATTATGTAAGAGTCAAAACACACGGGCAAAATAAAGTGGTTTCCAGCCACTTTGAAGGCAGGGTGTTTACATGATGCACATCTCGAAAGTAGCTGGAAACGGGATTGAAGCCGTACTCTGGGGCTAAAAACCGGAGCAAAAAGAAGCCAGGATAGTCTGATTGAAGGAGGAAAATGCTCATCTTTGCAGCTGTATAGTGCAGGGTTGAGGTAAAGCAAAGAAATGAAAGTACAACAACTCCAACGGATGCAATTACAATATACACAAACCAGACAGTCCAACAGGGTGGCATAGGGTGAAGGGGACATATATGGGGGGAAGGGGGGGCTTCATGATTATGCTTTGCCAATATATCACTTGCACATCAATGCCCTATTCAGGCGGAGCATCACACATACGACTGTGTGGCCGATCAAAGGGTTAACTATCCAATGGAATGGCATCAGGGCAGATGTGGGAGCTGCCTAGAGGTTGCAGGTGGTGTGTTGTGTGATGGTACGGATGTATGGTGGGAAGGCACCAAACAATTTACCCAGCAGCGCTGCACCATATGGTTGGGCTGTGCATATTTGACCCACCTCAGGAGTGGGCTGTGCAGGCAGCAGGGTTTTGAGCCGCTTTTTCCTGTCTGCTCCAGCCCTAAAAAGCTGCATCTCCCTATATGAACCTGCGAGAATCCTAAAATCTTCAGAGTAAGATCTTCCTCTCAGTCTTTCCACCATCACAGGTCCATCGGGTGATGACACAACAGAGAGCCTTCTCAGTGGCTGCTCTCACATGCTGGAACTCCCTAGCTTTCCTTTCACCAGCAGGCAAAGACCTTTCTGTTTAAGCTAGCTTTAGCCTTATACGGTTTAGGTCCAGATTATCTGAGAGACCATATCTCCACATATGAACCTGCCAGGAGATCTTCAGGAGAAGGCTTTCTCTCGCTCTCACCAACATCACAGGTTCGCTTGGTGAGAACATGAGAGAAAGCGTTCTTGGTGGATGCCCCCACCCTCTGAAACTCCCTTCTGCGGGAGGCTAGGCTGGCCCCCTCCCTGCTTTCCTTTCGCCGGCAAGCAAAAATGTTTTTATTCTTAAAAGCATAACAGGGTGGCATTTATATGGGGTCTGTGTTTTAGTTATGCTTTTCACTTTTGTATGTATTTATTTAATGTTATACTGTTTTAACTTTGTTGTTGTTGTTAGGGGCTTTCGAGTCGATCTCAGCTCATGGCAACCCTGTGAATAAGATGTCTCCAAGCCACACACACACAAAATCTTTCTCACAGACACACATATAAAATCTCTCAGACATACACACACTACCTCCTTGCTCAGGTCCTGCAGGCCCAGGCCCATGGTCTCCCTGACTGAGTCTATTCATCTAGCATGTGGTCTCCCTCTCTTTCTCCTTCCCCCCACTTTCGCCAGCATCATTATCTTTTCTAATGAGTTGTGCCTTCTCATGATATGGCCAAAGTATGACAGCCCCAATTTAATCATCTTGGCTTCCAGGGAGAGTTCTGGCTTAATCTAGTTTAGGACCATTTGTTTGTCTTTTTAGCTGTCCACAGTATTCTCAGCACTTTTCTCCGGCACCACATCTAAACTGAATTAATTTTCTTCCTATCTGCTTTTTTCACTGTCCGACTCTCACAGCCATACATGGTAATAGGGAATATGATAGTTTGAACAATTCTGACTTTAGTGTCTAGCTGTATATCTTGACACTTTAGGATTTTGTCTAGTTTTTTCATAGCTGCCCTTCCCAAGGTACGTGAAATCTTTAACTATTTCGATTTCCTCATTATCTAGGTTGAAATTATGTAAATCCTCTGTGGTCATTATTTTTGTTTTCTTTACGTTTAACATTAGGCCTGCCTTTGCACGTTCTTCTTTGACCTTCTTTAGTGATTGTTCCAATTCTGTGATGTTTTCTGCTAGTAGTATGGTGTCATCTGCATATCTGAGGTTGTTGATCTTCCTTCCTCCTATCTTCACTCTTTCTCATGTGTCCAAGCCTGCTCTTCATATATTTTCTGCATACAACTCAAACTGATAGGGTGAAAGGATGCAGCCTTGCCTGACTCCTTTGCCAACTGGGAACCATTCTGTTTCTCTGTATTCTGTTCTTACAGTAGCTTCTTGTCCCGAGTACAGATTCCTCATCAGGGCTATCAGATATAGTGGCACTCTCATTTCTTTAAGTGCATTCTATCGCTTTTTGTGATCTATGCAGTCAAAGGCCTTGCTATAGTCCAGTATTGGCGAACCTTTTAGAGACCGAATGCCCTAATTGAAAGGTGTTCCCACACCGGGTGTTACCTGGTGCTGGGGGGGGGGGGGCTTCCGAAGGCAGGAATTTTGCTTTCCGAGGGTGGGATTTCCAGGAGCGGTACTTCCCTGGAGACAGCTAAAGACCTCAGAGGGCAGTGGGAATCATAGAATCATAGAGTTAGAAGATACCCCAAGGGCCATCCAGTCCAACCCCCTGCCATGGAGGAACTCAAAATAAATCCATCCCCGACAGATGGCCATCCAGCCTCTGTTTAAAGACCTCCAAAAAAGGAGATTCCACCACTCTCCGAGGGGGTGTGTTCCACTGCTGAACACCTCTGTCAGGAATTTCCTCCTAATGTTGAGGTGGAATCTCTTTTCCTGTAGCTTGCATCCGTTGTTCGAGTCCTATTCTCTGGAGCAGCAGAAAACAAGCTAGCTCCCTCCTCAATATGACTTCCCTTCAAGTATTTAAACAGGGCTATCATATCACCTCTTAACAGTCTCTTCTCCAGGCTAAATATACCAAGTTCCCTAAGTCGCTCCTCATAGGGCATGGTTTCCAGACCCTTCATCATTTCAGTCGCCCTCCTTTGGACACGTTCGTTTTTCAGCATCCTTTTTGAATTGTGGTGCCCAGAACTGGACACAGTATTCCAAGTGGGGCCTGACCAAAGCAGAATACAGTGGCACTGTTACCTCCCTTGATCTAGATACTATACTTCTATTGATGCAGCTTAAAATTGTGTTGGCCTTTTTAGCTGCCGCATCACACTGTTGACTCATGTTCAACTTGTGGTCTACTGGGACTCCTAGATCCCTTTCACACATAGTCTCATTAAGCCAGGTGTCCCCCATCTTATATCTATGCATTTCATTATTATTTTTTTGCCTTAAGTGCAGTACCTTACATTTCTCCATGTTGAAATTCATTTTGTTAGCTTTGGCCCAGCTTTCTAATCTATTAGGGTCAATTTGAATTTTCATCCTGTCCCCTGGGGTATTAGCTGTTCCTCCTAATTTGGTGTCATCTGCAAACTTAAGAAGCATGTCCCCTATTCTTTCCTCCAAGTCATTGCTAAAGATGTTGAATAGCACTGGGCCCAGGACTGAACCCTGTGGCACCCCACTAGTCACTTCTCTCCAGGATGAAGAGGAGCCATTGCTGAGCACCCTTTGGGTTTGGTCAGTCAACCAGTTACTAATCCACTTAACAGTTGTATTGTCTAGCTCACATTTTACTATCTTGTTTGCAAGAATATTGTGAGGGACCTTGTCAAAAGCCTTAATGAAATCAAGATATGCTATGTCTACCGTATTCCCTTCATCCAGCAAGCTGGTAATTTTATCAAAAAAAGAGATCAGATTAGTCTGGCATGACTTGTTTTTGAGAAACCCATGTTGACTTTTAGTGATTATGGCATTGCCTTCTAAATGTTCACAGACTCTCTGTTTAATGAACTGTTCTAGAATCTTTCCCGGTATTGATGTCAGACTAACTGAGCGATAGTTGTTGGGATCGTCTTTTTTCCCCTTTTTGAAGAGGGGGACAATGTTTGCTCTCCTCCAGTCTGTTGGGACTTCTCTTGTTCTCCAGGAGTTCTCAAAGATTATTGCCAGTGGCTCTGAGATTACATTTGCCAGTTCTTTTAATATCCTTGGATGTAGTTCATCTGGTCCTGGAGACTTAATTCATTTAGGTTAACCAGGTATTCTTGTACTTCCTCTTTACTTATTCTGTGCTGCATTTCCCCTATTGTGTCCTCTGCTCCATTTTCCTCAGGTTGAACACCCTTTTCCTTTTGTGAGAAGACTGAGGCAAAGAAGGTGTGGAGTAGTTTTGCCTTTTCTCTGTCCCCGTTAGAATTTTTCCATCTTCTCTGCACAGTGGCCTGTTACTCCTCTTCCCCCACACTCCAGTCTCTCTGTGTGCCCTCAGAAATGGCTTCCCATGCCAGAGAGGGCACACATGCCATAGCTTTGCTACCACAATTATAGTATATAAAGCACATGCTAATTTTCTTTTGGAATTCTTTGGCTTGCTCCATATTATGTTTGTGATGTGGTCCCTAGTGCCTCTTCCTTTCCTGAACCCCACCTGAACATCTGGGAATTCTCTCTCCGTATATGATTGGAGTCTATGCTGCAGAATTTTGAGCATAATTTTGCTTTCATGGGAAATGAATTCTATGGTTCTATATTTGTTGCAGTCTTTTGTGTCTCCTTTTTTGTGAAGAGGGATATATACTGTTTTAACTGGATCATTTTGTTTTAAAACTTTTATTGTAAAGTTTTTTAAATGTTTTTATCCTGTGAGCCACAACGGGTGCCTTTCTGGGGGGGAAAGCAGTATAAAAATGAAATAAATAAGAATAAGGATAAGGATAAGGATTATAATAATTAGGAAATTTCTTATTGGGATGCTTTATATATCTTTTTAAGCTTCTGTATGTCCTTTAAATGATTTTATATTGCTTTATATGGAATGCAGTGGCTTAGTGTTATGACACCAGTTCTGACGATTTTAAGATCAGAAGGTTGGCAGTTTGAGACCAAAGTGCCACATGATGGGGTGAGCTTATGTCACTAGTCCCAGCTTCTGTCAACCTAGCAGTACGAAAGCATGAAAATATAAGTAGATAGACAGGTACCACCTCAGTGGGAAGGTAACAGCGTTCGGTGCAGTCATGCTGGCCACATGACCACCAGGGCAGTCCTCAGACAATGCTGCCTCTTCGGCTTAGCAACGGAGATGAGCACTGGCCCCTATAGTCGGTTAAGACAAGGGACTACCTTTACCTTTATATCGCTTTATGTAGTGATTTTAACTGTTTTTAATTTTTTATTGTAACTTTTTAAAAATTAGCTCTCTCTGGGAACTGTCTTGGGTTCCACTGTGGGAGGAAGGCCCCTCTACATTGGACAAACAGGACAGGCTCTATACAAGAAGATAAATGGACACAAATTTGATATGAGAAATGGCAATACCCAAAAACTAGTCGCAGAACATTTTAAACTTCTTGGACATACAATACAGTAGGGGATTTACAAGTTGCACTTCTTGAACAAGGAAATTACAGAAGACTAGAAAGAGAAATGGATGGATGGGATTATATTCACAATTCCAATTCATTAGCAGAGGTATGAACAAAAGCAATGACTTCACTGTGCACTACATATATTAATACAAGCATCCTTGCTACTGAACACTTAACAAAAGGAATATTCTCGTACACTAGTTCTGAACCTAGGGAAACTGACTTTTGGTAAGCAGATGTATTGCTTTCACGCATCAACACTAGCTGACCACTGTAAAGATCTGAATGACCTGTATCACCTCACCCAGGATGCATCTACACTGTCGAAATAATGCACTTTGGCACCACTTTAACTGCCATGGCTCCATCCTACAGAATCCTGAGATCTGTAGTTCTGTGGGGCACCAGCAGTCTCTGACAGAGACATCTGAAGACCTTGTTATCTTCTATTTCTTTATTTGTTACTATAATAGTTCTCCTTGTTTCTATAAACAAGTCATCAAACAATTCCACTATGGATTCTGACCCTATTTCAGCAACATTTTCCTTTTGCTTCTTGTCTGCTCTTAACCATTTGAAAGTTTTCTTTGTCATCCAGTGAGTTTTCCTCCTGCCCACTTATTCATTAAAGCTAG
Source organism: Phrynosoma blainvillii (assembly GCA_026167975.1). Classification (NCBI taxonomy): domain Eukaryota; kingdom Metazoa; phylum Chordata; class Lepidosauria; order Squamata; family Phrynosomatidae; genus Phrynosoma; species Phrynosoma blainvillii. The sequence continues at coordinate 369,364,195 of JANUYF010000002.1, forward strand.
TGTCTTGTTGCATTCTATCTTAATAACATCCCTAGTTTCAGTCCAGTGTTCTTTTGGTCAAATAATGCAAATTATTATTTATACAGCCTTTCAATTCTACAGGGTATGTTCTTGGGCTTATATTTTTGCAGAATTATTGATTTAGTGTCATTCTTTAGCTATACTCCAATTTTTGATATTAGCAGCTCATTGCATGTGCCACAATCTGCTCCTCATCTTGTTTTAGCAGAGAAAATGGAGCTGCTCCATCTTCTACTTCAAATAATGCAGTCTGATTTCTGTATTGGCTATCTGCTAATATCCACATATACAGTTATCTCTTTGACTAAAGAATAAGTCTACAGTGAACCAATTGTTGGCCTCAAAAAGTTAAATAAGTTGCTATCTGGCTTTATTTCTTGTTAAGAGACCAAATTTTCCTAAATGTTTGGTTTTGCTATCTCCTACTTGGCATTCCAATCACCTATGATTACCAGAGCATCCAGTTTCAGTGTGTGATCAATATCCTCCTGGACCCTTGTGTAGAATCTTTCAATTCCTTCCTCATCTACCTCCGTCATGGAAGTATAAACTTTGTGTGCTATTAAATGTCAAATGCTCCCAGGATGTGGAAAGGGGCAATCAGACATGTTTTAAACACAAACCCACCCAAGCAATACACTCTGTATCTCCTGGTATGCCACCCTACCATTGGCATTGGTACATTATCAACAGGAAATTGTTCTAAAAGTGAAGGTCATATTTGGATCACAAGAGAAATTTACAACTCCTTGTTGTTAACTGCCATCAAGTTGACTTTGACACATGGCAGACTCGATGTATGAGAGGCCTCTGAGTCCCTGTATCATCAATAGCCCTGCTCAAGTTCTGCAGACTCAGAGCTGAGGCTTCCTTGATTGAGTCCATCCATGTGGAATGTTTGTTGTTGTTGTTAGCTGCCCTCGAGTCAGTTCTGATTCATGGCGACCCTGTGGATGAGACATCTCCAAGAATCCCTATCTTCCACTGCCTTGCCCGGATCTTGCAAGCCCTTGCCCATAACCCCCTGATCGAGTCTATCCATTTGGTTTGTGGTCTTCCTCTCTATCTTCTACCCTCTACCTTTCCTAGCATTATTATTTTTTCTAGTGATCCATGCTTTCTCATTATGTGGCCAAAGTACGATAGTCTCAACTTGATCATTTTTGCTTCCAAGGAGAGCCCTGGTCTGATCTGTTCAAGAACCCATTTGTTTGTCTTCTTGGCTGTCCATAGTATCCTAAGTACTCTTCTCCAGCACCACATTTCAAATGAATTGATTTTCTTTCTATCTGCTTTCTTCACTGTCCAGCTCTCGCATCTGTACATGAAATTGGGAATATAATGGCCTGAATAATTATGACTTTAGTGCTCAATTGTATGTCTTTGCTCTTCAGTATCTTTTCCAGTTCTTTCATAGCTGCCCTTCCCATTCCTAGTCTTCTTCTTATTTCTTGACTGCAGTCTCCATTCTGGTCAATGTTTGATCCTAGATATGGGAATTCTTTAACTATTTCAATTTCCTCGTTGTCTAGATTGAATTTGTGTATTTCTTCTGTGGTCATTATTTTTGTTTACTTTATGTTCAGCATCAGACCTGCCTTTGCACTTTCATCTTTGACCTTCCTTATTAACTGTTCCATTTCCTGAACGTCTTCTGCTAATAATATTATGGCATCATCTGCATATCTTAGGTTGTTAATGTTGCTTCCTCCTATCTTAACTCTCTTTTTTCTGATTCTAATTCTGCTTTTCTTATGATGTTTTCAGCATATAAGTTAAACAAGTAGGGTGATAGGATTCAGCCTTGCCTGACCTCGTTGCCTATTGGGAACCACTCTGTTTCCCCGAATTCTGTTCTCTTCTTGTCTTTGGTACAAATTCCTCATTAGGACTATCAGATGTAGTGGCACCCCCATATCTTTGAGTGCATTCCATAATTTTTCGTGATCTATACAATCAAATGCTTTGCTGTAGTCTATGAAACACATGCTGATTCTTTTTTGGAATTCTTTGGTGCACTCCAAGCCATCGTATGTTTGCAATGTGGTCCCTAGTGCCTTTTCCTTTTCTGAATCCTGCTTGCCCCTCTGGAATTTCTCTCTAGATGTATGATTGGAGTCTATGCTGCAGAATTTTGAGCATTATTTTACTTGCATGTGAGATTAGTGCTATTGTCCTATAGCTGCTGCAGTCTTTTGTATCTCCTTTCTTGTGGATTGGTATGTATATCAAGCATTTCAAGTCTGTTGGCCACTGCATTGTTTTCCATATTTGTTGACATATTTCAGTTAGCACTAAAGTTGCATCTGCCTGTAGGCACTGTAGCAATTCAATTGGGATATCATCTGTTCCTGGTGATTTATTTTTTCCCATTTCCTTTATTGCAGATTCCACTCCCCTTCTTAGAATTTGGGGTTCATCTTCATATGTCTACCTCTTTTTTCTGATGCCAAGCATTATTGCCTTTTCTGGTGAGTCATGTCCTCTCATGATATGGTCAAAGTACAACAGCCTCAGTTTAGCCATCTTGGCTTCTAGGGTTCCATCTTATGGAGTTAAAATTGTACTGTCCTTTGTTTCAGTCCCCACATAGTCAAGAGAAGAGTGGCCACTACCTGCACTGAGATCCTTCCAAACCAACTGAACTACTATTACAAAGACAATATCAGCTACAAAATGTAGTCCTGTGACTCCAACATCTTCATTTTTATTCTCTTGTGTATGATATTTAAAACATATTTTGCCTGACAGAGAAACCAGTGGAGATTTAAAAGCTTGAGTTTTGTGCATTTTGGTTGGTCAATAAAGTTATCACTATTTTATGGATTTTCTATTTTGTTTTATTTTGCTGTATGGACAGCAAATATATCCTGAATATATTTTTCTCTTTTGTTAGCCAAAGAACTTCCTTATTAGGTGAGTCAAGTCAAGGTCTCTCTTATGTGAGTGTTTATCTGAGATGCTACTGCCTTTTGTAAGAGAAACTGCTAATGTTTCTCAATAAAACCAGATGGACACCCTGTATTTTAGAAGTGCTTTTGTTTAAAAGGACAGCTTAATGGAAGAATGCCACCACCAGCACCAATAAATGCAAAAGTCACATAAAAAGAGGACCTAAATTCAAGGAAAGTCCTTTTGTGGGAAATGTCTGCTTGAAGTTGCCATCTTCAACCAAGAGAGTTTCTAGGGGAGAGATTTTTCTTCAAGTTTCCATCTTAGACTCAAATTCTGGTGAAAAAGGTCCTTGCCTCCTGATTCTGGAAGTCGCTTGTTGCATCAGTGTCTGCAATGGGGTGGGCAATTGCACAGAGTTTGGGAATAATTTGTCTTCCTCTCCTCAGGTGAGCCACACCATTTAACTTTAGAACACTGGAACTGACATCACTTCTGTCCACCATTTTGGCCATTTTCCAACTGACATGGGGGGGGGGGGAATTGGGAGATCTGGGGAACTTGCAAGGAAGCAAACTGCCACATTTGTGGCCAGTTTTGAGTGCACAGCTTCAAATCACCTGTCAACTCATGATGACCTCATGAATTTCATAAGGTTTTCTTAGGTAATGAATACTCAGAAGTAGTTTTGCCAATTTCTTTCCCTGAACTATAACCTACAGCACCTGGTGTTCATTGGTAGTTTCTCATTCAAGTACTAATCAGGGCAGACCCTGATCAGCTTCCAAGATCTGTTGGGATCTGGTACGTTCAAGGTATTTAGGCCCTAACTTCAGGGAGGCAATTTGCTACCTCTAAAAAGCTATCTTTTGGAGAGTATTTTCCTTGAACATTTACAGCTCCCCCTCCTCTTTGGGGGTCCTTCTCCTCTTAGCCACCCCTGAACTTCAAACTGCTTAGCCCCAAACCCCTGCTTGAATCCAGCACTTTATAGCACCCTAAATGACAGCATGCATTTTGAAAACTTCTCAGCTTAGTGCACTTGCTATCGGGGTTAATATTTCTTCATCCTGAAGCAACTCTGTTCTGCCAACTAAATGTTTGTGTCATGCATGAATTTTTTGCCATTTATGAAGCTCTACATCTGATATTCCCCAGTGTAATTATGCATAGTTTGATCCTTTAGTTTAACACAATTTCCCTTTAGATACCTCTGTGTAGATATGAGTTATTGAGTCCAGTTTCAGATGTACAACTGCAGAGGTCAAGTATCTCATACAGGTAGATTCAGAACAAGTGTGAATTCACAAATATCCTCCATGAATTTATCTGTTCTATGGGCACTGAGCTACTTGTAGTCATTCTTCCAACAAAGCCTAAGATGGTAACTTAAGCATATGGAGGGACACATGCAGGACAAGGGATTCTCCTACCCATAGGACCTGACCTAAAGTACCAGCGGGTGGTATCAGGGGCCAAATACTGAGGTAGAAGTAGTGTCCCTGCTGGGATGACTGGATTCATTGAGTGCAAGGTCACTGGTGCTTTTGTAGTGCTATCTGCAGTGCAGTGCAGTGCATCAATGTCTATCCTAATGTGCCAGTGCTGTCCTGTTAATGACAATGGCAGTGCCCATTTGGGTGGCATCATAACATGTGGTGTCAATGAGTCTCTGTATGTATGTCGTTCCTCATAAGGCATGGTTTCCAGACCATTCACCATTTCAGTCGCCCTCCTCTGGACACACTCGTTTTTCAGCAACCTTTTTGAATTGTGGTGCCCAGAACTGGACACAGTATTCCAGGTGGGGCCTGACCAAAGCAGAATACAGTGGCACTATTACTTCCCTTGATCTAGATACTATACTTCTACTAATGCAGCCTAAAATCGCATTGGCCTTTTTAGCTGCCGCATCACACTGTTGACTCATGTTCAACTTGTGGTCCACTAGGACTCCTAGATCCCTTTCACACATAGTCTCATTAAGCCAGCTGTCCCCCATCTTATATCTATGCATTTCATTTCATTTTTCCCCCCTAAGTGCAGTACCTTACATTTCTCCATGTTGAAATTCATTTTATTAGCTTTGGCCCAGCTTTCTAATCTATTAAGGTCATTTTGAATTTTCATACTGTTCTCTGAGGTATTAGCTGTTCCTCCTAATTTGGTGTCATCTGCAAACTTAAGAAGCATGTCCCCTATTCTTTCCTCCAAATTGCTAAAAATGTTGAATAGCACTGGGCCCGGGACTGAACCCTGTGGCACCCCACTGGTCACTTCTCTCCAGGATGAAGAGGAGCCATTGGTGAGCACCCTTTGGGTTCGGTCAGCCAACCAGTTACTAATCCACCTAACAGTTGTATTGTCTAGCTCACATTTTACTATCTTGTTTGCAAGAATATTGTGAGGGACCTTGTCAAAAGCCTTACTGAAATCAAGATATGCCATGTCTACCGCATTCCCTTCATCTAGCAAGCTGGTAATTTTATCAAAAAAAGAGATCAGATTAGTCTGACATGACTTGTTTTTGAGAAACCCATGTTGACTTTTAGTGATTATGGCATTGCCTTCTAAATGTTCACAGACTCTCTGTTTAATGAAATGTTCTAGAATCTTTCCCAATATTGATGTCAGACTAACTGGGCGATAGTTGTTGGGATCCTTTTTTTTCCCCTTTTTGAAGATGGGGACAATGTTTGCCCTCCTCCAGTCTGCTGAGACTTCTCCTGTTCTCCAGAAATTCTCATATAGCCAGTGGCTCTGAGATTACATTTGACAGTTCTTTTAATATCCTTGGATGTAGTTCATCTGGTTCTGGAGACTTAAATTCATTTAGGTTAACTAGGTATTCCTGTAGTTCCTCTTTACTAATTGTGCTGCATTTCCCCTATTGTGTCCTCTGCTCCATTTTCCTCAGGTTGAACACCCTTTTCCTTTTGTGAGAAGACTGAGGAAAAGAAGGCGTGGGGTAGTTTTGCCTTTTCTTTGTCCCCTGTTAGAATTTTTCCATCTTCTCTGTACAGTTACTTCCTCTTCTCTGACTCTCTTCCTCTGAGCATAAAAACAACAACCTCGAAGCCCTTTTTATTATTATTACAAGAACCTCTAAAAAGAAAGGTCAAAGCCCCTCCCTTCTACCTGCACTGTGCTTTCCCTTGTCCTGTGAAACATTCGTGCACCGTTAGGCATAGGCCTCTGGGAGGAATTGTATATAGCTAGTTCGCTAGCTCCACCCCCTATTGACTCACAGATGTGACTCACCAAAGCCCCGTCTGCTCAGCAACAGACACACACTCCCCAAGTGTTTTTTTTTTTTTTAAATTAAACACTCAGCTTCCCTTTGCCTTCCTGGCAGGAACTGGCCTGGCAAGCCTCTGGGATGAATTGTATAGATCAGGGGTAGGCAACCTAAGGCCTCGGGGGGGCGGATGCGGCCCCCCGAGGCCTTTGGACCGGCCCCAGGCCAGTCCTGCCGCCGCCGCCATGATGATATTGGTTATTGTTGTTATTAGTTGTTCTTGGGGTTTTCTTGGCAAAATCTCCACAGGGGTTTTGCCATGGCTTTTCTGGGGCTGAGAGAATGTGCATGCATATTTTTTATTTATTTTTAAATATTTATTTATTTATTTATGGTGCTTCGCCCCCCCCCCCCCCAATTGTCTGAGGGACAGCAACCCGGCCTCCGGCGCAAAAAGGTTGCCTACCCCTGGTATAGATCCACAGATGTGACTCACAAAAGCCCCACCCGCTCAGCAACAGACACACACTCCCCAAGTGTTGTTGTTGGGTTTTTTTAAATTAAACACTCACCCTCAAATGTCAGAACCAGAACTAAGTGCTATGTCACAAACTAATTAGAAGACAACTGAGCCCTCATGTAACCGGCATATTGCTAAACCTCTCTCAGCTATAACTGGACATCCACATTTTACACCAGCTAAGGCTGCCATGTGGCTTTAAAAATTGTTATTAACTGGCTAAGATCTCATCAAACACCTTATTTTTTGTTTCAGGAATTTTTACTTTCTTTCCCTTCTCCACTGCTCTTTTTAACTCCAAACCTGGCAGAGAGTGAACAGAGGAAAAGAAATCTACTTTGCTTTGTCTTCAGGAGGCTCAAGTTGTTTTCTTTTAGATTAAGAGAGGCTCTCTACAATGGCATATAGAGTGAAAGAAATTGTAAATTAAAACTGGTAATATCACTTGGGCCACCAGTATCCTCCCCAATGCCTTCTTTGCCTTTTTTTGTGCAGACACAGGGAAAAGGGGATTTGCTCAACATAACACATCATTTGTCATTCAGACAGGAGCAGCACCAGAACTTGCAAACTTGTCTGATGAAACTTATCCTAGAATAGGTACTAAACAGGTAACAAGACTTTTCAGAGAATTACCTGTTGAGCTCCCCACACTTGTTCAGTTACACCAACCAAAAGACTGTTAAGCCATGAACATGGTTTTTCACATTCTCCTTGAAGGCCACTCTAAATTGTGAAAAATTAAGCTTCCCACTTTCCAAGGCTAGGAGCTTATTTTTTGAAGTGTGTACAGAGATAGTGGTTAGAAGTTTGCTATCAACCATTTTCTGACTGGAGTGGACAGGCTTTTTAAAAAAAACTTCTAGGACTCTTGTAGATTTCCTTTCCTTTTTAATTTCCCCCTTAATTGTTTTAAATGATTAAATATATTTTGTACAACAAATGCATTTGCATATGCAATGTCTACTGGTTTCTTAAAACATATATGTTGCTTACCAGGACTACTGAATTTTTTAAAAAATAATACAATAAAATAACATGTGATGTTAAAACTAACAAAAACTTTTAATCTAAAAAGCTGGAAGATCAGCATAAATGCAGCATGTAACTACCATAACTATTATAAGATAAACTGTTTTGAGAACAGTTAAGGATGAGGGTACCAGCATGATGCAGTGGTTTGAATGTTAAACGACGACTCTGGTGACCAAGGTTCAACTTCCACCTCAGTCATAAAACCCACTGAGTGATCATGGGCAAATCACATGCTCTCGGCCTCAGGAAAAGGCAATGGCAAACCTTATCTCAACAAATGTTGCCAAGAAGACCCAATGACAGGTTTACCTTTGTTGTTTTTAACTGTCCTCAAGTCAGCCCCATTCATGGCGACCCTGTGGATGAGGCACCCCAAGACTCCTTGTCCCCCACTGCTCTTCTCAGGCTTTGCAAACCCATGCCTGAGTCCATCCATCTGGTCTTCCCTTCCTACTACTTTCTACCTTTCCTAGCATTATTGTTTTCTTAAGTGATCCATGCCTTCTCATTATGTGGCCAAAGTACGATAGCCTCAATTTGATCAAGTTGGCTTATAAGGAGGGTTCTGGTTTGATCTGTTCAAGGACTCATTGATTTGTCTTTTTGACTGTCCATGGTATCCATCACCACATCTCAAATTAATTGATTTTCTATCTGCTTCTTTTACTGTCCAGCTCTTGCATCCACACATGATGGTGGAGGATACAATGGCCTGGACAATTCTGACTTCAGTACTTAGCTGTATATCTTTATGCTTTAATATCTGGTCTAGTTCTTTCATAGCTGCCCTACTCATTCCTAGTCTTCTTCTCATTTCCTGAGTGCAGCCATCACTCTAGTGAATGTTTGATCCTAGGTATGGGAATTCTCTATTTCAATTTACTCGTTGTCCAGATTGAATTATGGTAGTGTATTTCTTCTGTGGTCACTATTTTAGTTTTCTTTATGTTCAACATTAATCTTGCCTTTGCACTTTCATCTTTGACCTTTCTAAGCAGGTGTTATATATCTGTATATATCTGTATGGAAATTTTAATGTTGTATGCTGCCCCGATTGCTCTGCAGAGGGGAGGGATATAAAATTATTTATTATTATTATTATTATTAACTTTCTGTCTTGCTAGTTCTTTATAACTTTCAAATTTATTATCTTGGGAAGTGGAGGGGGAAAAGCAGAAGGAGCAAATGTCTTCTTCCACCAGTATTATTGAGTCATCTGCATTCCTTAGATTGTTGGTATTCCTTCCTCCTATCTTCACTCCTCCTTCTTCTCATCTAACTTTGCTTTTTTAATTAAGTTTTCAGCATGTAAGTTGAACAAATAGGGTGAAAGGATGCAGCCTTGACTGACCCCTTTACCTACTGGAAACCATTTTGTTTCTCTGAATTCAGTTCTGACAGTGAGTTCTTGTATAGATTTCTCATCAGGGCTATCAGATGTAGAGGCACTTCTATGTCCTTGAGTGCATCCCACAGCTTTCATGATCTATGCAGCCAATGGCTTTGCTGTAGTCTAGAAAGCACATGTTGGTTTTTTTCTGGAATTCCTTCATGCGCTCCGTTAGCCATCTTACGTTTGCAGTGTGGTCTCTAGTGCCTCTTCCTTTCCTGAATCCCACCTGCACCTCTGGGATTTCTCTCTCCATGTTTGGTTGGAGTCTATGCAGCAGAATTTTGAGCATTATTTTACTTGCATGTCTTATATTCATCGTTTCCAGTCTGTTGGCAACCTCTTTGTTTTCCATATTTGTTGACATATTGTAGTTAACATTAGTGTTGCTTCTGTTTGTATGCACTGTAGCAGTTCAACTGGGATACCATCGTTCCTGAGGATTTATTTTCCCCAAGTTCTCTTATTCCAGATTCTAACTTGCTTTTTAGAATTTGGGGTTCATCTTCATACACTTCATAGTTCCATGTGTCATTCATTTTCTCAATTCTTTTATACAGCTCTTCTTTGCATCGTCTCCAATATCTTTTTATTTCTTATTGTTCTTGTATTATATTTTTATGTTTTTATTTTTGCCTTAAGGTTGCCATAAATTGGAAATGACTTCATGGCACACAACAACAAAGGATGACCAACAAAAAATTAAACCAGTTTAATTTCCTACTCAAAGGCTTCTTTAAAAAAGTAGATTTGAAAAAAATAGAAAGGATGAAGCCAACATGTATTTTAGCCTTGTACACTGCCTAGATTGGTTCGCCACTGGGCGGTATATAAATAAATTTTATTATTATTATTATTATTAACATCCTTCTTGATGGATAGAGTTCTAGAGTGAAGGAACACAAAACTGAAAAAAACCTTATCTTGTGTTCCTCCCAATTTTACTGTATCACTGGCAGCTCCATAAACAGGACCACTGTGACTCTTGTTTCAAGGTCCTGGCGGGCAAATGCAAGTGCATAACACAAATACAGGTACATAAAATAGTACCAAGCCATTTAGGAATCTAAAAGTTGATATCAGCACTTTAAATTCAGATCACTGCGCCCAACGTAATGAATGAGTGGGTTCCGAGCTGACTGTATGGTCCCAAATCAGAGAACATGGCTGCATGCAATGCATTGATATGGGAAGGATTTGGACATTGAAAGCAAGAAATTAAAAGGAATGTTAAATTGGCCGGAGCAGATGGAATTTGCAAAATTTGTACAAACAAGGTGTGCTGGACACTCCGAGCTGCATCAGCTGATAAGAACTTGGCATGATGGTTCAGGATGTTTTAATATCAACAAAGATAAGACACTGGTAAAAACATGTTTTCGTCAAAAGAAAGATGAACAAGGTATAAAAGAAGTGGTCTACCAGCCTCACTTTGTTGGCATCTACCTGGGCAAGGTGTCATCCCAACCTTCATGGATCAACATTCAGTGGAGAACCTTTGTGAGTATGCCTGAGTGAATGTGTGTGTCAGAGAGCTCTTGATACTTAAAATGATTGTCTTATTTGTTATTTCTTATTGTCTTATTTCTTATTGTTTCATCCATATGTCTTAATAAATGTTACATGAATAGTGTCTAAACCCAGATCTGGTTTCCCATGTGTCTATATTTAAAAATCCTATAGTCTAGGGTGGCTGGATTTCTCTCTGGATCAAAAGAACAACAGAGAACCTTGGTTCATGACACCAACAGCCAGTGTATGTAATTGCTACAGGAACAATAAATGCCAAATGCTTAGTCCCCAACAAGTATCCAGACAGCTGCATTCTGGATTAACTGACAATATAAGCCATCTTCAAGGGTAATAAGTCCTTGAACCCAGTTGGTATAGTGGTCTGAGTGTGGACTACGACTCTGGAGACCAGGGTTCAATTCCCCACTTGGCCATGAAACCCACTGGGTGCCCTTGGGCAAGTCACACTCTCTCAGCCTCAGGGGAAGGCAATGGCAAATCTCCTCTGAACAAATCTTACCAAGAAAATCCCATGATAAGTTCCCCTTAGGATTGCCATCAACTGGAAATAACTTGAAGGCACATGATAACAACAACAAAGGCAATAATCCTGCATAGACCTTGCAAGCCTTGTGTGTATTTGTGTCCATCTGTATTGAACAACCAAGAGGCCTGGAATCTGAATTTTATGTATGAAACATGGGATGCAGAGCTTTGAAAATGGTGGCTAAACCACTTCAACTTCAGCCAGGAAAGCCACAATCACGTTTTATACAGATCCATAATAAGGCTATGTATGCCACCAGGGCTGCATCCACACTGCAGAAACAATCCAGTTTGACACTACTTTAACTGCCATGGCTCAATGCTATGGCAATGCAGGACTTGTAGTTCTGTGACCTATTTAGCCTTCTCTCTCAGAGAGCTTTGGTGCTGCATCAAACTACAAATCCCAGAATTTCACAGCACGGAGCCATGGCAGTTAAAGCAGTGTCAAACCAGATTGTTTCTGCAGTGTGGATGCAGCGAGCCAAAAAAAGGGCCAGCATGGCGTAGTCATTTGAGTGCCAAACTAGGACACTGGGAGACCTGCGTTCGAATCCCAGCTCAGCCATATAAACCCAGTGGGGGTGACCTTAGGCGAGTCACACCCTCTCAACCTCAGAGGATGGCCATGGCAAACCCCCTCTGAACAAAAACTTGCCTTACGATAAGGGTCGCCTTCAACAACTTGAAGGCACACAGCAACAACATCAACGATGGCACAATAAGAGAATATGAAATGCAATCGATAAATCAAAGTCATGCCATTAAAAACACCAGAAAAATGATTGCAAATAAAGACTCAGGATAAGAAACCCACCCTTCCCCCCAAAACAGACCTATAATCTATGCAAGTCTCTCTCTCCTAAAAGATATGGTGAAAAACACTAGGTTTCTGACTTAAAATAGCAAGGTTTGGGAAATAAATAATTTCAGCTATACCAGATTTAAGCAGAGCCTCCCAGGTTCCTGTCACTAACCCTCTATCTGCAGACAGGCAAACAGGTGCCACTCTCCCCAAATATCCCCAGGGAAGAAGAGGCAGGATTGGGATGGAGCTTTTGGTTTGATCCAGAAGAATGACTCTTTTTATCTTTTTAATCCGTTATTCATAAAAAGCCAATCCTTTGCACTTGGCAGCCCATCACTGATCAAGTGGGGAGGAAATACATTGGAAATGACTTGATTGGGAGAAGAAAAAAGCACTCTGGTCATGCTCAGGAACCCTGCCTCCATTTCACATTTCACGCCCATGAACAAGGATTAAAGGTTCACCGTGTCCTTTTTAATTAGGGCTGAGGGAATTAATTATTTTTTTAAAAAAAATTCTTATCTTGGCATGAAGGGAACAAGACTATTCCTCCACCCATAATTTTGGGCAAACCGTTCGTTCGCGCATTCATCACACACACCTTTTTTGGGGGGAGGGGGGATTTTGGTTTTTTTTTTCTCCAAGGCAGACCCCAAGAATAAAAATTAACGCTCGGGCTTTCTCTTCATCCTTTTTTTTTTCCTCCTCCTTTTAATTTAATTAAGAAACAAAACAAAAACAAAAAGCCACCTCCGCTCTCACATCTTCCCCATCATCCCCGGCGTCGGAGGCCTCCTCACCCTTCCGCACAACAGGCCTCAAAGCCGGGGCCTCGCGTAAGACGCGACGCCGAAGAAGGCGCCTCCTCTGTGGGCAGGGGAGCTCACTCGCGTCACGGGCGGCCCAAGCCAATCAGCCTCCTCCTCCCCTCACAGCGCCCGCTAAGAGCAGCTGGGTTCTCTCAGCGGCGGCTCCCGGCACCCGCTACGCAGATTCCGTAGCGCCCGGTGGGAGGAGTTACAGGCAAGCCTCCAACCCCACTGACGGGCAAAGCCAACGCGGAATCCATTCCTTGCGCAAATTGCGTATGTAAATAGAAGTAAGGAAACGAAGTTCTCTGCTGCCTCCTACAGGGCTGTGGATATTACTACACTCACAAGACTATAAACTGGCTCCCAAACTTTGGTCTTTTCCAGATTAAGGTGGTTTTTTTTGGACTTCAGATCCCAGAATTCTTGGTTGTTGGACAAGCTGGCTGGGGCTTCTGGGAGTTGAAGTCCAAATACAGGTTATAGCCATCGAATTACAAAAAAAATTGTTAAAACCTTTTACAACGTTTACAGTCACAGTTGGCTCTATAACATATAAATGTGTGTATAGTTTATTCATGACAACCATATACAGTTTATAGCCATCAGATTTCAAAAAATGATTTTAAAAACCTTTTACAACTTTTACAGTCACAGTTGGCTCTGTAACATAAAGCAAAATGTTTGCACTAAAATTACAAAAATGTTTCATACCAAACATATCACAATTTTATGTAGTCCATTCAAATTAGTATAATCTATTTATTGCAGATTCCCATGCGGGCCTTTATCTTCAAAGTTTAATCTAGGTTTAACTTTGAGTTTAATCTGCTTTCACAGTGCATCTGGCAGTGTTAAACATAACAGACTTTGCTGTATTAGCTAACAAGTAAGTGGTTTTTCTTCAGGTCATTTTGGTTAGCTACAAGTTCTAAACTTCTCTTCAGAAACTTATCTCTTGGGGTTTTATATATCCTACAATGTAGCATATAGTATATGGTGTCGTCTTCAATATGCCCACTTCCACAAATGCAAACACACCACTCCTTGGGGATCTTTAGTTACATTGAAGGCAAACATAAGAAGATCCCCAAGGAGCAGCACTGAAGTCCAAAACACCTGGAGGAGCAAAGTTGGGGAATCCAGGAGTGGTTCTCAACCCAGATTACAGTGGTTCCCAAACTTTGGTTCTCTAGGGTTTGGGATTTCAACTTCCAGAAGCCCCAGCCAGCTCAATCCAGTCAGGAATTCTGGGAACAGAAGTCCAAAACATCTGGAGAACCAGAGTTTGGAATCACTGAGTCCTAGAATCATAGAATTCAAAGATATAGCCATGTTGGTCTGTAGAATCAGTATGTAGAGAAGTCGAAGGCCTTCATGGTTGGCATCCATAGTGTTCTGTGGATTTATCAGGCTGTGTGGCCATGTTCTGGAATAATTTCCTCTCACTAGAATCATAGAGTTGGAAGAGACCCCAAGGGGTCATCCAGTCCAATCCCATTCTGCCATGCAGAAACTCACAATCAAAGGGAGCCCTGGTGGCACAGTGGGTAAATGCCGGTACTGCAGCCACAAGGTTGTGAGTTCGGTTGTGAAGGGCTCCACGGTCCACTCAGCCTTCCATCCTTTTGTAGGTTGGTAAAATGAGTACCCAGTTTGTTAGGGACAATTGGCTTACAGATTGTAAACTGTTTAGGGAGTGCTAGTTCACTGATAAGAGGTATAGAAATGTACTTGCTATTGCTGTTGATAAAGCACCCCCGACAGACAGCCATCCAGCCTCTATTTAAAGACCTCCAAAGAACGAGATTCAGCCTTTAGTCCTCCAGATGTTTTGGACTTCAACTCCCAGAATCTCTGAACTTTGGCCATACAGGTGGGACTTCTGGAGCTGAAGTCCAAAACTTCTGAAGGACCAAAGGTTGAGAATCATTGCTTTAGTCTTCTTATATACAGGTTGAGTCTTTCTTATCTGAAATACTTTGGACCAGAATTGTTTGGGATTTGGGAATTATTAGAGCAGGGTATATAACTACAATAAATAAAATTAAATAAAATAAATGTTAAGTTTTTGGAATATTTGCTCATACTTCATGAGATATCTGGGAGATGGGACCCAAGTTTAAATATGAAATTCATTTATGTTTTGCATACACTTCATGTTCTTGTATGCCTTCAAGTTTTTTCTGACTTATGGCAACCCTATCATGGAGTTTTCTTCAGAGGGGGCTGAGAGAATGTGACATGTCTAAGGTCACCCAGTGGGATTTCATGGCTGAGTGGGGATTCAAACACTGGTCTCCAGAGTCCAACTCACACACTCAAACCACTACACTACACTGCCTCTATACACGTTATGAATATGAAATTCATACACCTTATACATAAAAGATTTTAATATTTAGGCTTGGGTCCCATCTCCTAGATATCTCATTTTGTATAAGCAAATATTATGTTTTGTAAACACTGCATGACAGGGTGAGCTCTTGTCGCTAGTCCCAGCTTCTGCCAACCTAGCAGTTTGAAAACATGCAAATGCAAGTAGATAGATAGGTACCACTTTGGTGGGAAGGTAACAGCATTCGGTGCAGTCATGGTGGCCACATGACCACCTTATGCAGAAAGCCAGCATGGTGTAATGGTTTGACCATTGGACTATGACTCTGGAGAACAGGGTTCAATGTTCACCTCAGCCATGAAACCCACTGGGTCATCTTGGGCATGTCACATGCTTTCAGCCTCCAGGGAAGGCAATGACAAACTTGTTGGAATTTGGATGGGATATGCAGTCAAAGTGGAAATGTAAAGATGTGTGAAAAATCTCTTCTGAGAAAAGTGTCTAAGCAAACAAAGATGACTCAGCCTGCAGGTGGTTTAAAACCAAAACAATTTCCCACTGAACAGATTAACAAAGACATTAAGCCTGGGAAAGCAGGATGCTAGAAGGTAAACAAATGATCTCATCTGGTTTGCATGGGAACCAGGTCACATGGGGAGTGACACACAGCTAGGGTCTGGTCTAGGTCAGGGGCTGGGATAAAGCTGATCATCCTATCATTATGTAGGTTGACACCCAGGAGGTGACGTTATGGGTTGGGCCAGGGGCGCCTTTGTTCTCTTTGTTAGAACTTGCCTTGTTTTTCAACTTAGCAACAGCAAGTTGTGATCCTATGGTTTTCTATCTTCTGCAAGATGGATTGTATATAGTTCTTTTCTGTTTTTACTATGCAACAATAAAGCTTTACTTTGGATTTACAATTGTGTCTTCATGAGAAACCATAGCTGCTGGGAGAATGCAGAGAACAGCATTTCCAGGATGGCTGGTGAAAGGAAGCAGTCTTCTGATCTCTGCTACATCTACATTTACATCACACAAATCAACAAAACTTCCTCTGAACAAATTTTGCCAAGAAAACCTGATAAGTTTGACTTAGGTCACCATAAATCGGACATTACTTGTAGGCACACAACAATACACCTTATGCACATGGCCTGAAGGTAATTTTATACACAATTATTTTTAATAATTCTGTGTGTGAAACAAAGTTTATGTACATTGAACTATCAGAAAGCAAAGGTGTCACCATTTCAGCCACTCCTGAGGACAATTTTGGATTCTGGAATATTTCAGATTTTGGGATTCCGGATAAGGGAAACACAACCTGTATAAACATGCTGGTCCTTGTGCCTTTGGCTTCATTTGCAATTCAAAATACATTGTACCTAATACAGTGGACTCTGGAATATGGCAGTTTGTGTGAAAACACACCTCAGAATCTCTAAAATGCTGCACGATTCTTGTCACTAAAAGACATGGCTCATTAATTTATTCCAAAAGTGATAATCAGCTTATCTGTACAGGAATATCTACACTTCCACCCAAATGCTGCTTATTAATGGCTACCATTTAAGGCACTTTTCACTGCTGGTCTTTTTTTTTTTTTTTTTCATCTCTATTACCTCTCAGATTACAAGCCTGGCAAGAGTTCACTGGGAGGTTAAACTCCTTCTCTTGAAACTGGGGTTGGGACAATAAGCTTTTCATCACCATACACAAATTAATCTGCTTCTCTCTGCCAGGACTCCTCTGTTAACTCCCTACCATTTGTGTGCTCTATCAGTCACACCATCTCTGGGCTCTGCCTCCAAGTCACCTGTTGATTTAGGGCAACCCCGTGGATTTCATTGGGTTTTTTTTAGGTAAGGAATACTCAAGAGATGGTATTGACAGTTCCTAGCTCTGAAGTATAACCTACAGCACCTGGTATTCATTGGCAGTCCCCTACCCAAGTACTAACCAGGTCTGACTCTGCTTAGCTTCCAAGATCAGACAGGATCTGGTGCCTTTAGGTCTACTTCCAGACTAAAGGATTGTGAGGATCCTTCCTAAAGAGGCTGGGATTTCAAGCCTGTTTGATCAAAACTGCAGCTAATGACTGCACACTCATGGATAAGGTTCACTTGTGAATCAGCAGAGATGCCATCCATGAATATTAAAAAATGGACAGGCTCTGGACACCTGGGAGGAGGCTTGCATGGGTGCTTATTAGTGTTGCATTGTTCTTTTGTGTGCAGGCCCTGGTCCTCTGCCTGAGCACATGGCCTCAGGGAGGAAGGGCATCTGCTGAGAGGAAGTGACTCAGATAATTAGTTGAGGAAGCCTCTAGCATTCAGTAGCTCATTAGATAGCTTTAGCCCAAATCCCTGGAGCTCAGTGAACAGGTAGAGCCAACAGGGGTGTTTTGCATGGGTTTTTAGTGGGAGAGTTTTGAGAGGGAGACCTGGAGTTCTGTTTTAGTGCCTACCTAAGATTATTTAATATAGATTGTGAGGGAGCTGCTGAATTCACCTGCAACAGCTGTGGTATGCTTGTGTTCTTGCCAGTGGATGTGAGTAGCTATACTTGCAGCAAATGCGAGTTGGTGTCCCTGTTGGGAGAGAAGGTCCGACATCCTGAAGCCTGCGTATCTTCTCTTCAGCAAATTAGGGAGTGTAAGGTTTTCTTGGATATAGCGGAGGAGATTGTCCTGCATGAGGAACCCACAAGGGAAGTCTCTGAGGAGGAGGTCAGATTTCAAGCACAAGACATAAACATTTGGAGGAATGTAAACACAGAAGTTGAAGGACCAGATACCATTCTTTGAGCTTGGAGCTACAGAATTGATTCAAAGCTCTCCTCCTTATCAGTGATGACAAGGGGAAGCAACAAGAGCAACAGTATCAGAGAATGTGCAGACACCTTGGAAGATTCAGTAGATGCAATGGCCTCTGCCAATCCTCAAAGGAGATGTATAGTAGCAGTGATAGGGGAATCCCTGCTGAGGGGAACAGAAGCAGTGGTTTGTGCACCTGATTTGAGAAGTGTCTTGAGAGGTGTGTTGTCTCTCTGGGGCAAAAATCCACAATGTAACTGAGAGGCTGACTAGACTCATCAAGCTCACTGACCATTACCCCTTCTTTTTGGTCCACATGGCATTGGAAGGATAGCCTTCAGAATATCATGAGGGATTGTGAGGCTCTGGATAGAAAGCTGAAGGACCTTGATGCACAAGTTGTAATTTCCAGATGAAGAACATGGCTCCGAAAGGGAGAGAAGAGTAGTAGGGGTAAACAACTGGCTCCACAGATGGTGCTGCCAGGAACAATTTGGCTTCTTGGACCATGATCTCTGGTTTCATGAAAATGGACTTCTGGCAAAGGATGGGTTGCACCTCACAACAGTTGGCATGGCTGTTTTTGTTAAGAGTCCCCCAAATCTGATCAGGAGGGCTTTAAACTGAGCTATGTGGGGGAAGGAGACAGTATTCTTAAGGGCAGTAGTTCATTAAGTGCTGGAGATAATAGGCCAGCCATTATAGAAAGAACTAGGCGAATAGTATAAGAACCCAACAGTGTGTGTGTGTGGGGGGGGGGAGACACCTTAAACAAACAGTTGGGGGAATGACTCATGGTCTTAGATGTCTGACACTAATACACAGAGCATGGAAAATAAACAAGATGAACTTGAACTCTTAATACAGCAAAACAAATATGATAAAAGGCATCACTGAAACCTGGTGGAATGGTTCTCATGATTGGAATGTAGTAATAGACAGGTATAACCTATTTCAGAGAAACAGACCAAACAGGAAAGGAGGAGGAGTAGCATTATATGTCAAGGATGTTAACACCTATGAAGAGATCCATTAATTAAATCCTGCAAGCCAGCTTGAGAGCATCTGACTGAAAATTTAAGAGAGACAGAGGACTGGAATGATGTCTTTCTGGCACAGATGACCACACATTCAGTATGGAGAGATGTATTAGTAATGGGAGATTTCAACTATCCTGATATTGTTGGAAGTCAAACTCTGCCAAGAATATAATATCTAACAAATTCCTCACTTATCTTGCAGACAGTTTCATTGTCATGAAGGTGAAAGAGACATCAAGGGGATCAGCTATTTTAGAGCTGATCCTAACTTACAATGATGACCTATGGGGTGGAAGTGACCATGTTCTCCTGGAATTTGTTATACAGTGGAAAAGAAAGCCAAGTATTGTCAGACATGCATTCTAGACTTTTAAAAAGCAGGTTTAAGTAAATGTAAGGAAGCATATGTATAAGAAATGGAAAAGGAGGCAAATCGCCAAAGAAGAATTCAAACAAATAGCCAGCACATGCCAGAAAAGTCAGAAGAGCTAAAGCACAGAACAAGCTCAGGCTTGCTAGAGAGATTACAAACAACAAAAGGAATTTTTGTCTGTAACAAAACTAAGAACAAGGGAATTGTAGGTCCACTGTGTGAAGTAGATGGCAAAATGCTAACAAGAGACAGAGAAAATGCAGAATTACTCAGCACCTTCCTTGCTTTGGTCTTCTCCCAAAAGGAAAACCTGGAGAAAACAGAACAGGTGATGCAATAAGGGAAATGCAACACAAAATAGGTAGAGGTAGTACAGGAGTACCTGGCTACTCTAAATGAATTCAGATTTCCAGGGAGAGATGAACTACACCCAAGAGTATTAAAAGAACTGACAGAAGTAATCTCACAACCCTGCTAACAATCTTGGAGAAAAGCCTGTAGCTTGCATCCATTGTTCCATGTCCTATTCTCTGGGGCAGCAGAAAATAAGCTTGCTCCCTCCTCAATCTGATACTCCTTCAAATACTTAAACAGGGCTACCATGCCACCTCTTAACCGTCTATTCCCTAAGCTAAACATACCCAGCTCCCCAAGCTGCTCCTCATAGGGCATGGCTTCCAGACCCTTCACCATTTTGGTCGCCCTCCTCTGGACACACTCCAGCTTGTCAACATCCTTTTTGAATTGTGGTGCCCAGAACTGGACACTGTATTGTTAGATGAAGGATATTCTAGGCTGGCTGCTATATAGGCAGTTGAGAGAAAGATTTTTTTATGGACCTGAAAACAACTGGGATAAGGACAGAAAGAACTAAATTTGAAGAAAGCATGATATCGGACAATACACATAAAATAACCTTACACTATAAATGTTTAATGGAGATTGAGATCGAGGAGAAGGTAGTAAAAGAACGCATGATTAAGTGGGCCCAAGACCTTAAACAAAGCATTAGACTAGAACAATGGGAGAAATTTTGGAATAAAACTTTAAAGTATACCACCTGTTTTGATCTAAGAGAAAATTTATATCAAATGCAATATAGGTGGTATTTGACACCAACCAAATTAATCAAATTTTATAAAGGTCTCTCATCTAAATGCTGGAAATGTAAATGAGAAATAGGAACATTTTACCACTCTTGGTGGAGTTGTAAAAAATCAAAGAAATAATGGACCAGCATTCATAAGGGTATTATGGAAATTTTACAATCTCAAATAGCAATGGATCCTAAATTATATCTACTTAATATTTACGAGAACAAAGAGCTTGAACTTAAATATGGAAAGCTATTGTTTTATATGATTGTGTGTGCCAGGACTGTCTATGCAAGTAAATGGAAGAGTGACAGCTTTCTGAACAGGGAAGAATGGTTAGATAAGCTGATAAGTGTTGAACAATTAGATAAGATTACAGCTTTATTAAGAGGACAAGACTGGGAAGAAAATGAGGAAATATGGAAACCTTTATTTAATTATATCAACGAGAAACAGGTAAAATTTGATAGGAAAGAATAGTCCTTTTGACACGAGATGAGACAAAACATCATAACGTAAATAATGTTAAGATTATCTAAAAATTAAAAGTTTTAGTTTCAATCTCAATATGGGAAAAAGAAGAAAGGTAGTTAATTTAATTATATGGAATATGACTTGGTTGAGTGTTTAGGAAGTCATTTGAGTGTAAGTGAGGAACTGTGAAGACACACCCAACTAAAGGTGGTGGCAAATATGGGTGTGCAATGCCAGTACCCTGGTGAGATCAAACTCTTTTACCCAATAATAATAATAATAATAATAATAATAATAATAATAATAAAATTTATTTATATCCCGCCCCTTTGCGATCAATCAGGGCGGCTAACAACAATAAAATACACATGCAACAATAAAATCTAATTCCCACCCCCCTTAAAAAGTTATTAAATCAAATTATAAATTAAAACATAATATAAAAACACAGCAACAATATTTAAAAACAACTCACAATATGGCTGCAGTTCTTAATTACGTATTTAAACTAAAAACCTAGAAGCCCTCTTACGCGAGGGATTCCTGAGACCAGGATTATCTATCCCGGAAAGGCCTGCTGGAAGAGATCCGTCTTGACAGCCTTTTTAAAGCTGTCTAAAGATGTCAATTGACAGATCTCATCCGGCAGGCCGTTCCATAATCTGGGGGCAACAAATGAAAAAGCCCTCTGGGAGGTAGCTGCAAGCCTAGCTCTTTGTGGCTGCAGCAAATTCCTCCCAGAGGAACAGAGTGCACGGGGAGGATTATAAGGGAGAAGGTGGTCCCTGAGATAGTTTGGACCCAAGCCATTTAGGGCTTTAAAGGTGATAACCAACACCTTGTGCTGGGCCCAGAAACTTATAGGCAGCCAGTGGAAGGACCTTAAAACCAGAGTAATATGGTCCCTCCTAGATGTTCCAGACACTAATCTGGCTGCCATATTCTGTACTAGCTGTAGTTTCCAAACTAAGTACGAGGGTAGCCCCATGTGGAACGCATTACAGAAATCTAGACGTGAGGTTACCAGTGCGTGCACAACGGTCTCGAGATCCCTTACTTCCAGAAAAGGACGCAGCTGGCGTATCAGCCGAAGCTGATAACAGGCGCTCCTGACCGTTGCATTTACCTGATTTGTCATCAGGAGCGACGAGTCAAGGAGCACCCCCAGACTGGGAACACAGTCACTGGAGGAGAGTGTGACCCCATCCAGGACTGGAGGTTGCAACCCAATTCTTGGTTTCGGGGCCGCTACTATGAGCACCTCCATCTTGTCTGGATTCAGTTTCAATCTGTTTTTCCTCATCCAGCCCATTACTACCCAAAGACATTCAAGGCTCCAATGCTGAATGTAAAGTCCAAAAGGGGGAAATTTATTTTGAAGAACAAAAGAAAAAGGTTTCTCCTCCCTAGCTCTAACAGGCTTAAAATAAAAGGTACTTTACAGTTTAGGTTTCTGCAATCTTCACTTGTCATCTCTCTGGGTTTGATCTTGGTTTGAACTCCTACTCAATGAAGCTGGTGCAGGGTCTTTCAGCTTCTGGTGTTTTTGACTTCGTTGTTGTTGATATTTAATTTAATTGACTGTTTTTGGTAACTAAGGGGGGTTGCAGACTGCCAGAAATAGTGCAAATTGAGTCCACTTTTAGGGTTAGGGTTAGGGCTAGGGAATCATGGGAATTGTATTTTATTGTGGCACCAGAGCTCTCAGACAGAGAAGGCTCAATGTCTCAGAAAAAAAAAACAATTCCCATGATTCCCTAGCACTAACCCTAACCCTAAAAGTGGACTCAATTTGCACTATTTCTGGAAGTCTGCAACCCCCCTAAGCTGGCTAAATGGTAACTAAATTGGCTAATGATGTAAGAAATGCCCTTTCCATCTGTCTGTGCCTGTTTGCCACCAAACAGATAAAGTCAAGCCTGCCTAAGAAAAACTAAAAATCCCAAGCTGAAGCAAAGCTTGCTGGGAAGGGGCAAACCAAAAACTAGAAAAATGCAGGGGATTCCTACAGCTCCTCCCACAAACTAATACAATGGAACATTCCTATGCTCAAACATACTAAGGATTAAACTAAAATGAAAGAAAATGCAGGGGAGGATTTAAATAGTCCAGGCTGGACATCACAGGAACTATTTGATGTACGTTAGTAGTAAGCAAACAGTTGAAGGGAATATGGTTTAAGAAAGCAGGTATGTATGTTATTTATTTTTTGTATGTTTTGTATGTTCTCTATGTTTTTCTTCTTTTTGCTTTTTCTATTTCTTTTTTCTTTTTGTTAGATACATCTATGTAAGTATGTAAGTATGTCTATGGAAGCATGGTTTTTTTTAAACTTAATAAAACTAATATTTAAGAAAAAATAGAACTGACAGAAGTAATCTCACAACCCTGCTAACAATCTTGGAGAAAAGCCTGTAGCTTGCATCCATTGTTCCATGTCCTATTCTCTGGGGCAGCAGAAAACAAGCTTGCCTCCTCAATCTGATACTCCTTCAAATACTTAAACAGGGCTACCATGCCACCTCTTAACCGTCTCTTCTCTAGGCTAAACATACCCAGTTCCCTAAGTCATTCCTCGTAGGGCATGGCTTCCAGACCCTTCACCGTTTTGGTCGCCCTCCTCTGGACACATTCCAGCTTGTCAACATCCTTTTTGAATTGTGGTACCCAGAACTGGACACTGTATTCCAGGTGACCAAAGCAGAATAGATGATGATGATGATGATTACATTTATTTGTATCCCGCTCTTCGCAGAACTGGGATCAAGAGCAGCTCACAACATTAAAATAATGATACAATTAAAAACATAGAAAAGTGGTACATTAAACCAGAATTAGTGTTACAATATTAAAATAGATTGCTTATTAAAATAATAAAAATACAGTTTAAAAGTTAAAATTGTTAAAACACTTAAAATGACACAACACCCCAAGCCGGTAATTTAAAAACATTCTGTTTTAAAAGCTTGCCTGCCTGCCTAAGAAGGTTTAACCTGCCAGCGGAAGGACAACAAGGAAGAGGCCATTCCGATCTCCCTACGAAGGGAGTTCCATAGTCCAGGGGCAGCCACGGAAAAGGGTCTCTCTCATGTGCCCACCAACCGTGCTTATGATGGGGGTGGGATTGAGAAGGGCCTCACCAGAGGATCTCAGGGCCCAGGCCAGCTCATAGAGGGAGATACAGTCTGCCAAATAGCCTGGGCTTGAGCCATATAGGGCTTTATAGGTCATAACCAGCACTTTGAATTGTGCCCGGAAACAGACTGGCAGCCAATGGAGCTGTTTCAATAGGGGCATTGTGCAGTCTCTCTAACCTGTCCCAGTTAATAGTCTGGCTGCAGCTCTTTGGACCAGTTACAGTTTCCGAACACTCTTCAAAGGCAGCCCCAAGTAGAGCATGTTACATTAGTCCAAACGGGATGTAACCAAGGCATGTACCACTGAGGCCAGATCTAGCATCTCAAGGAACAGGCACAGTTGGAGCACAAGTTTTAAATGTGCAAAAGCTCCCTTGGTTACTGCAGAGACCTGGGCCTACCGGTTCAGAGCTAGGAATACCCCCAAACCGCGAACCTGTAACCCCATCTAACACTGGTTGGATCCCTGTTCCCTGAATTGCCTTCCGACTGATTAGAAGCATCTATGTTTTGTCTGGATTAAGTTTCAACTCGTTTCCCCTCATCCAGTCCATTACTGATGACCGACACTAGTTTAGGACCAGTGCCAGTCTCTAGACACTAGCCTCAGCTCTCCTTCTCTCTGTGTAGGTATTGAGCTTGAAAGTCTCTGGCAGCAGTTAGAAAGAGCTAGACCTGCTCAGGAACAAATATACACATCCTAGTTTAACTTATTTACACATCCTAGTTTAACTTATTTATTATTATATACACATCCTAGTTTAACTTATTTATTTAAATAAATAAATATAAATATTTAGACTCCAAGTTCTGGGTGAATTAAGAAGATTTTATGTAGAAAAATATGCAGAGTGCAATCACACACACAAGACAACCATTCAAACTAACACAGGATATAGAGCTAACCAAAATGGAAATATAGAAAGGAGATAGCAGAGTTTTAGGGGTTACAGTGGGGTTATAATTACCTGTCTGAAGAGAAGGTCATGGAAAGCTGGAGTTGCTCAGATGGGGAGATCTGAGGGTGACCCAGAGCATGCACAGAGTGCAGGCATGTATGTGGACTGTGCGCAGATGTTAGGTTTTGAAATCATATTTATACCTTAAAACTAGCCCTAGGTGATGGACTATGTGGCAAGGTAACAAGGGCTGAATGACTTGTCCCAGGAACTGATAATAGGATTCCAGATTGGTTGATGATTTTAACAGAAGCAATGGAGATGTCTCATCCATAGGGTCAAATCTTGCCAAATTGGTTGTATCAGTCTTTAGCAGCAGAGATCTCCATCTGACATAAACCAAGTTTGGCCTCTGACCCAGAGGGCTAGAAAGTGATAGTGCATGCAGTGTTTAGAGATCCTGATTAAGGAGCAAAGACACCAATGGCCTGGAAAAATAAACGATGGGCTTTATTATAGGATTTCCATTCTAAGATAGGAATGTTACTCAGGATGTTGATCTAATCTAGCTTCATTCAAGAGCAGTTCACAACACAGGATTGAATAGGATATTCCTGGGATGGGTGGATGGAGGGGTTTGGCTGGTAACACAACAGGGGTAGGCAGAGATTGGCTTACTGCTTTAGGTGCAAAGAGATCCTTTGTCTCAGGTTTCCAGAGGAAATGCGGAGTATTTGGGGGAAGGAAGAAGCACTTTAGATTTCATGGTTTTGATTACTCAGATATACATATGCCTGGGAAGAATTATTCATTTTTTCCTGGGAACCTGATCTTTAATTTTTCTGAAAGGTCATCGATCTTTCAAAAACATGTTATCTCCAAATATGGGGTATCAAAATATAAGGATTCCAAAATCCTTGTCACAGGGTTATTGCATAACAATATCCAAAGGCAATCTAAACTCACACCCAGAATTTCTATCACTGACTCCACTTGCAGGCAAGGGTTAACTGTTAGAGCTTCAGACATTATTCCAGCTGTACCTTCAGCCTGAGACTAAAGCTTTGAAGCAGGAACTGCCATAGTCCCACCAAAGGTCCAGAAGCACTGTATTTTTTATATATTTGTTCACTTGCTTGTAATATTTTTATCTTGTCTTTATCTGAATACCTTAGAAAAGAAATTATAATGCAAATGGTAATGTTTATCCTTTCCTGCATTAGTATAAAAAAGAAAGACATTGTATAGGTATGGTTTCAGACTTCATTTGAAATGCAGTGAATATCTTTAAAAAATCTCTATTGGGTAATATAATGTATTAGGCTAACAGAAAGTTCAGAAAATTTAAGCTCTTCTAATGTGTGTATGTTTTTTAAATGTGGATCAGAACAGGGGAATTGTAATCCATGAAAGCTCAAGATATGATAAATCTGTTCTTTGCACAGCTTTGTTGTTTTGCTGCAACAAGGCTCCTTTGAACACTGAGCAAGCTTTGAAGCTAAGCAAAGTGAAGGAGAAAAACTGTACCAAATCTTGCCAAATTGGTTGCATCAGTCTTTAGCAGCAGAGATCTCTTCATCTGACATAAACCACGGAAAAGGGTCTCTCTCATGTGCCCATGTTTGGCCTCTGACCCAGAGGGTGTTGATCTAATATCTATCTTCATTCTAGGGAAGAGTTGAGGGAGGACTGGCAAGAAACATTCCTAAAGAGTTTACATCACAGAGGGGTCAGGATAGGAAGACCAGAAGGAAGGACATTTTGGGTCACTCACATTATCTAACCCTATTTCAATTGCCCTGTCTGAGGTCTTCTTGATCTTATTGTATTGTATTTTTATGTTGGAAGCCACCCCAATTGATACGCAGGGGGGGGGGGAATATCAATAAATATTATTATTGTTGTTGTTGTTGTTGTTGTAACACCAGATTTTTTTAAAAGGGTAGTTGGAGTTAGATCCAAGGGGTCATTCACACATTGTGGGGTTTTTTACCGCAACGATGCAAATATTCTCACTCACGCATTCCGGTTTTTGTTACTCACACTTTGAAATGGCATCAATTTGCATTTCTTCAGGATTTTAGTGGGAGCTGGTGGCTGAAGAAGGGGGGATCCCCCATCGCCGGTACCACAGTCTGGGGTGAACACGCCACTTTCCTCCTGGGAAGCCCCCATAAGCCACCTGTAGAAACAGGTGTGCAGGGAAAGAGGCCAGCTAGCTGCACAGCCAGCTGGAAAGAAAGCTCTTTGCCTAACCAGAGGTTTGATGTGACCCAGGGTGACCAGATGTCCTCCTCTTCCAGGACAGAGTGTGGTGGAGTCTCCTTCCTTGGAGGTCTTTAAGCAGAGGCTGGATGGCCATCTGTCGGGGATGCTTTGAATGGGAGTTCCTGCATGGCAGGGGGTTGGACTGGATGGCCCTTGTGGTCTCTT
Organism: Phrynosoma blainvillii; assembly: GCA_026167975.1. Lineage (NCBI taxonomy): Eukaryota > Metazoa > Chordata > Lepidosauria > Squamata > Phrynosomatidae > Phrynosoma > Phrynosoma blainvillii. The sequence goes on from JANUYF010000002.1 coordinate 369,391,569, forward strand.
CCAACTCTATGATTCTATGATGCGTCCTACATTTCAACCTCTGTCCATGAGGAATTCCCAAATGTCCTCCATTTGGAGCATGACTAAGAAGTAAGAATTTACATGTATATGAGTGTTTCTAGCATTTATTTGGTCATGACTCCCAAAAACTGAGGAATTTGAATGCTTGCCTGTTGAATGGAGATGACCCACCAATATTGGGGATTCCAGCCAGTACCCTGAGATCTGGCAACCCTACTCTGGGATCCTCTTTGGCTAGAAACCCCATGCTGCTGGTGTGATCTCCTTTTAAAATGTCCCAGTTTCTCTCCCTCTCTTCACTTTCCTCTTGGTTCTCATCTTATTTCAGTTGCTGCAAACTGAGTTCAAAGTCCAAAAATACAGTCGCCTTCCGCATTTGCAGTTTTTACTTTTACGGGTTTGATTTGCATGGATTTGACTAATATATTCTCTATGGGTCCTCCACTGTGACTCTATGGTCAGAGTTCGCCAAAATTCGCACTGGAGGACCTAGAGATTCCTAAAGAAAATACTTCTCTAGGCATTTGTAGGCTCTCCAGTGCAATTTTATGGTCATCTTCCACCAGATGTTGACCACAGATTTGTGCTGGAGGACCTGGAGATTCCTAGAAAGGTTTTCTCTCTGATAAAAAAAATCAGTGTTTTTTATTTGTAGTTTTTCCATTTTCACGGGGGTCCTGTACCCCTAACACCAGTGAATCTGAAGTGCCCACTGTAGTTTGCATTCAATTTACTCTGCAGGGTGGATAGGAGAGGTGAGGAGAGGGTGGAACCTTGCCTTTCCCTGTAGACTCAGACAAAAGCAAACTGCTGCAGCTTCTCCGAGCCTGTGTTCCTTATTTCTTGACCACATTCTGATGTCGATTGGCCACGTGTCCCAGTTTTCACGTGTGAAATGCTGGAGAGAATGTAAGAGCTAAACATTTTGTATTAAGCACCCTGAATGAAAGGCAGTTATAAATGAAGTCAACAAGTAAATAGGACTGTTTTTTGGATTAGAACTATGTGAAACAGTTCTTGGTTTGCGCTTATCTGATATGAATAAAAAATAATGCCTCTTGCTCTGAATATATAAAAACCTGCTGTTGTTCTGCTCTGTTTCCAAACTAATTGCAGCAGATGGCTTTCTTATAAGGCAGAGGACCAAAGGAAAGAAAAATGTGACAAGCTGTATTAGGAAACCTAATATATATGTGTATTAGTATATGTACAAAACAATCAGACAAGAACGTTTACCTCTGCTCTTGGCCCTACAATGGCTCATTAATGCTAGAGAAGAGCTTGAGCCAAATCTTCATTAAAGAATAAAAACAGAAGACTATGTCCTTGGGCACAATTATTCTGGATTTATACTTCCATAAGTAGATGATGAGCCAATGCACTCTGGCCTGGCTAGATTGTTATACTTACCTAAAAACTTTTTATATACGGGAGGAGATGGTTGTATTTTAGTCAAATTAAACAAAACAAATTCAGTGCTAGGAATTCAGAAAGCAATACTCTAAAGTCTAATATTATGAAGTCTAGCACAGATGAAAACACCACCAGAACCCCTCTTAAGTTCTAGGGATCTACTGCTCACATAAATAAGCATACAGTTGCCTCTCCCAATTCATGGGAGATCCATTCCAGAACCCCTCCACAAAAATAGCGGCTTGCAAATATTCAACTCTCATTGAAAATAATGGCATGTTGGGTGCGTGCGCCATTTTAACTATAGCCGCTTGTCCCTCCCACAAAAAGCGAGGCCACGGATTCAAAGTCCACGAACGGGGAAGGACAACTGTATATGGAAACTGTTGATTGGTTTGGTTCCATTTGGAAGTCAGAAATTGTCCTGCAGAAGCTAGTACCTTGTATACAGAAGCAACTTTTTTTTTTATTGAACTGATGTTTTTGTAACACTACCTAGTGTTTACTGGCAGATTAACAAACAAAGATTAACATTAGAAACACTTTAATTATTCCTTTTTTCCTTCTGCTTTCTCTCTCTTTCCCTGCTGGCTTTCTGTTTTACTGGTCTTTCTTTCCCGCACTTCTTGTGCTTGTTCAACCATTCTCTTTGCTTACTTTTCCCTACCATCACCAACTCCCTTATCATGCAGAAGATCTCTCACTTTTCTTGTTTCAGCATTTTGAAGGGAAGCACTTGGAGCTGTAAAGAAATTAAAAACCCAGACTTGATTCTAACTTTTTCTTTCCTGGCTAGATTACGTCTGACATCTAGTGACTGAAGATGGTACCGCAGACTATGGACACATAAATTAATTAAAACTAATTAACCCAGTGATATACATCCCCAGCCAGCGTGGGATGAGAGAGCCATAAGAAAGCCAGCATGGCATAGTGGTTCAAGTGTTGTACTAGGACTCTGGAGACCAGGGTTCAAATCCCTGCTCCGCTATATAAACCCACTGGGTGACCTTGGGCAAGTCACACTCTCTCAGTTTCAATGGCAAACCTCCTCTGAAGAAAAATGCCAAGAAAGGTTTACCTTAGGGTAGCTATAAGTCAGAAATGACTTGAAGGCACAGAACAACAATATACATCCCCACATTATTCATGACAAGTGTCTACATTTTATAGCTTTGGTATCAAGGTGTACACAGAGAGACAGACAAATACACATACCTCTTTTATTGTTAGAGTTAGCATTTATACTGTGCTGCACAATTGGAAGGGTTCCCAGAGCAGCTTACATTTTAAATAGACAAGACTATCAGCATACAGTGTAGAAAAAATACAACCTAAAAGGAAAATAGGATACAGAAGGAAAGGGAAAGTAAACATTTGTGGAGAAAATGCCAGTAACTATTGTTAGAAAGGCTCTTCAGCTATGTCAATGGGACTTTTGGTTACCTCATAGCTCATCCTTTCATCAAGTGAAATCTGGGTTTGCTGACCAGCCATAGCACTAGTGGGCTCCTTATATTTGGAACACTTGTGTTTCTCCGCATGAGGTTCAGCTTCTACAGTCCTCCATCCTTAGCAGTCTTTTGATCACCAAGCAATGGTCCTAGTTGCTTAATTGTTCCTGCAATGTCTTCTGTTGTTTCCCTGTCAGCATTGGTAGAGCTGTCATGGTGAAATAGGAAGCGAGAACGGAGTTCTTGAACATTGACACCTGACCTCATGATTGTGTCAAACTTCCTGAGATGCACAGCAGGAGAGTCTGTTGGTCTATGAGGACCTATGCCTTTAGGACAATTGGAGTCAGGCTTGCTCCTTAGGGTGATGTCACCAGATTCCTCTGGAAGGGATCCAGTCGTTTTAATTGTAAAAGTGGCTGGGTGAGGAGAAACAGGTTTTGGTGGAGCTACCTCCAGAGATGTACTTTCTTGCATTCTGGAGTCAACAGTGCTCTTGGTTTGGTCCTTAGAACCTGTACAGAAACACAACCAGCATGAGCCAGATTTGTTAGGTAGGCAAAAGGAGAGAAGAAGAAACAAAAAGAGGAAATTCTTCTGAACTACTCTCACTGTCCGGTCAGGTGGAGCCATGTTATATGTTGTTTGGCACCTGAATTTGTTGCAGTAAAACTATTATTGTCACAACCAGCAAATGTGAAGGCAAAAAAACAAACAAACAAACAAAAACAGGCAGATATTTTACTTTCACATATTAATTTAAAATAATCAACCAAACACATTGTGTGTGCATGCATGCATGTGTGTGTGTGTGAGAGAGAGAGAGAGAGAGAGGCTGACAGACAGAAGAAGAGAGAATAATAGTCAGACTGATGGGCCATACTGGCTGGGGAACCTGGGAACTGCAGTCCAAAACATAACTTTTCCAAGTTCTGCCCTCCTACTATTTTATGTGGTAGGAATGAAGGTCACCCAAAAATAACACTGCCATTGAAAGATCAATTTGCTTGGAGAGGATTGTAGAACTGGGGGTCAAGGGGCCATGGACTGTAGTTCTAAAACTTTGATCCTCATTGTGTTTTGGACTTCAGTTTCCTGATGTCCTAGCCAGTATGGCCAATGGCCAGGAATTCTGGAAGCTGAAATACCCATTATTATTATTATTATTATTATTATCATCATCATCATCATCCCACCTTCCTCCTGGCATAGGGACTCAATGAGGCACTTGACAATATTTGGAGGAACAAAGTTTGAGAGCCACAGGCTTAGTGATAGAGATATACATCTTGCAGAGAGACTTTTATGTTTTTCTGGGGCCATGGAGATAAGCAGAATTGTGAGGAAAAAATATTATTCATGTAATATTGATCGAAAATAGCTACAGGTGCTATTTGAGACTAGGATGCAAAGGAACTTGTTACAAGAGCCAGTGGTCTAGCTATTTTCTCTCACCTAGACATTCTGCCATGTCCTCATGAGTCTCTTCATCATCATCTTTTAAGATCTCCCCATCTAAGGTGTTGATTGTCTGCAGAAAGTACTCCAGACATTCCTTCTCTTCTGGATTTAGGCCATAGAAAAAATCTTCAGAGATCTGTTGGGATGGGGCACAGGTAATGTCTCAAAGTCCAACACATGTACACAAGTACTTCTCCCAGGAATTAGCAAGCAGAGTTTGTAATAGTGTTTACTTTTGGGGAGGGTACTATAATATGGAATCCTCCCCTTTGAGTGGGGGACTACAACTCAGAACCCAGAATTCCCCATCTACCACGGTCACTGGTTGGGAAATAAAGAGAGTTGTAGTCCAAATGTAACTTTTTCCAAGCCCTGGACAAACAAGACAGATGTACATAGGAAAGAAACTCTGAGAAATTATATTTCTTGGAATTAACTAATATTAAGTTAATATATACTGTTATGGTATTTTATATATCAAATGTGAATATCAATTTGATGGGATGCGAGGGCTTCGACAGCATACATATTGCAGAAATAATCCAGTTTGACACTGCATTAACTGCCATGGATCAATGCTGTGGAAATTCGGAAACTAGCTTTGTGTGACATTTAGCCTTCTTTGCCAGAGAACTTGGTGCCACAATAAACTACAATTCCCAGAATTCCATAACACTGAGCTATGGCAATTAAAGTAGTCAAACTGGATTATTTCTGCAGTGCAGTTACAGTCTTTGTAAATGTATGTGTGTGTATGAATTAATACTGAACCAGAGTTAATGAGTCAAAACAAAATCCTAATTCAGTATGGGATAAGCAGATAGCTGATGTACCCCTGTTGGTGTCTCTCTTGCCCTTCTGCCAAAACCTAAAGTTAACTAACTTGTTAACTTCAGTGGCACTTTCATCCAATTAAATGGATTTAGAATTGCAGGTCTGCAGTCTGGGCTCACTCAAGACATTTGCTGCCAGTGTCAAAAAAAACCCAAGATGGTGCCCCCTCCATTCCATGTACAAAAGCTGGACCAATAAGTTGGATCTTTTTCCCAACACTGGCTCTAATGCAACATCCTCCATGGTACCTTAAAACTGCAGTCTATCTTTGCAGGGATGACTTGGGCAACTGGGCATGCCACTTTGGTTTCTCTTCCAGCACCAGGCTGCTATCTCCCAGCATGTGCCACTGGAGGTGATTGTCTCACTTTGCTTAATGGTAGGGCTGGCCCTGTTTGCCACTGATCTCACCAAGATAATCCAGTCAATCCAGGTATAAGTCATGATCCTGGAATGGTAAACAGGATACTGAGTCACTGAGCCTGTCCTTTTCTTTCCCCATCCTGTCTCTGCTCACTTTTGACCTTGTACTGCACTACTCTGCTGCTATAGATACCGTATGTACTGTAAGTATGCTAGAGTAACAAGACTTCCTGCATGCTGTACCACTGCATGGCAGTGAATAAACAAGTGTGTGAGGCTTGGACAAGGCAGATGGTAAATACCCACCAGGTTCCAGGAGCAACAGGAGGCAAGATCTGATGGGCAGGGAGGAAAAGTCACAGTGATCTATTGCAAGTCCATTCCCCTATTGAGGTACTCTGTCCAACAGTCTCCAAGGTTTGAGTGTGTACACCTTGCAACAGGCCAGCAAAACAGGACTGGGATTCAATTCGTGTATTGACCACCCCACCGCCCAACTCTCTCCTTGCTTGAGCTGCTGGAGGTGGTCTTAGAGGTGGTGTTAATTTCCTCCAAATGTATTAAGGAATCTTAACATCCATGCCAAGGCACTCTTACCAGGGTCACCTCAAGATTTCATGATATCTGTGGCAACAATGGGACAGTCTCAATTAATATCTGACCAATCCATGTAGTAGGACACACTCTTCCTCTGGTTTTTGCTAGTCAGAATGATGGTCATCTGTGGGGGTTTAAAAGAACCCTATTGTCACGAACAGGTCACTCAGTGATAGGGTTTAGATTTGCTGGATCTCCTAATCTCTGTAGGTGGTAGACCCATTAAAATGGTCTGTCCCCAGAGACTAATTGTCCCCAGAGACTAATTGATCCATAAGGTTTCCTGAATGCTCTGGGGATTTTCCAGCTGTTAAGAGTTGTTGATTCTGTTGATGCCTTGGTTGACCTGTGGAATAAAGAAATTACCCAGTAATTGACTAAGGAGCTTATCTCACTGCTAAAATAAAATGTCTTACCTCTCCCAAATTCAATTTTAATTTGGGCAGCATCCAGATACGATCTCAGGGATTTTGCCACCAAATCCGCTGCCCAGATCCAGACCAGGTTGAGATCGGGTCCTAGGGGCACTCAGCATGCCTCTTTTAAAACTGGGAGTTTTCTGACTTTAAAAAATGGCCACCGGAGTGCTCCTGGGACCTGGGCTGGACCAGGCTGGAGGTGGGCAGCGGATTTGGCGGCAAAATCCCTGAGATCGTATCCAGATGCTGCCTGAATTAAAACTGAATTCGGGAGAGGTAAGATGTTTTATTTAGCAATGCGATAAGCTCCACAGTCACTACCAAGCATCTTTTACTTGGGTACAGAGCATGGGCTTCTTAGTTTTCATCAGCTCAATTTCATCCAGAACTGCTGTTCTGGGTAGTTAAAGGGTTATTATGTCCAAGACCTCAGACTACTGAGGGAGAGCCTTCAGAGAAGCATTGTGGTGAATTTGCTAAATTAGTGGAGAAAATTGCTTGGATTCATTCTGACTTGGACTCCACATTGAAGGTAGAGTCTGAGAAGGTAATCCAGGCATGTACTTACCTAAGAAAGTTAGGGCCTAAGCAGACTGCCAGAAATAGTGCACATTAAATTGAGGCACTGCCCTGGCTCAGTGCTAGGGAATCATGGGAATTGTATTTTTTTCTGAGACACTGAACCTTCTCTGTCAGAGAGCTCTGGTGCCACAATAAATTACAGTTCCCATGATTCCCTAGCACTGAGCCAGGGCAGTGTCTCAATTTAATGTGCACTATTTCTGGCAGTCTGCTTAGGCCCTTAGTCTGATTCCATCCCTTTTAAGCTTCTGCTGGGCATCCAAAACAGTGCTGTTCCACATGGCATTTAAAGTTTGAAAATGCTCTGTTTTTACTGTTTTAAAATGGGATTCTAGGATTTCTAAGGAGTTTTTAAAAATCATGTTAATGTGTTTTTAATTTTTAAAATCTCTGTATTGTTTTAATTGGTGGTTGTTGGGTTTTGTTCATTGCCTTGGGCTGGGAGGTGATACAGAAATACTTTGACTAAATAAATAATGAATTATAATGCACCACATAGCAGCAAAAAGGAAACAAGCATCATAAAGTACTCCATGCTTTCAGAAGAGTTATAATAATTAAAATAATTATAACACTGTCATAATTATGATAACCACATAAGTTGGCTGTCATGTAAGTGGAAGGCATTATAGCTATTTAGGGACTGTTGCATTGGATAGAAGGAAGCTGCAATTCAGCCTCTAATTTTAACTACTCTGACTAACCAGTAATTAGATATCACTGTGGTATGTCCACCAGCCACCTACATGTATTTACTCTTCATCATAATATATTTTGATAAGCCATCATCATCATCACCATCACCACCACCACACATTTATTATTGGATAGATAGCTGATCCTATCCAATCCTATCCAGAACCTGCCTCTTCTTCAGATCTTTTTCTATTACAGCCAGTCAGTTGTTGCTAGACAGTAACTCTTGTCATCCTTCATTATGAACAATGCTTGCTAGGCTTGATGGGAGTTGCAGTCCAACATTTGCAGGGCCACAGTTTCCTCATCTTTGTTCTAGTGCATAGCTTTGGTTGTCAAAAGAAACTGCTTATCTCCCTGCAATCACTCGTATACCCAGACAATATAATTCATAGACATAGACGTGTGAATCTGGAATATCAGTATATAAAGGGATCTTGTAGCAGCTTTGAGACTGTGTGAAAGAAGTTGTAGCATATGGTTTTGTAGACTTAAGTCTACTTCCGCAGATGCATGAAGTGAACTGGTGCCCAAGAAGGATCCCTTTGCATGCAAGATCTCTTTGCATTCTTAGACTCCTAGACTTATTGGCAAAAAAGCTTGGTGGTCTATTTGGGGATGGAGAATAGCAATAGTAAATACATTTCTATACCACTTATCAGTGCACTTGAGCACTCCCTAAGTGATTTAAAATGTGTAAGCTAATTGCCCCCAACAAACTGGGTACTCATTTTAGTGACCTCGGAAGGATGCAAGCCTGAGTCGACCCTGAGCCCTTGGCTGGTATTGAATTTGCAACCTTATGGTTTGCAAGTGAGTGGCTGCAATACAGGCATTTAACCACCATGCCACCAGGGCTCAGGCCATCCAAATATTTGGATTTCAACTGCCGGAAGTCCCCACTAGCATGGCCAATGGGATGCAATTATGGGCATTCTGGTCCAAAAGCAGGAGGGCCAAAGGTTTCCAGAGTCAGTATAGTATAGTGGTTTGAGTATTGGAATAATAATAATAATAATAATAATAATAAAATGTATTTGTATCCCGCCCCTCTACAAAGCAATCAGACTCCAGAAGACCAAGGTTCAAATTCCTGCTCAGCCATGGAAACCCACTTTCAGCCTGAGGAAGGCAATAGATCTGTCAGATAACTAAGGGGGGATGCAGACGAGGGCGTCCAAGACGCCCTGGTCCGCAGCGCCGCGGGGCCAAGGCAGCCTCACCGCGGCGCATCCCCGCCGAATCTAAAAGGAGCGCCAATTTTAGATTTAAGGGAAAGTGCGCCCTAAAAGCGGCGAGCACACTTTCCCTGCCTCAAACGCTGCGGCGAGTGCGGTCGCCGCGGCGTGAGGCCAACCTGGAAGCGCCGGCCGTGCGGATGGCCGGCGCTTCCGGGGGCGACCTCAGGAAGAGGAAGGGGCACCGAACGTGCGGCTGCCCCTCCTCTTCCGGACCCGGAAGACGACTCTATTAGTCGTCTGCCGAGGCCCTAAGATGGCTTTAAAAAAGCCATCAAGACGGATCTCTTCCGGCAGGCGGTCCCGGAATAATAATAATAATAATAATAATAATATCTTCCAACCAGGTTCCTCATCGTTAGACAGTTTTCCCTTCTTTCCCTACTTACCTAGAATGCCGCTTGTCTTAATCTGTGTTAGATGCTTCAATGTTTTATTGTTTTAAATTATATTTTAATGCTGATTTGATTTAATCTATTTTAAGGGGGGGTTATATGCTCATTGTATTGTGTGGGTTTTGTGATTGATCTTTTCATGTAAGCCGCCTTGATAGCTTTGGCTAAAGGCGGGGTATAAATATATTATTATTATTATTATTATTATTATTATTATTATTATTATTATGAAAGGGTCATTATAAGATACTTGGAGGTCCCTGGCATGGGGAAGGCTGTTGCAATGCCCCATGCTGCACACATATGCCAGCCTTAGTCCTTGTCTATTTGGGGGGCTATGAAACTATGAATTAGACTATTGTTCCACCTCTAGATTAATACTGTCACTCTGACCATCAGCAGCTTTCTCAAATCTTAGGCAGGCCCTGCTACACACCACCTTTCACCTGGGCAATAGAATCTGGAAGACAGATACTCTGTCACTAAGCTGTGGTGCCTCCTCAGACCACAGATGGAGAAAATATGCTCCCTTGGATATTGTCAGACCACAGCTCCCAAAAATGTATTGAGGACCGCAGATTTCCCCACCTGGTTTTATGAATATATTGTGGAATATGTTATGGAACTCCCTTTCTACCCCACCATCTTCTATCTCAGACAGAGCTTCCTTGTTCACATTTTACTCCCCCCCCCCCCCCCATTTTGCTAATATTTGTAGTTCTGTGCCTTCAGGTCAGCTCTGACATATGGCAATCCTTTCACAGGGTTTTCAGTGCAAGATTTATTTAGAAGAGGTTTGCCATCACCTTCCTCGGAATATACCATACAGTGGGTGTTTTCACACGGGGCTTTAGGAGGACGCAATCCTACCTCCCTCCAGCCCCAGTCCGGCTCCTTTTCCAGTGTGTTCACACTCACGTCGCAGCAAACCCCGCCCCTTCCAGTGCCATCCCTGCGTCAGTCCGGCTCCTTGCTCCGTGTGTTCACACTCACGTCGCAGCAAGTCCGGCCTCACTCCGGCCGATCCAGCGCTAACTCCGAACGTCCTCCGGCATCAGCCCCGGCAAGGCAATTCCTTTTTTAAAAAGGAATTAAGCTGCCGCCGCCGGAGCCATTCCGGAATGAGCGGCACGGTCGGCTCCAGGCGGCTTTGGTGGGTCTAGTGTGAAAACATCCAGTCCCTATTGTTGTGTGCCTTCAAGTTGTTTCCAATTTATGGTGACCCTAAAGTGTGGTAGTCCAGTGCTCAAACCAGTACACTATGTTGACTTTCATAGTACCTATAGTGAGAGTTAATATAAGATTTCAGGTTTCATGGGTCCTTCTGTCAAGTTACTGAGTACTGTTTAATACAATATAGCAGTCTGCCCTAGATCCCAAGGTGCTTGTAGTATATATACCTCTCTTTATACTCAGTAGGAGTGGATGATTCATATTGCTTTTGTGACTGCGATGCAGAGCTCAGCAACTGCTTCTCTCTCCACACCTCTTATATGATTGTTTGAAATATGATGTTTGCCCAATGAAAGCACTCTCGCACAGATGTTCCTAATATTCAGTCCACATGGAGCACTAATAAAACAGGGTTTTGGTAAATGGAATGAAAGTAAGGATTTTACTTGCTTCTACCTCAGGCAGAGCTTCCTTGTTCACATGCCCGTCTCTGAGCTGGTCTCTTCTAACATCCTGATCACTCTCCATTTCCAGTCTGTACCAAAGATACTTAATTAAATCTGTAAGTTAAATGAAAGGAATAATTAACAATAGTATAGCTGAGATGAAACTGTACCAGGAATTTTTCAAAAATTACTTTTTGGACTCCTAGAACTCCCAGAATCTTCTATGTGGATTTGGGGAGCTGTATTTCAAAAGGGGGAATTTTTCCAAGGCTGCTGCCACACTGTAAGATTAATACAGTTTGACACTACTTTTACTTTCATGGGTCCATCTATGGAATCCTGGGATTTGTAGTATGTTGTGGCACCAGAACTCTCTGACAGAGATGGCTAAATATCTCACCAAGTTACAAATCCCAGAATTCTGCAGTACTGAGCCATGATAGTTAAAGCGGTGTCAAACTGCATTAATTCTGCAGTGTAGAGGCAACTCAAGCTCTGACTTTTACAAAGGGTCTTCTGGAAAAGGGAGAGGTGATGATGAGCTTGGGGAATTATACAGCTGTCATTCCTTTATTCAGGTCTATAAAAGGGTATGTTTAGCTGCTGCATGGAAAGCAATGATTTATTTAAAAATAAATAAATTCCAATCTCACAATGTAAAACTCCAGACAAGAAACTGACTCAGACTAAGAGGCCTTATGCAAATTACAGCTGCAATGAAAATCTGTTTGTTTTTGTAAGATTGTGGCTGTAAAAATGGGGTGGGAATCTTGCTGCTCTCAAGGGTCTTATTCCATTGGACAGCTTGGAGAAAAAAACTAGGACTTTATCACACAGGGGAAATCCCATGCAGAAACGGGTTTTTAAATAGAAAAAAACACGCAAAAGTGGGTAGATTTTCAGACAACGTCACTTTTAAACTGTGCTTAACCTGAACGGAAAGTAGTCAAAGGTCGCTTCTTTTTACTTTTGGAAAATCTTGAAAGTAAAAAGAAGTGGCTTTTGACTACTTTCCATTTGGGTTAACCACAGTTTAAAAGCAATGTGTGTGAAAATCTACCCACTTTTGTGGGTTTTCCCCACCCTTTAAATCCCGTTTCTGCATGGGATTTCCCCCATGTAATAAGGTGCCTAGTTATAAATATCAAACCATTATAATTATTTCCTTGTTGTCCAGTAAGGAAGACTTAGGGCCTAAGCAGACTGCCAGAAATAGTGCACATTAAATTGAGGCCCTGCCCTGGCTCAGTGCTAGGGAATCATGGGAACTGTAATTTATTGTGGCACCAGAGCTCTCTCATAGGACGTTACCACACTTGCAGCAAGAGAGCGGCGAGAAAGCTGGTCGGAATCATTTCGGAACCATTTTGGGCTCATTCCGGAATGTGCCCGGCAAGCGGAACACATTACCACACTAGAATGGAATCAGTGAGGAATGTGAGATTCCGGAATGGTTCCGCTCTGGGGGCTCGGAACTCCTGTTCACACACAACTTGAAAGATCCCTACCTCGATCCGGCAAGGATGTTCATGCACATGCGCAGACAGGGCAAGGCAAGGGGTCCAGGAGGGGATCCCTCTCTGGCGCTGGCAAAGCAAAGCAAGGCAAGGGGTCCAGGAGGGGATCCCTCCCTGGCGCTGGCAAAGAAGGGCAAGGCAAGGGGTCCAGGAGGGGATCCCTCTCTTCTGGCGCTGGCAAAGCAAAGCAAGGCAAGGGGTCCAGGAGGGGATCCCTCTCTGGCGCTGGCAAAGCAAGGCAAGGCAAGGGGTCCAGGAGGGGATCCCTCCCTGGCGCTGGCAAAGAAGGGCAAGGCAAGGGGTCCAGGAGGGGATCCCTCTCTTCTGGCGCTGGCAAAGCAAAGCAAGGCAAGGGGTCCAGGAGGGGATCCCTCCCTGGCGCTGGCAAAGAAGGGCAAGGCAAGGGGTCCAGGAGGGGATCCCTCTCTTCTGGCGCTGGCAAAGCAAAGCAAGGCAAGGGGTCCAGGAGGGGATCCCTCCCTGGCGCTGGCAAAGAAGGGCAAGGCAAGGGGTCCAGGAGGGGATCCCTCTCTTCTGGCGCTGGCAAAGCAAGGCAAGGCAAGGCAGTGGACTTACCACAAGTTCCCGGCTGCGCTCCAGCTCCAGGTGTGCTGGTGGGGAAGGTGTTGGTCCCCCGGCAGCCCCAGCGCCTCGCCTCTCCCACATACCGCAAGGAACCATCGGCCGTAATTTTAAGGAATACACCCGAGCGGTCGGCACTATACCGGAATGACAAGGATCTCGTGTTTATGCCTATGCCGAGATCAGCGTCATTCCGGTATAGTGCCGACCGCTCGGGTGTATTCCTTAAAATTCTCGGAAGTCAAAAGGACTGAAACGAAGCTGAAATGACGCCGAGACGAGGTAGGGAAGGGCGGGGTTTGCTGTGACGTCGTGTGAACACACGGAAAAAAAGTCTGAAACGAGGCTGAAACGAGGCTGAAGTGAGGCTGAAATGACGCTGCTGTAGGGCCAGTGGACGTTTGCAGGGGATTTCAGATTTTTAAATCCCATTTCTGCATGGGATTTAAGCAATTTGCCTCTGTGTGATAAGGCCCATAAATACCAAGTCTGCGAAAATGGAGGAGCGACTGTAGTGTGAAAGGCCTAGCACAGCATAGAGAATACTGAACTAGAAGAAGAAATATTCTGTCCAGGTATAAAACAGTTTCCTCTCTTCCGTCATGAAGACTAGAAACATTTCCACTTTTAAATTAAAACTAGAGTCATATAATTTCTTGGCTGTGGGAGTGAGGGTGAACTTTTTAACTGTAGACCAGAAAACCTACCATTTTTCACTTCATCACTGTATGGTTCTTGCATTGTACAGAAAGAACAGCCTAGTATTTGATTAATATCAAACGCATGACTCTGGGAACTGCTTGACTCAAGGCATCAGGCTAGATAAAGGCTTTGCTGGTGTGAGACGATGGGGATTGTACTCCAGTATATCTGGTAGGCTGCTACATATCCTTCACTGTCCCAATTTGGCAGAGACAGATGGGATTAATCTTCTGTTGTCCCTCTTTTCAGCTTCTTTTTGAATGTCTCTATTTTTCTCTCTTCCTTCCACTTTTCCTCTTTGTTCTCCGCTTACTTCAGTTGCTACAAACTGAGCTGAAAGTGCAAAAGTAGGACTTTATCACACAGGGAGAATCTATCATTTATCCCGTACAAATCCCGAAAAACCATGTAATTACGTGCAATGATTTCACACGACATTTCTACTTCTACTTCATCTACAGAATTTGTTCACCTTTGTACGGAACACAAAAGCAGATTTCTTCGCTTTTCGCGTTATTACGTGTATATTCTAATTGCGTGTGATATTCATTCGCACAGTTAAACAATATTTTCGCTTTATTTTTGGGATGGTTTATTTGCATTTTATTATCTCTTTATCTGATATTCATTCGCACAGTTAAACAATATTTTCGCTTTATTTTTGGGATGGTTTATTTGCACTTTATTATCTCTTTAAAGACGGAACTGGCCCCCATGTGATAAAGTCCTTAGTGTGGACACACTTAACTCAGCAGAGGGAAGAAGGAAGGCAGGGGACGAATCTTGTTCTTCCCAGTAGGCTCAGACAAAAGCAAACTACTGCAGCTTCTCCTAGCTAGTGTATCCTTCCTCATTAATAATTGTTGCCATGTTGACTCTAATGTTGAATGGCCACACATGTCCCATCTTTCATCTATGAAACGCCACAGGGTACGCTGCTGCTGCAGATGAACAGATGCTTACAAAGACACCAGAAGCTTCCCTTTGGCAAATGTTTGTTGCGGTACGAGGCTGCATAGGAAAGAAAGGGTGAATTGTCTCTGTTGCAGCATAGTTGCCTGCAATTTGCTGCCCCACAGAAACCTTTACTCTGCCTCCTGTGCCCACAAAACTTTTCTTGATGGCTGCCAGCCTAGTTTAACAACTCAGGGCCAATCCAGGTCAACCTCTCTTTTTGAGCCTTGCCAATCTTGTTCCTGTCAGCAGGTGTTTCCTTCTCACAACACACAACATGTTTCCCATCTGTTTTCCAAGCAGCCCCAATATTCCCATAGTAGCACCCACCAGATACCACGGGTACATCTACACTGTATAAACAAGGCAGTTTGACACCACTTTAAATGCTGCAGCTCCATCCTATGGAATCCTGGGATTGGTAGTTCTACAAGGTCTTTAGCCTTCTCTGCCAAAGAGTCCTGGTGTCCCTTTGATTCATAGAATCATAGAATCTTAGAGTTGGAAGAGACCACAAGGGCCATCCAATCCAACCCCCTGCCATGCAGGAACTCAAAATCAAAGCACACCTGATAGATGGCCATCCAGCCTCTGTTTAAAGACCTCCAAAGAAGAAGACTCCACCACACTCCGAGTCCCATCAAACTACAAATCCCAGGATTCTGTAGAATGGAGTCATGGTAATTAAAGTGGTGTCAAACTGCATTATTTCTCAGTGTAGATGCACCCGTTGTATCTGGTGGGTGTAACCTCTAAGGAGCTGGCAAGACTGGAGTATGGAGCCAGATCCTGTTGGGACCAGTATATGAATGTTTCAGGGATGACAGCTATATTTATCTTAGTGGCTTTACATTTCCAACCAACTGTACTTTATTTTTTTATTTTTTTTGTATATATATATTTTATTTTATTTTTTTTAAAAACATAAAAAATCCACTTAAAATATATTCTTAGTCATCTTTACAGTACATTTACCCATAGTTCTAACTTCTCAATAGTTCTTTGAAAGTAAGTACATTTTTTTTCACATTTTACATACATCATTTCTGTGTCTATTACTTCTATCTTCTATCATCATCTCAGATCCAGTTCATTTACACAATCTTAATAACTACTTTGCTGCTTTATTCCCATTTTCTATTTATATATTCTTCCACTGGAGCCCACTCTTCCTCAACCAATTCCACATTCTCATTATTCAATAACCTTGTCAATTTGTCCATTTCCTTCATCTCTAACAATTTCAATAGCCATTCATCTACCGTTGGAGTTGTCTCCTGTTTCCATTTGGAGGCTATTAGTATTCTTGCTGCCGAGACCATGTAAAGTATTAGTCTCCAATATTTTCTAGTTATATCTGCTTCTAGTTTGTATGTCATATTTAATAAATATAATTCTGGATATAATTCAAGTCTGTTTTTAAGTATGTCTTCCATCGTCATGTGTATTTTTTCCCAATACATTTTCATTTTGGGACATCTCCACCAAACATGATACCAAGATCCAACATTGCTTTTACATTTCTAACATTCGTTCGTTTGTAGTTTATAAATTTTTGCCATTCTAGCAGGGGTGAGATACCATCTTTGTTCCATTTTCCATTGATTTTCTCTTATGTCTTGAGAGCGAGTAAATTTTCTTGTCATTTTCCTTGCTTTCTCCCAGTGATCTACCATTATTGTCCTACCAATGTCTGTTGCCCACTTGATCATATTGTCTGATATTATTTCTTTTTCCTGTCTCTGACACATTAATATTTTATATAATTTACTTATTCTCTTATCTCTTGTCCCCAGCCAAATTTTATCTATGTCTTTCAATTCTTCTTCCACCCCTTGCAGCTTAATATCCATTTTAAATCTTTCCTTTATTTGGGTATATAATAACCAGTGCATTTTATCATCTAAATGGTGGATCTCAGACATAGCTTTAAGTTCCAATTGGTTTCCAATCTTCTCCAGTATCTCTTTATATTTTAACCAAATTCGAAGGGCTGTCCATCTTCCAAAAAAAGCTTCATGTGGTGAAGTCCATAAAGGTATTTTAGTGTATATCATTTTTTTCAGTTCTTTCCAAGTTTTAAGTAAGCTTCTTCTTATTACGTGGTGTTGGAATTCTTTGTGAACTCTATCCTTATCATAACATAAGTATCCATGCCATCCGAATCTGTTGTTGAATCCCTCCAAATTCAATATATCCTGGTCTTCTAATGTTATCCATTCGGATAGCCAATCTAAAACATTCGCTTTGTGGTAGAGTTCTAAGTCTGGTACATTCCTCCCTCCATCTTTAATTTGTCTTGTCATTGTTAGCCAATTGATTCTCGCTTTTTTACTTTTCCAAATAAATTCCTTCAAATCTTTTTGCCACTCTTGAAATATTTGCCTGTTATGTATTATCGGGATATTCTGAAATAAAAAATTTAATTTGGGTAAAATCATCATTTTTATCGTCTCTATTCTTCCTGATAATGATAGCTGAATTTTACTCCAATTTATCATATCTTTCTTGATTTCTCCCCATTTTGGTTTATAATTGTTTTCGAATAAATCTACATTCCTTTTGGATATCCATATCCCCAAATATTTAGTTTTATTTACAACCTTACAATGCGTTTCTTCAGCTAATTCTGTTTCTTCTTTTTTGTCATGTTTTTGGTAATTATTACTGTTTTGTCATTATTTATTTTAAATCCGGCCCTATTCCCAAAATCTTCTATCATTCTGAACGTTTCCTTTATATTTTCTATTGGGTCCTCCAATATCAATACCACATCATCGGCAAAGGCACGTAACTTATATTCTTTTCCTTTAATCTTCATTCCTCTAATGTTTGGGTTTCCCCTTATCTGATTTAGTAATGTCTCCAACACCATTATAAAAAGAAGAGGTGATAATGGGCATCCCTGATGCGTCCCTTTGCCGATATTAATTTTTTGTGATTTGTTTCCATTTATCACCAGGCTTGCTGATTGTTCACTATATATTTCTTTAATCGAATTACAGAATTTTTCTCCCAACTTCATTTTTTCACATATTTTTATCATAAAAGTCCAATTTACGTTATCAAAAGCTTTCTCTGCATCCAAAAATATAAGTCCCAATTTTTTGTCATTATTCTTTTCATAGTATTTAATCACGTCTACTATTGTTCTTATATTGTCCTTTAAATATCTTTGAGGTAAAAATCCCGACTGTTCTTTTTTAATTATTTGTGAAAATATTTTTTAAGTCGTTCTGCCATTATTAATGCAAGTATTTTATAGTCTGTATTTAATAAAGATATCGGTCTGTAATTCTTGGCTCGCATTTCATCTCTTCCCTCTTTGTGAATCAGTATTATATTTGCGTTCTTCCAGGTATCAGGTATTCCATCTTTTATTATCCAATTAAATGTATCACACAATGGTTTTTTCAATTCCTCTATAAATGTCTTGTAATAAACAGCCATATATCCATCTGGTCCTGGAGCTTTGTCCAATTTCAGCTTTTTTATTGCTTGTTCCACCTCTTCTTCAGTAAAGTCCTTATTTAATATTTCCCTTTGATCCTCTGTTATCTCTGGTACGTCTTGTTTATTTATATACTTTTGAGTTTCCAAAGGTTCTATATCATCTTTCCCATATAGCTCTGTAAAGTATTTATAAAAAATATCTTGAATTTCTTGCTGAGTATGGACTACTTTGTTATCATCCTGTATCTTTGTTATTAATCTCTTTTCCTTTTCTTTTTTTAATCTATAAGCTAACCATTTGCCAGATTTATTTGCAAATTCAAAATATTTTTGTCGTACAAATTTCATCTTTTTTGCAATTTCTTCTGATAATCTTTTATCCAATTGATTCCTTAAATATTTCAATTGTTTATCTTTCTTATCATTTGTAGGATCTGCTATTAGTTGTTCCTCAATACGCTTAATTTTATCTTCCATAGATTTAAATTCTTGTTCTCTTTGTCTTTTTATCTCAGCAGCTTTTGAAATTAGTATCCCACGTATTACTGCTTTGCTGGCATCCCAAATCGTTTTTGCTTTGATCAATGTTTTATTATTAATTTCAAAGTATTCTCTAATACTTAAACTCAATTTTGTCACAAATTTTTTATCTTTTAAAAGATAATCATTTAACTTCCATTCAGTTTTTTTTCAATGATTTGTTTAAAGTTAATACAATTGCGTTATGATCCGATATTGTTCTTGGTAAAATTTCCATCTCTTTTATTTTAGTCTTCATGTTGGCTGAAGTAAAAAACATCAATTCGTGAGAGTGATTTGTAAGATTATGAAAAAAAAAGTATATCCTTTACTTTTTGAGTATAAATCAGTCCATACGTCTGTTAAGTTTAGTTGTTCCACTAAATCAAAAAAAGATGTCGGGAGTTTCCCTTGGTTCTGTTTGATTTTCTTTTTTGATGTCCTGTCCATTTTAGGGTTTATTACCCCATTCCAGTCTCCCAGTAAAATTAAATTGTGTTCGTCTTGGTGTACTCTTAAAATTTCTTCCTTTAAATTTGCATAGAAAGAGGCTTGCCTTTCTTTAGGACTATATATACATACTAAGAGGTATTTCCCTTCCTCTGTTTGTACTTCCACGCCCAAGTAATGTCCTTTTTGGTCCTTAAATAATTCAATCGCTTTATAGCTTTTTTGAATATATAATACAATTCCAGCTTTCCTTTTCTCATTTGTAGATGTAAACATCTGTCCTAGTTTCTTATTTACTAAGTATTTTGTCTCATTTCTTCTAATTTTAGTTTCCTGTAAATAAATAATTTGCGGCCTCTGTTTTCGTAATAAATGAAATGTTTTACTCCTTTTGTGTTTTGAGTTCAGTCCTTTTATATTCCATGAAATAATTTTCATAGCCATCCCCATTTTGTTTTAAAATTTTAAATAATACTATTTTGAATTCCAGCTGAATCTTAAAGTTGGCCTTCCTCCTCATCGTCATCTATTTGACCTCTATCCTGCATTTCCTCTTCGTCACTTATATCACTATCAAGTTTCCCTTGTAAGTCCTCTTCAGTATATAACGCACATGCTCCTTGTTCCTGCAATTTTTCCGCCAATTCCTGTTGGCTTTCTAATTTAGTTCTATACCTGGTCTTCATCTTTCCTTCCTGCGATGGTTCATTCGAATCTCCAGCTTGTTCTTGTTTCCTTGATTTCAATTTCTTCAAAAATTCTCTAGCTTTTTCTACTGAGTTAATTCTATAGCGCCTTTGTCTATATGTCAGGGACAAGCCTTCCATTCTATCCCACGCAAATCGTATTCCTTTTCTCACCAGCTCCTGCATTAAAAATTTGTATTCTTGATGTCTTCGAAGTATTGCCATTGGTACATCCTTGTAAATTTTAACTAATTTCCCTTCTATCCAAAATTCTTTATTATAGCTGGCTTGTAATATTAACTCTTTTGTTCTTATTCTGGTGAGTGTTATAATTAAGTCCCTAGGCATGTTTTTTTCTTTTGCTGTTTTGGAATTCACACGAAATATCGTGTCTGTTTCTCTCCTTATTTCCTCTTGAGTTATTTCAGTAAGCTCTGCCAGTGCTGCTGTTATTATTCCAAATAAATCTTTATTTATAGATTCTGGTGCCCCTCTAAGCTTAAGGCTCTTTTCTCTATGACAGACCTCTTGTAACAAGTTTATATTACTTTCTTTCTTTTGTTGTTCCATCAATTCTGCTGTTGTATTCTTTAGTTCTTTGGACGTTTCTTTTAATTCTTCCACTTCTCCTCTTATTCCCTCTATTTCATCTGTTATTTTACTTAGTTTGGTTCCAAATTCCGATAATTCCTTATGCAATTCCTCTCTGGTTTCTTTTCTTGATTGTTCCAATTCCACCTTTATTTCCACTCTAACTTCCTCTCTCATTTTCTGGAAAGCCTCCAGCAGTGACTGCATTGGATCCTGTTTTCCAGTTGTGTCTGTAGATGCTCTCCTTTGAGTGTTGTTCATTGGGGAGGTGGGTGTTTTTTTTGCTCCTGAAGCCATGTTGTTAATGACACAGCAATATATCACAGTATACTTAATACAGTCAATTAATAAGACAAATTGCTTATCTAAAGACAAATTGCTTATCTAGGTATAAATCACTATAATTCACTATAGCTTACTTTTAGCCTATGCTTAAAATAGAAGGTTCAAAAAAACAAAACAAAACAGGAAAGCACAAAATTAATATGTATATTAAAATTTACACTTCTTTCTTCTGTTTCTTCTTAAAAAATATATTTTTTAAAAATTTAGATATAATATGCCTTCTATATAATTAATATTAAAGGAAGATAACTGAAGCAAAGTCAATCTATTAAAACATTTAGTTTTAGTAACTTGATCTCCGGCACCAGCCCCCAAATAGGTTCTTATCTCTAAGTTATTTGTATTCTTTCTAAATTAAGTATTTAATTCTTCTACTTTGTGAAACTGTATTCTTCTGTTTCTTGTTCCCTTTCTTATCTTCTTTCTTATCTTCCTAACAATATCTCCTTGTGAAGTGTTTCAGATCCTCTGTCGACCCCTCCCCCGTCCTCCTTCCGACGAAATCTTTCTTTATTATTCTTATTATTCCTTAATATTGTTGTCTGTTGCCCCCTCCTCCTGTCCTTTTTCCGGCGCAAGCTCTCTTATATTTCTCTCACTGCTGGTACTTCAAGCCGTGGCTTTCTCAGCACTTCCCACTTCAAAAAGCTTTATCTCTATAATTAGCCTCTATTCCTTGCTTTGTTTCTTCCAATTTTAACACAAGCATTAATAAAAAAATGATGGAATTATTAACATCTCAAATTTCTTTAACCTCTCTGAAGTCCTCTTGGACCACTTCCAAAAATGACTATGTCCCGTGATTTGTTTTGTCTCTCTTTTATAATTACTTTTCTCCTAGTGCCTCCTTGGCTCTGCTTATGCTTCTTCTATCTCAAAGCAGACTTAATTATTTTTTGTTATTTTTGTATTCCCCCCCCTTTTATTTGGGGTTTTCTTCCTTCCCTTCCTGTCCTAAAAGGCAAAAAAGGGGATTTCTTCCTGACAAAGGAGGTTACCAACTGTACTTTAGAAAGAAAAGGTAACCCCCACAAAAGTGAAAGCATATATAAGGTAGGAATATCTGAAACAGAAATATAATAAGTACTATAAAGTAGGGCAGTGGCCTGGTTATACAAATATTGGCCAATTAATCAGATGGCGGAAACCCTGCTAAGGCAGCAGAATACAAAATACACAACTACCATGAAAAATAGGCTAGAAGAATAGCTTTCCTCTCTATTTCCACAATTCTCTCTCCATTTTCTCCCTTCCCCACGCTCA
This sequence comes from Phrynosoma blainvillii, assembly GCA_026167975.1. NCBI lineage: Eukaryota > Metazoa > Chordata > Lepidosauria > Squamata > Phrynosomatidae > Phrynosoma > Phrynosoma blainvillii. The sequence continues at coordinate 369,413,723 of JANUYF010000002.1, forward strand.
AATTCTTTACTGTTTCTCTAATATATTCTAATCTTTTAGCTATGTGAAGGGGACCTTCCTTTCCCTATAACTCTAAAAGAAATTAGAAGACCAGACCTGGTGACTCAAGGATCAATTTATTTAGGGAAAGAAATGCATTTCTGTCTCTCACCCTGAAACAAGACTAGAATCTGAGGGGAATGAGAGCCCTGAGCCAAGAGCAAATTCATTCTAATATAGTTTTTCAAGGTTGCCAAGTCACTTCTGCGATGTTCATGGGCTGTAAAAATTCCTAACAAATTTGACAGAAGTCAAGACTTTTAGGTGTCACTTAGGCAGGATGCAGGCAGGCAACAGTGAGCCGCCCTGGGAAGCAGAGGATTGGGGCCAAGGCTGCCCCACGCTTCGGCCCCAATCCTCCCTTTTGGCGCCTGGGAAAGGAGCACCAAAATAGCGCTCCTTTCCCAGGCAGCAAAAAGGGCGCCCGAAGAGCCGCCATGTGGCTCTTTTGTGCCTTTTCCAGCGCAGCGTGTCCAGACGCTACACTGGGAGGATGTCATCAGAGCGCTCGCTGTGTGCAACGGCACGCGCTCTGATGAAGTCCTTGGGAAGGGCTGGGGCGCCTGGCGTGTGGCTGCCCCTTCCTTTCCCTGGCTCCAAGATGGCACTTTGCGCTGTCTGTAGAGCCCCTTAGTTATGTATTACATCGTATAAGCTAGACAACCATACACGAGTTCTTGCTACATAACCCATTCCCCAATTTTTTGTCATCATAGAGAACAAACTATACCAGAGGTAGGCAACCTTTTTGAGCCGGGGGCTGGGTTGCTGTCCCTCAGACAATTGGGGGGCTGAAGCACCAAAAATAAATAAATAAAAAATAAAAATATTTTTTTAAAAAAATATGCATGCACACTCTCTCAGCCCCAGAAAAGCCATGGCAAAACCCCTGTGGAGATTTTGCCAAGAAAACCCCAAGAACAAGTAATAACAACAATAATCAATATCATCATGGCGGGTGGCGGCAGCGGCAGTACTTGCCTGGGGCCTTAGGTTGCCTACCCCTGAACTATACTATGCAACCTTCAAAGCATCAGCTTGTTATATTGCAAGAATTTCTGTAGCACCAGGATACACAGATAACAGAGATGCAAGCATTTTGGAGATTAGCAGATGCAAGGCCATTTTCGTTCTCCCTTCATTGCCCCCTGTTTCAGTTCGAAGAACTGAATTCTAGTCTATCTCTTAGCTAATTTATGTCAGTCTTAAATTTTGTATGTTTTTTGGCTACATGTGTTTTTACCATAATTTTCTGCCTTTTTGTAAGCCTCCTTGAGTCCCAGTCTGGGAGAAAGGCTGGATATTAATACAGTGTTGGGTGGATGGATGGACTGTTTCATTCTGCCCAATGGTAGGGCAGGTCCTAGCCAGTGTGTGTTGCTTCTGACAGTGTACACCTGTGGCTGCCACTGTTGCATGTCCTGGTCCTTCCCTTTGGTTGCAAGGGCTTTCCTACCCTGGGTAGTTCTTGAACCTTATTTCATGTGGTATGCTGTCTACAGATCTCCCACTCAGGAAGCTTGTTGGAGCTTTTCGTCTCTTTCTAGAGCGTGATCTAAAATGGTGGTTGTGAGGAACAGAAGATACAATGGATGATGCTGTCCTTTTGCCCATGTAGAAGGAACATTCAACTACCAATTGGCCTCTGTGTCTCAAATGGAGGTGTATGCAGTGGTGACTTTTGACTGACATCTCATGGACACACCAGCGTCACGCACCTCTGTACCACAAAACACAGAGAACAATGGCACAGTGCCCCCATTGCCTTAGGCCCCAGTGGTTCATCCATCGATAACTCTGCCAGCGCAGTCCTAATCCACTTTTATACATGGGAGTTTGAATTTCCTTCTGCTCCTCACAACCACCATTTTAGATCACACTCTAGAAAGAGATGAAAAGCTCCAACAAGCTTCCTGAGTGGGAGATCTGTAGACAGCATACCACATGAAATAAGGTTCAAGAACTACCGAGGGTAGTCCATTATGTATTGTATTGTACATTGATTTATTAATTAGATACTGCTGCTTTACAAAAAAAAACCTGTTTCCAAGATATGTAGTTCCCATTATGAAAATCTAGTTCAATGATTCCCAAACTTTGGTCTTCCAGGTGTTTTGGACTTCAACTCCCAGATGCCCCAGATAGCTTGACCAACAGTCAAGAATTCTGGGAGGTGAAGTCCAAAATATCTGGAGCACCAAAGTTTGGGAATCACTGATTCTAGCTGAATAAAAGAGATTTTAACATGGTTTCAAAAGTTAAGCAATGTACTACTGGTGGTAAAGAAACCAGCACTGGTGGAACATTCTTCAAGAATCTAGCTCAAGCCCTTTATACAAATCCAGAAGAGTCATCCAAGAAGAGGCACTCAATAGGCACAGTCAAATGGTGTAAGCACCCCAAGATCCCACGCAACATGCTCATCATTTGGTTTGAATAGAAATCTATAGGATAGTGGAAATCTATAGTATAACAGAAATTCAAAGCCAAGATTCTCATCTTGGTTACCTGTTTGATCCTGAACCCCCTGCACCTTTTCATAGATACTCTCTTCGTTACAACTCAGGTGTAAAGGAGGTTGTGGTCAGTAGCTTGTTGGGCTATCTGTCTCTCAGGAGATGTGAGCCTGTCAGGACTGACATGAGCAATTTGAGGGCACTGTATTGTTTGTTAGGACCGTCACCAACATGCAAATAAAAATCATTTCCTTATAGCATCCAAGGTCTGTATCAACAACAAAAGCAAGTGCCTTGCCCTCCAGTCAAGGCCTCTGCTTGAAGGCTATATACCCCAGAACAAACATTTCAGCCAATCTGAAATAAGAGTTTTAGGATAGCCTTCCAAAATCTGTTACCCTCATGGGTGTCATGATTCACAAACCAAGATTTGAGCCAAGCAAACATAGCAGTGAGATCAAACTGATGATTTATTTGTAGTACAAAACAGAGGTCTGCTTCAGACTAGTTAGTGTTAAATCTAATTTTCCCCCCAGCAATTCACCCTTTAAAACCCCTTTTCCATTCAACCCCCTCCTTCGCCATTCAAGTACTCTTTGTTGTTGTTGTTAACTGCCTTTGCGTAGGTCTCGACCATGGCAACCCTATGGATGAGACATCTCCTAGACCCCCTGTCCTCCACTGCTCTGCCCAACTCCTGCAAACTCATACTTGTGATCTCTCTTATAGAGTCCATCCATCTCACATGCGGCCTTCCTCACTTTCTACTTCCCTCCACCTTTCCTAACAATTCATGTCTTCTTATGATGTGTCCAAAGTACGACAGTCTAAGTCTTGTCATCTTGGCTTCTAGGGATATTTCTGGCTTGATCTGCTCTAGGACCCATTTGTTTGTCCTTTTGGCAGTGTTTCCTCCACCCTGCTATCTCCAGCATCTATCCCAGGAAGAAGAGGTAAATAAGGTCATAAAACAACATCTCTTTCGGCCATCTGTCCTCCTGTTTGTTTGACATTCAGATGATAGTTCTCTTCTAATTTACCCCCCCACACACACACCACTATTCTCTATTGCTAAACAGCCACTTTAATTTTCCCCTTTTCGCCTTATCCTTTAATACAGCAGAATCATGAACTTTTGGACAATCACGATTAAAATTTATGGATGTGACAGGAGGAACTCCTATCATCCCCAGCTGATCAGAGCAATAGTTTCACACCTCTGTCACAGAGCACTGTTATATTTATGTAAGCTGTAACAATGCTTTACATTTCTTTCTGTATTATTAGATATAAGTATGGTTAAGAGTGTGCATGAAGACAAAATGACAGGTGTCAAATGTTGAGTGGAGGGTACAGTCGGCCCTCCATTTTCGCGGGGGATCCATTCCGGACCCCCTGCAAAAATGGAGATTCAGCAATATTCAAGCCCCATAGGCTTGAATGGGGCATGCTCCGCAGGTGCGCACAAGGGCATGCCCAGGGTGGCACACCCCATTGATTTTCACAAAGGTTGCCCCTCCGTGAATATGCAAAATCGCAGACGTTAAGTCCCCGAGAAAGGAGGGGCGACTGTATTTCCATATGGATGATAACTCACTGAGGGAGGGATTGTGAGTGGTAGTGGTGGAATAATGTGTTGAGAGTGAGGATGGGGCTATGAGATAAGATTAAATGATGGAGAGAGCTGTGGAGGGTTTCATTCTGAAGGGAGGGAAGAGAACACAATGTAATTTGCGTTGCAGATTTAATGTAGTTTGACACCACTTTAACTACCATGGCTGCATCCTATGGTATGCTGAGATTTGTAGTTTGTTGTAGCACCAGAGCTCCCTGACAGAGAAGGCTAAATATCTCACAACACTACAAATCCCAATATCCCATAGCATTGAGCTATGGCAATTAAAGTGACATCAAACTGAATTATTTCTGCAATGCAGATTAGATCCATATGAGGGAAGGTTATTGTTGCAGTTGGCTAGTACAATATTAGATATAAAGGATCATTCCAACCAAGTGTTCATGTACTAGAGGATAATATATATATTATAGAAGCTAGAAATATATATTTATATATTCAAATCATTTATTACCTCAGCCCACCAGAGCCCTTGATGCCACTTAGAGCAGATAAGAATATTTAAAACATTCAATATAAACAGATATAAAACAAGGACTTTTTTAAAAATGGCTGTAATACATATATGAGTAAAATACCTAGAGCAGCCACCTGTGGTTTTAAGGACTAAAGGTCATATGAAATCATACAATGTTAACTGTCCTCTGGAAACTCAGAAGGGATGAAGCCAAAATGACCTCCCTTGAGAATTCCACCATCAGGTGTGTCAGGATCTGAATTCATCAGCTTATCTGCTATAGTTAATAGAGACACACTTTGCTCACATGCAAATTATATTGTAATAATTACAGGATGATGATATTGGATGATGGGAAGTGTAGTTATAAATTAATTGCTAAAGCTGTTGCCCACATACCTTTGATGGTTAATCAGGACATGTGAGGAGAGGCTGTGTTGGGAGTTTTAAGGTCAGACTCATGAAAACAGATGATATGGGGTTGGAAAGAAGGGCAACCCTGGGAAAAACACAGAAAATGAGAATGTTTAATTTTATGGGTGAATGGGGTGTCAGCCTGCTTGAAATTTTAGTTGCTGGGTGCTTTAATTATACTGTGTTAATGCTGGCTTCTCAGTCCTGACAACATACCTGTATGATGAAAATCTTTAGTTTCTGAATAAAGTTTTCTAGTTTATCGCTGAAGCTTGAATTCCTGAACTGAAGTACGGTAATTCTGTACATGGCAGGGTGGCACTACACAGAAAGCTGTATTTTAAGTTGCATTGGGTTACATAGTAATAAAAAAAGTTATTCTTCATAATCATACCAACCACTTGGTGACAAAAACTTTTAATTTAATTATTTAAGCGCATAACCCTGGCTGAGCAACAATAGAATTAAGAGGAAATCCGCTGCAGATAATATTACACAAGATTATTTATCATATATATTATAAAGCATTATACAATAGAAACAAGTCCAGAATATAATCAATAAAGGGTAAGTTGTTAAAGAAACTCACAATTTACTCAACAGAAGGATTCCAAATATTCCAAATATTTTATTTCATAGGCACATCAAGAGGAAACTCCTCCCTTTCGGGCCCAAAAAGTTTGACATTCTGAAAGGGATCTGGTTGCTTAAGGAACTTATTCCCCACACGTACCATTCCATTCCAAACCTATTCTGTTCCAAGACATACTTTTTCCCTTCCTTTCCATTCTTTTATTGTTGCTTTCATCTTGCTACTCTGAGCTGGGATCCAAAAAAAATTTTTTTCTCTCTCTCCCTTTATTTTTCTTTACCTGCATCTGCACGGTACAAATAATGCAGTTTGACACCACTTTAACTGCCATGGCTCAATGCTACGGGATTCTGAGATTTGTAGTTTGGTGGGGCATCAGAGCACTCTGATAGGAAAGGCTAAATACAGGTGTCCCTTGGTATCCACAGGGGATCCATTCTGTGGATCTGTGTTTCTGTGGGGGGGATCCGTTCCCCACCATGGATACCAAAATCCATGGATGCTTGTGTCTGCATTGGATTTTTCTAACAATTTCTTATAACTAACTAGCTAGATTCTCTTGTAAATGTTGAACTTAAAATGTACTTGTCTTTAGTGCACTGCTTCAGTGGTCACTACAGTGAGATCATCACAAGTACAATAGGAAGATTGGAAAGAAGCAGACATAATGTCAGAAACTGCATGGTTTTAAGTGTTAATCTAGAGATGTAACTAAGGTTAATGTGCTATACCATACTGAAGGAAAATGATAGGACATGTGGTGGGGTGTTTACTGTGAGGGATTGTTGATCACATTCCTTTGTGCTGGAAGAGCTGACAGAAGGGAGTTGTGTACCCAGGTTCATTTTCTTGAGAATACAGACAGAAGAAATAAGGGGGCAGGGGTACAGGAACTGAGAGGAATAAGGTTGTTTTGCTTTTGTAACAAATGAGAAAATAGCCAGGGATTTGATGTTGTGTGTGCTTTAATTATACTTTACTGATGGCTCCTGTTTAGTTCTAACAACAAACATCTCTGGTGTAGATCTCAAGTTAGTGAATAAAGGTTTTCTGAGTTTTACTACCAAAGCCTGGATTTCTGAGTTACTGTACTTGAGGCCTACTGATTTCAAGTACTTTAGGTGCCTGTACCTTAGCTACCAGATCATGAAAACAGGAAATTCTGGTTACTGTGGGAACAACGTTATCCTTCATGCCTTTATGAACAACTATCTCAGTTTAGTCTTAACAGTTCAAATATCTTATAAAGACTAAGGAGATTATCACATTGGATGTTTTCACACTGGGCTTAAGGCAGAAACAATCCTACCTCACTCTGGCCCCATGCCGGCTCCTTTGCCAATTTTGGACGTTATCACACCAGGGGTCTCAAAGCAGCAAGAAAAGCAGCATGGAATCAATCCAGATCCATACCGGAATGATTCTGGTCGCGCAGCCGTAATTCCTCTTTGAAAGAGGAATTACAAAGAGCTGGAATGATGCAGTGATGGCGCAGGGATGATGCAGGGATGGGCGGGGTTTGCTGCGACATCGTCTGATCACAGGGGCAAAGGATCCAGAATGATGCAGCGATGGCGCAGGCATGGGGCTGCTTTAGACCCCGTGTGATAACGTCCAGTGTGTTCAAACGACGTCGCAGTGCCATCCCCGGCATCATTCCAGGTCCTTTCTCCGCGTGTTCAAACGACGTCGCAGCAAGCCCCGCCCCGCCCCACCCCATCCTGTCCCATCCCCGGCATCAGACCCGTTCTTTGCAATTCCTCTTTTTAAAAGGAATTGCATCTGCCGCGGCCAGAATCATACCGGAATGATGCTGCTGTCACCGAGCTGAAGCTGCAGGATCCATTCCAGTATGATTCTTTCATTGCTTCGATGCGGCTTTAGACCCCAAGTGTGAAAACGTCCATTGACTTTTCAGTCCAATCCATGCACAGGACAGGACATACATGGATCGGGCTGAAAAGTCAATGTGATAATCTCCTTAGTCCAAATCTCACATCTTAGTGGGTGCCAGAAAGGCAGTGAGCACAGTTATTAATGCTTCTTGCCCTAATTGTTGTTGTTCTTGTTGTTGGGTCTTCTTCTTCTTCTTCTTCTTCTTCTTCTTTTCTTGTAGAAATCAGTACTTTCCACTAATCAAAAGCAGCTAGATAATCCAAGAAGTTGCTAATTTAGTTGCTTTAGAGCTCATATAGTTCCTGAATACATGAGCTCCCTAAGCTGTGACTTCAGATAACATCTTCAGAGACCTAGCTTTCCACTTTCTCTCTTCCTTCAGAATTGCACCATCTGACAAAACTTCCATAGGTGTAGGTTTTTTTAAGTGTATATGGATAGCTTAGCCTGGAGAATTTCTGCCTGGTGCATGGTTAAAGACACCAAAACATGGAGGCAAGCCCTGTACGCTCTTTTGACTCATACACTGTACAGGGGTGAAGAATCCTGCCTCCAGATGTTTTGGATCTCAGTTTCTCTCAGCTATGCTAGCATGTCCAATGGTAAGAAGCTGAAATCCAAAACACCCACAACTACGCCATACCTCATTATTGAGTACTTTTCTTCAGGCTACTCTAGGCTGGCTGAGACTTTTTCAGGGGTGTCACTAGGGGAGTGTGAGGAGTTCAAACCACACCTTGTGAAAACCCAGAGGAGGGGTAAACACCTGGTGGGGCGGTAATTCATCACCCATCTTCCCACCATCACCACCATCACCAGCCCAGGTGCCTCTGCAAAAGAGGGGAGGATGCCCCCATTGCAATGTTGCCCTGTTCTCCCTTCGCTTCTGGCAATGGAGAGCAGGGCAGGGCTCGCTCATCATCAACAGGAGCGCCTGTTACCAGCTCCAGCTGATTCGCCAGCTGCACCCTTTCCTGGAAGTCAGGGACCTTGAAACTGTGGTACATGAACTGGTAACCTCTTATCTCGATTTCTGTAATGCACTCTACATAGGGCTACCCTTGTGCCTAGTTCGGAAACTTCAATTGGTACAAAATATGGCAGCCAGGCTGGTTTCAGGTAAAACTACATGAGACCATATAACACCTTTTTAAGATTGCTCCACTGGCTGCCTATCAGTTTCCAGGCGCAGTACAAGGTGTTGGGCGGCGGAGCAGCGGGGGCAAGGACATTCCACCCGGCCTGGAACGGGCCTAAAAGCCCCCAGAAACACCGCCGTTTAGCGGCGCGGCGCACCGGAGGTAGGCGGGACCATCTGGGCCTTTAAACTGGCCCCATTAGAACCTCCTCTTCGGCGGCGGAGCAGCGGGGGCAAGGACATTCCACCCGGCCTGGAACGGGCCTAAAAGCCCCCAGAAACACCGCCGTTTAGCGGCGCGGCGCACTGGAGGTAGGCGGGACCATCTGGGCCTTTAAATTGGCCCCATTAGAGCCTCCTCTTCGGCGGCGGAGCAGCGGGGGCAAGGACATTGCACCCGGCCTGGAACGGGCCTAAAAGCCCCCAGAAACACCGCCGTTTAGCGGCGCGGCGCACCGGAGGTAGGCGGGACCATCTGGGCCTTTAAATTGGCTCCATTAGAGCCTCCTCTTCGGCGGCGGAGCAGCGGGGGCAAGGACATTCCACCCGGCCTGGAACGGGCCCAAAAGCTTCAAATACCAGCTTTTGGAGGCTTCTTTATTTTGCAACCCCTCCTGCATTAGTGGAAAGGGGACTCTGACTTATTAAATAAAGACTCTCCCTTGCTTAACACCGTGCGGGGAGAAGGGGGGGTGGAGGGAATCGTAGGCTTTAACCATCTGGAGCCGGAAAATGCGAGGGGGGCAGCGATCGGAGTGGTGCAGGGGAATGGGAGGTATGGCTGGAACAGAAGTAACATATGTTACAAAAGAAGACGGGATCGCTGTTTAATAGCTATCCCGCCTTCAGTTTCTTCTGTTTCCAAGGATGGTTTGGAGAGCAGACCAACCATTCCACAGAACCTCACTCTGCTCCTTTGCAATGCCAGGTCGGTGAAGAATAAGACTCATATCATCCAGGATCTTCTCCTGGATGAGGACACCGACCTGGCTTGCTTCACTGAGACCTGGCTGGGGGAGGACAGCGCTGCTGTATGGGCGCAGGCCCTCCCAGCTGGGTACTCAGTTAGTGAGCAGGTGAGGGGAAGTGGGCGGGGGGGCGGAGTGGCTCTGATTCACAAAAACACCTTGACCTTGACCAGGATACCTATTCGATGCACAACCCACATCGAGTGTATGTACCTTAGCCTGAAGGCCAGGGATAGTTTGGGGATTCTGCTAGTCTACCGGCCACCCCGTTGTCTGGCAGACTCCCTGACCGAGCTGACGCAGCTGGTCTCTGAGCTGGTGCTGGAGACCCCCAGACTTTTAGTTTTGGGGGACTTCAACATTCCGCTCGAGACCAGCTTAACAGGTGCGGCTCGGGAGTTCATGGATACCATGACAAACATGGGCCTATCCCAGATGGTCAACGGGCCTACACATTGTGCAGGTCATACCCTTGATGCGGTGTTCTGTGCTGAACAGGCATATCCGTGGGCGGAGGTGGTTGGTACCTCCGCATTGTCATGGACGGATCATTTCCTGGTCAAGCTGGAAATCAGAGCCAATATCTGCCCCCCCGGGGGTGGTGGACCTATTCGAATGGTCCGCCCTCGAAGGCTAATGGAGCCCGTCGGATTCCAGAAAGCCTTGGAGGGTTTAATGGTTGGAAGTGCCAGTGATCCTGTAGAAGCCCTGGTTAATACATGGAATAGTGATCTTACCAGGGCTATAGACACGATCGCTCCCAAGCGTCCTTGCCATTTCGCTTCAAACCATAAGCCATGGTACACCTTTGAGCTTAGGAAAATGAAGCGATTTGGACAACGACTAGAGCGCACCTGGCGGAAAACTCGACTCCGATCTGACAGAACTCGCCATAGGAACTTTCTTTGGTCCTATCGGGAGGCAATACGCGCAGCGCAGAGAGCCTTCTCCTCTGCACGTATTGCGTCTGCAGAGTCTCATCCGGCAGAGCTGTTTAAGGTGGTGAGGGAGATGACGCAGGTACCCCCTGCGCCAAATCCCTTACTTAACCCGACAACGGCCTGCTGTGACGCGTTTAACAACTTCTTTGCAGATAAAATCTCTCAGATCAGAGCCGACTTAGACGCCACTATTGGTTCAGAGTCTATTGGCGAGATGTCCACCAACTCCGCCGATGTAGTTATACTGGATCAATGGCAATCTGTGAGTACCGAGGACGTGGACAAGCTGCTTGGTAAGGTGAGGAAGACAACTTGCCCTCTCGACCCTTGCCCATCATGGCTGGCCGTCCAGGGGGGGGATGCATTGGTGAGATTCCTTACGGATATCGTCAATGCGTCCTTCAGGGAAGGACATGTTCCATCATGTTTAAAGGAAGCGGCGGTTAAGCCGCTTCTGAAAAAGCCTTCCCTGGACCCCCTGGATATGAAGAACTATAGGCCGGTGTCACTGTTGCCATTTTTGAGCAAGGTGATCGAGAGGGCGGTTGCTCTTCAGCTCCAGGCAGTCTTGGATGAAACCGATTATCTAGACCCATTTCAAACCGGCTTTAGGACAGGCTTTGGGGTTGAGACTGCCATGGTTGCCTTGACCGACGATCTGCGTCTGAGCATCGACGGGGTAGTGTGACCCTGTTGGTGCTCTTAGACCTCTCAGCGGCTTTTGATACGATAGACCACGGCATCCTCCTGGGCCGCCTGAGGGGGTTAGGTATCGGGGGCACTGCTTTGCAGTGGTTCCGGTCCTTTCTCTCGGGTCGGTCCCAGAGGGTGCTGCTCGGGGACTGTAGTTCCAGTAAGAGGGAACTCACTTGTGGGGTCCCTCAGGGAGCTATTTTGTCCCCGATGTTATTTAACATCTATATGAAGCCGCTGGGTGAGATAATACGGAGTTATGGTGCTGGGTGTTATCAGTACGCTGATGACACCCAAATCTATTTCTCCGTGTCTCGTTCATCGGCCTCGAATTCCAATGGCATCTCTTCTCTTAATGAATGTCTTCAGGCGGTAATGGGCTGGATGAGGAAAAACAGATTGAAATTGAATCCAGACAAGACGGAGGTGCTCACGGTTCAGGCTCCGAAACCAAGAATTGGGTTGCAACCTCCAGTCCTGGATGGGGTCACACTCTCCTCCAGTGACTGTGTTCGCAGTCTGGGGGTGCTCCTTGATCCGTCGCTTCTGATGATAAATCAGGTTAATGCGACGGTCAGGAGCGGCTGTTATCAGCTTCGGCTGATACGCCAGCTGTGCCCTTTTCTGGAAGTAGGAGACCTCGAGACTGTTGTGCACGCGTTGGTAACCTCACGCCTCGACTTCTGTAATGCGCTCTACATGGGGCTACCCTTGTGCTTGGTTCGGAAACTGCAGTTAGTTCAAAATATGGCAGCCAGATTAATATCTGGAACATCAAGGTGGGACCATATCACCCCAGTATTAAGGTCCCTCCATTGGCTGCCTATTAGTTTCCGAACCCAGTACAAGGTGTTGGTTATTACCTTTAAAGCCCTAAATGGCTTGGGTCCAGGCTATCTTAAGGACCGCCTCCTCCCGTATAATCCCCCCCGCGCCCTCCGGTCCTCTGGGAGGAATTTGTTACAGCCTCAAAAAACGAGGCTGGTGACGACCTCCCAGAGGGCATTTTCTGTAGTTGCCCCTAAACTGTGGAGTGCCCTGCCGGAGGAGATCCGCCAATTGTCATCACTTGATAGCTTCAAGAAAGCTGTCAAGACGGATCTCTTCCGGCAGGCCTTCCCGGATTAATCCACCAGCTGGCTCCAGAATTTTTCCCTCCAAGATGCTCCCCTCTTCTGTGACCGGGTTTTTTTTTATAAGCCAGCACTTATATAACCGCCTGCACTTGTCTTTAAGTACTGTTTGGCATTTTTTTTGGAGGAATTTACCTCCTTATATTGTATTTTAAATTGTAATAGGTTTAATAACTTTTTAAGGGGGGGAGGGGGTGGAAATTGTTCTTAACTATTGTTTGATGATTTTATGCTGTAAGCCGCCCCGATTGCACACAGAGGGGCGGGGTATTAAATAAAAATTATTATTATTATTATTATTGTTGGTCATCACCTTCAAAGCCCTAAATGGCTTGGGCCCAGCCTATCTTCAGGACTACCTCCTTCCATATAATCCACTCCACACACTCAGGTCCTCTGGGAGGAATTTATTACAACCTATAAAAACTAGATTGTCTACAACAGCCCAGAGGACCTTTTCTGCTATTGCTCCCAGATTATGGAACTGCCTGCCAGATGAGATCCGTCACATTACCACTTAAACAGCTTTAAAAAGACAGATCTCTTCTGGCAGACCTTTCCTGAGTAGACAACCACCCACTGAAAAAGTTATGCCTGACCCTGATTTCTGTTATTGTTATTTTAATTTATTGTCACCTGTTGTTTATTTGTTATTTTAAGTATGTTTTAAATTATGATTGTTTAATTGTATTTTAGGGGTGGGTGGGCTATTGGGAGACAGGTATGTATTTTATTGTGTAAGCCGCCCCGGTTGTGTTTACAGAGAGATGGGATACAAATAAATTATTATTATTATCATCATCATCATCCTTCCATCCATCCATCCGCCCACATCTTTCCAGGTCTGGCCAAGTGGATAACCAAACAGAAAGAGGGAAGGGGAGCAGGACTGTCTCGTCTACCTGTCCAACTTTTCAGGTCATTCCAGTTCCGATTGGGTGGGCAGGCAAGCCAGAGAGAGGGAAGGGGATGGGGGCTGTCAGCTGTCTTGTTCACCTATACATCCAGCCGCCTAGGTCTTTCTGTGGCTGGGCAAATGGGTGGGTGAAGCAGAGGGAGGGAAGAGGATGAGGCTGCCTGCCTTCTTACCTACACACTTGTCCAGCTGCCCAGCTGCAGAGAGGGAGGAAAGAAGGGCATTCACTGCTGCCACCACCATCCTACACTGGATGATACCAACTCTAGTGATGCCACTGGCCTTTGTAGCCAGCCTAGTTGGCCTCTACTGCCTGTCTTCATCTGTTGCTCTCAGTGGGTAAACTGTGGACATCCATTTTTCTCCTGATACTGCAGATGCACACCGTAATAAGGGAATATGCTGAAACACCAGTTGTTAGCAGGATTGATATGGAACAACTAGTGGAGTATGAGCTGACACCTAAGAGGATTATGACTCAGTGCTCCCCTTCCTATTCTTTTGCTTTAAAAAACAAAACAAAACAACCCTACAATTTTATTTAATTTTATTTTTGGCTTGTGCAATTAATTTTCTTCTTGCAAACACAAGTGGAATTTATTTGGTTTTCTTTGTAAAATATGCACGATTGTCAAAAGAACATAAAAGGCAAAAGGTCTCAGTTAATAAGTGCCATATTGCCTCATAAACTGGCATCGCTCCAGTTTCCAAGCAAATGAAACTGTTTGCTCCTGTTTTTGAAAGTAAAATTTCTTTTTTCTGGCTTTCAGTAAATCATTTAAAGTAGAATAATAAATACAAAGTATCAGTAAAACCATCAACAATCTGTAGAAAATGTAGACTGCAGTTCTATGACCACATACACAAGAGTATGCATTGCTGAATTAAATTGGGCCCATGTTGAGTCAGTTGTTTCATGATATGTCCAAAGTATGACAGCCTCAGTTTAGTCATCTTCACTTCTATTGAGAGTTCAGGCTTATTTCCTCTGGGACTCATTTATTTGTCTTGTTGGCAGTTCATGATATCTGTGGAAATCTTCTTCAGCACCATATTTCAAATTAACTAATTCTCTTTCTGTCAACTTTCTTCACAGTCCAGCATTCACAACCATACATCGAAATTAAATTGTCTGTAAGGATAAGTAGCAGAACTGGGAGGTGAATAAAACGGAGTGAATATTAAATAAGTGTATATGTCAAAAAGGCCAAAAATATTAGGGGGAAAGCTTTGGAAGAGAGGTTTAAGACAAACTGAGAAAGATAAACCTTCAGATAGAGCCTTCGGAAGACTTATTAGATTGGAACAAACTGAACAAAAAGAAATGTTAAGAAGCCCCCCTAAAAAAATGGCTACTTCTACGAGTTCACTCCCAGAGAAGCAGGGAGAAGGAAAGGGGAAGGATAAAACAGATGCAGGAACAGGAGCAAAAGCAGGAATGACGGATTGTGAACAAATGAGGACTATGATTACAGAAATTATGAAGCAGGAGAATGAGATGAGACGTAAAGAGATGAATGATTTTCTGGAAAGACAGAAAAATGAAATATTAGAAGCAAGAAATGCAGACAAGCAAACCTTTTTAACAACAATACGAAATGAAAGAGAGGCTATGACAAAGCAATTTCAACTACAAATGCAACTTGAAAGGAAAAGTTCAGATGAAAAGTTTATGGAAATACAAAGAAATATAAAACAAATACAAGAGGATGTGCAAACATTAAAATCAGATAACAAGGAAAGCAAGATTATACAAGGGAGACAACAAAGAGAAATTGAAACCAATAGAGCTAAATTGTCTGAAATGGACAAAAAACTTATATATCTGCAGGATTACCAAAGAAGAACCAATTTTGTTATTAAGAATATACCAGAGTTGGAGAAAAGAGATAGAAAATATGATTTGCAATCAAAAATTTTGAAATGGTTACAAGAAATCTCCCCATCCTTAAACTGGACTGAATTAGACTTTGAAAGAATTCACCGCATTGGACCAGTGACGAACAAGATGGCACCACGAGATGTAATAGTAAGAGTAATTAACTATAATAAAAAGGAAGGACTGATGAATATGGTGAGGAAGAATCCGGAAAAATTAAAATTTCAAGATGTTGATGTAGAAATTTATAACGACTATTGTCTTCAAACGAAAATGTGGAGAAGAGAGATGAAACCGTGTACTACTATGTTGAGAGGAGCAGGAATTTACTACACTTGGGGACATCCTATATTCCTGAAATTTCAAAAAGCAGGAAAGAGATATAGGATTGATTCAGTGGAACAAGGAATACAATTGTTGAAAGATCTTGGGATATATAAAGAAGAAGAAGGAACAACTGGAGAGTCTAAAAAATCTAAAGGGAATGGAGCTGTCGTCCAGGTTGGAGTGTTGGGAGGAGAAGAATTATTGGGAGCATGTGGAGGAGGCGGACTCCCATAGACGAAAAGAGAAATTACTGCAATTAAGTACAAAGTTAAATTTATTGTTTTTATGAGCACTTGGGGGGTGGGCGGTTTCTTTGGGCCTTGGGATGTCTTCGTCACCCCTCTCCACAGGGGTAGCTTCGGCGACCGGGGCTAGAGCAATGCGCTCTAGCAAGAAGAAGTGGAGAGGTAAATGGGACTTGGGGAGGGAAGGGAGGGGAAATAGAGGGAGGAGGGAAGGGATAGGGTTTACACAAAATGGAGCCATTAGAGAAATAAATAAATGGTATTATGGTAGATAAACTGAAAATTTCAACTTTAAATACCAAAGGTCTTGGATCAGTGATTAAAAGAAGAAGAATTGAAGCTTTATTACGAAGAGATTCAGCAGATTTTATTTTTATTCAAGAAACGCACCAACGGAAAGAGGGGGAAAATGAACTGAAACTGAATTGGACAAAGAACTATGAGAAAGCATTTGGAAATTCAAAATCAAAAGGGGTAGCAATAATAATTGCAAAAAAATGTAATTTTGTAATAAATAAAGTAATAAAAGATGATGAAGGAAGATATATAATAATACAGGGAGAACTAGGGGAAGATAATTATACACTTGTGAATGTATATGCACCAAATGAAAAACAAGAAGAGTTTTATGAAAGAGTGTTAAAGAAAGTGGAAAGAATACAGAAGCAATATGTAATTATTGCAGGAGATTTTAACATGCAAATGGATAAGATTAAAGATAAATCTAACCCCTCAGTAAAGGATAAACATAGAAATATAACAAACTTAAATAAAATAATGAATAAAAGGGAATTTAAAGATGTCTGGAGACTAGTAAAAGGGGATGAAAAGAAATATACATATTATTCTGCTGTACATAAAACATATACTAGAATAGATTACATTTTTGTTTCAAAAAATATGATAACTAAAGTTTTAGATAGTGAAATATCAAGTATAAAAGTAAGTGACCATGCCTTGGTGAGTGCAGAATTTATTATTAAGAAAGATTATGAACAAATAAAGAGGTGGAGGTTAAATACTAAGATATTGAATTATAAAGATATAGTAAACAAAATTGAAAAGGAATGGCAAGAAACATGGGATATAAACAATAAGGAAGTGACAAAAGGATTGTTATGGGACACGATGAAGGCAGTAACAAGAGGAATATGTATGAAAGAAGCATATAACCTTCGAAAAAGACAGGAAGAAAGGGGAAAAAAATTAGAAACAGATATAGAACAATTAGAGTATAAATATATAGCTAATAGAAATAAACAGATTTACGTAGAATTGAGGGCAAAAAAGGAGGAACTGCAAAAGATAGAGATAGATGAAGTACAGGAAAATTTGATTTATTTAAGAAGGGAATATTTCGAATATAGTAATAAAAATTCAAAAATGTTGGCCAGAGCCACAAAGAAAAAGAAAATGGAAAGTATGATAAATATAGTGAAGGATAGATCTGGGATGATGTGTAGAATGATGAAAGAAAAAATAAAAAATTTTGAAGAATTTTATAAAGAATTATATTAAGCAGGAAAAAATCCAATAGATAAAATAGAAAATTATGTAGAAGAAAATTGGGGACAAACAATAATGGAGGAAGATAAAGAATTATTGGAATAACCCATTGAAAAGGAAGAGATAATAGAGGTAATTAGAAAATTAAAAAATGGCAAAAGTCCAGGAATGGATGGTTTGGGACCTGAATATTATAAAGTGTTTGAAAATATATTAATTTCAAAGTTGTTAGAATTATATAATGGAATATTACAAGGAGAGAAAATACCTTCATCATGGTCTCAATCATTAGTAATATTAATACCAAAAGTAGATAAAGATCCAACTGATCCAGGGTCATATAGACCTATATCATTAATAAATCAGGATGCAAAGATATTAACAGCAATAATAGCAAATACAATGAATAAATGTGTGTATAAATATATAGGAAAAGATCAATGTGGTTTTGTGAAGGGAAGACAAATGTCTAATTTAGTAGGAAGAGTTTTGAGTAAAATACATGTAATTGGGAGAGATAAAGTAAAAGCAGGAATTTTAGCATTAGATATATTTAAAGCTTTCGACTGTGTGGAATGGCCAACATTAAAAATAATTATGAAAAAGTTTGGAATGGGAGAAAAAATGAGGGGACTAATAGATCAACTATATTGTGATAACTCAATAAAAGTAATAGTTAATGATGGAATTACAAAGGAAATAAAAGTAACGAGAGGTACAAGGCAAGGATGCCCGTTGTCACCAATATTATTTGCAATGGTTATAGAAATGTTAGCAAATGTTATTAGGAAGGATAGTAGTTTGGAAGGAATAGGATTGGGAAAAAACATAAAATTAGTTTATTTGCTGATGATACATTATTAACTATTAAAGACTTAAAGGATAAAATAGGAGAAATTAAGGAACATTTGAATTTATTTGGTGAGATAACAGGACTTCAAATTAATTGGAATAAAACAGAAATGATGTTATTTAATTATACAAAAAAGGAAGTATCAGAGCTTATGAAGCAAAAAGAATTAGGGATAAGAATAAAAAGTAATATAAAATATTTAGGAATTAATATAACAAAAGATTTAAAAGAAATGGAAGAGAAAAATTTCTTAGTATTACGGAGAGAAGTTGGAAAAAAAAAGTAGAATATAAGAACATTCGATTATCATGGTTTGGAAGAATAGCGTTAGTTAAAATGAAAAATTTACCAAAATTAAATTTCCTATTTAGAATGATACCACTAAAAATATCAGAAGTAGAATTAAGTAAATGGCAACAGTTACTAAACGTATATTGTAATGGAGGGAAAAGATGTAGATTAAATAAACAATTTTGGTATGAGTCTCAGAAAAAAGGAGGGCTAGGCCTCCCTAATATAAAAGGATATTATGAAGCTAACCACTTAAGATATGTAATAGAAGGAATGCTGGACGTACCAGATTTAGATTGGTTAGAAATGGGGAAAAAAGAGATAGATATGAAAATAGAGAAAAAAATTTTTTTAAAGAAATTAGTAGGAAAGAAATTAAAGAAATTGGAAATCCATTTATGGAAAATATATTAGAAATTTGGAATAAATATAAAAAAGGATTAATGAATGAAAATTCAATAATAACACCAATAATAATGGAAAAATCTTTCCCCCAAAATTTAAAAGATTTATTAGATAAAGAATTAAAGGAAAGGAAAATAGATAAAATAGAAAATTGGATAGAATTAAAGATAGGAAAAGAAAATATAAAAGAAAAACTTAGGGGGATAAACATGTCTTGGTTACATTTTATGCAAATAGAACAATGGTTTAAGAATTTGAAGAAAAAAATATAGAAAAAGGGAAATATACACAGTTTGAACAAATAGTTCAGAAAAGAAAAGGAATGGAGGAAAATGAAAATATGAAAGGCTTAACTAGCAAAATTTATAAAATATTAATGGATAATAAAAGGGAAAAACTACATCAAATTATTTTAAAAGAAATATGGGAAGATGAATTGAAATGCAAAATCTCTGACAATGAATGGAATAAGATTTGGGAACAAAGACATTTGAAAAATTTATCGGTGCGAATTAAGGAAAATTATTATAAATTGATTTGGAAGTGGTATTTGACACCACTAAGATTACATAATATAAATAAAGAAAATTCAAAATATTGTTGGAGAGGTTGTCAGGAAGTAGGGTCATATCTACATATGTGGTGGCAATGTAAATATGTACAAAAATTCTGGGAAATAGTAATATTAGAGATAGAAAAGGTTATGAATATAAAGATAGATAGAAAACCGAATATAGCATTGTTATCAATATATAACGATGTAGAATGGAAGGAGGAAAAAAACCTTGTAACAAATTTGTTTACTGCTGCGAGATTAATTATAGCAAGAAGTTGGAAAACAAAAACAAGTGTGAAATTGGAGGATTGGTATAAGGAAGTTTGGAAGATAGCAATTAATGATAAATTAACATGTAGATTGAAAGTGAAAAAAGGATTATTGAAAAGAAATGATTTTGATGAAATATGGAAAAAAATTATTGAAAATGTATTAAGAATGGAAGACGGGAAATTGCCTCCACGGGAGGAGTTAAGATTTTGGATGGAGTATAAAGATGGAAATGGCTCCGGGGGTGGGGTGCACGGAGGGGATATTTAGGGGGGTTTGTTTAAAACAACAACAACGGCTAAGATGTAAAAGTATATAAAAATGTATGGAAAGTTGATTAATATAAATAAAATTAAAAAAAATAAAGTAGAATAATAAATACAAAGTATCAGTAAAACCATCAACAATCTGTAGAAAATGTAGACTGCAGTTCTATGACCACATACACAAGAGTATGCATTGCTGAATTAAATTGGGCCCATGTTGAGTCAGTTGTTTCATGATATGTCCAAAGTATGACAGCCTCAGTTTAGTCATCTTCACTTCTATTGAGAGTTCAGGCTTATTTCCTCTGGGACTCATTTATTTGTCTTGTTGGCAGTTCATGATATCTGTGGAAATCTTCTTCAGCACCATATTTCAAATTAACTAATTCTCTTTCTGTCAACTTTCTTCACAGTCCAGCATTCACAACCATACATCGAAATTAAATTGTCTGTAAGGATAAGTAGCATCCCTCTTCTACACATCTACTAAAGGTTGTACAACCTTTGTGTAGGGGAGGGGTGTCTCCAGATGATGTTGGACTATGAATCTCTGATTGTAGAATAAGCTCTCTAGGGCTTCTGGGAATTAAAGTCTAACTAATGTTTGAAGTCCGAAGTTGGGGAGCATCTTTAAGGGACTTTTTGTGGACTTTAAGGAGCTATGGACATCCTGCTTTTTCAGATTCACATATTTAAAAATTTGAAGGAAAATGACCTACCTGATAGGACAATCTGACGAGGGGATTCTGGGACCTGAAATGCAACATATTTGGAAGGCACCAGGTTGGGGAAAATTGTAGTCATTGGGTTTGCTTCAAGTGAACACAGAACCTCTCTTACTTTGATGCAGTTCCCTGGACTATGGCTGCTGCCACACTGCAGAATTAATGTCATTTGATACCACTTTAACTGACATGGCTCCATGCTATAGAATCCTGGAATTTGTAATTTGTTGTGGCACCAGAGATCTCTGACAGAGAAGGCTAAATATCTCACAAAACTACAAACCCTAAGATTTTCATAGCACTGAAGCATGGCAGTTAAAGTGGTGTCAAACGGCATTAATTCTGCAGTGCAAATGATGCATATGACACAGGAGGATATACTTTGTAATTTCCTAATTCACACTCTTCAGCAAAGATCTTGTACAGTGTTCAGTACAATTCTAATATATTTTTTTAATACTGAAAAACAAAGTCTTATCCACATCTACCTGAGAGTAAAACAATTTAGTAAGGCTTACATCTGAGAAGACACATGTAGGAAAGCATGGGTTTCTTTCCACCAAGTGGAGCTGGACCTCAAGTTTTTTTGTTGTTGTGTGTCTTCAAGTCATTTCCAGCTTATTGCAACACTAAGGACCTTATCACACGGGGCCCAATCCAGACAGAATCCAATCGAAACCCCGACCTAATACCTATTATTTTCCCGGGTTTCCACACGACGTTGCACAGAACCCCGACAGAACCCCGACAGAATGCGGAATGATCCGAGATCTTTTGAATTTCGGTTTCTTCAGGAATTACAATTGCGCGACGGGAATCATTTCGCTTTTACCGTAAGTACGATCACCAAATACGTATTGCCAAATACGTATTGGGGAGCATTTCCCCGTCATTGCCTCCTCGGAGCGCCGATCCGACGCGGGGCCGGCGCTCCAAGGAGGACCTCCTCGGAGCGCCGATCCGACGCAGGGCCGGCGCTCCAAGGAGGACCTCCTCGGTGAACGCTGCGGCGGGAGGTCCTCCTCAGAGTGCCGGCCATGCGCAGGGCCGGCTGCACCGAGGACGACCTGGGAAAGGGTGACAGCCGTGGCGAGTATAGTGCTCATGTGCAAGAACATCATTGCTTGTTCATGTACGGGATTTTCTCACTTGTGTGTGAACGGCAAATACAGTTCCCGGGAGCGCTTTCCTTAAATGCGTGATGAAGGTAATTTGCGGAATGAAGGTTTATTTTCGGTTTCTTTTCGGAATCTGTCAGGATTATTATCGCTTTGTGGGCCACGTGTGATAAGGTCCAAGGTCATGGAGTTTCCTTGACAATAATTGCTTGGGTGGGGGTGTGTGTGCCAGTGCCTTCCTCTGCGGCTGAGAAAGTGTGACTTGCTCAAGGCTGCTCAGTGGGTTTCCAAGTCCCAGTGGGAAATTGAACCCAGTGTCCAAATTGTTAGCCTATTTGCCTGGATATCCTCTCCACAATGTGCCATGCCACAAGAATTCCTACTTTCCTGTTTTCATGAGCAGGAAGCTTTTACCTCCTCAAATGGTAAGTAAAAGAACATAAGAAGAGCTCTTCTGGATTAGACCAGAGGCTGTCTGGTCCAACATACTGTTTCTCACTGGAGTTTATCACACGGGGGAAATCCCGTGCAGAAACGGGGTTTTAAATTGAAAAAAACCCGCAAAAGCAGGCAGATTTTCAGACGATGTCACTGTTAAAATGGGGTTAACCTGAACAGAAAGTAGTCAGAATTTACTTTCGGGATTTTCCGAAAGTAAAAAGAAGCAGTTTCTGACTACTTTCCGTTTGGGTTAACCCCATTTTAACAGCAATGTGTATGAAAATCTGCCCGCTTTTGTGGATTTCCCCCACCTTTTAAATCCCATTTCTGCATGGGATTTTCCCCATGTGATAAACTCCACTGTCGCCATACTACCAGAAGCCCACAAGCAGGACATGGGAACAAGAGCCCTCTCTCATTACTCTTCCCCATGAGATGGAGGCACATAGAGTCATCATATCTATTACATACCTTCCAACATTTTACAAATGAAAACTAGGACATGTGTGGCCAAGCAGCATCAGAATGTGGTCAAGGTGGCAAAAGCTGTTAATGGGCAAGAACACACAAGCTAGGAGAGATTGCCCCAGTCTGCTTTTGCCTGAGTCTACAAAGAAGGACAAAATTATGCCTCCTCTCCTTTTCTCCTGGTGAGTTAACTGAGGAGCTTATTGCTCACCAAATTGAGCCAGCTTACCTCTTCCGGCTTCAGTCCTGGATCCGGGATACCCTCGGATGTTATCAGACATAAATCGCCGCCGATTTAGCTGTGCTGCAGCTGGCCAAATCCATCCAAATTCGGAGCCTCATTCAGCCGGCACTTTTTAGAAGCCGGGGAGCTTCCGACTTAAAAAATTGGCACAAGGCTTCGACCCAGGATGAATTCATCATGCAGCATCATGGCTAAATCAGTGATGATTTATGTCTGATAACATCCAGGGGTATCCCGGATCCAGGATTGAAGCCAGAAGAGGTAAGCCGGCTTAATTTGGCAAGCGATAAGCTACTGAGTAAACCAGGGACCGGCAACCTACGGACCGGGGGCTGGTTAAGGCCCCGGGCCCCGGACTTACCGGCCCAGGCCGTAGGTTGCCGCTGCTGCCGCCGCCACACACTACCACCACCGCCGCTCGCCGCCATTGGGGCGCATTTTTTGCCGCGCTTGCTGCGGCCACCATTTTGGAAGTCAAAATGGTGGTTGCGACGCGTTTGCGCATGCGCAGTACTGTTGCGCATGCACAAACGCGTCACGGCCGCAATTTGGACTTCCAAAATGGCGGCCGAGATATGTGTCGTGACGGCTGCGGCCACGAGCACAGGGGGTCGCACGCAGCGGAGGAGGGTGTGCGCATGCGCATGAGAGAGCGCCCCGCCATTCCCCCCCCTCGGCCCAGCCGAGACCTGGGCGATGGGAGACCGGCCCAGGTCTCAAAAAGGTTGCCTGTCCCTGGAGTAAACACTGCTTTTGTAGTGTGAATTCAGTTTGCAATAACTACCGTAAGGTGAGGATAAATGAGGACAGAGGGAGGAGGAAACAGAAACTGGGACATTTTAAAAACAGCTGAAAAAAACTGAGACAAAAGAGGATCAAACAGGACTGTCTCTGCTAAAATCAGGACAGTTGGAAAGTATGCTATTATTAACATAGCTTGGGGACATTATTTTTCTGGTCTATAACTTCCAGAATACTCCAGCCAGAATGGCTGCTTTTCCAAACTCTAAAGTAGCCATAGACAGCCTGATCCTCCATTTGTTTGACTAATCCCTGTTTGGGTTGGTGGCCATCATCACAACTGGCAGCAGCAAATTCTATCATTTAATGGTGTTCTACCATGGGCATCCACTACAAAGCTTTTTTTTTTTCCTTGTGAGGATAGAATAAAAAATGTCGGTTGCATTTTATATAGTTTACCTCTAACATAGTGAGGACTTCTGGTGCTGTCTCTTTCTATATTTTAATAATGAATTTTAAAATGTAGCTCAGTGACAGAAAGAAATATTATTGTGCCCACTGCTGAGCTTGTGTTGTGATCAGTGTTTTGCATTTTTCTACTTTGAGATGATAAAAACATTTGTTTATATCTGGGGGACATCAATTACTATGCATGCAGACATACTGAGGATGGAGAACCAGCAGGCACCCAGACAGACAGTGTTCAGTATATTCAAGCTAACAGCATGGACTTCAAAGGATTTCTTCTTGCTCAGCAACCATAATGCATCTCCTAGCTGCTTCTTAAGTCTCAGCTTCAGCATTAAATGGCGATGCCATAGCTCCATAGCAGCCATCATCGCTTCCCAAAGAACCATCTTGCTACTAAAAGTCCCTTAGCAGCCATCTTCATCCACCTCGAGAAACATCAGCAGACCCTGAATGCTAAGCACTAAGCAATCCATTGACATAAAATAGCAATAGCATTTACATTTCTATACCGCTTATCAGTGAACTCAGCACTATAAGTGGTATACAATCTGTAAGCCAATTGCTCCCAACAAGCTGGGTACTCATTTTACCAACCTACAAAAGGATGGAAGGCTGAGTCAACCTTGGAGCCCTGGAATCGAACTCTCAGCGATGCAGCTGCAGTACCTGCATTTAATCACTGCTGCACCAGGGCTCCTAAAATGTGATAATTGCTTTATTTCATATTCTCTATTCAATATCAAGTCTAGTTTGACCTATACCAGTGGCATCACTAAGGTTGGAGTCACCCGGTTTGATAACTCATTGTGTCACCCCTCCTCATTGACCTCCTCTCATACCACACCATACAGAATCCCTAGTAATGTTTTTTGTACTAATGTTACTCATAAATCATAATTTCCATATGTCACTGAATGCAATGGCAATAGTTGTGACATAAACAGCTAGCAAAATTAAAATGATACCCTTAAGTTACAATATCATACATACGTACAGCCTTCCATATCCATGGATTTTTTATCCACGGATTCAAGCATCCATGGCTTGAAAATATTCGAAGAAGATCTAAATTCCCAAAAGCAAACCCTGACTTTGCTATTTTATATGAGAGACATCATTTTACAGTGTCATTGTATTTAGAGGGACTTGAGCATCCGCACATTTTATTATCCATGGGGAGTCTTGGTACCAAATCCCAGCAGATACCGAGGGCCCACTGTACATAGTTTCATGTGGTTAAAGTGAACATTTGGTAACATTGTGATGTTTTTAAAGAAAATTTTAAAAGAATATTTTAAAAAAAACAAAAACTGTGGTCTCTCCATTCCCTTCCTACTGAGCCTTGTCCCACTCACACCATCTCTTCGGCTGTGCTCCAGGATTTTAAAGGGATGCAGGCAAACACCACAGACTGTTTCTGCCCAAAGGCAGATGTTTGGGGAGCAGTGGTGTCACCCAATGAAGTCCTCACTCCCTGCACCACCCTAGTGGCCCATACAAAGCCAACTCAGACCTCAGGTTGGGCTTTCTCTCTCTCCCCCCCATAGATGAAGAGTTGTCCATCTTTGATCTCTACATCGACTGGCAATGGCCTTCCATGGGCTCAGGCAGGGATTTACCCAAAGATATTGGGATTGGACTTTCTTCACAGAAAGCCCATTTTGTACCACCGGAACTATAACACTATCTTCCTGTGTTGTATTAAGGAGATGATCACACAGTTCTTAAATAGTGGGATAGAAGTGGGATTGAAGCTGTAATCCCGGGACCTTATTGCACCACTTCATAGCTAGGCAGTCAATCCATGCTTCTACCACTGCTTTTAATGAATGGGAAAATCTCATGAATAGCAATAGCAATAACAGCTTCATTTATATACCGCTTCATACCACACTATTGCAGTCTCTAAGCGGTTTACAACTGTAAACTAATTTAAATCCCCTTCTCTCTGAATTACCCCTGAATGAATAGCTGTCAATCCTGCAGTTAACTTAATAACAGCCAAATAATGATACCTTTATTGGAACAACCAAAACGCACAAGTACATGTTGCAAGTTTTCAAAGTCACACTGGCTTTTTTATCAGGCAAACAGGAGAAAAAAAATGAACATGTTAGTCTTGGGCCTGCGTTTTCTGTTTCTGGTCTTAGTTCAAATGCTATCTGCAGGCTGGCACCTCCCCCTTTGGCCATGCGGTTGCTGGAAAATTTTGCAAGCCAAGGAAATTTAATGTCCATTTGCAATCCGAGGAGCCAGCCTGCAGGTAGCTTTCCCCTAACATCTGAACTGAGACCAGAAACAGGAAATGCAGGCCCAAGAGTAACATCTTCAATTTTTTCCTCCTGTTTGCCTGAAGAAGAAGCCAGTGTAACTTTGAAAGCTTGCAACATGTAATTGTGCATTTTGGTTGGCCCAATAAAGGTATCGTTGTTTGGATGTTATTGCATTTGTTATATGGCCAGCACAGCTACCCATTGAAGTATGTGCCATAGGTCATTCAGGGGTAATTCAGAAAGAAGGGGATTTAAACTGGTTTCACTACACCCCTCCTTATTCCCAATGAAAGCAAGACTTCTTACTCCTGAGGAGTCAATCATTTCATCTGGGGCAGGAGAAAGGAGATTTTAAGAGGTTTCATTGCACACACCCCACTCCCAACGAAGGCAAGACTACTTTACTTATTTAATCTTGGATAGCTGACGAGTAAACAGAACGGTAGTGCAATAAGATGCATGGGCAACCTGTTATCAATTCACAATTGTGTGGTAATGTGAAAAGAATTGTTGCTATTTTGGGTGTTTAAAAAGCCGCAACAGCATTGGGCTGGAAGCTTTGTGCAATAATTTCTGCTGTTTTGATCTGCTGACTTATTCAACTGCTTTATTGTGTATTGCTTTACTAACAGATCAAGCTCAAACAATGAGCTTACAATTGTAAACCGCTTAGACACCCCATAGCATGGTATGAAGCGGTATATAAATGAAGCTGCTTTGTTTTGCTTTGCTTATTATTATTATTAAACTATAATGATTGACAGATGGCACATACACAGTCGGCCCTCCATATCCATGGATTCATTATTCACGGATTCAAGCATCCACAGCTTGAAAATATTTAAAATATATATTAATTTCAAAAAACAAACCTCAATTTTGGTATAAGGGACATCATTTTAGTATCCATTGTATTTAACGGGACTTGCATATCCACAGATTTTGGTATCCACAGAGGGTCCTGGAACCAAACCCCAACAGATACAAGGGGTCTACTATATATTCTTTGAAAGAAAAGCTTCAGAGAAGATGGCGTGAGTATATTCCTGGGCAGTAACCTTCCTGCTTTCCCTTCACTCTTTTATCCGATTGTCTTATTATAGGAACACAAGGGATTAAGAATTTGCAAGAAAGTATGCAAATGAGGCACACAGCCAAGAAGGTACACTTGATTTGCACAATTACCATTGATTTACCTATTATGCAAATTATGTTTCGCCTATTTTTATTTGCCATAGACTGAGAGAGAGACTGTGTCATGTTGCAGCTCCACTCTCTGAAGGTAAGGAAAATGTGGCCATTCCAGACAGATGAAGCAGAATGGGGTACAACTTCAGCTTCCAAGAGTGCATCTACACTTTAGAAGTAAAGCAGACTGATGCCACTTTAAGTACAGTAGCTTCAGCCTATGGAATCCCAGGATCTGTAGTTTGACAAGGTCATTAGGCTTCTCTGCCAAAGAGTCCTGGTGCCTCTTCTTGTTGTTTTTGTTGTGTGCCTTCAAGTTGTTTCCAACTTATAGCAATCCTAAAGTGAATCTATCATAGGATTCTCTTGGCTGAGAGAGTGTGAGTTGCCCAAGGTCACCCAGTGGGTTTCCATGGCTGAGCTAGGATTCCAACCTTGGTTTCCCAGTTTCCTAGTCAATGCTCAAATGCTGGTGCTCCTTCCTGGTGCCTCACCAAACTACAAATCCCAGGAGTCTGTAGGATGGAGCCATGGTGTCAAACTGCGTTGTCGATGCACCCTTAGTGGGGGATACTTTTAAAAAATGTTTCCTTCTTTTAAACAACCTCTGATAATAGACATGTCATAAATTCTAAATTCAATTGCTAGTCCCACCTAAGGTATCTAGGCTTGAATAGATCTTTCCAAATCTATAGTAGTAGTAATAATAATAATAATAATAATAATATAGATCTGGGATGGGTCTCCTCTAACTTTAATCTGAAACAGATCCTGGAGCTGGACAAAGTGCTGTAAAGCTCCATCAAGTGTAGGGTGACCAGAGGTCCTCCTTTTAACCAGGACAGGTCCTATATTTCTACCTCCTGGAGAAAGTTAAGAGGTGATATGATTGCCCTGTTTAAGTATTTGAAAGGAAATCACACTGAGGATGGAGCAAGCTTGTTTTCTCCAGAGAATAAGACACTGAGTAAATAGGTTCAAACTATTGGAAAAGAGATTCCAGCTCAACATTAGGAAGAACTTCATGATAGTAAGAGCTGTTCAATAGTGGAATGCATTGACTGGGAGAGTGGTGGAGTCTCCTTCTTTGGAGGTCTTTAAACAGAGGCTGAATGGCCATCTGTCACAGGGGGTGCTTTGAGTGTGAGTTCCTGCATGGCAGAATGAAGCTGGGCCTGTTAGGTCTCTTCCAATTCTAGGATTCTATGAATGACCTCGTTGGGAGTAGAGAGGCGTGGCTGCCACTAGAGGGCGCCGTCGCCTCAGCAGCCTCCGGCGTGTGGAAAGGGAGAAGAAGCCTTCTAGCCATCGCCGAAAAAGTTTCTCTATGGGCCTCTGAAGAAGGCGCCGGAGCGGAAGTTGGAAGCCGGGCAGCGGTAACCAAGTAGCCTTCGCTGGTACTGGTGGTGGTCGGGGGGGGGGGGGTAGCATGGCGTAGTGGTTTGAGCGTTGGACTAGGACTCTGGAGACCAGGGTTCGATTCCCAGCTCAGCCATGAAACCCACTAGGTGACCCTGGGCAAGTCACACTCTCTCAGCCTCCTCAGGAGAAGAATTCATAGGGATTTTCATGGCAGAATTGGTTCAGAATTGGGGAGGGGGTGTTGCCGTTGCCTTCTCCTGAAGAGGCTGAGAGAGTGTGACTTGCCCAAGGTCACCCAGCGGGTTTCCATGGCCGAGGCGGGATTCGAACCCCGCTCTTCAGAGTCCTAGTCTAACGCTCAAACCCACTGAGTGGTGACTCTAGGCAAGTCACACTCTCTCAGCCTCAAAGGATAGGAGTGGTAACCCCCTCCAAACAAGAAAACCCCAGGATAGCTTCACCGCCTTAGGGTCGCTGTAAGTCACACCCTCTCAGCTTGAAAGGATGTCAGTGACAAAAAAACAACCCCAACAACTCTTGCCATGAAAACACCAGGATAGCTTCACCGCCTTAGGGTTGCCGTAACTCACACTCTCTCAACCTCAGAGGATAGCAGTGGCAACCAACCCCACAACTCCTCTTGCCAAGAAAACCCCAAGATAGGTATTCCCTTAGAGAGCCAGCGTGGTTCAATGGAGACCAGGGTTTGATTCCCATGAAACCCACTGGGTGACCTTGGGCAAGTCACACTCTCTCAGCCTCCTCTGGGGAAGGCAAGGGCTTCCCCCTCTGAACAAATATTGCCAAGAAAATGCCATGATAGGGTCGCCATAAGTCAGAAACAGACTTGAAGGCACACCTCAACAACAACAACAACAATTTTATAAGTGCTTTTATTTTTATGTTTTTAATTGTTTTAAAACTTCTAGTGTACACTTTATTTTAAAAGTTTCTGTTTTTGTGCCCATTTGTGCCTTCACTTTCTGGGAGAAAGACAGCATAAAAATGCACTTCTGGGAACTGTAGTCCAAAACACCTGGAAGGGCAGTGTGTGAGAATCACACACTGATCTATGCTGTAGAAATAATGCAGTTTGACACCACTTTAAATGCTCTCTGTGTATAGTGTGCCTTCAAGTCGTTTATGGTGACCCTAAGGCAAACCTATCATGGGGTTTTCTTGGCAAGACTTATTCAGAGGATTGCCATTGCCTTCCCCTGAGGCTGAGAGAGGGTGACTTGCCAAAGGTCACCCAGTGGGTTTCATGGCTGAGCAGGGATTCAAACTCTGCTCTCCAGAGTTGTAGTCCAACGTTCAAATGACTACGCCACACAGGCTCTCAAGTGCTGTGACTCCATCCTATGGAATCCTTAGGATTTATAGTTTTGTAAGAGTATAGTGTCTAGATGGAGGGAAGTAATAGTGCCACTCTATTCTGCTTTGGTCAGGCCTCACCTGGATTAACACTGTGTCCAGTTCTGGGCACCACAATTCAAAAAGGATGTTGAGAAGCTGGAGCGTGTCCAGAGGAGGGCAACCAAAATGGTGAAGGGTCTGGAAACCATTCCTTATGAGGAGAGACTTGGGGAGCTGGGAATATTCAGCCTGGAGAAGAGAAGTTTAAGAGGTGATACGATAGACCTGTTTAAGTATTTGAAGGGGTTTTAATGTATCACTTTTCTATGTTTTTAATTGTATTGTTCTTTTAATGTTGTGAGCCTCACTGGGTCCCAGTCCTGGGAAAAGAGTGGGATACAGATAAATATTATAATAATAATAGTGCCACTCTATTCTGCTTTGCTTAGGAATACTGTGTCCAGTTCTGGGAACCACAATTCAAAAAGGATGTGGAGAAACTGGAGCAACCAAAATGGTCAAGGGTCTGGAAGCCATGCCCTATGAGGAACAACTTAGGGAAGTGGGTATGTTTAGCCTGGAGAAGAGAAGGTTAAGAGGTGGCATGATAGCCCTGTTTAAGTATTTGAAGGGATGTCATATTGAGGAGGGAGATAACTTGTTTTCTGCTGCTCCAGAGAACAGGACCCAGAGCAATGGATGCAAATTACAGGAAAAGGGATTCCACCTCAACATTAAGAAGAACTTTCTGACAGTGAGAACTGTTCAGCAGTGGAACACTGACTTGGGATTCTTCTTTGGAGGTTTTTAAAACTTTTTAAAAACTCATCTTCTTTGGAGGTTTGTAAACAGAGGCTGGATGCCCATCTATTGGAAGTGTTTTGATTATGTCTTAGCCTTCTCTGCCAAAGAGTGGCGGTGCCGCCTTACAAAACTACAAGTCCCAGGATTCTGTAGGATGAAGTCGTGGCAGTTAAAGTTTTGTCCAACTGCATTATTTTGACAGTGTAGATGCATCCCTGTACTCTTAACCGCAGGTTCATCCCGGTTCTTCGGTTATCTGGTCTGTCTGCTTCCAAGCCTGATGATCAGGGCTTGGGAAGGGAATGAAAGAGAGTGTAGGCGCACACAGAAAATGTAGGGATTTCAGCTGCTAAACCTGGCAACTAAGAATTAGGGAGGAATAAACTGACAAAATGACTTGTAGTCAAGATAAGGCTGGAGAAAACAAGATATTTGAGTAAACTGTTTTCATGTAGCTTGTGGCTGACTCTACAGTTTGTGAATTTCTCAAACTGCAGAAGGGATAATCTTCAGTAATACAATCATAGGCTTAAATTAATCTTATGTGTGTTTAGTCAGAACTTTGATTGTATATATCTGGTGGGTATTATGCAAAACTAAATGTAGACTTTAGCTGAAAAATGCAACTGTATGCTTGCTCCTTTGAAAGTAAGTACTATTAAATATGTTAGAATGAATTTCTAGGAAACTCATGTAGGATCAGGTGATATGGTTTCTTAGTTTTCAAACCAAAGGCAAACTTGTTCAAGGCCAGGAGTGTTGGCAGCTATTGAGTAGAATATTTAGCTTTTTTGTGATAAAAGGGTATGTTTGTTTTGTTTTTTGTGCTAAAATATTAGCAGTCTTAAATATATTGTTGAAAAATGTGAAATTTGAGGGGCAGAGTCACGTTAGTTTCTTACATCACAAACAACTCGGAGTCCTGTGGCACCTTAAAGGCAAAGCAATTTTATTTTGGTATAAGCTTTTGTGTGCTTTGGTCACTTGATCAGGTGACTTGGCAGATGTTTATACTCATGTTCCAGTGAGTGTGTAGGGGTAGGGAGCTGAAATGCAGTGGCCATTAACAAACAGTAATTGGTAGTAACACAAACATCTTTGCAATGGCCTAGAAATACATTTGCCAGTAATGAAAATAAGCACATTAACACCACTGCCTTTCTGGATCAGATTGAAGGTTCATCTAGTGCAGGACTCTGTCATACTATCATAATGTGGCTCATGCAGTGTGGCTGTGGGAGAATGTGGATCAGGATGTGTGTGAGTAAGTGTCTTCTTTGTACCCAGCATAATAATCAGTCATATATGTAGGAAATGCCTCTAAACCTTCCCACATAAAGAAGTTCTGTATAGTGCCACTGCTTATCCTTGTGCAGTCATGACTAATAGTGAGTGATAGACTCAGCCCCAATGTGTTTGACAGTGACTAATCCTTTGAAAGCACATGCCATACATACACAGTGCTCACTCTGCTAATGCTTATCACTACATCTTGTGGCAATAATTTGTATAAGTTCAATTATAGTATGTCAAGAAATGCTTCCTTTTGTTTGTGGCTGGGTGACTGTGAAATGCCTGAAAGCTGTCACTTATTATGCTTCACTTGCTTGGAATAGAATAGAATCAAATAGATAAGGAGAAAACAGATGATAAAGGTATGTGGATTGTACAGTTCTGAAGAGGAGCAAAATGCTGGGGAAAGGTCCAGGGAGCCCTGTTTCATGGACAGGCTTCTTTGCCAGCTCTACTCCACTAGTTATATCTGTGGCCATATGTGTCAGATGAGTTTGTAGGCAGTTTTCTAAAGCGGTGTCCTGTGAAGACTGTGCCATGTAGCTTTTCTAAATATGTGAATTCTCTCTTGCTTGAGGTGGCTTTGGGAACTTACATTTTTCTGCCTCCATCTCCCATCTGTAAAAAGGAAATAGTGCTTTAATTTGGATAATCTCAGACGATATTAATGATAAGGATTATAATATTGATGAATTGGTTCCTTTGGCATTCTCCAGCCTTCCTTCAAGAAGCACACAGCAGTGCTTTATTCAAACAATAACCTCCAGTTATTCATGATGTTCAGAAATAGAAATTTGTTGAAATCTATGCTATGGGCTTCACACCTGAATGAAACTGTGCTTCCCAGGTCCAAACACAGGATAATAAACGAGTATTGTATATCACACTGAGTGTGGTAAAGGATACATGATCACTGTTTAATTATTTTTCTTATCCATACAGCTGTGCTTGAGACGACATCTATCTGTTTCATCCAAGCCCATGAGCAACCCGCCAATGGCTTTGAGAGAGAGGGATTCCACTGACAACTGGACTGTAGGTGATGATATTTCTAGCAGAGGTACTGGAACTTTGAAATCCAAGCAGGAGCCCTTATGTGTGGAGATGGCTGCAGGACTAGTAAATTCAGAGTCTGTTTCCAACCATGCCAGTTTGAGGAAAAGAAAAGGCTCTCATTCTGTGACAGATGGCCTAGGGAATGGTATACAAAACCCTACAGAGCAAGACAAAGTTTTCAAGGTCAGCTGTGCTAAAGAGCAACTTGGACAGTCTCCCCAAAGAGAAAAAGATGAAGTGACTTGCCAGCATTCAGGATCCAACACCCATTTGGTTCCTCTTTCTGAGGCAATCTTAAATCCCAAGAAACGGAAACTAGTTCTGCACGTTGACTTGAACAACACCATCCTAGTCTCTGATGCCGTTACCAATCAGGATCCCAGAGCTGCTTTGAATTGTTACCTGACTACTGTGACTTGGGGAAAGATTGGTCCTTCAGGTGAGGTCCTAAAGCATTATGTTGTAGCTTCTGTGATTATATTAGAACAAAATAATAGATTAAGGGGGGAAGCAGACCAGGGCGTCCGGGACACCCTGGCATGGTGCGCCGCGGGACCACAGCAGCCGCACCGCGGCGCACTGGCGGCGTCCCTGAAAGGAGCGCTAAATTGGTGCTCCTTTCAGAAGTCAGGGAAAGTGCACCCTAAACGCGTCGGGCGCACTTTCCCTGACTTTTCCGCCGCAGCGTGTGAGGACGCTGCGGCGGGAGGTTGCCCCTGGAGCGCCAGCCGTGCGGAGGGCCGGCAGCTCCGAGGGCAACCTCGGGAGGAGGAAGGGGTGCCACTCGTGCGGCTGCCCCTCCTCTTCCTTGCCTCGGAGACGACCATATTAGTCATCTGCCGAGGCCCTGAGATACTGAATTACAGTCACACTTTCAGGAATAGAAGACTGAAGTTTAGGAGCTTGATAAAATGGTTCAATAAAGGGAATTTGCATCCCAGATCTTGCTTGGTTGTTTTTCTTTTTGAAAAATAGCTGGTCATGCAGGGGAAGAAGGGATGGAGCACCCAAGACAACATGAGAGCAAGGAGCTTGTTAGAAAGGAAATGGGCATTCTGAAGAGAGCATAGTTTCCTGTTTCTGTGAAAAGGAACATTTTATCAAAACAAATGCCTCTTTCAAAACCACATTTGCCATGGTAAAGGATAAAAGAAAGAGGGTTATGATGGGGCTGGCTGGCAAGAATGCCAGTGAAGTCCCCTCTTTATACATGTCTCTCCTAAGCCATTTTTCTACAATTAGGTATATTCCTAGCTTTGGCCTAAATCCTATTGTTAGTCCTAAATAGAGTAGGTCCACTGAATCAGTGGCTTTTATCTATCTGTTGCCTCACCATTCAACAATTGATTGGGAGTAACCAAAAGGATGCTAGCCTTTGAGTCCTGGTGGTGGGGATACAGGATTATTTAAACATGACATAAGATAGGACAAGCATAGTGTGACCCTCCAAATGTTGCTGAACTGTATGTGGCTCCCAGCTATGCTGGATAGGGCTGGTGGCAGATGCAGTCCAAAACACTCAGATGGTCACATTCTCTCTATACCTGGCCTATGTGTCTCCACAAGGGTAAATTGACATCCAGTGAAAAAGATGCCCATTGCACTAACTGTGGTCTAATGCCTACATTAGCAGTATAAGGCCCCTTTTTCTAAACTGTAGTTCTGTCCATTGTATTTTGTCTTTGTGTCACCTATTTGAATGCTTTTGGCTCTCAACCAACTGCAAGGCTGAACCGTGTACCCATTATTCTACCCACAATCCAGATTTCTTTACTGATGATGTTCTTTTGTTCTATGGGTAACTAACATGATCAAAACAGCTGTTGCATTATGTATTTCTTCATTACCTATGCACATTTCAATATTGTTCTCTTCAAAATTGGATAATTCAGCCTGCCAACTTTTTCTCTTTTGTGCTTATACATAACACATACAGAACACGAATCAATTTCTATTGCAATAAGGGACTTGACTTCAGATGCTCTCTGTATAGATTACTAGATGCAATCTTCCTAATTTTTCCTTGGCTTTTTGTGGTGTATAATTCTTTCTTCCAAATTTTGAATAATATTTTATCCATGCAGTGTTAATTTTTTTTTGTTCTGCATGCCTCAAAATTCTTATCTCTTTTTTTCTGGTGGTATTAGCCATTGTATTATCCATAGAACCAGTGGCAGCTCCAGTTTTTTCTCCGGTGGTAGTTTGTGCCCTAGTTCTGTCTCTGCTATCCACTCTCATGACCTCTCCCTCTGCACCCCTCCCCGAAAAGAAAGTACAAGACAAGTGAAGGAAGTTGCTGTATCTTCTTCTGTTGGCCCTTTGCTCACAGAAGACAACTAAATTGGTAACAGGCATAGGAAAGGAGTTGCAGAAGGATGAAGGAAGCTCTGGGGATTGACAGTGGCCATGGTAAGGGCCTAGTGATGTCTGTCTCTTATTCCTTCCCTACATAGAATTGAAGAGTTGTTAGAGCTGGAAGGCTAATCACAAAATGTGTTTCATAAGAAGTTTCTAGAGTCACTTCTGTTGGAGTTTTTTCCTAAAAAGGTTGGAAAAGCTTCCATTGGGGAAACTCCCAGGGGTGCCTTATTTAGGGCAATCTGTACTGAGCAATGCATTTTGTGCTGTTCCTCTTCATATTGATATACACTTGATATTCTTAGTTATATGGTGGCATGATACAGTGGGTCCTCCATATTTGTTGGGATTAGGGACACAGGTTCCTGTGAAAGTGGAGAAGATCACATGAAAAGATCACTATTTTTTTTAACTTGAGAGGACTTCTCTCTAGTAAACTCTAGATCCTCCAGCACAACTCTGCGGTTAACATCCACCAGAGGTTGACCATAGAATTGTGCCACAGGACATACAAAATGCCTAGAAAAGAGTTTTCTCTAGGAATCTCTAGTTCCTCCAGTGCGAAATCTGACAAAAGTTGGCCATAGAGTTCACACTGGAGGACCTAAGAATTCCTAGAGAGACTATAGGCCTAAGCAGACTGCCAGAAATAGTGCATATTAAATTGAGGCACTGCCCTGGCTCAGTGCTAGGAAATCATGGGAACTGTATTTTTTTCTGGGACATTGAGCCTTTTCTGTCAGAGAGCTCTGGTGCCACAATAAATTACAGTTCCCATGATTCCCTAGCACTGAGCCAGGGCAGTGCCTCAATTTAATGTGCACTATTTCTGGCAGTCTGCTTAGGCCCTATATTAGTAATCAAATCCTCAAAAGTCAAAGCTGTAAATGTGGAGGGCTGACTGTATACTGACTTGGGATGGTAGAATGATTAAAGGCCTATACAGCTAGACATATGAGGCAGGAAAAAGTCTGCATGTATATCTGGGGCTAATGTGACAAG
This sequence comes from Phrynosoma blainvillii, assembly GCA_026167975.1. Lineage (NCBI taxonomy): Eukaryota > Metazoa > Chordata > Lepidosauria > Squamata > Phrynosomatidae > Phrynosoma > Phrynosoma blainvillii. The sequence goes on from JANUYF010000002.1 coordinate 369,450,500, forward strand.
CCACCGAACAATGATTTCTCTCTGACAGCTGGAGCTGCTGCAGTAAAAATGGGCTGCATGCACCATTTCCTCATACATACATGTCTTTTCTTTGAATCCATACCTGTGCGCACTCTACACTTGATTGTAAAATATCCCCTGTTTGGATGACAAATTGTTTTAGAAAAGGTTTAGCTCTATTCAGCTAAGTAATTGCTGAATAGTAATTAGCAGGGGTGTGTGTGTTTTATTTTCATTCATTCATTCAATTTATATCCTGCCTGTCTCCTTATGTAGGACCCAAGGTGGCCTACAGCATATAAAAAGCAAGACACACATTTAAAATTGTTTATATAAAAGTTAAAAAATGAAATAACAGAAATTGAATTTTTAAAAAAGATCAAAAGAATTTAAAAACACTGATCATGATAATAAAAAAGCACACACACACAACCCCACCACAAATCCTTTCTGCCACATAGATTTTCAGCCAAAGGCCTACCTAAATAAAAGGGTCTTAGCCTGTTGGCAAAAGGGAAAGAGACAGAGGCCAAATGAACCATGTGTGTGTGCATGTGTATGTGCTCTCTCTCTCTCTCTCTCTCTCTCTCTCTCTATATATATATATATATATATATATATATGGTAAAATGTGGAAAGAAGATTGAAGATTGAGAAGCATAAACATGAATAATAACCCAAAACAACACGAATATTTTGGACTCAGTTTAGTAGGAAGTGATTACTGAACACATCCTCATATGAGTTAATGCTGTCATCCCATCACCACAACACAGTTGACTGGTTTGTTGGATTTATATCTTGCCTTTCTCCCAAAATGGGATTCAGAGCAGCCCATGGTTCCCCTTTCAGTTTACTGTTGAATATGTGTGGGCAGAAGGCAAGTAAAGAGAACATAGAGAGATCCGTGGGATGGAGTAGTAGGGGGCCTTCAATTTAAAAACTAGGAATTTAAAGTTGACAAAAGTGTAATGTAAGTATAGCAATACATCATCTAGAGACAAGGGATAACGTCACCACAAGAATGGAAGAGAGAGATTAATTTACAACAGAGCACCTTAACCTCCATGTCCTCCCTTCTTTTTCAGGCAAGTGGCAGTGGCTCAGTGAGTTCCCTTCATTGCTTCCTCCCTGTCAGGATGCTGTAAGTTTTTACTCTCAGTATGGGCGAAACACCAAATTCACTGACACAGCCAAAGGGCAGCAGTTCCGAGACATTCACCGGCACCACCTGAAGCTGCTGGAATGGCAGGGCCCAGCTCACCCACTGCTCTCCATCCAAGGTGAGAAAGGCAAGCACTACCACTTTGTGCTGCCTTCCTTCTTCTACCTCCTGGAGAGCTTGCACCGGGAAGGGAGGCAGTTTGCTGTCATCTTCCGCACTTTTGGCACAGACCTGCCTCGTGTCCTGCGAGTGGTGCGCTGCGCCCTGGAGGGGCAGCACCCCCACTTCCCTTCTCTGCCAGTTATCTCGGTGAGTGAGCAGAAAGCATGCTGGATTTCTCTTTGTTATAGGTTTTTCAGCCCAGCAGGCATTACCGTTTGCTGAGTGAAAGACACTGTACAATACAGTCGCCCCTCCATTTCCATGGACTTGGTGACCCACAGGCATGCACCGCCATTCAAGCCAATGGGGCTTGAATATTTGCAACTTTCCGTTTTCACGGGGGGGGGGGATCTGGAACAGATACTCCACGAAAACGGAGGGGCAACTGTAGTGCTTTATCTGAAACCTGAACTATGCTTCTTCCCAGTATGCTTAGTTTTTGCCCATTCTTTCAGTTGAACAGAATGTGAACGAGGCTGGATCTGCACTGCAGAAATAATCCAGTTTGACAGTGCTTTGACTGCCATGGCTCAATGCTATGGAAACCTGGGATTTGTAGTTTTGTGACATAGTTAGCCTTCTGTGTCATAGAGCTCTGGGGCCACAACATACTTCAAATCCCAGGATTCCACAGGAAGGAGCCATGAAAGTTAAAGCAGTGTCAAACTGCATTATTTCTGCAGTGCAGGTGCAGCCTGGGTCATGGCAAGATCATGGTAAAGGAGGCACATAACTGAAATACAGCAGCTGTACACTAGTTTGGATCTCATTAGTTCCCTGCGTAAATAATATAAATCCCTCTGTGCATGGAAATGAATTCAGCAGGTTACTGATACTTAGTGAGGCAATTACCTAATTTTAGACTCTGGGCTAAACATTTTATGCCCCTCATGAATTTATTGCAGATATTACGGTACTGCATAGTAATGTGTATTAGTGCACTTAATTTGGTAAGCCAGCCTTGCTCTTCTTGGGATCCTCAAGTCTTGCTCACTCTTCTGAGTGGGGCTATGGAGATCAACACTGCTATTGATGCTAAATAGGGTCTGGAGGAGCCAGGAGAAATATTTTGGCACAGCTGCTGGTGCTTTCACCACAAGTTAAAGACTTTTTAAATGGAATTAGAGAGGGAAAGAATGAGATACTACTTTGTTGTTTTGCCATTTCTTTCCATTCTGGTCAGCTGCAAGAAATGGAGAAATTTTAGCTGTGGCAACGTCTCTGATCTATCCGGTACATTTGGAGACCTCCATTGATCAGGGTAAAATATTTATTGTTGTTGCTGTTAAGTGCCTTCAAGTCACGTCCAACTTATGGCAACCCTATCATAAGGTTTTCTTGGCAATTTTAATCAGAGGGATTTGCCATTGCCATCCTGTCACCCAGTGGGTTTCCATAGCTGACCTAGGATTTGAACCCTGGTCTCTCAGAGTCCTAGTCTAATGCTCAAACCACAATGTCTATATATAAATTTAGTTTATTTGACCTAATCCAGCAGGAACAAGTCTAAGTTCCAGGCACCCACGTAATCTGTTCATATGAGTAGGCCACTACACAAGAGACAAACAGCAGAAAATAACTTGGAAGTAGTTCTTGAGCTAGGTAATGCACCAGCAAACACCTTTCTCCTAATTCCTTGGGGAATAAGATTTCACATGCTGTGACAAGCTTGAGTTTCTGCTCCCGTTAGGAAGACTATCTCATGTATCTGTCTCTTTGTCCTGAATAATCCCTCATTTTAAAATCTCATCTTAGATAGATGATCTCAAGCTTGCTGTTTTGAGCTTGTTGCGTCAGTGAAAGGCAATAGGGGTTCAACTTATTTTTCTCTTATCTTTCCTTGTTAACGCAATGGTAGTTGCCTGTAGACCTTAGTCCTGGAATGATACGTTGCAGCAAGCGGAAGGTAGCGTTGACCCACGGAGCAGAGCATCTCTCCACTGAAGATGGCGGCAGGAAAATATATGCCTATTTCAGCTCCAGAGAAGGCCTCTGTGGCTTCCAGGACCACTTTGATTGGTGAGAAACTTAAGAACATGGTCTCCTTCATAGTCTCTAGTGGGTGGTACACTTTTATTGCTGATGATTTCAGCAGTTTGATTTTATTAGCTGTCAAAAAACCAATCTGAGATGTTTTTTTAAAAAATTGCCTTTTTCATAAACTGATCTCTTTAGTCTTTCCCTTTTCTTAACAGTGTGTCTCAGTATTTTTTAAAAAAATGTTTTTTGATACTGTGTCTTCTGGTCCAGGTAAATGACCAGATTTCTAAGAGGATTATCATTCCATTTCCTGACTTCAGCTGGGGATTCCTATTGAGTCATGTTTATTTGCACCTTTCTTCCCTTTTCTTACTGAGTCTACTTCTGCTGAAATCATTGGGAGTGGCTATTTAAAGACCTAATCATGAGTTCTCATTTTAATCAGACACCACTGTATCCTGCTGGGATTGATCCAGAGACTGAGGTTTGTGGGTTCATCTTGTTCTGTCCCCAGCACATGAGCCTTACCAGTAAATAAAAGAAAGTGTGCTTTGGTGGGAGTTTTGGAGGATAACTCAGGAGGGTTGCCAACTGCCAGAAATAGTGCAAATTGAGTCCACTTTTAGGGTTAGGGTTAGGGAATCATGGGGACTGTAGTTTATTGTGGCACCAGAGCTATCTGACAGAGAAGGCTCAATGTCCCAGAAAAAAAAAACAGTTCCCATGATTCCCTAGCACTAACTCTAACCCTAAAAGTGGACTCAATTTGCACTATTTCTGGCAGTCTGCAACCCCCCTCAATTGCTTTTTCCTGTTTTGCTATGCAGCCTGATCCCCAGTAGTTTAGAGTTAGACCCTTCATTATTGAGCATCTATAGGAGAATTACTGAGTTGGTGAGGTGGTGACTTCTGGAAATGAAGTCCTCTGTATGTGTTTAGTCTGGAGAAGAGAAGATTAAAAGGGGAGACTTGAAAGCTGACTTCAGCTATATTGAGGGTTGTCACACAGAAGTTGGATCAGATTTGTTACAATCAGTGGAGGAGAAATTGCAGGGAAGCAGATGTGGACTAAAGATATAATTAGGATTAACTTCATCATAGTAAGAGCTGTTGCAAAATGGAACAGACTGATTTGGGAAGTGGTGGGCAATCCTTTGTTGAAAGTATTCAAGCAGAGGTGGATATCTGTCTGCCTGGGATACTGTGGTTGCTCCATTATAGATTCTGGATTGGACAAGGGATTGGATGCAATGACCTGCAAGGTCCTGTCCAGTTCTGTGAATTTTAAGATTCTGTGTCCATGAGTGCTAGAAAGCCTGCTCTGCCTGAGGCTTTCAGGAAGGAATGATAGTGCTTTTCTCTGAATCAGCAAGAGCTAGGTTCTTTTAAATGCTGTTTGCACAAATGAACTGGGCATAAACAGCCCCAGTTATATGCATTAAGGACAGGATTTAATTCATCCATCTGCACTTTCATCTCCCAAACATGGAATTTAATTTACAGTCACATAGTATATTGAGACTCTTACTTTTAAAATATTTTTTGAAAAAAATATATTTATAACCATTACTATTTGCAACAGAAGTTTAGAAATAAGTTAGCATACCTGCAAGAGGCTCAAGGACCAGAGGAAAGTTTCAGAGGCCAAGAGATTGGTCACAAATGCCTGACACAACATTCCAGCCATTGTGTATTATGCTGTTTCTTGTCTGCCTGACCTTAATTGCTTTCTATCTCTAATCTTCATTTTCTTCACTGTCCCCTTTATAATCTTATCCCTTACCTCCTCTCAGGTTCTGAGAGTTTTCAGCTGTGTCTTCTTGTGTTCCAGGTGGGCCAAGAATCAATTCTCTAGCAAGGGTGGGAAGCCCCTTTGGATTGATCCTCATGATGCAAACACCCACCATATCTGTATTGATGACAACATTCGGTTTAATGATTCTGACACCATTGTTCATCCTCAGGTATAGTTACTGTGAAATGCTGCTATTTGCATTTTACAATGTATTTGATAATTTCCCAGTGCTTCATAGCAGGCAACAGGTGGGCTAGCATTTGCATCTCCACAGCAATGCTGGAAGGAAGGCTAGGCTGAGACATTGCACCTCTCCCCAAAGCTTTATGTCTGAGTAGAGAGGTACCTTTAGATTCTTGTGGGCCAACTATGTGCCATCCTCAGGTAATGATGCCTGTCTCTTTGACTAAACTCCTCTGCCTAGGTGTGTGAGGGGTATGCAATGGTACTCTTAGACAGTCCCAAAGGAGAAGGGGAGCAGGGAGCAAGCTGCCTGTCATCACCGCAGGTAATTAGAAGAGAATTGTTTGCTGGCATGGAACAGCAGGTGCTTGATGCCTATTTGGGCTGCACAGCCTCCTCTTTCTTCAGCTAGCGTGAGTCATTCCTGCTCTCCCTGCTGGAGCTCTGAGCTGCCTGAAGCTCATTCACAGCACTGTGTGCTGAAAGGGCAGCTTTCACACCAGAGCATCCCCATTCTAAGAAGTCAAGGGGAGAAAGAGAGGGAGGGTCTGGCTACTGTGCCAGCTCTTTGTCACAGCCTAAAAGCTCTCCTTTTACAAGAGGAGGAGAACGCCTGAAAAGTAGTGCTTTGGGGTACAGACTGGGCTGATGGATTTAGGAACAGCTGGTCAGGGAGGATTAATTGGATCCTACTGGAACCCAGGCACCACAATAGACCCTTAGGGTACTTTGCCTTTATGCATGCAGGAAAGATTGCTATTGGTCCCAAGAGACTTGCTGGGGTGGAGAGCCTGTTCATTAACCCTTAGAGCTGATCAAGCATATGTCAAACTCTCCAAGGAAGTTGCTAAGAATCCTCTCAGTAGCTGCCAGCATCTTACTCCATCTCTTCTGGCAGAATAGATTGATACTCAAGTCCTCATTTGCGGAATAAAGAAGTGTTTTGGAACCATCCCTGGCTGTATGGCCTCAGGATATTTAAAGTACACTGGTACACAGGTGGCCTCTAGCGAATCTACACTTTTTTTTTCTCCTGCCAGTTCCAGATCTGATCTCTTGGCATTTGAGGCCTAGAGGATAACGCTAACTACAAGTCTTGCTCTGGGGTTTCCCTTGCCACTTCATTTCTTCCCTGCTAGCACATGGACCAGGCTGCTCTGTCTCCAGCTTGGTATTCTCTAACTGTAGTCACTCAGGGCCTTTGCAGACTGCCAGAAATAGTGCAAATTGAGTCCACTTTAAATTGAGGCACTGCCCTGCCTCAGTGCTAGGGAATTATGGGAACTGTAATTTATTGTGGCACCAGAGCTCTCTGACAGAGAAGGCTCAATGTCTTAGAAAAAAATACAATTCCCATGATTCCCTAGCACTGAGCCAGGGCAGTGCCTCAATTTAAAGTGGACTCAATTTGCACTATTTCTGGCAGTCTGCAAAGGCCCTCAGACAGCCAGAGAGCCTCCTATAACAGTTTCCTTTGCACTATAGAGCCAACCTTCATGTGGTGCTTCCATACCTTGCTGCTTTCCTAGCCATTCTGTCTGGGAGATTTTAGGGGTCGTCATTTCTTTAAAAATGTTTCCATTTGGATTTTCTGGTCTGTTTGTCTATAACTATATGCTTGCTGGATGAGTCAGTGCATGAGAGCTGATGATTCCCCTCCCTCATCATTATGTTACTGTTATGGATAGCCTCAGTGGACAGGTGCTATGGCACCAGCCTGCTGAAAATCAAATACCCTGACCTGGACTTCTTATTTCCTAGTCCCCAGTATAGGCAAATGGGTTCTGTTACCCCAAGACCAGACCCCCTGATCACCTCCCATATATAATATCAAGTTAATATTAAAAGGGAGGCTGAGGTGAGTGACCTAGGAATGACCCTACTGCGAAAGGCTGGCCAATTTGCACTTGGAAAACCAGTTAGTACTAGTAAGGGAGCAAGGAAAGCACCCACTATGATGAAATCTCACGAGGGTCCAGCATAATCCCTTTTGTCTTTGGAGATTCAGGGAAGGCTTTTTCATGTACTTAAGATCTTGCATCTCTCTGTCTCTGACCGTGTGTGTGTGTGTGTGTGTGTGTGTGTCAGAGTTTAAACCCCATTAAGCAGTGTTTCCAGCCATAAAGTGAAAGAAAAGATCAGAATGCCCACTTGCTCCTTTTGCTATCTTGCCTTTGCTTCTACTTATCTAAAGAATAAAAAAAATTGGCTCTCCAAGATGTCCTTCCCTTTTTCTTTTTTGTTTAACTTGGCAGGTCTTCTCAGAGCAAGGAAGCTGCAGTCCACAGACCGCTCCCACCTCAGAGCTCTATGATGTTTGCCTGGTTCAAACAGACCTCCTGGAGGCCATTGCTGATGTGAGCTATTTCTGCCGCTGCATCAGACGCTGTGAGGAGAACTATGAGAACTACTTGGCTAGGGCTGGGGATTGCATCTAGTGGAGCCAAGGCAAAGTCTCTCCGGAGAAGTTTTGATGGCCCACTTGTTTGACTTCTGTTTGTGTTTGTGCAAAAGGAGGGGAGTTGCCCCTTCTGGGCTTCTTAGGCAATTGAGTTCCCCACTGGACTATTCCCTACACACTTCCTAGTTGGACTTGTTGTCTTTGCTTTAAACTCCCAGCCAGCACTCAGTGCAGGAAATTCCATGTACTCCTTTAAAACCCTCATCAGTCCCATTTTCTCTGGTGCTGTTTTAATCGTTTCCTTTTTACTAAATATTTATTTAGCGCTGGGGAGGGGGAGAGCAGCCCATGGAGACTTCCTTGCCACAGAGATGGGCAATCATAGAATCATGGAGTTGGAAGAGATCACAAGGGCCATCCAGTCAAAGCTCCAAGGAGCTTGCAGGTACCCCAAAGTTCCCCTCCTGCATTGTACTTGGCTGTGATACAGAGGAAACTGCTGCTGTGTTAGGCGGCCATTTTTCTTAGCAGTAAAATGGACTCCAGCTGCTAATATTTGTTCACTGGTTGTGATAGCTGCTGCTGACCCCAATACATGAGGTTAAGGATGCCCTTTGCTTAGCATGCCCTTCTAAGAGAAGTTTGAGGAATTAAGACCTATCTTTGATACAGCCAAGCAAGGCTAAATAAGGGTCAGAGGCTCATGAATTGATCCAGTTTAGGGAATTGTGCATCTCTTCCTAGCTCTTGGCAGGCCTGTTGCAAAGTTATCTTAGAGTCTGCTGGCTTCCAGAAACAGGATGCATCCTTGTCAGCTTGTGTACATAAAGGGCTGTACTTCCCTTCACCAGAAGGAAGTTACTTCCTCAGGCAGCTGTGACTTCCTCAGGCAGTCTTCCCCTCCTACAAGTCCCATCATAGTCAGGCTGGTTGGGGATGATGGACATTGTAGTAATCACACCTTCAGGCTTGGCTTAAGTTCTGTTTGCCAACCACCTGCACCTCTGCTGTGCAAAAGAAGGCCTTGCCTTTTCCCCAAGCTTCTCCCCTCCCACCCCACCCCAGCCCACTTGAAGCACAACAAGAGTCAATCACAGGCTGCTGTTGCTTGTTGTGGAGAGCACTGTCACTCACTGTGTCCCTCTCACCCAGCATGAGGTCCCATCCACCATTGTGGCTGATGTGAAGCCATAGTTCTGTCTGCTGCTTGAGAGAATAGCTTCACCTCCCCCAGCAGCAGGGGGCTGAGCCTGACTCCTGTACCAGAGATGAGCAAAAACCAGAACATAGGTCAGTGTCTGCAAGCCATTGTTCCTCATCACTTCCTTGCCTTTAAAGTTGTGCTTACTCTTTAGGGAGCTATTAGCAAAAGGTGGACAAAATGGGAAGGAGGACTGTGAACCTCAGTGTAATTCTAAAATAAGGGTGGCTGTGGTGCAAAGGACATAAACACCATATTTGCATCAAAGATGATGCCTTTTTGCTGCAGTTTCACCCAGTAGCATGTTAAAATAAAGCTATGGCTTTGCATGGATTAGTCTATATGATCAGTGCAAACAGGTTACTTTTTATTATGTAAATGCAATAATCTGCCTCATCCCTTTAGTTAGGAAGATTATTTGAGGGGGTTTTTTTTGGGGGGGGGGAGAATATTTCAGGTTTTAGATATGCAGCTAAAGCACTGTATCCTGTGGCTCCCCAGACATTTGGGAGAGTCTCATAGAATCATAGATTTGGGAGAGACCCCAAGGGCCATGCAGTCCAACCCCCTGCCATGCAGGAATACACAGTCAAAGCACTCCCAAAGTTGGTGCCAAGATTCCTTAGCAGTGGTTATGATGGCTAGGAGTACAGGGACTTACACTTCAAGAACATCTAAAGGCAAATGTAATGCCCCCCCTTACACTTAAAGTAACCCTGCAAGCATTAAATGTCAGCCACTTGCATTTACCTCTGGAAATAGTATTAATTAAGAGCATTAAAAGTAGAGAGGTTTATAGGTGGCTGATATATGTAACAGCAAAAGGGAGCCCCCGTGTTCAAAGATGGTAGACAAAGGCTAAATTTTACAAGAATCCTGTTGCCTATAGTATCACCACCAATCCATTTTGTGATGGCATAATGCATGTCAGTTGAGCACCAAGCTGGCTGGATGGCGATGTTGTTCCATGACCTACACTGCAGAGGTAACATCTGAAGTGCAGGATCCTATTGTGGGAGTCTCTGTAGCCATATCCCCCTGGGCAAAGTTAAAAATGCAACTGGCTGTACTTATCATTGTGGCCTAAGACATTTTGCTGCCTGAACCAGAGGAGGAAATGGCATGTGTGTGTGTGTGCACGCACACACATCACTTTAAGGTTTATAGCGTCTTAAACTACCCAAGCTATTTTGGCTCATGAACCAGAAAATCCCACACGGACTTTTCCTTCTGCCTGGAAGTAAAATAAATAAAACAGTTTGCTGTTCTTAAACAATCTGTTACCTGAGGTGGCCATCTCCACTTTGCCTAGTGGCAGGGCAATCTCACTATGAAAAGAGTGCTGGGGGTTCTATTCCCTTATGTTCCTCATCTGCTAGATCTCTGCCAACAGCCTCTTTGCTGCAGCCAAAATCTGCCCAGACTTACACAGATGTAAGGTCATGTGAACTTAGAACAGAACAACTGTGATAGGAGTCTATAATCATCTGCTTTTTGGGGTCTCATATGGGAGACAAGCGGCATATAAATAAATTAATTAATTAAGTCTGTCTCACAGGATGGAGATGGTTACAGAGAATGGAGATGTTACAGAGCAATTCTGCACATTCAGAAAGTGTTATGTAAATGATATTTAATGGCTGACTGATTTAAAGATGTTTCATTCTTTCTACCCCAAATGGCTCACTGCATTGATGATTGGCATCAGATGCCATATGATCAGTTCTAAAAACACTCCATATGGCAAGATTGAGAAACTAAGGATTTACTTCTTTATTTAATGAACTGTTCTGCCTGCTTATCTGCCAAGGTATCTAATGCAATTTATAGTTTTAATATGCTAAAACATTACACATACCCCAGATAGAGTTTTCTGAGGCTAGTCAAAAGTCTTCTTGGGAGTTGACGGCACAAATTTCCTGGCCTTCTCCCCTGTTGAAAATCAGGGAGGCTAACCTCATTGAAGGCATTTGCAAAATTGACTGCACACTTCCAGTTGTTTCCTGCTCTCTGTGAAGGGAGGCTGAAAGAAGATGGGTCCTGTTGGTCTTCGCAAAATATGAAGCTCTTTTGTGGTGGCAGCCCTCCTCCTAGTTTAGTCTCCCTCCTGCCCATCATTTGAAAGCATGGACCTGTCCTTCCACCTATTTTTCATCCTGACAAGTGAATGGCAGCTCTCTCCCTGAAGCCTCTCTTCATCAATTATGAATTCAGTTGCCATCGAGACTGAAGGATTAAGGCAGCTGGAAGCTCCCGTTTTGCAGCCTGCCACACAAGACACCTGTACAGAGCTGGCACTTTACAAGGTTTGTACTGATGCTGGCTCTGCGGTGCCCCGGCATGCAGTCCTAGCAGGTCCTATGCCAAGGTACTCTCTTCTTCTTTTTTCCTTGAAGGTTAATTAAGCTGGAATAAGTACCTCTCCTCTGGTTCCATAATCTCAGTAGTTCCACACTGAACAGGACTGGTTATATTCCTTCACACTTAATCCACCCTTTTATTTTCTAAGTCAGCACAGCAGGATTTAACTGCTCTCCTTCTCTCTGACTGTAACCTTGGTAATAGGGATTTTTTAAAATGCTCTCAGTGATATGAATAAAGAAATTAATTGTGGGCATTATTCTCAATGATGTTTATCCATCTCTGTTTGATCTGGAGTGAAATACAATGGCATACGTAATGGAATATATTTTTAATTGCTCTCTTAAGCATAAGCATGCTATAAAAGTGCATGATGGAGTCCGGAGGGAATCTCCTTTTTTGCTATCTTGATTATACCACAAAGGATTGGATAAAATGCAGTAAGCATTAACCCTGGGGCATTGTAATTGTAAATTGGAGCACTTACTCCCTGCCACAGGACTGCAGGAATCTAGCTGTATTTTATTTTTTGAAAGTATATTATTCAAGCAGGCACTTGTAGTTTATTTGGACATTGTTGGTGTGGTGTGGCTGCATTATCACTAGTATCTATTAGTGTTTTTTCCATTGTTAGCTTGTTATTTGTAGTGTTCATTGTCTCAAATTTCTGTCAATAAGGAAAGCTAAGGTAAAAATGTAGTAATGAAAGTAATTTTAGGATGCATACACATCATCTGGCTACTTCTTTTTGTATCCCAGCACATTGTTCTCTTTAAGCACATCAACTTCTATCTTATAGCATGCAGTGTATTTTTTTTTAAACTGAAGAACGCTGTTCTATTTTCTCATCAAAGTTCATTGTCCTTAGTTGCCCAAACAGTCTCATTTTAGACTGAGGAAACTCAGGCTCAAAGCTTGAAGTAAATTAGACAGATTATAAATCAACAGTGGCTATGCAAGACATGAAAGTTCTGTTTCTTTTATATGTAGGTTTGCCAACTTTTCTGCCAGGCACAGCCTTTTGCCTTTTACAGCTTATCCAGTCTGCTGTTGCAGACAGTTAGCAAATGGATATTTTCTTGGCAGGGAAATAGAGTGATGGGAAATGCTTCACCTGTTATGCTTTTGCAAATTAAAAGCACAGGAGACTAGGCAGGAAAAGGATGAGTTCTATTTGAACAGAACTACCCCGTTCTGTTGGTAAAATGTTGGTTCTTCTGGATTGGGAAGTTATTTTTAAAGGAGTAGCTCATAGCAGTTATTTAATATATCATGTAGAATTGATTACAGCAAGATAGGTTTGCCTTTTAACAAGTATTAGCCAAATTCATGGAGGATAGGACTCCATTAGGCACAGTAAGTAACTTCATAGAATTTACATATGTTGAAGCAATGTCCGTACGGATCCCCAAATTATGTTGGGTGTATAATATGTGTATAATCCTCAATCCTGTTTGGGATTGCTTAGAACAATTGTGATCCGGGCCCCTGTTTGCTGCCCTTAGGTTTTCCAGGGACCACGCAAACTATCACGCACAAACACACCCAGAAATTCTGGACATCTACTTCTGGTTTTGAAAAACAGGTGTTTGTTTGTTTTTGAATGTTAAATCAGCGCAAAGTGCCACTGCAGTTAATTTTTAAAGGTGAAATGCTGTTCCTGGAGGCTTCCAAGCAGGGGTTGACACCCTGTTTAGGGTGTCTGGAGCAGTTAAGGACGACAAAAGCAGCCTTGGGACTGTTTTTACCCACCCTAATATAATTAATATAATTAATATAATTTATTTATATACCGCCCCAGTGGAAAACCAATCTAGGTGGTGAACAGCAGATAATAAAATACAGTAAGTTAAAACAATGTCATTCCCTCCTCCCCCCCCTTAAAAAGTTATTAAATCAAATACAATTAAAACAACTGCAATTAGGCAGTAATTAATAGCTAAAACTAAAACTAACTTCAATTAAAACAACAACAACAACAACAACGACAACAACACCCTAACCTAAAAGCATCTGCCTGACAGTCTGCTGGAAAGAGAACACTGGGCAAACACTGTGATCTTAGGTAGAGTGTGGTTGATGATTTAAGACTAGATAAAGGTAAAAGTATTCCCCATTCACAAGGTTGTCAAGTCTTGTCCAAGTGTAGGGTGCGGTGCTCATCTCCGTTACTAAGCCGAAGAGCCATCATTGTCAGAGACTACTCTGTGATCCTGTGGCCAGCATGATTGCTCAGAATGCTGTCTACCTTCCCACCAAAGTGGTACCTATTTATTTACTTGCATTTGCATGCTTTCAGACTGCTAGGTTGGCAGAAGCTGGGACTAGTGATGGGAGCTCACCCCATCATGCAGCACCCGGCCTTGAACTGCCAACCTGTTGATCTTGCAATCAACAGAGTCAGCTTCTTAGAGCCACTGCATCCCAATAATCTAAGACTAATATATTATAAATTCAATATGTCCAGCATCTCGTTTTATCGTTCATTGTGATTGTACGACTGGTTCACAAGATACTTTCATTACATAGCCCTAAGTATACAAATAGTGGTAGCCTTCCAGCTCATTAGGAATTTCTAGTGTGGCACTTATTTCTGAGCCAGTTGCTTGCCTTTGACAAACAGTCAAAACATGATAGATGGACCTAGCCAGCTGCCAGAGAGTTGGACAGCCAGAAAGTAATGGGGCATCTCATATATTACGCTTTCCTTTCTACGTGGAGATAATATTTATATATTGATCAGGACATAAAAGAAATGTCTGCAGCAGCAGCTTGTTCCATGTTGCCCAGACCAAATAAATATTTGTTTGATGATGTGTATAAAACAGCTTATGTACTTTTTAGGAAAGATATAAAGTAAGTGGATTGATGAAAAAGCAACACTACAGTAGGACAGCTTCTCTTTCAAACGTTATTTAAGGGGATCAGGGCATTGCTTACTGATGAAGCACTTTAAATTACAAGGCAACAGATTCAATCACCAGCATCTTCAGAAAGGACCAACATCCTATCAGCAACTTTGAAGAACTGTTACCAGTTATCAGAAAATATTATGTGGGGAGAGGCATCCTCTTGTATTTTTAGATGCATAGCCCATTTTTCTTCCATCATGGAATTCATTACCAAGAGTATACTCATGTGCATCAACATGGTACAGGAAAATGCCTTTCAGCTGTCAACATGAGCTGAATTCTAAGAAAGAAGCAAAATGTTCTTCATTTATAAAATATATTTTAATAAATACTGTATATTTGAGAGACAGTAAAGTCTCTGTGAAGTTACCATGGGAGGTGGGGAAGAATGTTTACAGGTAGAGTATCTGCTTTCAGCTATTTATCCAACCCACAGCATTGGACCACTTGAACCACCTGTTGCACAAATTAGATGTAGAAAAGAAGTTATAAATGTAGAAAACTGCCTTCAGTCCCAGTTCCAAGGGGGAAGGTAGGATATTAATAATAAACTTCAGGAAATGTTTTACATCTATGTATGTAGCAAACATTCATGCCTAAATGAAGATATCCACCTTGTATAGCAAATATAGACAATTTTAAGTTAGTACCATTTCCTGCCTGGAGAAGCTTGCTGGGTGATATTAAAACTGGCATTAATCCAGTAAATTAAAAGGCCACCATGCCCATTTGCTGCCCCTGATGGGCAAATTATTGGTAATAATAATAATAATAACAACAACAACAACAACAATAATTTATATCCTGCCTCTGTAAAAACATCCAAGGCGGCTTACAAGATAAAACAAACAATCCCTTCCCCCACCCCCCTTAAAATGCAATTAAATAAACAAAATATAAAACATAATTTAAAATTACAAATAGTAAATAATTTAAAATGGCTAAACGAAAATCAGGGACAGACTTAACTGTTTTTGGTGGCCGAAATAATACTACACTGAAGTAAATTCTGGCTTCTGTTGCCTCTTCTCACCATTGCCTGCTATGAAGAAAAAGCTGCCTCCAGGAAAGCTGACCCTAGGGCTCATAAATGGGCCTCTACTCAGACCATTTGCCTAATTGTTGTAGGGAGCTTGTTGAGTTTAAATGTTTTTTTATATATATATGGACATCAGTCTTATGAATTTATTATATTAATTCTGCTAGCACACTGGATATATATGTATTTGTCTGAAAAGCAATATTTAAGAACAAAATGTAATTTCAATAAAATAAGCTGGTTACAAAAATACTATGATATTTTGCATTTGTGGGAAGGCATTGAGAATCTGGTCTATTATGAGGCAAATAGGGAATGTTTTTAACTTTGTCTGTTTGAAATGTTGTTACCCGCCCCAATTGCCGCACAGAGGGGTGGGCTATAAATAAAAATTTATTATTATTATAATTATTATTATAAAGGAAATCTCAGACAGTGGATGCCTGTGCTATTCATGATGACACATGGTACAAAACACATACCCTCTGACCCACTGGGTACAGTCCACCAAAAATGCTTCCTTGCAAGCCCCTTGAAGAAAAAATCAGGAGCTATGCAGCAGTAGTCCTCATGCAACAATCTCTTCATTTCAACGTGGGATGCAACTTAACTAAAGAAATTTTAAATGAATCAATCATACGAGGTCTGGTTGGCTGATCTGTTAGTTAGGTTTGCCGAGGAAAAAAACACCCTTTCTTCTGAAACCAGAAATGTATTTTCTTTGTTTTCAGATGAGTCACATGTATGTCATAGCATCAGACATTGCCTTGGAAAAGGCATCCTACCTGTATGTGAGGGAGATGCAAGAATGTCTTACAAGCAAGCGCTTGCTATTTGCAGTTTTGGTGAATGCTCAGGACCAGCTCTACTATGAAGCAAAGTGAAGTGACCATCTCTCAGGTAGATGCCAAGTGATGGACAGCAGCAGTGAAGTCTTAAAAGAGAGCTATGTAACCATACAGTTGCCCTCTAGCTTCTAAGCTAGCCTTCAGGCACAGTGGAAGGCAATGCTCTATGGACGTTATCACACGTGGGCCACAAAGCGATAATAAACTGGAAATGACAAATTCTGAAAATAAACCGAAAATAAACCTTGATTCCGCAAATGGTTTTCACACATAATTCCCTTAATTGCGCGATTAAGGGAAGCTTCCGCTGAAGCCGCATTTAACGTTCACACACAAGTGAGAAAATCCCGTACATGTACTAGCAATGATCTTCTAGCACATGCGCACTATGCTCGCCGCGGCTGTCACTTGCCGCAGCTGTCCCTCGCCGCGGCTGTCACCCCTTCCCCAGGTCGTCCTCGGAGCAGCCGGCCCTCCGCACGGCCGGCGCTCCGAGGAGGACCTCCCACCGCAGCGTTCGCACACGCTGCGGCGGAAGAGTCGCCGAAGGTATGCCACAGCCTTCTGCGGCGCACCTTCGGCAACTTGTGAAAGGAGCGCCAATTTAGCGCTCTTTTCAGGGGCGGCGGAGCTGCGCCACGGGGCCGAGGTGTGGGGATACCTCGGCCCCGCAGCGCAGCTTCCCGGGGTGGCCCACGTCCACCCATCCTTCAAGCCACTGAAGGTGCACCGCAAAAGGCTGCGGCGCACCTTCGCCGACTCCTCCGCCGCAGCGTGTGCAAATGCTGCAGCGGGAGGTCCTCCTCAGAGCACCGGAGCGCCGGCCGTGCGGAGGGCTGGCTGCTCCGAGGACGACCTGGGGAAGGGGTTGTGGCGCCGATCGTGAGGCTGCCCCTCCCTTTCCCTGCCCCCAAAACGGCTCAATTAGCCGTCTGCTGAGGGGGAAGAGAAGGAGACGCTGCCTCCAGGACCCTGCGGAACCATGGGAAAATGCAGGGAAATGCTTCCAAATGCGCATTTGCTTTTCACATTACGGCAAATGCGGAATTATCTTAATTGTGCATTTGCATTTCCTCAAAACAACCGAATTTCAAAAGATCTCCGTTAACACCACTTTCTGTCCACTTTCTGTCCAGTTTCTGTGCGACGTCGTGTGAAAACACGGGGCACTAATCCAGTTTCTGTTTGGGTTTTGTGTGGATTAACCAGCAGATTTGCCCCCGTGTGATAACGTCCTAACTCTAGTATTATTTAAGAAAAATTTAGCTGCCTGTCCTGTTGGCTTGTTTACATGGAGTGCAGGCGATGCTATCTTGTCCTTTGCCTCAGACAGCAAAATATCCGAGCAGTCAGGACTGTTGTGTGCCTTTAAGTTTTTTCCAGCTCCCTCTGAACAAATCTTGCCAAGAAACCCCTGTGATGGATTTGCTTTAGGATCTCCATAAGTCGGAAACTACTTGAAGGCGCACAAAAGCAACGAAGGTGAACCTATTGTGGGATTTTCTCAGCAAGATTTGTTCACATGATGTTTATCTTTGCCTTTCTCTGAGGCTGAGAGAGTGTGAATTACTCAAGGTCATGCAGTGGGTTTCCATGACTGAGCAGGGATTTGAACCCTGGTCTCTAACATCCTAGTCCAATGCTCAAACCACAACACCATGCAGAATACTTACCTCAATTTTTTAAAAAAACTGATGCTGTTTTTTAGTAGACATGCCTTTAGGCGTCCATCCAGTAGTGAGCACCAATGGTTTGAGTGTTGGACTATGACTTTGGAGAGCAGGGTTCAAATCCCTGCTTGGCCATGAAAACCCACTCAATTACCTTGGGCAAAGTTACACTCAGAGGATGGCAGTGGCAAACCTACTCTGAAGAAACTTCCCAAGAAAAGCTTTAGGAGTGTCACAAATCAGAAACGACTTGGAGGCAAGCAATACCACAAACACAACATTCCCAGGCTAGTTGGTACAGAAGTGCAACCTGGGGGTACAATCCTATAAGCACACTTTGGATAAAGTCCTGTTGTACTCAGTATGCCTCAGTGTGAGAAGACCCCACACAACAGGATTGCACTATTAAGAGTTGTTTTCATCTAACCAATTATTTGATTCAGTGTTGCAACCCTTATTGTTCCTGAGGCTTGCACAGAATGGGATGATTACTCAGGCCACACTTGCTGGGATCCATCACAGGCTGTCCTTCTCTTGGTGCTTTCTCTGCATGCCATCCAACTTGTCCTGGCCGTCCTAAACAGTCCTGTTTAATTAAATATGTTAGTGGACAAATTGCCAGAAACAGAGTCCAGTGGAAGTCCAATTGACTTTATAGGTTGAGGAGGGAGAATCCATCCCGTTCTTCACCTTAGGTAGCAAACTGTCTTGGCTAGTGTATTTATAAGGGATCTTTAAATACAGGATCTTCTATCTATACAGTCCTTTATACAGGATCTTCTATACAGATCCTTTAAATACAGGATCTTCTATACAGTTTAAGGAAGGGGTAAGCAACCTTTCCCCTTTAAGGGCCGAGGGACTTTAGCTCCCAGAATCCCAGGAGCTATTGGCCAACATGGGACTATTGGCCAACATGGCTGAGGCTTCTGGGAGCTGAAGTCCCTCGGCCCTTAAAGGGGAAAGGTTGCCTACCCCTGGTTTAAGGGATCTTTAAATACAGGATCTTCTATAAAGTCCAGGAGTTTCTGAAAAGCATGCTTCCCTTGGGTGTTGTAATTATGGGCCACTGGGATGGGATGAAGGTACCAAAATTGCCCAGGAGCAGAATTCCCACCAATAATAATAATAATAATAAATAAATAAATTTTATTTGTACCCCGCCCCTCTGAGAGCAATCGGGGCGGCTAACAAATTTAAAATACAAGATACATCAGACACCCCAGTACCCCCCCACCCCTTTAAAAAAATATTAAATCAATAGAGCATTAAAATCATAATTAAAAACATAATAATAAAAGCCAAATAACATGGGAAGTTAGAGAACTAATAACAAAGAGGTAGCGACCTTCATATTAGGAGGGATGAGATTAAAAGGGATTTTTCTGAGGCTGGGACAACTATTCTGGAAAGGCCTGTCGGAAGAGATCCGTCTTAAGAAAGTGGGTAGCCTTTATAAATGACATAATGTCCAATTTGCCTATTTTTTATCAAAGTGAAGGCCACTTCTAGAATTGTCTTTTCAACAGCCCATGGTATCCTCAGCACTCTTCTCCAGCACCACATCTCAAATGAGTTGATTTTCTTTCTGTCTTCTGTCACAAAAGCTGAGGAGTCAGTGGTTAGTCCATTTTCCTCCTGTACGTCATTTTATTTTTTAATGAGTGATGTATTTTAATACTACACTCGTTTAATTCTGTTTTAATGCCCACTTTTGCATGCTTTTAATTGTGTTGTTTTTTTAAATTTCTATGCTGCTTTGTGTCCCAATTGTGGGGAGAAATCATCATCATCATCATCATCATCATCACATGGAAGCGAGGGAACACCATCTTTGCCTCAGGCTGCAAAATGTTTGGGGCCAACCTTGTATCCTGGAACTCCAAGCCCTCTATTTCCCTTCACAAAGATACATGTGTGTTTGGTTAGCACCAAGTCTTTCTTTGTAGCTTTCCCCCCACATATTTATGTAATGGATCTCTATACATATATTATTTTTCCCCTCCTCCATTCAGAAAATGCTCCTTTGTTGAGAAATGTTAAAATTCTCAGTGAAGAAGAACTACTACAACAATAAAAAACCTGCAGAAAAAGATAGGCAAGGAAGGGCACTGAGAGAGGTGAGAAGTTGTCCTCCTTGTACAAGCACGCCTCCTGGTGCCAGGGCGACTAGATGTCCTCCTTTTCCAGGACACATCCTACATGTCAACCTTCTGTTGAGGAAGAATTCCAAAATGTCCTCCATTTTGAGCATGGAGTAAGAAGCACATTGAGTAGCACCACATTTGCTGATCTTTTTTTGAAAAGTGTGTCTACCTGGCAGCCTATCCTTCCTCCAAATTGGCTAGGATGGATTCGTGTAAAGTTATTTTTTCCTATGAGCTGTAGCAGACAAGATTCCCACCCAGAGCTCAAGATCCCATTTGTTTCTCAGAGGGTAAATGGACAGCAAACGTATTCCTTTCATTTGTCCATTGTTTATTTCTTTAATTTCAGCACAATGGACAAATGAAAGGAATAATTTAAATGTAGATTCAGTCAAGGGTTTGTTGCTGGTAAAGTACAATTTTAAGGGCATTTTTAAGATAAGTTCATCAGAAAAGTACAGTTATCACCCAAAATCCACAAAACAGTGGTGCCTTTTTTGGACCAACCAAATGCACATTATGCATGTTGCAAGCTTTCGAAGCTCCACTGGCTTCTTCTTCATCAGGCAAAGGGGTTAAAAATCATACAGGAAAAATAAAAATGGGGATGTTAGTCCTAGTCCTGCATTTGGTCAAGATGTTCTGGTTATTGTCCTCAGTTCAGATGGTATAGAAGGGTATAACCCTCCATCTGGCCATGTGGATACTGGGAGATTCAGTTCAGGAATCAAACCTTAAATTCCATCAGAAAGACAAAAAGCTACTGCCTTTGATATCCATCTTGTCTTAAATCCTTTGTGACGCTACAATGCCCTTTGTTAGGAAGAGAACACTGAATTTCTCAGGAAGCCCCCATGCTTTTGCATCAGGAAAACTTTTAGGTGTTGTTAAAGGTAAAACATGCCAATGCTGTCCCAATTTAAAATAAAAAATGTTTTACTTTTGTCTGAGGCCCACCTGCATGAATCCCCTTCTGTACCATTTGAACTGAGGACAACAGCCACAACATCTTGACCAAATGCAGGGTTAGGACTAGCATCATCCTTTCTTTCTTTCTTTCTTTCTTTCTTTCTTTCTTTCTTTCTTTCTCCTGTATCATTTTTAATCTTTTTGCCTAATGAAGAAGCCAGTGGTGCAGCTTCAAAAGCTTGTAACATGTAGGTATACTGTGCCTTTTGGTTGGTCCAATAAAGATATCAATGTTTTGTGGATTTTGGATTATACTGTACTTTGCTATATGGCCAACATATCTGGATATGTTTTCATCAGAAGAAAAAAAATAAGGTTGAGTCTATAATAAAATACAGTATAAGTAATATAATATCTATATTAATATATAATATGTGAACTACCACGGTGTAGTGATTTGAGTGTTGGACTATGACTGAAGACTAGGATTCGAATCCCAGCTCGGCCATGGAAACCCACTGGTTGACCTTGAGCAAGCTGCACTCTCTCAGCCTCAGGGGAAAGCAACAGCAAGCACTTCCCTGAAGAAACTAGCCAAGAAAATCCCATGACACGGTTCACCACCTTAGGGTTGCCATAAATCGAAAACAACTTGAAGGCACAGAACAGTATGTAATATCGCTGTAAATAAACCCTATGAAATGTATTTCTATGAGTGTTTTCAGTTTTTTCTTGAGTCATGTCCTCCATTTTCCTTGAAAATGTCCTCCATTTCGAGGTCCCTTGTCCTCCTCTGGGGGTAAGATGGGGGACCAGGACATGTCCTTCTTTCCCAGGGCATGTCCTCAATCCCAGCCTTCTGTCCAGGAGGAATTCCCAAAGGTCCTCCATTTGGAGCATCACTAAGAAGCATTCATTTACATTTCTATCAGTGTTTTGAGCTTTTACTGGGTCATGGCTTCAATTTTTTTATTTATTTTTTTGAAGATCCACCATTTTGAGGTCCCTTGTCCTTCTCTGGAGTTAGGACAGAACTGTCAACAAATCCTATAAAATACATTTCTATGAGTATTTTTAACCTTTATTGGGTATGTCCTCCATTTTGTGATGCCTTGGCCTACTTTGGGGTTAGGACACTTGGTCACCCTGGGAATAGAGCTGCCAATAAACTCTATTATGTGATTTTAGCTTTTATTGGGTCATGTTCTCCATTTTGAGGTGCCTTGTCTTCCTTTAGGGGTAGTACCTGGGAACAGAGCTGTCAATAAACCATATGAAATGCATTTCTAGGAGTGTTTTTAGCTTTTATTGGGTCATGTCCTCCATTTTGAGGTGCCTTGTCCTCCTTTGGGATTAGTACTTTGGAACAGAACTGTCAATAAACCCTATGGAATACATTTGGAGGGTGTTTTCCGCTTTTATTGGGTCATGTCCTCCATTTTGAGGTGCCTTGTCCTCCTCTGGGATTACTAGCTGGGAACAGAGCTGTCAATAAACCCTATGGAATACATTTCCAGGAGTGTTTTTAGCTTTTATTGGGTCAAGTCCTCCATTTTGAGGTGCCTTGGCCTCCTTTAGGGGGCCCTGAGGGCCCTGGCATAAACCAAGGCCGCTGGGGACAGAAGATTGGGAGCCACACAGTGTGTGTATTGTGTGTTTTGTGTGTTGTGTGTGTGTGTTTTCCCTTCTCTCCTCCATTCTCCTCTCTCCGCCTTTCTGAGGGGAGTGTGAGGAGGAGAAGGAGGAGAAGAAGCAGCATTATTATTATTATTGCTGGAGCCGAGGAAGAGCAGCGGGAGGAAGGGAAGGACGGCCGAGGAGGTGAGAGACCCCACGATGGGAAAGGAGGACAAAGGCACCCACGGGGGAAGCGGGGAACGGGTGGGCTGCCTGCAGGGGGAACAGGGGCGTCCTCCTTTCCCAGGACGTGTCCTCCATCTCAGCCTTCTGTCCAGGAGGAGTTCCAAAAGGTACTCCCTTTCGAGCATCACTAAAGAAACATGCATTTATCTTAACGGGAGTATTTTTGGCTTTTATGTTGTAATGCCCTCCATTCCCTCCCACCCCACTCCTGGAGTGTCACACTCTCTCAGCCTCAGGGGATGGTCCTGACAAACTCCCTCTAACTAAGAAGTATGAATTTATATGAGTGTTTTAAGCTTTTATGTTTGTAATGCCCTCCTTTCCCCCCCCGAATGTCACACTCTCTCAGCCTCAGGGGATGGCCATGGCAAAACCCCTCTGAAGAAATCCTCCCTTTCCAGGACATTTCCTCAACTTTAGCCTTCTGTCCAGTAGGAATCCCAAAATGTCTTTCCTTTTGAGCTTGGATTTATCTTTCTATGAGTGTTTTTATCTTTTATGTTGTAATGGCCTCCTTTTTTCCCCCCTGGAGTGTCACACTCTCTCACCCTCAGTGGATAGTCAGGGCAAACTCCCTCTAAAGTATGAATTTATCTTTATATGAGTGTTTTTAGCTTTTATGTGGTAATGCCCTCCATTTCCCCCCCCCCGAGTGTCACACTCTCTCAGCCTCAGCGGATGGCCATGACAAACTCCCTCTAAGAAGTATGAATTTATCTTTAAATGAATGTTTTTAAGCTTTTATGTTGTAATGCCCTCCTTTTTTTCTTGGAGTGCCACAGTCTCAGCCTCAGGGGATGGTCATGACTAACTAAGAAGTATGAATTTACATTTATATGAGTGTTTTTAAAGCTTTTATGTTGTAATGTCCCCCGTTTTTTTTTCTGAAATGTCACACTCTCTCATCCTCAGGAGATGGCAAGGGCAAACTCCCTCTAACTAAGAAGTATGAATTTATCTTTATATGAATGTTTTTGGCTTTTATGTTGTAATGCCCTCATTTTTTTTCCTGGAGTGTGACATTCTCTCAGCCTCAGGGGATGGCCATGGCAAGACCCCTCTGAAGAAATCCTTCTTTTCCAGGGCATTTCCTCATCTTCAGCCTTCTGAAATCCCAAAATGTCATCCCATTTATCTTTGTATAAGTGTTTTTAGCTTTTATGGTGTAATATTCTTTTTTTCCTTGAATGCCAAACTCTCTCAGCCTCAGAGGATAGCCATGGCAAACCCCCTTTAACTAAGAAGTATGAATTTACATTTATATGAATGCTTTTTAGCTTTTATGTTGTAATGTCCTCTGTTTTTCTTGCATGCCACACTCTCTCAACCTCAGAGGATGGCCATGGCAAACCCCCTCTAACTAAGAAGTATGAATTTACATTTATATGAGTGTTTTGAACTTTTATGTTGTAATGCCCTCTGTTTTTCTTGAATGCCACACTCTCTCAGCCTTGGGATGGTCATGGCATTTAAGCTTTTATGTTGTAATGCCCTCCATTTTTTTCTGGAGTCTCACACTCTCTCAGCCTCAGGGGATGGCAATGGCAAACTCCCTCTAACTAAGAAGTATGAATTTATATTTACATAAGTGTTTTTTACATTTTTATGTTGCAATGCCCTCCCTTTTATTTTTGAAGTGTCACACTCTCTCAAAGACAACTCTATCATGGGGTTTTCTTGGCAAGTTTCTTCAGAGGCAGGGTGACCAGACATCCTCCTTTTCCAGGACATTTCCTCAACTTCTGCTGCCTTCTGTCCAGTAGGAATCTCAAAATGCCCTCCCTTTTGAGTATGGATCTGTCTTTCTATGGGTATTTTGAGCTTTTATGTTGTAGTGTCCTCCATTTTTTTCTGGAGTGTTACACTCTCTCAGCCTCAGACAATGGCCATGGCAAACCCCCTCTGAAGAAATCTTGCTAACAATAAAGGCAACCCTGTCATGGGGTTTTCTTGGCAAGTTTCTTCAGAGGCAGAGTGACCAGAGGTGGTCCTCCTCCTCCTCCTTTTCCAGGACATGGTCCTCCATTTCAGCCTTCTTGTCCAGGAGGCATTTCAAAAGGTCCCAGAACCAAGAAGCATGAATTTTATCTTTCTATGAGTGTTTTTAGCTTTTGTTTGTCCTCTATTTTTTTCTGGAAGGCCCTCAATTTTGCGGTGCTGGCTTGTCCTCCTTTGCATTGAGGACACCTCTGGTCACCCTGGCTGCCTGGGCAAAAGAAGGGACAACATTACAACAACGACAACAACAACAACTTTTTCCCCACCAAAATTTCTTTCGGTGGAAAAGGAGAAGACCTTCAGGGACCCTGCATCTGTTGTTGTTTGTTGTGTGACTTCAAGTTGTTTCTGATTAGTTCAAAGGTGGTTTGCCATTGCCTTCCCCTGAAGCTGAGAGAGTGTGACTTGCCCAAGGTCACCCAGTGAATTTCCATGGCTGAGCTGGGGAAAAAATCAAGTTGTTTCTGACTTATGGCAACCATAAGGTGATCATGGGGTTTTAATCACTGGGTTTTCTTGGCAAGGTTGGTTCCGAGGGGGTTTGCCATTGCCTTCCCCTGAGGCTGAGAGAGTGTGACTTACTCAAAGTCACCCAATGGGTTTCATGGCCGAGCTGGGATTTGAACCTGTCTCCAGAGTTGTAGCCCAGCACTCAAACCGCTATGCCATGCTGGCGCTCTTGAGGGTGCATAGAAATAATGCAGTTTTTTGACACCACTTTAGAAATAATGTAGTTTTTTGATACCACTTTAACTTCCATGGCTCCATCCTACAGAATCCTGGGTTTTGTGGTTTTGATGTTTGTAGTTGTGTGCCTTTTCTTTGGGCTTTTCTTGGCAAGGAGGGGGGGTTGCCAGCCCTCTGAGGCTGAGAGACTGTGACTCTCCCAAGGTCACCCAGTGGGGGTTCCACAGCCAAACAGGGATTCAAACCCTGGTCTCTAGAGTCCTAGTCTTAGTCCAGCAGCCCTCAAATCACTACCCTATGTGGTCTTTAGCCTTTTCTGTCAATGCCTTCCCAAACTACAAACCCCAGGGTTCTGTAGGATGGAACCAGGGCAGTTTAAAGCAGTGTCGAGGTGCATTATTTCTACAATGTAGACGCACCCTGAGAGTTTCCCAAGGGCACGTCTGGGCTTCTGCAGAGGAAAAATGGAGGACATATCCAAAATGAAAGCTAGATACACTCATAGAAATGTAAATGCATGCTTCTCAGTGATGTTCAAAATGGAGGACCTCCTGGAATCCCGCCTGGACAGAAGGTTGAAATGGAGGGCGTGTCCTGGAAAAAGGAGGAGGATGCATGGTCACTCTGCCTGACAGAATCCTAAGGGCATGGCTGGGCTTCGGGGGGTGGGGGGGTGGGGGTGGCAGGATGATTAGAGGTCCTCACTGCAAAGGAGGACAAGATACTGTAAAATGACAGGCTTAGAAGAAAGAAAAGTAGGACATGACCAAAGCAAAGCTAGAAACACTCATAGAAATGTAAATGTCATGCTTTTAGTCCTGCTCGAAACGGAGGACTTTTTGGAATTGCTCCTGGACAGAAGGCTGAAATGGAGGATGTATCCTGGAAAAGGAGGACCTCTGGTCACCCTAGGAAGGGGGGAGACTGGGAAGATGCCACTGTGTTGTGAGAGTGCCTTACACATCCTCTCCCTTGTTAATAATAATATAATAATAATAAATAATAAAATTTTATTTATATTTATTTATACCCCACCTTTAGCCGAAGCATTAAAAGTACAGCCCACGTTTGATAACAATCATATAACCCCCCCTTAAAATTAGAATTAAATCAGAGTCATTTAAAAACTAACATTTAAACAGTAACTTTGCCAAGTTATCTCCGATTTATGGCAACCCTAAAGTGAATCTATCATGGGGTTTTCTTGGCAAGGTTTTTCCAAAGGAGGTTTGCTCTTGCCTTCTTCTGATGCTGAGAGAGTGTGACTCCCCCTGACAAAATCACTTGCCAAGAAAACCCCATGATAGGTTTGCCTTATGTGTGCGTGTGTGTGTACCTTCAAGTTGTTTCCAACCTATGGCGACCCTAAGGTGAACCTATCATCGGGTTTTCTTGGCAAGGTTTGTCCAGAGGAGATTTGCCATTGCCATCCTGTGAGGCTGAGGGAGTATGGCTTGTCTTGATCACTTGCCAAGAAACCCCCATGAGAGGTTTGCCTTATATGTGCGTATATGTGCTCCTGCAAATCATTTTCAGTTTATGGCGACCCTAAGGCAAACCTCTCATGGGGTTTCATTGGCCAGGTTTGTCCAGAGGAGGTTTGTCCTTACCATCCTCTGAGGCTGAGAGAGTGTGACTTGCCTAAAGCCACCCAGTGACTTACATGGTCAAGCAGGGATTGGAACCCTACTCTCCAAAGTCATAGCCCAGTGCTCAAACCACTATGCCAAGGGTCACCATAAGTCGGCAACAACTCGAAGGCGTACAACAATAGTCCTGTTTTCCATTGTCTTGTCCAGGGTAACTTGTGCAGAATATTTTCTCAAATCTCTCTCACACACAGAGAGAGCTTCATTTGTGCAGATGATTGCAGTTGTTTACACGGAAGTAACACCTACCTTGTTAATACTGATCAACAACAGTTGCAAAGAAGCATTGCCAAGAAAGGAAACTAGCTGGAAGGCAAGCACATTATATATATATATATATATACACACACACACACACAAAATATATAAAATAAATCAAGACAGCCTTGTTTTAGATTCTAGGTGAGGTCAAGGGCAAAACAGACGCTTCTCCTTTTGTTCTTGGTTCCCTGGCCAAAGGAAAATGTTGCTGCCCTGGCCCCCACTGTGTATGCTGAATGTCATAATGGTGACATATAAAATGTCAAATATAAAAATATCTGTGAATATCTATTTAAAAATATCTGTTGCATTTTCAGGTCTTCTTTTCATAACTGTGTCTCTGCCTCAGATGGGTAGGGAAAGTGGTGAGGAGACGTTCTCTACGATTACCCCGACAGGTTATTCACTCGCCCCTATGGAGACTCCTTCTGTGTTAGGTCAACAGGTGTCAACTTCAACATCCTGATTCCCATCTTGGCCAAAGAGATGCCTCTGGGTAGCCTCCATGTAGGACATGAGGACAACAGAACTCTTTACTGCTGCTCTTCTCCAGTGTCAAGTATTTGGAATTACACTGTCTGCCTTCATGGCCTGTGATAGTTATTAATAGGGCCAGCATGATGTAGTGGTTTGAGTGTTGGACTACGACTATGAAGATGGGTTCCCTGCTCACCCATAGAAACCCACTGGGTGACCTTGGGTGAGTCGCACACTCTCAACCCCAGAAATCCCGTGATAGGTTTGTCCTAGGGTAGTCATAAGTCAGAAACGACTTGAAGGAAAACAATACAGTTGGCCCTCCATTTTCATGGGGGACCCCCCCCTCGCAAAAACGGAGACTCACCAATATTCAAGCCCCATAGGCTTGAATGGGGCACCATTGATTTTAAGTGAGGTTGCTCTTCTGTGAATATTCAAAACCGCAGAACAGAGGGGCAACTGTAACACAATAGTTATGGAGACATACTGGATTGCAAAGGAAGTATCTTTATGTTTTGCAAATGGATGTTAAATTTCCTGGACTTTGAAAATCTCTCAACAGCCACATGGCCAGAAGGGAGGTGGTGCCAGCCTGCAAGTAATACCCCCCCCCCATACCATCTGAGCTAAGAACAAAAACTGCAAAATACTGGCCTATGACTAACATCTTCATTTTCCTCCCTCCTATATGGTTTTTAACACCTTGCCTGATGAAGAAGCCGGTGGAGCTTGCAACATGCATATTGTGCATTTTGGTTGGTCTGACAAAGGTATCAGTATTTGGTGGATTTTTGATGGTATTGGAACAACAGTCATTGATAGCTTTATTTTTCATGAACTGATCTAATTGTCCTTTAAAGAGTTTGCTGTCATCACCTTATCTTGTGGTGGTGAATTCCATTATTTAACTATATTTGAACCAGTAGTTCCTTTTGCTAGGTTTCCTGCTATTCTGCTTTAGTGGGTGACCCTGGTATTATGAGAGAGGAATAAAAATGTCCTTACTGTCTGTATGTCAGCCTGTGACCCCTCAGTTTGCATACTGTTGTACTAGTGGCCATGCTGCTGGATGTGGTTTCTGAGAGTTTGAGTCAAAAACATCTGGAAGACCTGAGATTCCCTTCCCAGCTTTGTGTATGCCTGTGGCGACTCCATGAATTTCATAGAGTTTTCTTAGGTAAGGAATACTCGGAGGTGGTTTTGCCACTTCATTCCCCCGAAATATACCCTGCTGTACTCATTTAATTTTTTACATATTGATCATGTCCATTTTTGATTACCTTTTTTTTCTAAACCAAATAGCTTCAAACATTATCATTTTTTCTCATATGCCAGTTGGTCTAGCCATAGGCAGCAGTTGCTTCTTTTGAATAAATGACCAGCCTCCTGTGTTTGCAACAAGGGATGTAGAGGGGAGAATAAATGTTAAAATGCTGTCTGTTGTGATCATTTCAGTAAGTTTGCAGGACAGCAGGTGAAAAGCCATGTAAGGGCTTTCTCAGAGGCTTGGGATGTATCTACTGTAGAAATAATGCAGTTTGACACCACTTCAACTACCATGGCTCCATCTTTGTAGAATTTGTAGTGCATTGTGAGGCACCACACTCTTGGGCAGAGAAAGCTAAAGGCCTTGTAAAACTACAAATCCTAGGATTCCATCGGATGGAGTTACAACATTTAAAGTGGTGTCAAACTGCATTATTTCTACACCTAGTTTGGGCAGCAAGCTGGGGAAAGCCACAAAGCAACGGCTTCTTGTTGGCTGCAAGCCTGAGTATAGTGCATTCAGTGATTCATTGCCTTGTTGGAAAAAACAGAGATTTGTAAAATTTAGAAGAAGCAATCTGTCTGGCAGAAGAGACTTGTGGATAACAAGGACCCTATCCTGAAAATCCCTCAACCTGGAAGCCTGTTCTTAGTGGAGCAGGTAGGATTTTGAATGAGGAGCATTCCCTTGGCAGCACTGAATTGTGTTTGGCTGTAGCTGCACTTGCACCCGGGCTCCTTTTAGAAATCATTAAATGTTGACTCATGCATTTATTATCTGAGACTAGCAGCGTATGTATGCTGAGTATTTGGGAGCAACCAAGGAAAGCTGTGACTTTGGAAGCAGATTTGCACGAGGTTTGTGTGTGTGCCTGCATGTGCACATGTGTGTTTGCTGGTGGCTATAGCTTGGAGAAGGACTCTGATAAGGAGATATCATAGCTGTCAAGAAACAGCCCTCAAGAAGAGGAGCTGATGAGTCTCTGGACGCGTTTCAGCACTGCCTAACATCCAGGGATTAGCCTAGTTGTTGTCTGTGTGACAGAGCTTGGCCCCCAAGAACATGGGCAGTAATAAAAGGAGTGATTGCCTTGATCACGTCCAGGGGTTTGTCTTTTCCCTCATCTTCATGCAGGCAAAATAAGCACATATCTCAAGACTGAGGGGAATGGCTTCCAGGAGAAAATGTGTCATGTACCAGGCCATGCCTGACTATTA
Source organism: Phrynosoma blainvillii (assembly GCA_026167975.1). NCBI lineage: Eukaryota > Metazoa > Chordata > Lepidosauria > Squamata > Phrynosomatidae > Phrynosoma > Phrynosoma blainvillii. Next base: position 369,480,695 of record JANUYF010000002.1, read on the forward strand.
GAAATTAAAACCTGGTTGCTCTGATAGCTCCCTACAGGCTGCCAGTTATTATGAATTCTTCAATGCAAGAATGGGTAGATAATAAAGGTCCAGGAATACCTAAGTCTTTTGAACCATGTGTTTTTGACAGGGGCTTTTATGACATGGTCTCAGTGATGTCGAACATTTTGAAATGTACCATATATACTTGACTATAAGTCAACTTCATGTGTAAGTTGAGGGCGGATTTTGGGGCCAAAATTATGGATTTTGATATGATTTGTGGATAAGTCAAGGGTAAAACCTAGGGGCATGTAACAAAGAATGGTTGCCTTGACCGACGAGCTGCGTCTGGGCATTGACAGGGGTAGCGTGACCCTGTTGGTGCTTTTAGACCTCTCAGCGGCTTTTGATACAATAGATCACGGCATCCTCGTGGGCCGCCTGAGGGGGTTAGGTATCGGGGGCACTGCTTTGCAGTGGTTCCGGTCCTTCCTCTCGGGTCGGTCCCAGAGGGTGCTGCTCGGGGACTGTAGCTCGAGTAAGAGGGACCTCACTTGTGGGGTCCCTCAGGGAGCTATTTTGTCCCCGATGTTGTTTAACATCTATATGAAGCCACTGGGTGAGATAATACGGAGTTATGGTGCTGGGTGTTATCAGTACGCTGATGACACCCAAATCTATTTCTCCATATCTCGTTCGTCGGCCTCGAATTCCAATGGCATATCTTCTCTCAATGAATGTCTTGGGGCGGTAATGGGCTGGATGAGGAAAAACAGATTGAAGCTGAATCCAGACAAGACGGAGGTGCTCACGGTCTCGGCCCCGAAACCAGGAATTGGGTTGAAACCTCCAGTCCTGGATGGGGTCACGCTCTCCTCCAGTGACTGTGTTCGCAGCTTGGGGGTGCTTCTTGACTCGTCGCTCCTGATGACTAATCAGGTTAATGCGACGGTCAAGAGCGCCTGTTATCAGCTTCGGCTGATACGCCAGCTGCGCCCGTTTTTGGAAGTACGGGATCTTGAAACTGTTGTGCACGCATTGGTAACCTCACGCCTTGACTTCTGTAATGCACTCTACATGGGGCTACCCTCGTGCCTGGTTCGGAAATTACAGCTGGTACAGAACATGGCAGCCAGACTTATTTCCGGAACATCTCGGAGGGATCACATCACTCCGGTGCTGAGATCCCTCCACTGGCTGCCTATCAGCTTCCGGGCCAGGTACAAGGTGTTGGTTATCACCTTTAAAGCCCTAAATGGCTTGGGCCCAAACTATCTCAGAGACCGCCTTCTCCCATACAATCCTCCCCGCGCTCTTCGATCCTCCGGGAGGAAATTGCTGCAGCCTCAGAAAATGAGGCTTGCGGCTACCTCCCGGAGGGCTTTTTCAGCTGTCGCCCCTAGGCTCTGGAACGACCTGCCGGATGAGATCCGTCAATTAACATCTTTGGATAGCTTTAAAAAAGCTATTAAGACGGATCTCTTCCGGCAGGCCTTTCCAGAGTAGTATACCCCCACCCCGGATATAGGTAGCCATGCTAAATGATGTTCCTGCGTGGCCCCATCGGCAGATGGAAGGGATCATCCAGCTTGCTTACCGATTCTGTGTGGATTTTAATATAATTAATCATGTTGATTTTATATATTGCCTGATTTAATAATTTTTTAAGGGGGGGTGGGGGGGTTTCTGTATTATGTTTTATGTATATTGTGTTTTAAATGATGTAAGCCGCCCTGATTGGGTATCCATTGGGCGGGGTATAAATAAAATTTTATTATTATTATTATTATTATTATAAGAATCTAAAGGATGAAGCAAAGGAAAACAGTGCCAAAGAGCTTAGAAAATTCCAGCAGATATATTTCTGCTCACACTAAAGGGCTGGATGGATGAGAGAGTAAAGGGGCTCACTGCTTCCAGGACAGATTACACTCTTGCCTTTCAAAAGGGGAATGGTCCCTTTAAAAAAAATATGAAAGTATACTACAGTCTACTCTACCGTTCCGGCCCCCCTCCGTGAGAATGGACAATTGTGTCTATTCAAGCCCCATAGGCTTGAATGGAGCCGTATGTCCATGAGGGCCCGTGGGGGGGGCACCACTGGCGGGCACCCCATTTTGTCCTTCTCCGTTTGCCGCCCACGGATAGGCGAGGGACGCGGATCCCAAGTTCACAAAAATGGAGGGGTGACTGTACTTTCATTGACCCATGGGTAAGTCGACTCAGGTTTTTGGAGTCCATTTTTTGACTAAAATTTCTAGGCTTATACAGTAGGTGCACATCATGACAGTAGCCAGGTCTGCAAAAACTACTCAAAAAGTTCCTCTTCTCCCTTCCTTTTTTAGCTTTTTATCTTGATTTAATACTTTTTAAGGAGGGGTATGGGGGATGGATTGTATTTTGTATTTTAATATTGTTAGCCGCCCCGATTGTTCTCAGAGGGGCGGGGTACAAATACATTTTATTTATTTATTTATTTATTTATTTATTTTCTTCCATTTTTCCTTTTAAAATCAAATACCGTATTTTCCAGCGTATAAGACAACCCACATATAAGACGACCCCCCATTTTTCCAGTCAAAATATAGAGTTCTAGCACCTCTATCCTCATTATCCTTATATCCGGCGTATAAGACAACCCCCCCACTTTAGCCACAGATTTTGCAGGTAAAAAAGTAGTCTTATACGCAGGAAAATAAGGTAATTGTTTAAAGTTGTTTTTAATCTCCACCAGGAGCAGGCCTTTTGGTAATCTGAGGCTGTATCTGCACTGCAGAAATAATCCAATCTGACACCACTTTAACTGCCATGGCAATGAGATTCTGGGAATTGTAGTTTCATGAGACATTTAGCTTTCTCTGTCAGAGATCTCTGGTACCATAACAAAATTCAAATTCCAGAATTCCACAGCATTGAGCCATGACAGTTAAAGTGGTGTCAAAATCATTCTTTCTGCAGTGTGGATGCAGCCTAAGAGGTTTTAATTGCATATCCAAGACCAGACCATCCCAAGATATTTTGCATAGGAATAGGTTATAATAATATATATTTGGCTGGGACTAATCTTTTCCTCTTTGTATCCTAGATACTGTGAATATTGTGGCTCAATTTAGAGGGAACATGAAAACCTAAGGGAAGTGGCACATGATAATCAGCCCTGTTTGTCAGAAACTCACAGTACTTTGACTCTGTGAGCCCTGAATCCATGACACTACTGCCTGATTGTAAAACAAATGTCTGCTGTAATATACTTCACATTGAAAACAGTGGAATTATCCATCCAAGTAAGTGTTTTTTAAATTAGAGTGTCATGTGCTTCTTGCTAGTGAAGAGATTGGAAGCAATGAGTAATGCAGATTAAACATTATAGTGCTTGTCCTCCCCCCACATGTACACATCTGGCAGTCATATTTTTATTTCACCAAGATACTCCCATTATTTTTTTTTTTGTCTCAATCTTTCCTTCCAAAATTTGCATTTAAATCAGGATAAGGGAAGCCTTTCTCCTTTGGCCTTTTTGTTCATATATCCTAAATTCCCCCCCATTCCTTGCTTATAAACTTTGTTTCTAAAACACAATTTTTCACCAAACCCTTCCTTTTTTCTTACAAGAAATAGAAGCATAGATGTCTTGTTAACACTTGGTTGGCTTAAAACTTCAGTACATCTCATCCAATGCCAGCCTGAGCTCCCTTTGCTGTGTCTGGAGAGTGCTTGTATCTGTCAAGCCTTTTGCTGCTACTCTTCTCATCTCCTAAGTCTGTATCTTTCTCTTTCTGTATTTAAGGACTGCTGAAATGAGAACAAAACCATATGCTTTCTTAGCAAAGGGAGCATATTTGCCAAAATTGCAGGGAGGAAAACCTTACAGTGGAGCTTCACGCAGTGAGAAGGGAGAGACATTTAACTCCTTCTGTGCTCACCAGTTCTCCCCTTCGTGGATCCTCTATCTATGACATTTTTAGCAGCCCTGGAAATTTAGTGAGGTGTAAATTTTGTATGGATTTTTTTCAGTCAAGCAAGCCATGGACCTGAGTCTGCAAGACCTGAGTAGAGCTGCTAATAACAGGGACTTTTGAAAGATGCTCGTTCATAGGGCCACCATAAGCTCAAGCCAACTTGACAGGACATAACAACAACATAAATTGTGATAATGAATGAGTTTAGCCCTGTGAGGGGGTCATTAAGTTGAGCAGCCTGGAATGGATGCAAAAGCACTGTATTAATTGCTGTTGTGAAGTTACTGAGCTAATCAGTAGGATGCAGGGTGTTCTTACTTGGCAGCAAAGTCCTATATCCAGAAAAACGATGTGTCCCACTGTCCTGGTCCCCTTCAACTCAGACTTCAGTGGAGAGGAAAGCTACAGAACTTCTTTCTTCTTGTTGGATCTGTTGCTGAAATGTCTCGGGTTAGGAATGTGTAGGAAACTTTCTTGGTGGTGGGAGTGTTCTGGCAACCTTTGCCAACCCCTTTTCCCAGCTTGGTGCTTCCCAGATGTTCCTAGACTACAGCTCACATTATCTTCAACCGGCATGGCAGAGGGAGTTGTAGTTTAATACATCTTGAGGGTACCAGGTTGAGGAGGTCTGATCTACCCCTTGACCATACATGCTTGGAACCAAGGAGGAAATCCCAAGCATGTGTGGCAAAGTCAAGAAGAGGTGGCTTTCCCCCAAATAAATTAAGAACTGGAAATTTTGAAAATCTTCAAGCTTCTAATCCTCATGGCTGCAAAGAATAACTTGGATACCTATAGTCAGTATCTGGCATAGTTTCAAAGGTGTACGTGGAGGATAGAAGGCAGGCAAGAAGGAGTTAAGGTTGTCAATATCCTAGTGAATTTTTTAGTTCTGGATCTACTAATTTGTATCTTTTCCCTGATTCCCTTCTTCTTTTCCTTATACTATTCTTTCTCTTGCTGTTCACTTTCTCCTTCTTGCTTTAAAATGCTAACCTAAATCTCAGAAGCAGAATACATTAGGCTACGTATACTGACTTAATTTGCATAATTATTGTCAACTTTCTCTGGGTGCAGAGCAGGGCTGTTTCTCTCTCTCTCTCTCTCTCTCTCTCTCTCTCTGTGTGTGTCTGTTGCTCTAGTCTGTAACCTTCCTTTACATGTAGTAAGCATGATCCTTTAAATCAGTTTGGGTTTATCTGGCTCAAGTTAATAAAAAAGGAATTTTCTGTTAGCTTAAGAATGAATCTCAAGTCTTTCTCTGAGGTATGAGAGGGTTATGGTGCCAGCAGCAGAATTAACTTGCTCCGCATGCACATCCTAACCTGTCTTGTGAGAACACTATTGGGATTTTTTTTTAAAAGATATACATTTTAAACTCTTTGGCTGCTTGTACTGAACTGCAGGGGTGGCCAGAGCTGGAGATTGCTGAGTAAGCAATGCTTAGCAATGCAGTCAAAGCCTCTGCATTCAATCAGAGCAAAATGTGATCTATCCCTTTGTCCAGTAGTTGCTTCCCCTGCAGCTCCGCAGCAGCTTTTGTGAGCTTGCTGTGGTGAAGCTGGCTGCTTAGAGGGCATGATCCAAGGTAGTCCCAGGTTGTTGTTTCTCTTAGCAAGAACCACCACAGGCTGAAGGGATTCCTCTCCTCCTACTCCCACTGATATATATTACAGGACTGGAAGCTGCCAAGTACAGGTGGGCGGTGCAGCATATCTTGTTGCAAGTTGCTTGAAGGGTGTTTTCCCTTTTGAACAAGGTAGGCAATATCAAATAAGAAGCAGAACGGTTGCGTACTTGTCGCAAGGTTTCAGCTTGCAAAGGGCCACCCATGGATGTATTTCTTTCACTGGGTTTTGTTGTTTCAGGACTAAATCTCAGCAGCTAAACAAACTTAATATGAGGAAAAGCTGACCTCACTTTCTTCTAAATGACTGACAGAATGTTTGGGTGAGGTAGGACATAGTTGTTTACTAAAGCCTTTGGGACTTAATTGGTTTTATACACAAGTCTGCATGGTTTTAAATAATTTTAATCTGTCTTCTTAGAACTTGTTAAATTGTTTAATATATTGGTAGCCTTTTTAAATTGTTTTATTATTTGCCTTATTTTTAAGTTGGTCAAGTTGGTTTTATTGAACACTACCCTGGATCTTTAGATTGGGGGCAAGATAGAGATATTTTAATACATAAAATGAAGAGGACCAGGTGGGGTGGGAGCTCTTTCAGACCAAGGGCTGAATTTGGTGGTGAATAAGGGGTGGGGACTCCAGTGATGGATGGGGCAAAAATGGGACCAAAAATACCAGTATATTTTTAGCTTAAAACTCTTACTGCCTTAGAGAGGCATTTCAAACTTTTGGAATTGGGGAGCAGGGGCAGAGGGAAGCATGCAGAAGTTTCTGGTGTCCAAACCAACAGAAGAAACTGGATGCCCATCTCAAGATGCTCTAAAAATGGTGGTTATTTTAGTCAAAAAGACTAAGGGTTTCATTGGATGTTTCCCAATTACTTCTTCTTTTGGTCCAAACCAAACCTTGGAGAAAGATGTGTGGCCATCTGTAAGATGCTTTGAGGTCTTTGGACATAGGGCAGAATTTAAGTATCTTAATAAATAAAATAAAATCTGGAAAATTCCATAGAGTCTTCTAGAACATGGCCACACAGCCCCAAAAACCCACAAAAAACTATGAATACCGGCTATGAATGCCTTCGACTTCACATTCCATAGGGTCTGATTTGACCTCTGGGCCTGAGTTTCCCCACCTCTGACATAGCAACTTACACATGTAAAACATCATATGTTCTTTCTCCCCTATCTTTCCTGCACCACGATCAGAATTTTTTTCCTTGCATGCCCATTTCCAAATGATACTTAAGAAATTATAACTACTGTTTTTTTTTCTTCTTAACAGGGTAATGCCATTTCAGCCTACAGTCATCTTTCTCAGGGGAGTCCAAAGCACATTCCTTCCAGCCGGGACAAATCCATTATCCAGGTGAGCTAAGAAAATTTAGAGGTTTTCTGTTTATTCTTGCGTACAGAAATATGCATAAGAACTCTTTGGGAGTGGATCAATGCACCATCTATTTAAACAGTTCAGTATCCTTTTTCCGATAGTGGGCCATCTCAACCCAGTGGGCTGCTTGCGCTGGCAAGTGGTTGGCTGCTGTGAAAAAAAAGGGATGCTGGACTTTATCAGCCTTTGGTCTGATCCAGCAGGGCTGTTCTTCTATGGGAATACCATTTGCCTGTGTGTTTAATGATAAGTTTCTAGCCTCACGATTGGAAAAAATTATATCTATGCCATTGAAAATGCAAGCTATTGTTGGGTTCTGGAGCAGCTGTAACCTTCCATCTACTGTAACCAAATCCAGTAGGTGCAAGTATAATAATGAATACTCCATATATAACTGGCTGTAGTCTTAATCCTTTATTCTTTTCCTCAGCTTTTATAGGCTCCTTTAATTAGTTTTCTGGCATTTTTCCAACGAAGGTCTTTTTCCTTCATACCCCCCACAGTATATGTTTTGTCACAGTTCCATACTGCAGCCATAGTACATCTGAGAACAAACTCGAGGGGTTGATGGCATTGTGGATCACTGAGTTTCAGAGCTTAGAAGTAACATGTTACAAATGATTGCATCTGAGACATCACATATAACATGTTATTTCTGGGAATGACAAAGACACATTTCTTTTGAAAGTAATGGCTGGCATTACATCCTCCCTGTATAATTAGCAATGAGTTATCTAAATAAATAAAAAAAAGTAACATAATGAATTACTTGCCTCTCCTCACAGTGAATTACACTGCAAATTACTTTTGAATAATGCTTTCCTGCGTTTTGCTCAGTTCTCATGTACTGGGAGCATTACCTTGCCTGCAAATTAAATTTACATGTTTCTGGCAAACCTCAGGAGCCAGCATATTCCCAAGTCTCTTGAGGTCTGAAGATGAAAAAAAGTGCCTTTTACAGAGCTCCTCCCTCCCCTAGAGGCAAACAGCTATTCCTGATCTGGGGACTTGTTATCAATATTTCATGCCTCCATTTCTAAATTATGCAGCTCCTAGCTATTAAACTACTAAAGCGTCTAATTTTGTGAGGAAGAGGATAAATGAGATGTGAAGTGCTCCTAGTAGACAAAATTTAAAATGGGGATTTATCATGGGAAGGACCAGCTACCAATTAAAACCTTCAGGTGGAGCATAGAGCAGAGGAGAAGGGCTCAGGTCTCTAAAGCAGAGGCAGGAGGGCTAGCCAGATACTCAGTTCCAAAAAGAGAGCTGCTGGTTCCCTGCTCTCATTCTTCATTCCACTATGAATTCTTCACTTCAGCCTCATTGATATTTTCAGCCAAAATGATGTCAGAAAGGATTGCTGTGTGGGACTGGCCCTTGAACGGTACAAATAGAATTGCTAGTTGACATGGAGGGGGAATCTGCTCTGCTTCTGGTTTAAGCCATGTTTTTGTTTGTTTGTTTGTTTGTTTGAATCACTTTTAAAAAAATTATAGTCGGCCTTCCACATTTGCAGGTTTGACTTTTGCAGATTTGATTATTCATTGATTTGATTAATGTGTTCTCTCTAGGAATTTCTAGATCTTCCAACACAACTCTATGATGTTTTTATGGTTGTAAGCCGCCCTGATTGGATTTCCATAGGGTGGGATATAAATAAATTTTATTATTATTATTATTATTATTATTATTATTCAACTTCCACCAAAAATCATTCTGTAAGACCTAGAAGGAACACTCCTCTAGGTGTTTGTAGGTCCTCCAACACAATTCTGTGGTCAATCTCCAGCAGATGTTAACCACAGATGTGCCCTAGAGAACCTAAAGATTCCTGGAGAGGTATTCTCTCAGGTAAAAAAATTAAGTATTTTTTATTTGCATTTTTTCCACTTTCATGGCGGTCCTATGCCCCTAATCCCAGCGAATGTGGAGGGTCCACTGTAATGTGTAGGACTACATCAATATAGGGCTAAATCAGAATATTAAGCAGCAAAATGCAGTTCAGAGGTTAAATAATAATTGCTTTTTTAGTGCTCTTTTAAAGCAAGTTGTTTTGATTGAACTTACATTAATTGAAGGATTTGTTTCTCAGTGGCATTTCTTGCACTATAAAATAAAGTGATTAAAAAGAAGCAACTGACACTGGATACTGATCTAATGAACAATTGCCAATAAACTATTAAATTAAAGTGTTTCCATTCAGTCATCGTTCCAGTAAGAGGGTTGCAAAATAGTAATAATAGCCAGACTTTTTTTTTTAAAGTTGAATAAACAATTTTAAAAACCAGGAGTGTTTTTTAAAAGGTCATTTGGTTTAAACCAGTGATTCCCAAAGTGGGCAGTATGTCCCCTCAGGGGGTGGTGGAAAGATCCAGGAGGGCTGAGAGGGAGAAAGGGAGTGGTGGTGGGGGGGGCTTTAGTCAAAGTGTTATTGTGCAAGAAAGACAAGGGAATCAGCAGCCTTTAGGACCATGGTGGGGATGAGAATTGCATGAAACTTCTTTTCAAGGCCCTTAAAATCACAACGCAGCCTCACTGATCATTTAAAGTGGGAGTGTCTCCTACTCTTAGCCTGCTTGCTGCATTGTTCACTGTTTGTGGCAGTGTTGGTTGGGAAACTTTTGCAAGGCTTGGGTGCAGGACATCACTTCTATGACTCAGAAAAAGCACCATTTTGGACAGACAGACTGACTGGAGCAAGGCATTAGAGCATGTGGCAGTGGGGAAGAACTGGCAGCAAAAAGGAGCTTTGAAGTTTGGGACCCTGCTTAAGCTTTGTGAGCTTTGCTGGGACTTGGCTGACAGGTTGGAGCTACCCTGCGGTTCCTGTTTTCTGCTGAGATAAGAAATAACAGAAGGAGCAATGTCTGTGTATGTGTGAAGTTATGTGGGGAAGACATGTCCCTGGTGAAGGAGAGGGAGGAGTATCTGGGGACAATTATTGGAAAGAGTCCTTTGTCTTGGAGCGGCTCCTGTAATTAAAATCTCTCTCTTTCCCTCTCTGTGCCAGTCTCCAGTCCTGAGCATGTGGCCTCTGTAAACCTGCAACACACACACTGGCTGCACTCCTCTTCATCCCAATGGAGAAGGATTGAGAGCCCTTCCTTGCCAGAGAGAAGCTTCTCCCTTTGCACCTGGTCCCCATAGGAGCAACAACCAAGCAGCTGGCTATGCAGCGACCAAGGGGTTTTTTGCCCACACTGGCCTTTGCTGGAGGGGTACCATGGGTGAAAGGCTTCTCAGTTGCTGCTCAGCAAGCTACTTGGTTGCTGCTCTCTGGGTGACCAGGTGCAAAGGGAGCAGCGATTGAGATTGACAGTAGAACAGTAGACCTAATATCAAGAAATACACATGGAGTGTGTTTATGTGCTAGGGTCATCGCCCAAAACAAAAGCGGGCGGTAGCTGGAAAAAGTTTGAGGACCACTGGTTTAAACTAACCTGGTTTGAACCAGCCAACCCTGGTAGCAATAGCAATGGCAATAGCAGCATCATTTATATACCACTTCATACGTCACTATGCAGTCTCTAAGTAGTTTATAGCTGTAAGCCAATTGCCCCCAACAAGCTAGGTACTCATTTTAGTGACCTCAGAAGGATGCAAGCCTGAATCAAGCCTGAGCCCTGGCTGGTATTGAACTCGCAACCTTGTGGTTTGTGAGTGAGTGGCTGCAGTACTGGCATTTAACCACTGCACCACCAGGGCTCTAGGAAATGAGGCAGGAAATGAGTATTACACGTTGCTAATGTTGGTTGTTCAAACCACAAAGGTGCAGAAAGGAAGCTGGTTGGCAATCTAGTATCAAAATGCAGCTTTTAGGAATTAAATAGAAATACTTTACTCCCTGCACTTGATTTCTTCTTCCTGCTGTAGAGTGGGAATGTGACCCAATTATTTAATGTAGTTATCATTTAGGTATTCTTTTGCTACCTTTCAATTACATTCTGAGGGTGGTTTACAGGGAAAACAATTAAAATGTAAATAGAGAAAATAATAAAAGCTAAAACCCACAGAACTATATAATCAACAAGATTAACATTTTATCCACAAAGCTCAATTGAGGGGGGAAGCAGACGGGCGGCACGGGGCCGCCCCGGTAAGCTGTGGATCAGGGCCAAGGTATCCGCACTCCTCGGCCCCAATGCGCCGCATCCCAGGCCCAGAAGGAGTGCTAAAATAGCGCTCCTTCCGCAAGACGCCGAAGGTGCGCTGCAAAAGGCCTCCGGCGCACCTTCGGCACTTCTTCCGCTGCAGCGTGTGCGGACGCTGCAGCGGAAGTGCGTCGTTGGAGCCCCAGCCGTGCGGAGGGCCGGCCACTCCAATGACGTTTTCAGGAAGGGGTTGGGGTGCCCAGCGTGAGGCTGCCCCTCCCCTTCCTGGCCTCGAAAACGGCGCTTTGCGCCATCTGCTTAGGCCCAAAGTGACCTTTGCCTAGTATCCCAAAAAGCAGTCGTGTAGATACCCCATGAATTGCTCTTGGGAGAGTGTTCCACTATTGGAATGCCACCACCAAGAAGGTCTTCTCTCCCGTATTTATTTATTTAGAGTATTTATTTTATCCTGCTCTTCAGCCGCAAAGGCTCTCAGAACATTTTACAGGATGTTAATTTGACAGTTCCCTGCCTTCAAGCTTATAATCTAAAAATACATGACACAAAAGGAGAAAAGGATGGCAGTGGGGAAGAAGATCATGTCCAGCAGATACTGCCTCTCCTTCTCTCCCTGCAAGGCCAGGTTGGAAGCAGTTAAGATGGATGGAGGGCCTTTCAGCTGCCTCTTGCCTAGGCATGGTAGAGCTGTGCCTGCCTCTCCTTCTTTCCCTCCAAGGCCAGGATGGTAACAGTGAAGATGGAGGAAGAGTACCTGCCTTCCCTCAGATGGCATTGGCACTGTCAGGAGGCCCTCCACTGGATATCTTGGTGGGCATAGAGGACAGATTCGTGTGCATGGATTGCTATTGTTCAATGTTTGTTTCTAATTGCATCTGTGCAGTGGTCCCCAAACTGTGCCCTTTAAGAAATGTTGGACTTCAGCTCCCAGAAGCCTTAGCCATGTTGGTCAATAGACTGGGATTCTGGGAGCTGAAGTCCAAAATCCCTTAAAGAGCACAGTTTGAAGACCACTGAAAGTTTGTACAGAGTAGCTGCTATGCTTATTCTAGCACCAGTCTGCAGCTACAGCACAACCATAAATTATATCTTGCAAACAAGTCTATTTGCAGTCTATGTGATTTCATTAAATATAATCAGAGTTAGCTGAAAATCATTGAAATGCATTGGTGTACAACTGCCAGGGTTCATGGGAACACATTTTCTTGAGATTCTGGAGAATTGCACTACCTACCTTTGTCTCCTGTCCCCTCAGTCCCTCCCTCTAAATTTGTGGGTTAATTTTTTTTTTTACTTCTGAAATAGAATTAATGTTCCCAAAGTCTCTTGGTGGCGGCTGATAGTCATTTTACTAAAAAGTCACTTCCTGTTTGGAAAAAGACCAGGATAATGGGATTATGCTATATGTCTCATATGCAACAAAATGACCAATAGTGTTCAACAGTGGTGGTAGGAAGACACCAACAGTCATTTAAGGGGAGGAAAATATTTGCATTTGGGGGGGGGGCATGAGAGATCTTTGGGAGCTGGAAAAACAGCCTTGGGGCCACACGTGGCCCACACAGTGTATTTCCCCACTCCTAGTATTCATTGTGTAGTTATTTCTGAACTGTCAGGAGATGGCACTGTTTCTTCTCCTTAAGAAAAGAAAAGGCACACTCTTGTTAAAAGAATGGACCTCTTAAATGTAGGATCAGGGCCATTTGCCTTCAGCATCTGCCTCTGGTCACTTCTGTCTGGTTACTGTGGTAAGTGAAGCGCTGCTAACACTTGGATACATGAAAGAATCACACATCACATTTGTTGCTATAGCTGTATTTAGAGCTGCAGTGGGAGGTGGTGGTAACCCCAGATGGGTGCAGAGCTTTGTGTTGTAAACTTGATAATTAAATATTTTTACAAACCAGGGCTGTAGCAGACATACTACAGGGTGCAGGAATCCTTGGCTGTGCTATACTTCCTCCAAACTCTTACTACTATTATTTCCATATCCTGAATCACTTTCTTATCCTCTGGTGACCCTTCACAGTCCTCTAATTTTGTAGAAAATGTGTTTTGAAGCTGGCTACATCCCAGCAGGCACCTTTCACATTTACTTAAGTCTTTCTCTCTTGCTCTTTTTCCACTAAATATTTGTTGTCCTCCCACTAAAGTGTGAATACACTAGACAGGCCTGTTGTGTCCTCTTGGGGTATCTATGATTTGTTTGACAGGGGCTATCCTGACACAAGTGATGCTAATCTCAGGACACTAATGGTTGCTTCTCTTCTCTGGAAGCAGTAGACTGGGCTAATTCCACTACTGCTGTTAAGATCACTGAGAGCATTGCAGAATAATAATACGTAGTTCTCCAGTCCCAAACTCATCTGTTTTCTGTTTTACTTTCTATTGCCCCATGCTCTACTGAAGAAGTATCATTAATTCAAAATAAATTAGCTAAATGTAGATTAGTGGGTTCATTCTGCACATCTTTAAAGATTCTACCAACTGGTTGGCCTTTGTGTAACTACAATATTAGACTACATAAGTCTTTAGTCTGATCCAGCATGAGGGGGGAGATGGCCACTACTTTGATCATCATGATTTTGTATACAAAAGCTAACACAGCTGAGGAACCTTTGGCTTTCCAGATGTTATGGATTGTGTGAGTGTATGTGCCTTCAAGTTGCCTGTTGACTTATGCTGCCTTCATTAAATTTATAAGGTTTTCTTAGTCAAGGACTACTTCTCTGAAATATAGCCTACAGCATGTGGAATTCGATGGTGGTCTCTCATTCCAGGGCTAAGCAGGGCTAACCCTGCTTAAGTTCTAAGATCAGATGGGAGCTGGTGCCTTTACAATTCCCTCAATACTTTACCATTAGTCATATTGGTTGGATATTCTGAGAGCTGAAGTCCAAAACATCTGGAGTACAAAGGTTCTTCATCCTTGAGGCAGAGAAAATAGCAAGTAGTCTGGGGTTCCTGGACCATCTGGAGGAAGCAGCAATGAGCTAGAAACAAACTTCTCACTGGGCATCTTTGGGAAGGGTCACAGATTTGGAGATTAAGAGAGAAGTAAGATTTTCTATGAGAAGCCTTCGGCAGACCATGTGGAGATAATTGGCTGCATATTTCTGCCTCACTTTTTAGGAAGAACAGAACTAGTACTGGGTATGTTAAATCCAAACTAAAGCTCAGGCAGCCTAAAGTCATCTCTGTCTGGGGATAAAATGACTGGAACCAAACCATGAAAAACAGTGTGTGAACTTGTGGGTAACCTGTTGAGAAGTTTCCTGTAATCCAGCATGGCTTGTTTTCACTGTGTCCAAATTTGTCAAAATGGTTCCCATAACAGACACAAATAACCTCATACCTTCCTTTTCCTCTCCCCTGCTCCCTCTCTCCCTTATGGAGGCTGCACCAGGACACATCATCAGTATGAAAACAGGAGAGGCACAAATGTCAGAAGAGAACATTTTTGGAGAGTCCTGTTTTCCAAGACTGGCTGATCTACTGGTGTTTATAACCTGTTTCCAGCATTCTAGACCAGGCCAAGGTGTACAGAGTGTCTTTTCAAGATCTCCCTAGCTCTTCTGGAAGGGCTGAATGTTTTCTCTTCTGGAAGCAGCATTCCCGGTGCATCACGGCGCTCCTTGCCAACTCCCTCAAGAGACCCTGGACACTCTGTGCAGCCATATTTGTTTCCAAGTCTACTCATGCCTTGTGGATGTGGAATTCCAGTGGCACAGGAAGTAAGGCCTTCACTCTGCCTCAAGCCAATCCATACACATCTCTGGAGTGCTGTGTGGAAAGCTGCCATATTGAGATTGCTGGTCAGCACAGGAACTGTTGCCATGTCTGTCTCCTAAGATGCCAGGCCATCAGGCAAAATGGAAGCAGCCAATGCCAAATCCTTCTTTTGGGAGGTTTTCCCCCCAATGCCTACCTGTCGTGTATACTGCAGCCCAACCTACCAGGATGGACATCTTTTTGTGGTGGGTGGCTGCAGCCAACAGGGTCAGCCCTTGGACACTGTGGAAATGTTGGATATTGTTTCCCACAAGTGGACAGAATTGCCTCCTATGCCCACTGCAAGGGCAGGAGCTGCAGCAGCCATGCTTGGCAAGGATGTGCTGGTGATTGGAGGAGTGGACTCTACCCAGAGCCCCCTGGCCTCAGTTGAGGTCTACCACATGGATGAGGGCAAGTGGGAGAAGAAAGGAGACTTGGCCCAGCCTTCCATGGGTGTTTCAGCTGTTGAGAAAGGTAGGTAGTGGTTCACTCCAGTGTAACTGGCATTGTGGTGCAAGTGTGATGAGAATCTCTCAATATTTTTGCTGTCATCTTTAGGAAGGGTAGGCTCTGGAAACCATGCCCTATGAGGAACAGCTCTGGGAATAGCTATGTTTAGCCTGGAGAAGAGAAGGTTAAGGGGTTACATGCTGCAGCTCCTGCCCTGTTCAAGTCTTTGAAGGGATATCATATTGAGGATGAAGCAAGCTTGTTTTCTGCTGCTCCGGAAATCAGGACCCGGAGCAGTGGATTCAAGCTACAGGAAAAGAGATTCCACCACAACATTAGGAAGAACTTCTTGATGGTAAGAGCTGTTCAGCAGTGGAACACACTCCCTCGGAGTCTCTTTCTTTGGAAGTTTTTAAACGCAGGCTGGATGACCATCTGTCAGTAGTGCTTTGATTGTGTGTTCCTGAATGGCAGGGACTTGGCCTGGATGGCCCTTGTGGTCTGTTCCAACTCTATAATTCTATAATTCTGTGCCTACAGGAACAAAAGAGACCTGCTACAAAATGCTTCTGTTGAGATTTCTAGCCAAGCCCACTCATCCTGGTTTTGAATTTTTTGCTCCCAAGAGGTAGTCAATATTCCTTGCCCGCTGAGCATGTTCATTCTTCATTTGGCTGTTTGGAGCTATCCCCCTCCCCCCCCCCCAGCATGTTTGGTACTTCTGCACATCTTGGGGTTTCCCTAAGCCTGCTGATATTTCTTGTGTGTGGATTGTTCTGTATTACTGTCACATTTTGACAATGAGTTCACTGGTACTGTATATGATGCCTTGTAATTAAGTGCACATAGTGTGCTGATGGAAGCTTGGTTTTAATGCAGAGTCAGGAAGGCTCAAAATTACTCAAATGGCACAGACTGATGTTTAATTTCAAAACAGCTTACTCTGCTTTTAAAGAAAAGTCTTGGTGTTTTTAATGTTTATTTTGTTTTTGTTCTCCGTTTGTAGGGTCTCTTGAAATTAATTGTTAAAATATAGCATGCAAACCTAGTTAATATATTTAAATGAACAAGTTTATTTAACTTCCATGAAACCTTGCATTCAGGGAGTTGTGGTATTTTCTATTCCTATCAGAATTTAGCTTACACATTGTAAACTGCTTAGGGAGTGCTAGTTCACTAATAAGTGGTTGTCAGAACTAGTGGACTCAGTTCCCAATAACTAGGAAAACATCTTAGTGTGATAGAAAACGAAAGACTTTTATTCTGGACATCAGGACAGAAATCAGTAGAGTGATTTTTCCGAAAAGGAGCGTCCCTTTCCCATACCATAGCATAGGACTCAAACGAATGCTGGCACCCAGCCTTCCATCCCAATCAAAGCAAATTCCAAGAGCCCTTTCTTCCTCTAAACACGAGGATTTCTGCAGGAAGGACAGAGTCATAAACCATAAACCCTTCACTCTGCTTACCGTTTGGCCCACCTGCCATTCGCCCACTCTACTGCCGTATTTTTCGGCATATAAGACGCTCCAGCACATAAGACGCACCCAATTTTAAAGGAGGAAAATCTAGAAAAAAAAGATTCTTAACCAAATACTGTAGTAAAATATTTTATATCAACTGTATAAAGTTAACAGCAGTTTAAGAACAATTTTAAGTTGTAAATTTAAGTTTAAGCCAGCAGCAGGGCCAGGTATTGCACAAATTCCCTGCCCAACTTTCTTGCAAGTCTCCTGTCGCCTTATGGTGACTCCATGAATTTCTTAGGGTTTTCTTAGGCAAGGAAGGCTCAAGAAGTGGTTTTGCCAGTTCCTTCCTCTGAAATACAGCCTGCAGCACCTGGGATTCTTTGGCAGTCTCTCATCCAAGGATTATCCAGGGCTGACCCTGCTTAGCTTCCAAGATCAGATGGACTGGTACCTTTGGAGTTTTTAGGCCATTGGCTTATGGAGTAATTTCTGGCTTATTTTGACCCTACCATGAGGGTTTTCTTGGCAGATTTCTTCAAGGGGGGGTGCCATTTCCATCCTCTGAGGCTGAGAGAGTGTGATTTGGCCAGAGTAATCCAGTGCCTTGGAGTAATTTCTGGCTCATTTTGACCCTACCATGAGGGTTTTCCTGGCAGATTTCTTCAGAGGAGGGAGTTTGCAATTTCCACCCTCTGAGGCTGAGACAGTGTAACTTGGCCAGGGTACTAATCCAGTGCTTTGGAGTAATTTCTGGCTCATTTTGACCCTACCATGAGGGTTTTCCTGGCAGATTTCTTCAGAGGAGGGGGTTTGCAATTTCCACCCTCTGAGGCTGAGAGGTTCAACCACCCAGGACGGGGGTGGAAAGAGGAAGAGCCCATTCAACTACCCAGGAAAAGGGGACTCTTTCCACCCCCGTCCTGGGTGCTCCAATGGGCTCTTCCTGGGATGGGAGGATGTCCTCTGACCCCAGGAAGAGTCCATTGAAGCACCCAGGACGGGGGTGGAAAGAGGAGGAGCCCATTCAACTACCCAGGAAAAGGGGACTCTTTCCACCCCCGTCCTGGGTGCTCCAATGGGCTCTTCCTGGGATGGGAGGATGTCCTCTGACCCCAGGAAGAGTCCATTGAAGCACCCAGGACGGGGGTGGAAAGAGGAGGAGCCCATTCAACTACCCAGGAAAAGGGGACTCTTTCCACCCCCGTCCTGGGTGCTCCAATGGGCTCTTCCTGGGATGGGAGGAGCCCACTGGAGCACCGAGGCTGAGGCTGAAATGAGGCCTACTTTTAGCTGTGGCCTCGGCAGTTACGGTACTTCTTTAGTTTGCCCTCAGCCTGTATATTCACTTTATTAGACGCAGCAACTTCCCCACCCTCGTTTTGGGGAAGAAAAAATGCGTCTTATATGCCGAAAAATACGGTACTTTCCATACACAGGGCCCATATATGATTTATGCATATAATTCAGTATTCAATACACTTCAATATTTGATACATACATCCTTTCCAATCAATCACACTAATCATGGATTCTGACAGTCGTATAGAAATGTACTTGCTATTGCTATTGCTAATTCCAAATTTTGTTGTTGTGCACCTTCAAGTCATTTCCGACTTATGGCAACCTTAGAGCGAATCTATTGTGGGGTTTTCTTGACAAGTCTTGTTAAGATGGGTTTTGCCTTTGCTGTCCTTTGAGGCAAAGTGGGTTTCCCCTCTCCTGAGTGGGGATTCAAACGTTGGTCTCCAGAGTCATAGTCTAATGCTCAAACAACTACGAATTTGTTAAAAGTCAAGGTTAGTGTTGTATTTTTGATCAGGCTTAGGGTTATATGTACACTCAATGAATTTCTTGATCTCAATTTCAGCATCCTGCTACTGACAACCTCCTGATAATCGAAAGAAAGAAATCTCTTTATTGAATCAGTCTCCAGATCATTTCAAATATATACAAAAATGTTAAAAGTAATAAAATAATAATAAAATAATGTTAAAAGGAAATATTTGGATACAAGGTTTAAATCAAATCAAATTACTACGATGCTTCAGTAGGCAAAAGAGGTAGACAGAGAATTTAACCAAAATAGTTGGTAAAATGCAATGGTAATACAGAAGTTAATTTCCGTATTTTTCGCCATATAAGGCGCTCCGGCATATTGGGCGCACCCAATTTTAAAGTAGGAAAATCCAAGAAAAAAGGATTCCTCCCTTTAGCCGGAGGCCGGTTGTTCAATGGGCTGGTGCTGGGATCGGAGAACTTCTCCGATCCCAGCACCAGCCCATTGAACTGAGGTCACGGGGGGAAGGAGGGCTCCTTCCCCCGCGACCTCAGTCTTGGAATGGGCTGGTGCCGGGATCGCTTCGATCCCGGCACCAGCCCATTGAAAGACTGAGGCCGGGGGGAGAAGGAGCCCTCCTTCCCCCCCGGCCTCAGTCTTGGAATGGGCTGGTGCCGGGATCGCTTCGATCCCGGCACCAGCCCATTGAAAGACTGAGGCTGGGGGGAGAAGGAGCCCTCCTTCCCCCCCCGGCCTCAGTCTTTCAATGGGCTGGCGCCGGGATCGCTTCGATCCCAGCACCAGTCCATTCAAAGACTGAGGTCGCGGGGGGAAGGAGGGCTCCTTCCCCCCGCGGCCTCGGCCCTTCGCCCTATAGGGCGCACTTACTTCCCCACGCACATTTAGGGGAAGAAAAAGTGCGTGTTATAGGGCGAAAAATACGGTAATGCCATTAAGCATGAACGGAGGTAGGATTAAATACGTCAAAAATAACCACACAATACAAATGTTATTACAGAAAGTACAGATACACAACAATCTATTTGAAGTCTTTGTCTACCACTTGCTCCGTAAAGTAACAGCTTTCATTGCAAACAAGGCAACCCTAAGAGTTATTAAAGGCTCAACTCCTTGCAATAATAAGGACAACTTGCTTTCATCCTGACAATCATAGCATGTCATTTCTGCTTTTTTGCATCTTGGAAGCCTGAAAAATGGTATTTTTCTCCCAATATCTTACAAAGACTAGGACCAAAAGAAGTACCCCATGGCAAAAACAAATAGATCTCTTAGAACATGTTTGCTCCCTGCCATTTCATTTCTTTGTACATAGAAAAGTGCATAGTAAATGGCTGACATGTAGGGTAATTGTTTACAACTGTGCAGGTCACAGTGCGAATACCTAGATTGTCGGTCTAATGCCACATGGATTCTGCGACTAAATGTGATTCAGAGGGACTAAAATGTTCCATCATTGTGCCTGAGTGGTAACTTCAACCTGGTTCTTCAGCTGCTGTGTGTGCTGTGTTATTATGCTTGCCTGGGCTATGGATCCTGCCTGGGCTATGGATCTCTGATGGACTTACACTGAATGTGCAGGAACCTGATTTAATGAGACCAAGTTCTTCTTTTTCACACAGTATTCAAATCAGGCCTGAGTTTCTGACCTGCTGAGGTGATCAGGAGAACACTGCAGCGAAGCTTTAGAAGCACTGTTTTCTTTTTGCCTTTCTTCATCCCTCTGGTAATTGACACAGGTGTGCATTGGCACATGCTGTGAACTTATTTGTGAGACTGCACCATGGCCTTGGAAAGTAATGAAGCTGAAGGGTTCATCTGTATTCTGTCTTTCCTCCAGTGAGCTCAGGGTGGCACAGATGGAAGTTTTCAGGTGCATCCAGACTGATTGAAAAGTCCCAGATTTTGTTCTTGTGTTTTCTAATTTTTTCATTGTTGCTGTGTGCCTTCAAGTCGTTTCCAACTTATGGCGACCCTAAGGTGAACATATCATGGGGTTTTCATGGCAAGTTTCTTCAGAGGGGGGAATGCAATTGCCATCCTCTCAGGTTGAGAGAGCGTGACTTGCCCAAGGTCACCCAGTGGGTTTACATGGCCAAGCCAGGATTCGAACCCTGGTCTCCAGAGTCATAGTCCAACGCTCAAACAACTACACTATGCTGGCTTTCCGATTTTATATTGGATTAAAACAAGCCAATCCAGGGAACTGGTATTAAAAGTCTGATTATACCAGGAACTGACAGAAAATATTCTCACCTGGTGCAGTCTACACTCCTTGCACCCCCAGTAATGTCTGTGTTGAAGTTGCAATAGCAATAGCATTTACCATTTACATTTCTATACTGCTTAATAGTGAACTCAGCACTCTCTAAGTGGTTTACAATCTGTAAGCCAATTGCCTCCAACAAGCTGGGTACTCATTTTACCGCCCTACGAAAGGATGGAAGGCTGAGTCAACCTTGGAGCCCTGCAGGGATCGAACTCACAACCTTGTGGCTGCAGGACCAGCATTTAACCACTGCACCACCAGGGCTCCTTAAAATGTGTGTGGGTCTCCAAATTAAAATTGGAGAAATTAAATCTGGAACTTGCTGGTCTTTTAAATCAGCCCTTCCCCTCTACTTTATCCTTAAAATAACCCTGTGAGGTAGGCCAGGCTGAGAGAAATCAACCATTGTGATCCCTGAAATCCCAGTCAGACACACAATTCACAAACCTTCACTGGCTTTTATTCATTATGTCGGAAATCTGTTCTCTATTCCCCCATCATCTTTGATTTCAATTTAAAGCAGACCTAACGGGGCAGTTCAATCAAAGAAATATTGTTATCAGACTTTCTCTATTCTTGCACCATTGTCTCACTGTAAGTCATTCTCTGAATGATGTTGCTAGCCCCATGCAGGAATTTAGTATCCCTGTTCCCTCTGCCTGGCTTTACAGCAGTTTTGTGGGGTGATTTAGATTAGAAAAATCAAATGAGAATGTGGAATGGTTTAATGGGTACCTCTTTCCCCCCTCTTTGTAGTCTGATAAAATCTGGACTTGTCCATAGTTGTAAAGTAAAAATGTTTTATGATGGAAGATCCAATCATAGATGGTCCATGTAATGTGTAATTTGGTTTAGTAATCTGCAGATCTTAGTTTCTGCAGATGAATGCATTATGTTGTTGTTTTTTTAAAGTGACATGCTTGAAATTTTTGAGGGTATCTTTTCTCCATTTTTGGAGTGTTTACTCTCTGATCCGTTGGAAACTGGCCACACTCTTTTAGTTCAAAGCTAGTCTCCTTTTTTTCTCCCTCCTCTCTCTTTCCTTATGTAATTAACATTATTTTCATACCATTGGGAGTAGATTCAAAAGCCTTATGTGATGGACATAAAGATAATAGTTTGCTGATGGAGGATTTATGTATAAATATTATCGGTCATTCTTTATTTTTTTCATTTTACTTGTCTGCCAATTTATACACATTTTATGCTATCAAATCTAGCCAGTAGTTCATTTGATGTAATAAATGAAAGCTATCAGGTTTTTAAAAACCGAATCTTTGCTTCAGAACTTGTTCTCTTTCATTGGAATCAGATGTACTATCGTTCCATTTACATTTTAACTGATCAGTGCTTTTGTTAGCCTTACTAAGATTTCACATGTTCTTTCTCTTTTTCTTTGTGAAAGTATTTTCATAAAACACAAATGACAAATCATTAGGCTCTGAGGTCTAATCTACACTGCAGAAATAAAGCCGTTTGATAGCACTTTAAGTGCCATGGCTCAGTGCTGTGGAATTCTGGGAACTGTAGTTTTGTGAGATATTTAGCCTTCTTTGTCAGAGAGCTCTGGTGCCACAACAAACTACAAATCCCAGAATTCCATAGCATTGAGCCATGGTACTTACAAATTCTGTGATTGAAAATAATTGAATTTTAACTAAATGTCCTAGGTTTACATACATAGTTTGCATGGTTGTATCATCCAAAGGACTGGGGACTGTATTTTGGTTTGGATGCTTTTTCTTTATGATAGTTTTTGGAGAAACTGGCTCCATTTCTAATAAGTGTTTTCAAAAGAAATAGAAAGCAACAGGTGTGAGAAAAATAGGCATCTAGAGGCAGGATCCCAAGAGAATAGTTGTGCTGAGAGAAGAAATGTGATGCCTGATTGTTAAATCCCCTGCCTGTTCCCAGGGGTGGGATGAATAGTAATACATTTGTCCATGTTTCCCTCTGCTCTGATGCATGCTAGAAATAGGTTAAATTGAAGTAGAAACTGAAACAAATAGATTTACAATTTGATTCCATATTCCCCATGTTTTGATCGGAGTTGTGTACATTAATGGTATCTCTGTTCTGTGCCAAAATGGGGATGTGCTGCTGCTCCATTACTCCACTCTTATTTTCTGGCTGACTTTCAATACTTCCCCTTGACTTTGCAGATGGAGGGTGGTGTTTTGCTGAGGCAGCAAAATGACTTGGACCAGCCCAGCCTGGTTGACCTTCTGTGTGATGCAGAAAGGATGGAGAGGAACAACTTGAATAGGCCATTTTGCTAGTCTTGAGGTGATGTTGGTTAATAATAATAATAATAATAATAATAAATTTATTTATATCCCGCCCCTCTGCAAATACAGTCTGGGCGGCTTACAACAATAAAACACCAAAAATATACAATCCCAAAACCCACCTACCCCTTAAAATAGTATTAAACAACAAAAATTAAAACAACAACAAACAATAAAACAATGAACAGATAAAGTAAGTCACAATGGCAGAGTGGACAGGCATCATAAATGTGGCAAAGAATAGGAGAAGGAATAAACTAGCTCTTAAGGCTGGGAAATCTAATCGGGAAAGGCCTGCCGAAAGAGATCCGTCTTCACAGCTTTTTAAAAGCCATTTAAACTGGTAAAATGATGGATCTCATTAAGAGCAGCTACCTCATCGACCAATGAATTGAAGTTCTTATAGGCAAGAGATACCCACAGAAAGGGGTAATTGATGCCAGCTCTTATCTTTGGAAGGTGAAATTTGGGGATCATTCAGATGTCAGGCATTTTGTGTGTGTGTGTGTGTGTGTGTGTGTGTGAGATGATTCAAATAAGCCAACTCATGCATTCTGGGTTTGTTATCCACACTCTTTTTTCATTGGAACCGCATCTCTTCGCATTTCTCCTTGTTCTGTTGCTCAGACATGCTCACTAGCCCTATGCTTTTCCCGTTATAAGCATTGTTCTAATATATATATAAAAAAACTCTTTTGTGGGTCTCCTGCCATGGTCCGAGACTGAAGAAGTCCAACTGCCATGGATCCGAAGTGAGCACCTCACATAGGCACCTGAAAGGTCACGTGTGCCTCTACAACAATTAGCAGATCAAAAGGCCAGGCTTAGGAGCTGCAAAGCAGGACATTCACACCTAGAAGATTTAGGAGTACCAGCCAGGATGTGTCCGGCTGAGGATGAGATAACTTCAACACCCCATCTCCCCTCTTTGGAAATTGTCTACTTCAAAGAATATCAATCCTTTGATATACAATAGCAAATCTTCGCCTCAGGCTAGGTTTAAGGCTATAAAAGACCCCCCAAAATCTCAGGCACATTGGGTCTGGTTAGATTTCATGGTGACACTGTGCCACCGTGAACTCTGACTTGGGTCCCAGCTCTTCCCATTGTCCTTTCCCTTTCATAAACGGTTGAGTCTATCTACCTTCATTCATTGTTGGAGCAACCTCCTTCAGGTAATTATCACCATTAGAAAGCCTTCTGTTTCCTATTCATGCTAACTACTTTATTCCTGAGTTCTTGTGTGCTTGAGTGAATGTTAGTGTCTTTGTATGCTTGAATCCCTAAATAAATAACAAGTTCATTGGAAAGCTTTGTCTCTATCAGTCTATTCCCTAGCCACCTCTGTAAACATAGGATAAAAATTCCACTGGAGACTTGAACTTTTAGCAATTCCCAAAGTTCAAGTTCTTCTTACACCCCCAATGGTGCCCTTGGGGAAAAACTGTCACCAGCTGGATGTCTCAAGGCAATGGCAGCCTAGGCAATGCCTCCCACTGCTCCCTAGAATCATCAGCTGCCAAGAGAGGATTGGGACAGGGGGGAAATGAGAGAGGAAGAGTCCTCCTCTCCCCTCATCAGAGGGGAAAGATGCAACCAGGCATGCAGGGATCAAACCCAGGTCTATTTGCATTGTTATTCACACTGCCAACGATGTGAATCTTTTGGGAAAAAACCCGAGAAAAACCCGAGTACTGATTATCCTGGGTTAAGTGGGTTTTTGGCAGCCGGCCCCAAACAGTGGGACCTTGGTATCTGTCGGGGATCTATTCCGAACCCTCTCCATGCAGATACCAAAAACTGTGGGACCTCAAGTTCTGTTGCTCCCAATAGCAGTGCACGCATGTAGCCGCACCACCATTAGGGACAACAAGACTTCAAGTAAGCCCCTGTTGTTCCCAAACAATGGGAGTTTACCAGAAATCCTGGCGTCCCTAATGGTGGCATAGCCCTGTACACACGCCGCAATTGGGGACAATGAGGGCTTGCTGTCTGTGGATGCTTAACTCTGCGGATGGCAAGCCCGCAGATAACGAGGCCTCACTATATTTCCTGTCATGTCACTGTGAATGAGTGGGTCTGCAGGATATATGTGACAAGATGGCTAGGATCAACTTGTTCCATCCCGACCATGAAAAAGGTTATTTTCTTTGCATCTACAATGTCTGCAATTGCCCAGCCAGTTTGGCCAGGAAAAAGCATGGAAAAATTAATGCTTTGGAGTACAATTTTCAGATGCTGTGTTAAGCTGGATCAGCTGATTGGTCTCTTTGGCCTAGTGTTGTCTGTAATGCAACTATATTTGCAGTGAAATTCAGCAGCATTTGAGGGTTTGGGGCAGGCTTGTTTTATGGCCCGCTCTGGGAAAGCAAGAGATTGAACTAAGGACCCTTGCCATCCGCAGTGTGTCTTCTGCTACTGAGCTAATGTAGCATTTCTCTTTATAGAAGAAAAGTAGAAAAAGGTACCCAAATTTAGGACTACAAAACCCAATGCATTTCTTCACTGTTAGTTTTGGGTGTAATTATCAGGCAGAGCTTAAAACCTGTTGCCTGTTCTTACATGCTTTTGTTCAAAGCACATCAAAAGAGTTCAAAATGGCAATGCCTGAAAAGTTTTTGTATCACTCAGAGTCAGGAACAGCTCCCGCTGAGTCAAGAATCTATTGCACAGATATTGTAAGAAATGATTCAGAAGGGGGAAAAGAAAGGGGTATCTGATTCTTTTTAAAATCTTCAAGAGGAGGCAGGAGTCACCACTTTACCCTTTATAATTGGATGGCTTTATAAATCATAGAGAGCCAACACAGTGTAGTGATTACAGGTTCTGAATCCAACCCAGATTCATATACCTATCCAACCAAATGGATTTATTGTTTTATTCTGAGCTAGCCACTAGCTTCTCAGCCTGACCAACTCTTCAGGCTTCTTGTCATAATGGGGAGAATTATTCTATTTGGGTCTTTTGGATACAATAAATAGAGACCATAAAGAGCAGGGGTTCCCCAGTTGTGACTGACTCTTTATTAGTGTCCTTATTTGTGGTCACCAGGACCTCCTTTTCTACAACCCAGTTCCTTGAACCTCACATGAAATTAGGAACAAAGTCTTCTGTAGTGCTAGCAAGGGTTAGAAATTGTCCCTACATGTATGCTGCCATGCTGAACTATTCCAGGTGTCTCAGAAAAGTGGTGAAAGAATGAGGCAGCAGTGAAAAGATATATACATTAATGAAGGTCTCTATTTTAGCATGGGGCCAGGGCATGCAGTTCTACCACTGTGGAAAGGTAGTCCATGGTGAGGTTCCCAAATTGGAAGATGCTCAGCAAGCTACTAGGGAAGAGCAGAGGAGAAATACAAGTAGTGCTGTGGCCAGTGATTCAACTGGACTTGAGTCAGAAGGATGTTCAGCTGTTGGCATGCTCAGAAGTGAAAGGAAAGGCCAAAACTGCATAACATATTATAGGAAAATGGAATGTAAGAAGCATGAACCAAGGGAATCTTTACATTGTAAAACAAAAAATGGAACAATGGAATATTTGGAGTGAGCAAGCCAAAGTGGACAGGAATGGGACAATTTCAATCAGGTAATTATAAAATGTTTTACTAAGAACAATGAAAATCTAAGAAGAAATGGGGTGGCATTAATAGTGAGGAGAGATTAGCAAAAGCAGTCAGGCAAAATCTGACTCAATAATGTCAATAAGACTTCGGGGGAAACCCACAAATATAACCATAATCCATGTTGATGCTTCAGCTACAGAGGCAGAAGAAGAAGAAATGGAAAGATTTTGTGCTGGACTCCAAGAGGAAATTAATCACACACCAAAACAGGACATGTTGATAATCATAGCTGATAGGAATTTAAAAGTAGAAAACGGAGCAGAACCAAACATTGTAGGAGAATTTGGCTTAGAAAGCAGAAAGGAAGCAGGAAAGTCACTGATTAAATGTTGGGAGGTCAACAGGTTGCTCATTGCAAAAACATTCTTCAGGCAGCTATGAAGGAACTAGACAAGATCCTCAGGTGTAAAGATAATATAATTGAAAACTAAATTAACAATTGTCCATGCCATTGTATTTCCAATTTCTGTGTATGCTCATGAAAACTGGACAATGAGGAAAGCTGGCAGGAAGAAAATCGACTCATTTGAAATGCAGTGTTGGAGAAGAGTTTTGCAGATATTGTGGACTGACAAATAAATAAATAAATGGGACCTAGAGCAAATCAAACCTGAATTTTCCCTAGATGCCTAAACTGATACTATTTTAGCAGATTGTCACATTAGTTTTGCTGCTAGGATAGACCCGGGATGTAACTTTTTTAAGGTGGATCTTATCACATTCATCCATTGCCAGGTAGTATTTTTCCATTCTTGAAAAGGTGCGCGACAAGCCCGAAGAAGCCTGGGTTGCATGTGGGCTGCATACTGCCTGGCGATGGGTGAATGCGATAAGATCTGCCTTAAGAAAGTTACATCCCGGGTCTATCACAGCAGCAAAGCTAATGCGACAATCTCCTTACTCTGGACATACCATGAGAATACATGATTCTCTAGAAAAGGCAATAATAAAGTGAAAGAGAAAGACCACATTACAGAGGGATAGACTCAATCAAGGAAGCTCTAGTTGTGAGTCTGCAAGACCTGAGCAGGGCTGTTGATCACAGGGTGACTTGGAGGTCTCTCATTCATTGGGTCGGCATAAGTAAAAGTTGACTTGATGGCAATTAGCAATAAACCACAGCCCTAATCTGAATCCCTCATTTCCCAACACACCCTGAAACTTCCATTTGTAAACATGTTAAAAAGTGAGAAATCCAACCATGGATCTCTATTGACATATCTACTTCAGTCCACAATATTTAAGAACATTGGGTAAAACTTCGGGCAGAATTTCTCGGGACAATAATACAAGATAAATATCAGGATTCACAATTGGGCAATACACTGTTATTCGGACCAGTCACAATGCCCCTCTCCTATTGTTTAGTTGATTGAGGACCTTGCAGCGATCAAATTTGTTATTAGAGATAAAAAAAAAATGCTTTTCTTTCCTTATATGATTTTTTTCATAATTAAACATAATGAAAAAAAGAGACCAACAAAATAGGGATCAAGTTTTATTTTGATGTTGTTTTGTTAATACTATTTGACCAATAGGATTTTGAAATTACTCTATTGGGCCAGCACCGCTAGTATAATGTGCATCATGCTTTCTTGTACCATATGTTCAGTGTTGAGACTGTTCTGACTGGAAGGATTTCATGGTATAATTAGAATGATCATTAATATTTGTAGACTCTTATGATCTTATAATTCATTTTCCTGTGAGCTGGAATTTAATGGAATTTAATAGATGGTTAGCATAGTAGGAGCTTGTGGGCTATTACTGTAGCAAAACTCTAATTGTAAGGTTGGAAGGTTAAATGTTTGACATCTACCATTCAATGGTCAGAGGATTTTAGTGCCTAACTGTGCGTGAATGTATATTTCACAAATGCCAACTTCAGTCTGATTCTTTTTGGAGGGGAAGGACTTTGCTCAGCTTGTATTACTCCATATGAGGGGGTATTGTAAAGTTTTAAGTATCACCTTTAAAAAAATTTGACAGAAAGTTTGTTTTGACTTGTAGTTGTTGACTTATTTCTATGTAGTCACCATCCAGATTTACACATTTTCCCCAGGGTTTCTTGACGCTCCAAATACCTGATATTATAGAAGTTATATTGCCTAGCCTAGATTAAGAAGGAGAGACCTTCCTCCAGTCCATTTGCCGTGGTCCAGGCCTCAGAGGGAGAGAAGAACTGCTGGACTTGATCCCCTTCCCACTACCATTCCCTTCTTCTTTTATGTCATGTCTTCTTAGATTGTAAGCCTGAGGGCAGGGAACCATCTAATTAACCATTTGTAAGCTGCTCTGAGAGCCTTTGTAGTTGAAGAGTGAGGTATAAATACTCCAAATAAATAAATAAATAAGTTTGCAGATTGCGGCTTATGAGGGGGTACTATAAAGTGTTAATTATCACCCAGAAGTTATTATGGTATATTATGAAATTTTGTCAATATCATCATTGGTCCCTAAGTGCATGATGTTGAGAAAATCAGCTCATTGTGTTCTTTATTTTTGTGACAGGTTGTACCAGAAGTAACTAAAAGTAAAATCCTCGCAAGGCACAATCTGCAGATTTCTAGAATAACGGTATTTGAAAGGTCAAGAAACGCTGGGGAAAATGTATAAATCTGGATGATAACAATGTACAGATAAGTTAACTACAAATCAAAACAAACTTTCAGGCAATTTTTTAAAAAGGTGATAATTAAAACGTTACGATACCCCCTCATATGCCAGGTCCATGGCATATCTTTTATACACTTTTCCCCTTGCCTCCTTTTTATCTTTTTCTTTTTCTCCTTCTTCTGTCTTCTGGATTTTCAATTCAATTACAGATTGTTCTGCTTTTTGTGTGTCTTAGTGAATTCACAAAAAGATAACTCATAGAACTATCTTATCTACTTAGACCTAGAAATGTTTGAATTACCTACCCTGCCTTTTTTCTTTTTCCACTATGGGCTTAATCTGCCCCCCCTTCAAATTTTAATTTTATTTTATAGGCAAAGGGTCATACTCGCTCAGTTTCTGCTTTATTGCATAGAAAAATACAGTGCAAGTTCTCCTTCCATCTGGAAAAACAGGTGATGGTTTTTCCCCAGGTTTGAATGGTTCCGCTTCGCTGAAAATGGAATACATTTATTTAATGGAGACTCTGCCTGGATAGGTGCCAGATAGTAGAGAAGACTCTTCAAAAGGAGAGCTGTTCCATTCTCAGAGAAAAACTCATTTCTGCAATCTGTATGCAGGGTGCAATTATAAAGAAAGAAAAGAAAATTAAGGAAGCTGCATTATACTGTATATTTTCCATTTCTGTGTATAGTTGTGGGAGCTGGACAGTGAAGAAAGATTTTTGGAAGAAAATCAACTTACTTGAGATGTGGTGCTTGAGAAGAATTCTGTGAATACCATGGATTCTAAAAATAAATGGGTCCTAGAGCAAATCAGGCCCAGAAGCAAAGATGACTAAACTGAGGTTGTCATATTTTGGCTGCATCATGAGAAGTAAGGACTCATTAGAAAAGACAATAATGCTTGGTAAAGTTGAGAGCAATAGGAAAAGAGGAAGACTGCATACCAGATGGATAGACTCAATCAGAGAAGCCACAGCCAGGAATTTGCAAGAGCTGAGCACAGCGGTTGAGGATACAGTGACTTCGAGGTCTCTCATACATAGGGTCACCACAGGTTGAAGTCAACTTGAAGGCAGTTAACAACAAATCATACTGTGCCAAGATTATTTTTCCTTCCAACCCAAGCAGTGGCTCTTCCAGGGTATCAAGCAGAGATCTTTCTCATTTATTTGCCATTAGTTTTGTTTTTTTAATCAGCGGTGGGCAACTGCAAAGGGTCTGGGAACTGTCCTTGTCCTATTTCCAACTCCACCCCTCTCGATTTTTTGAGGCCGTAGCTGCTCCTTTTTTGAAACCAAAAATAACTGGAAATCATTTCTACTTATTCCAATTGGACAATTGTGTCCCTTAAATCAGTGGTTCTCAAACTCTGGTTCTTCAGATTTTGGGACTTCAAGTTCTCAGAATTCCTGAGCGTTGGCCATAGTGGGAGCTGATGTCCAAAAGACCCTGAGGGCCAGAATATGAGTACTACTACACTAAATACTTTGGTTGGGTGCATTTGTCAATTTATAGTCTGATCCCACCCCCACCCCCCCAGCAATACTCACTGTTACACATACAAACAAACTTGAAGCAATTAGAACAGGGGTCGGCAACCTACGGCCCCCGGGCCGGTTCCAGCCCAGGACGCCAGACTTACTGGCCCAGGCGGACCCCTGCCGCCGCCTGTATTTGTCGGTGCGCGACCGCGTGTGCCGCGGTCGGCATTTTTTCTCCAAAATGGCGGCCGCGACGCATTTGCGCACGCACAGGGTTTGCGCATGCGCAAATGCGTCACAGCCGGCATTTTGGAGAACAAAATGCCGACCGCGTTGCACGCTGTCGCGTGTCGACAAAAGCAGGCATTGGTGGAGGCAGCGGCGGCGGAAGCAGCAGCGGCAGAGGCGCCGCCTCCGCTGCCGCCTCTGGCTCCGGCGCCGCCTCCGCTGCCGCCTCTGGCTCCGGCGCCGCCTCCGCTGCCGTCTCTGGCTCCGCCGCCACCTCCGTCGCTGCGCCCGCTTTTGTTAGCGCAGGACGCGGCTGGCATTTTGGTCTCCAAAATGCCGGCCGCGTCCCGCGCTGACAAAAGCGGGCGCAGCGGCGGAGCCGGAGGCGGCGGCAGAGCCAGAGGTGGTGTTGGCGGTGGCGGCGGCGCCGGAGCCAGAGGCGGCGGCGGTGGCAGGGGTCCATCTGGGTCGGTAAGGGGACTCGTGGGGGGGGCGCGCGCGCGTCAGTGGAGGGTGTGTGCACGCACGCGTAAGCGCAAGCGCGCCCTGCCATTCCCCTTTGCCCCCCCCCCCCCTTGGCCCAGCCGAGACCTGGACTAGTGGAGACCGGCCCAGGTCTCAAAAAGGTTGCCGGTCCCTGAGTTAGAATAAGAGACAGCAAGGGTTTGTTTTTTAAAAAAATAAATTTTATTATATGTAAAAACAAAAACATTAAAACATTCACACAGATCAGCTCAACGTACAATGCAATACATATTCATTCCTACAAATAACAAACATATGTATCACATTAACTAATATCTATAGATAATGGTTTTTTGGTGTGTGTGTGTGTGTGTGTGTGTGCTGTTAGACACAAAATGTATAGTTATGGGAAAGCCGGGCAGTTTGAAAGGTGACAGACATGCAGTTGCAAAAATGGAGGAAATTTGCAATAGCATGAGCTGAAGCAGCAGAAACCCTTGTGAAAGAAGCTTTAAAATTATTCAAGGATTCTTGTTAGACAGTCAGAGGGACAATAGTTGAGAGGTACCAGTTTTGGCAGCAGAGATTTGATAAGGCTGCAGGAATAGATTGGACCCTATATTGGGAGAGAAAGTGGGGGCATTAAGCTAATGAAGAATTAAATAAACAGAGTAATAGTGCTCCTGAAGTAAAGCAGATTCATGTATGAGTGGCCACTAAATAGTAGATAACAGCTATAGCTTCTATGGAGAAGATGCCAATAATACAGAGTATAAGCAAGATGCAAAGAACATATTGTGTTGGGTTTAAAAATATTTCTTTAGCATAGGCTGTCTGACAGATGATCTGTGCTGTTGGAAAATCTTTTTAAAACCTCATCAAACTAGGACCACATGCTTGTTCAGCCATGAAATTCTTTGTGTTATCCTGGGCCTGTCACTTTTTCCATGTAAAAGTTTTCTTTTAGGATGCTTGTGCAGAGAAAGCAATGGATTAAGTGTGAGATAAATGGAATATTATTGATTAAAGCCTCCCCCCCCCCCCCGAAGGTGAGAAATTGGATTCTTTGAAAATGAAAGCTAAGCTGCTTTGACTTTAACACACCACTCAAAGCAAGCCTGTCCAAGTGCACTCAGTAGTCTCCTTTGAAGAGAAAAGGCCTTTGTATGAATAGCTGTTTGTTTACTAGTGGCTTTGCATGTGGTTTCAGAGAGCCTAACCATACTTCTTCTTTATACCAGGCTAATCTGCTCCAGATATGCATGGTAAGAATACTGAATTGTACTGCAACTTACTGCTTAATGTTGAACATAAAGAAAACAAAAATAATGACCACCGCGGACCTTCACAAGTTCAACCTCGACAATGAAGAAATAGAAATAGCAAAAGAATTCCCATACCTGAGATCAAACATTGATAGAAATGGGGACTGCAGCCAGGAAATCAGAAGAAGACTAAGAATGGGGAGGGTGGCTATAAAAGAACTAGAAAAGATTCTAAAATGCAAAGATATACAACTCAGAACAAAAATTAAAGTCATACAAGCCATTGTATTCTCTATTACCATGTATGGATGTGAGAGCTGTACACTTAAAAAAGATGCTAGGAAGAAAATCAATGCATTTGAGATAAAGTGGTGCTGGAGAAGAGTGCTGAGGATCCCATGGACAGCCAGAAGGGCAAACAAATAGGTCCTAGAGCAAATCAATCCGGAAACCTCCCTGGAAGCCAAGATGACCAAACTGAGGCTGTTGTACTTTGGACACATCATGAGAAGAGAGGACTCTTTGGAAAAGACAATAATGCTGAGGAAGGTGGAGGGAAGTAGGAAGAGAGGAAGGCCACATGCCAGATGCATGGACTCTTATTTAAGGAGGTCACGGGTATTGAGGGGTTGCAGGAATTAAGCAGAGCAGTGGAGAATATAGGGTCTGGAGGTGTCTCATCTATAGGGCCACCATGAGTCGAGTGACTCGAGGGCAGTTAATAACAACAAAACCGCCTTTCTCCCAGAAAGGGACACAAGGCGGGATACAGATAAAAACATTTTTTAAACTTTACAATTAAAAATTAAAAACAATTAAGATCATTAACTAAAAACAGTATAAAATTACATAAAATACTGAAAGAAACAGTTGTAACCCATGGGCACAAATATGGTACTGATCCCTGGCACATTTGGGATTTTTTTAAAACCTGCTTGCCTCCCCGCCCCATCATACAACATTTTTGTTGTTGTTGTTGGTGGTGGTGGTGGTGATCATGTTATTGTTATTGTTATATCCCACATTTCCCCTAAGTTGGAGCTCACAGTGGCTTATAATTAAAAAATAATAAAAAGCATACAAAAGTTTAAGACAGGGGTAGGCAACCTTTCCCCTTTAAGGGCCGAGGGACTTCAGCTCCCAGAAGCCTCAGCCATGTTGGCCAATAGTCCCATGTTGGCCAATAGCTCCTGGGATTCTGGGAGCTGAAGTCCCTCGGCCCTTAAAGAGGAAAGGTTGCCTACCCCTGGTTTAAGAAGCCCTGCTTTAGAGAGCTTTTTACCCATGGGTCCAGTCAGTAGACAGAGGTGGGCAACTTCCTGGTGGTGGGTCTACATTACAGTTCTTATGGAAGAAAATGGGATCGCAGTGCCACAACAAAAAAGCTACTGTTTGGTAGCGCAAAAGGTGGTCGTTAACGGATTCTTTCCAGCATGCAAAAATACCCATTTGTGGTGGCACTACCATGGGATGAGGCCAGGACACCAATAACATCATGCAGTACAGCGTGATCGCTTGCGGTGTTGCTGTGTCGCTATGTCACCATGGTGTAATGAAGCCCAGAGACAACAGAAGTGGCTGCAAACAGTAAGTGCCAACATGGAAAGTCATTGTGACAATAACTCCTCCATTTTATCTTACTAGACTCTGGAGCAGGGGTAGGCAACCTTTCCCCTTTAAGGGCCAAGGGACTTCAGCTCCCAGAATCCCAGGAGCTATTGGCCAACATGGAACTATTGGCCAACATGGCTGAGGCTTCTGGGAGCTGAAGTCCCTCGACCCTTAAAGGGGAAAGGTTGCCTACCCCTGCTCTGGAGTATTTGATGGTGGAGGAATACTTTTAAAATAATACATGTGGTGCTGGAGAAGAGTGCTGAGATACCATGGAGAGCCAAAAAGACAAATAGATGGGTCCTTCAACAGATCAAGCCTGAAATCTGCCTGGAAGCACTTTGGCCACATCATGAGAAAGAATGACTCACTAGAAAAACACAATAATGCTAGCAAAGGCAGAGAGCAATAGAAAGAGAGGAAGATACACGCTTGATGGATAGACTCAGGGAGTCTGAATTTGCAGGACCTAAGCAGAGCAGTGGAGGATGGGGAGGCTTGGAGATGTTTCAACCACAGGATCGTCATGAGTCCGAGTCAACTCAAGGGCAGCTAACAACAACAATAACATTTAAAAGCAGGTATAAAACTAGTAGCAACCAAGAGAACACAGGATAAATGTAGCTACTTATGTGAATTGCCTGCCTTCTGCTCTCCATGGTTTGACCCCTGCAACCCTTGATAGCAGCTTGGATAGCAGCTTGGAACAGATATTTTGGCATTGATTGTGAATTTCTTACATGGTTAGAGGTATTGATCTTGCCTTACCCCATTTAATATTTTTTTATATATTACAACCAGGCAGGGCATATCTGTGGATCCATGGAATGCACAATTTAAAAAATTGTAGCTGCCTGAATAGACATTTCAAACCATCTGTATATAACTGAACCGTTTCATCTGTTCATGTACCTTAATTATCCTGAACTTAATTGCAGTGTACAAGCTTCTAATGTTTGCTGCAGTGACTTTTCCCTCTCAGTGGGTTTAACATTTTCATGTGTCTTGAAATCCCATTTTCTCTCCCTTATAGTAGTTTCTGAAATAAAACCGGTTGCTTGAGCAACTGTACTTCTTGCCTGGTTTGTAATTTACTCAAATCAAGAGATTTTCTTTTAGGCAAAGATAATTGATGCTGGTAAGAGGTTACTGATAAAATTCCACCCAGCTTGACAGGGTTCCTCCTTTGTTGGCTTTATCCCGAAAGGCTATTTATATACAAGAAATGGTCAGTACCCTAAGGGTTTAGCTGCTATGTTAGATGATGGTCTTGGGTACCCATGGAGATCTCCCATCTGTGAAAGGAGTCCTGCTGCAATGTTCTTGATGTCATTTCTTTGAGCCTGTGTTAGGTCTAATCAGCCCTGCACAATGGACAAACAAAGGGTTGGACCAAAAGAGTGTATGGGTTCATAGACTAGGAATATTCTCTCTATATGATGAGTATGGCAACAGCTCCCCATCTCAGATGGTGGGGAGCCTCTGTGTTTCCCCCTGCTTTTAACTATCTGCAGAATGGTGGGCAGGCTGTGCTGAAAGCAGAAATTGGCAGCATGGCTAAGTTGCCATGGTGTCTCCAGGGATACAACACAGCAAATATAATTAGATGTGATTGTCTGGTATCCCTGTGTTGTTCATTGTTCAGTGTGTTGGGAAGAAGGGATGGGTGCCACCTGATAAAATGGGTTGGGGTGGGGTCTGTCAGCCATTGGAGTTTCCCAGTAGCTTCTGTGGTCTTGAAACACACTCAGATTCATTGAAGTGGAGGGATTAAGACTCTTGTTCAGTTGTGAGGAATGGTAAAGGTGACATATCTAAATGACACCACATCTCAAGGCTAGATCCCTAATTGGATCCTATCATTAATGTTTTTTAAAGTAGTACTTTGGGCCCTTGGTATCCACTGGGGTTTGGTTCCAGGACCCCTGTGGATACCAAAATCCATGGATGCTCAAGTCCCATTAAAATACAATGGCATAGTAAAATGGTGTCCCTTATAGAGAAATGGTGAATTCTCAAGGTTTGCTTTTTTGGAATTTATATATTTTTAAAACATTTTCAAGCTGTGGGTGGTCGAATCCATGGATAAAGAATCTGTAGGTATGGAGGGCCAACTGCACTACTCCAAGTGCTGGTCCATGAACTGGTGCTGATCTGTGAGCAATTGGTTGCTGGTCCACAGCAAAGAAACAAACAGTTGTAACCAATGGACACATATATGGTACTGATCCCTGGCACATTTGGGACAAAAAAAAACCCAACCCTGCAGCCCCACACATCACATATAGAAGGAGCCCTGGTGGCACTGTGGTTAAATGCTGTACTGCAGTCACAATGTTGTAAATTTAATCCCAGAGGAGGGCTCCAAGGTTGACTCAGCCTTCCATCTTTTGGTAGGTCAGTAAAATGAGTCCCCAGCTTGTTGGGGACAATTGGCTTACACATTGTAAACCACTTAGGGCGTGCTAGTTCACCGATAAGTGGTATAGAAATGTACTTGCTATTGCTATAGCTTAAGAATCACTGTTTTAGAGACCCTTTTACCCATGGGTTCAGTCAGTATATGGGGTGGGCAACTTCCCAGTTGTGCTGTTTACTCTAGAGCAGGGGTAGGCAACCTTTCCCCTTTAAGGGCCGAGGGACTTCAGCTCCCAGAATCCCAGGAGCTATTGGCCAACATGGGACTATTGGCCAACATGGCTGAGGCTGCTGGGAGCTGAAGTCCCTCGGCCCTTAAAGGGGAAAGGTTGCCTACCCCTGCTCTAGAGCCTGCCCCACCTCTAATCTACCAGAAGTACCACTGCCTGACTTCAGCAGCTCCCACTATGGTTCCTGACGTTGCTGGAATTGCAGGCAAAATTCGCCTGCACTAGTTCTCTGTGGGTACAGGAAATACACCCTCCTACTCCATACGGCAATGAAGACTTGCAAGTCGGACTCTCTGTGTCCAGAAGGACAAATACTTTTTAGAGAGTGGTGGGGTGGCAGCCCATGCAGACAGGGGAGGGGAGCTGCAAATGGCAAGGTAGGGCCTTTGCAGACTGCCAGAAATAGTCCACTTTAACTGTCCTGGCTCAGTGTTAGGGAATCATGGGAACTGTAGTTTATTGTGGCACCAGAGCTCTCTGACAGAGAAGGCTCAATATCTCAGGAAAAAAATACAATTCCCATGATTCCCTAGCACTGAGCCAGGGCAGTTAAAGTGGACTCAGTTTGCACTATTTCTAGTAGTCTGCAAATGTTTTCCAGATTTTTGTTTGTTTATTTGTATTTAAGAGTATTTATACCCTGCTCTTCAGCCACAAAGACTCTCAGAGCATTTTACAGATTGTTAATTTGACAGTTCGCTCCCCTCAGCCTTACAATCTAAAAATACATTACACAAAAGGATAAGGGGATGGCAGTGGGGAAAGGGACCAAGTCCAGCAGATATTGCTGATTCTTCTCTCCCTCTGAGGCCAAGGTCTTGGCAGTTAAGGTGGAGGGAAGGCCTTTCATCTGCCTTTGGGGCTAGGTATGGTGGAGCACTACCTGCCTCTCCTTCTTCTCTTTCTCAGAGGCCAGGATGGTAACAGCTAAGATGGAGGGTGCAGGTCTCCCTCTGGACCTGATGGGCCAGAATTGCTGCTTACATCTGACTAATATTGCATTGTAAATTAGTAGTGCTACCATTACCTACAGGATCGTTTAGACTTGAGATCCTTAATACCTGTGGCTCCATCTGCACTTCAGAAATAATCTGGTTTGACACCGCTTTGCCATGGCTCAGTGCGACAGAACTCTGGGATTTGTAATTTTGTGAGATTTTTAGTCTTTCCTCTCAGAGAGCTCTGGTGCCACAACTAACAACAAATCCCAGGATTCCATAATATGGAGCCTTGGTTGTTAAAGTGGTTTCAAACTGCAAGATTTCTGCAGCGCAGATGCAGCCTGTAAGTGGTATCTACCTTAATTTACAAATCTCTCTGGGCTACCAAATTAGACCTCTGTAAGCATCTATTCTCTGGCTTTCCAGTGTCCTCCAAGGGTTATCATACTCCCTCTCCTTTTCCTCCCCCTTTTAAAATCATTTGGCTGAAAAGGTAAGGCTATTAATTGATGGAAGGATGGAAGATATTAGAAGCCCAGTATATTCACCCCAGGCCAGAAGATGCTAGCTTGCTTATCATTCAGCATACATACATAACATAAAAGTGCAGTGAAATAAAATGTACCAACAATTTTTAGTATTTTTTTAAAGCACAGCAAAGGACAAGGATTGCCGCAAGGGCACAACCTCCTAATCTTTGATAGGCATGTGGAAGATGGAAATGGGACAGCTGCGGTGTGTTAAGCTGAGGTGAGAGCAATTGTTGGTGTTAAAATTCCCACCTTTACATGAGTCTTTGTCCTCCTCATCAGAGACAGGAAGAACAACTTGTGTTCCTTTGGACGGCCTTGCATTGCAGCTCTCATCATCCTTGACCATTGGCTATGTGGGTTGGTGCTTTCAGAGCTGAGAACCCATCAACATCTGGATGACCTGTATTTCTGTATGGGAAGAGGTTGGACTGGATATCCCTCGTGGTGCTTTCCAGCTCTATGATTGTACGTTGCTCAACCAAATCTAGAAAAAGATGAACCTATACATTCAGAAACTAAAAGTGGTCTTCACATTGCAGACTGGGGTTTAAGGATGGATGGATGATGATACAAACAAGAAGTTACTAAGGAGATCTAGGAGAAAAACTCATCTCTGTTTCCTTTGCCAGGAGGTAGAGCATCACAATCACAGAGTGTGGAGTTTGTTAACACCAGGCAGAAGATAACTTAATAATAGATTCAGCTTTGCTTTGTATGAAAACTTGGCTGGGAACTAGCCTAATACACAATGGTAGAGCAATAGGTCTGGGGGACTAGTCTGATTTTCTCATTGAAGGCAGAGAAATGGAGAGGAGGAGCGAAGGCTCTCAACAGCACCCTTGGAAGCATGACTGAGAGTTGAGAAATGATTCCTCACTATCTGTTATCACTAAATAAAAACAGAGGTATCCTCCCCCGAATTGTGGCAGGAGGCAGGCTTCCAGTGTGGACTTGGGTTTAG
The DNA here is from genome assembly GCA_026167975.1 of Phrynosoma blainvillii. Lineage (NCBI taxonomy): Eukaryota > Metazoa > Chordata > Lepidosauria > Squamata > Phrynosomatidae > Phrynosoma > Phrynosoma blainvillii. The sequence continues at coordinate 369,520,189 of JANUYF010000002.1, forward strand.
CTACCTCTCATAGGACGTTATCACACGTGGGCCACAAAGCGATAATAAACTGGAAATGACAAATTCTGAAAATAAACCTTGATTCCGCAAATGTTTTTCACACGTAATTACCTTAATTGCGCAATTAAGGGAAGCTCCCGCTGAAACCGCATTTAACGTTCAGAAACAAGTGAAAAAATCCCGTACATGTACTAGAAATTATCTTCTACCACATGTGCACTATGCTTGCCGCAGCTGTCACTTGCCGTGGCTGTCACCCCTTCCCCAGGTCATCCTCAGTACGGAGGTTTCAGCGCTGTACGGAGGTTTCAGTGCTCCAAAGAGGTCCTCCTTGGAGCGCCGGCCGTGCTGAGGGTCGGCGCTCCGAGGACGACCTGGGGAAGGGGTTGGGGTGCCGATCGTGCAGCTGCCCCTCCCCTTCCCTGCCCCCAAGACGGCTCAATTAGCCGTCTGCTGAGGGGGAAGGAGACACTTACGCTGCCTCCAGGACCCCGCGGAACCATGGGGAAATGCGGGGAAATGCTTCCAAATGCGCATTTGCTTTTCACATTACAGCGAATTTACCTTAATTGCGCATTTGCATTTCCTCCAAACAACCGAATTTCAAAAGATCTCGGTTAACACCAGTTTCTGTCCACTTTCTGTCCAGTTTCTGTGCGACGTCATGTGAAAACACGGGGCACTAATCCAGTTTCTGTTTGGGTTTTGTGTGGATTAACCAGCAGATTTGCCCCCGTGTGATAACGTCCATACTTTAGCTGTGGATCAAGGACTGGAAAGGGGCTGCATTAGATTACCCTTGCTTTCACCTGCACCTCCACGAATCTGTGGACTCAATAGGCTGGCTCTGAACCCTCTGTGGTCTGGATTAGGCCTATAAATCAGAGGTCCTCTGACCCACTGCTTTAAGGTTTGGATATTCTTGACCTCTACTTCTTGGATTTTGAACCTCTCATGTGGTATTATCCTGTTGTTACTTTTACACTTTGCACTGTGATGCTCTGGGTTGATCAGAGTGAGAAACAGCATTCTAGGCCATTGCAGTTTTACTTGACAATTTAAAAAAATATTATCTTGTTATTGTGTTGCCTTGTTTATTGTTGTTATGTGCCTGCAAGCTGACTCTGACTCATGGCAAGCCTATCATGGGGTTTTCTTGGTAACATTTATTCAAAAGAGGTTAGCCATTGCCTATCTCTTAGGCTGAGAGTGTGCCCAAGGTCACCCAGTGGGTTTCCATAGCTAAGCGGGGGATTGAATCCTGGTCTCTAGTCAACACTCAAACTACTTATACCACACCAGCTGCTATGCATCTTGTGTTACCCAATATTAAATTATTATTATTATTAAAATTTATTTCTAAAGCGCTGTCAGTGTACACAGCGCTGTACAAAGAGACAATCAAGCATAAAATAGAATAAAAACCTGCCAAAGGCATACAATCTAAAATACAAACAATAGGTAAAATAATTAAAGCAAAAAACAATTACAGCAATTAATTAACAACATTCACTGTCTACCCAAATGACAGAAAAAATAAATGTATATCAGACAGTGCCTGGGAATGCCTCCCTGAACAAGGTGGTCTTTAACTCGGATTTAAAAGTGGACAACTATTTTTGTTGCTGCTGCTGCTATATACTTCCATTGGTCAGTCCTTTTAACCTATGCCCATGTCTCTTCTCTTCCAGATGGTACCATTTATGTTTTAGGTGGGATGGGTACAGACACTTCTCCACAAGCTCTGGTGCAGATGTACGAGCCATCCAAGGATCATTGGCAGCCCCTCCCATCTATGCCTACACCCTGCTATGGAGCCTCCACCTTCATACATGGGAACAAGATCTTTGTGATGGGTAAGGAGCAGGGTGTCCAGGTTTATTTGGTTGATTGCCTACAACAATCAACTGAAAACATTGGGCTTTTTTGTTAATCATTTATATTAGAGATAAAACAAACACACACACATATTTATATGTATCTAAAACAAACATACATACACAAAACAATTACTAAACAAACTACAAAACAAAGCATACCTATATACTATACAACTGACTTCCTACTCTCTAACTGATGGATATAATCTAACTTTACATCCTTTATAGGATAATAAAATTATTCTTCTGCTAAAGTTATATTTTTAAATTATATTTTTCTGATGAAGTCTAAAGTTGATGAATACCCCCAGTATTGTTACAAAACAGTAATAAACAAATCACACTCTTTGCAAATAAAATAAAATAAATCCCCAATCTTTCTAAAAAATATTTCCTTAACACTGAAAGTTTATCAATTTCAGTAAGTTTATAAGTCATGTGTGTTCATATTTCTTCTCACGTTATCCTTCTTACTTTTCCAACAAATTAGTCTCTAATTCCTTCTGTATTTAAACTTTAAACATGTGTTCCAGCCTCAAGTCCAGATTTCTGTTTCATCACAAGTTCACACATGTGGTAAAAAGTCCCTATCTTCTGTTTACATTTCCAATCATCTTTTGCCATCTAGCAAAATAAGGAGTCCTTTCCCTGGGCCACATTCTTTGTCCAGTCAGAAAGGAATCCAGTATATACACTTTTTCATTGTCTCAACTGAAATTGTTCACTGGGATATCAAAAAAGCCAGGCAGTATTTCAGTGTTTATTATATGTGTATCTATCCAGTCCAACAAATCTCTCATTCTTAGGGATTTCTCACTTTCTTTGAGATCAAGGAGAATGAAAACATCCAATTCCTCTTCCGTATCATGCTTCATATTTTTGTAGTCTTTTCCAACCTCTGTGTTTTTTCCTCTAATATCTCTAGCTTCTGGTTCACTTGTGTTCTCCTGTCAGTTTCTCCAAAGAGTTTCTTATATCTTTGAGGTCTGCTAAAAACACCTTTCTCATTTGTTTCAACACTTCAAACTACGGTAGTTGTGCAGTTGGATGAGCTTTCTTGTAGGTTGCTCTCTCAAAGTTCTTCTAATTCTCATAGCATCCATGATCTAGTTTGCATTAAAATTTTATGAAATTGGTATTTGACATCATTAAGGTAAACAAACTTTAATTTGCTTGCCATGTAGGAAATAGTTAATAAATACTTTAATCCAGCTTGCTTCCTTTTTTAGATTTTGAGTCTTAATGTTCTTACAGTTCTTAATGTTTAAAGGGGGATGGACTGGGTTCAACATTTCCTTAACCACTTCTTATATTGGCATTAACTTATTCTCCTCAATTGCTATTTTAACTCCTTCATCCCAAAAGTTCTCACTTTTTCCATCTGCATATAGGAGGGTACATGCATCCATCAGTTGGGTGGTTTCTTTCTCAGATTGTGAATTTTTGCTAGGCATTTAAATAGTTGATGGTGGCACTTGTGCTGATTCATCACAGCTATCTACAGTGAGTCTTGTGCCCCAGGTTCCTCTACCCCAGGGCTTGGCAAGTTCCCCTTACCTGGGGCCGGGCCGGAGATCCCCGGGTCTTCTGCGGGCCAATGGTGGTGGTGGGGGAAATGGCGGTGTGTGCGCTCACACGCGCACATGCACACAGCAACCCCCGCCAACCCCCGCAAATGGTTACTCCAGCTCAGACATCAGGAGGGCAAATGGTTACTCCAGCTCAGACATCAGAAGGGCTGCCAGACCCAGGAAAACCCAGAGGAGTGAAGGCGAGCAACCACCCAAAGGGAAGGTATTTTTACCATATATCAAAGGAGTCACAGACAGAATAGGGAAAGTGGTGAGGAAACACAACCTCCAAATGTTTTACAAATCAACCAGGAAAATCCAACAAATGCTGCGCTCAGTGAAGGACAGGAGAGACCCTCTCACAGCCACAGGAATTTACCGCATACCATGCAGCTGCGGACAAGTCTACATAGGGACCACCAAAGACGAATCAAGGAACATGAGAGACACTGCAGACTGGGCCAGCCAGAAAAGTCAGCAGTAGCAGAACACATTATAAACCATCCTGGGCATAAAATGCTGTTTGAAAACATTGAAATTCTGGACCAGGCCAACAACTATCAGGTCAGAATGCACAGGGAAGCCATCAAAATCCACAAACACTTGGATAACTTCAACAGGAAAGAAGAAACCCTTAAAGTAAACAAGGTTTGGCTACCAGTCCTATAAAATAAGAAAATCAGCACTCAGCAGATGCAAATGGGAAACCAACCAGGGTGAGGGGCTTTCCCAGCAGACAATAGCAGACAATATCCTTGTTTGCATATCCTCCCACCCTGAAGCCATGCCATTAACAACAGAACAATACCTATTCAACACAGAACAATACACAGTTACATGGGAATCACTCTTCCCTACTCAGGGTCTCACAGTATATATAGACCTACTCTTTTCCATTCCAGTATTCTCTGAAGATGCCAGCCAATTTTATTGTCTTAAATTGTCCCAGTCCTTAGTTTGAATTTTCCTTTGATTTTCTGGATCTTGTGAAATAGATCTCTTGTTCTTCCCTTTTTGTTGTTGTCTTCTATTTCTCTGCATTGGTCACTGTAGTAATTTTCTTTTATCTTTCTGCACTGTTGCATTCATAATTCTGTTTGTTCCTATCTCCTTTTTGTTTTTCTTCTCTTCTTTTCTTTATTGCTTGTTGTGTTTTTTTCTCTCATCCATGGTTTTTTTTCTCTTTCTTTTTGTTTATTGAAAGTGTCTGTCTACATTCTTCTTTTATTATATCCCTGGCTTCAGACCATAGTTCCTCTGATTCTTGGTCTATTATGCTTAGTAATGTAAATCTGTTTCTTATGTTGTCAGTAAATTCTGTTGAGATATTATTTAGATCATGTTTTTTGGGGAGGAGGGTTAGGGATTGGGGGATAGGATTGTTTTATATTGTATCTGTTTTAACCTTGTTGTACGCCGCCCCAGTTGCTGAGCAGAGGGGCGGGTTAGAAATAAAACTTATTATTATTATTATTATTAGTAGTAGTAGTAGTATAATCACTGGTTTTGTTTTCTTCTTTAGTCTTACTCTTATTTATCATACTAGCCTGCCACAATCATTAGTTTAAGAATAGATACTGCAGGGGTAGGCAGCCTTTCCCCTTTAAGGGCCGAGGGACTTCAGCTCCCAGAAGCCTCAGCCATGTTGGCCAATAGTCCCATGCTGGCCAATAGCTCCTGGGATTCTGGGAGCTGAAGTACCTCAGCCCTTAAAGGAGAGGTTGCCTACCCCTGAGATACTGGTTTGGCATCATTTCTTATCACACTTTTCCCAATAGTGCCTTGGGAACTCATTGTTGTCTATTTTCTACACTGCCAAATGCTGCCTTCTGGGAGGAGTGAGTGATCATGGCAGCCAACCACCTCCCAAAGTTAGCTACTGTGCACACAATAGCTGGCTTTAGGAAGCTGTTGGCAGCTGCGCTCACTGAGAGGAGAAGAGGAGCAGAATCACGCCCTCTCACACCCAAATGACTGGCTGAGTAGTGGAACTGTAGCAGAAGAGACCTATCACGTGAAGGTAATAATAGAATAGCAGCAAGATTTTGTCTGTCAATGTAAAGATGCAGTTACAGTAACAAATGGAATGCAAGGTGGTGGCAGCCCAAACAAGATATCTTGCTAGAAGTACCAGTGAAAGATGCTTTTATCCTGTTTAAATTATGCTTTTATAGCCTTGTATAATAAAGTCCTAACTAAGAGAGAGACATTTATTTGTTTATTTATTTATAGTATTTATACCCTTCTCTTCAGCCACAAAGGGTCTCAGAACAGCTTATAGATTCTTAATTTGACAGTTCCCTGCCCTCAGGTTTACAACTGAAAAAGCCAGACACAAAAGGAGAAGAGAATGGGGAAGGGAATCAGGTCCAGCAGATACTGCCTCCAAGGCCAAGGCAGTGGCAAAAGCTTATGCTATAATTTCTTTCTCTGAGTTAGTCTCAAAGATGCTACAACATCCCCTTCCATATTGATATTCCAGACTAACATTGCTAGGTTTTTTAATATTAACCTCCAGATAAGTCCTGGCTCTGCAAAGCAGAGTCCGGGGTCCAAGCTGTAAGTTCTTTCTCCTCACCTCTGAATCGTTGGACTATCTGTCTCACTTCATGGCAAACCAAGAAAAGTGTGTGAGTTCTTGCTGTCTCCTCTTTCCGCAGGAGGGCGGCAAGGCAAGTTGCCTGTCACAGCCTTTGAAGCCTTTGATCTGGAAGTGAAGAGCTGGACGCGCTACCCCAGTGTGCCCAGCCGGCGTGCCTTTGCCAGCTCTGCTATGGTGGATGGCTGCTTCTTTAGCCTGGGAGGACTGCAGCAGCCAGGCCCCCACAACTTCTATTCCCGGCCTCACTTTGTCAACACTGTAGAGATGTTTGACTTGGAAGAGGGTAAGATGGAGTTGCATGTTGGAGTTAGGACTCCTGAGCTTAAAGAATGATTGCTTTTCTGTAACAGAATGATGAAGTCAAGATAACCCTGTTATCTTACATATATTCCACCCCCTCATGGGTGGGTGGGGATTTAACTATAATGAGAATAAGGGCCTAAGCAGACTGCCAGAAATAGTGCACATTAAACTGAGGCACTGCCCTGGCTCAGTGCTAGGGAATCATGGGAACTGTAATTTATTGTGGCACCAGAGCTCTCTGACAGAGAAGGCTCAATGTCTCAGAAAAAATTACAATTCCCATGATTCCCTAGCACTGAGCCAGGGCAGTGCCTCGATTTAATGTGCACTATTTCTGGCAGTCTGCTTAGGCCTTAAGAGTTCATGTACAAGCGCTGCCCAAAACATGTCCAGTTCCCTGTTCCCATTTCTGGACCTTTGCCTAAAGGGAAGGTTCTACTATGTGAACCCAGGCACCTCAGCCAGAAGGATGGTGAGGCAAGTTTATCACACGGAGTTTATCACACGGAGGCAAATCCTGTGCAGAAACTGGATTTAAAAATCCAAAAAAACCCGCAAAAGCGAGTTGTTTTTCAGACGTATTTGTGTAAAGGAGAAATAACACAACATTAACCCAAATGGAAGTTGCCAAAACCCACTCCTTTTTACTTTCGGAAGTTCCCGAAAGTAAAAAGCGGGTTTTGGTGACTTTCCATTCTGATTAATGACGTATTATTTCTCCTTGACACCAACGTTGTGTGAAAAACAACCTGCTTTTGCATCCATCCTATGTGATAAACTCCTATGTGTGGTAATACTAGTAGTGGGGCCAGTCTGGTTGTCTACACTGCATAGATTTTTATTTTTAAGGCCTTATTAGAAATATATCCTATTCTTAATACCAGAGCCTGGGGCACTATGATTATTAATCAGTTCTTTAACCTAACATGTTCATCACGGGGGGGGGGGGGGGGGACACCAGCTACTTTTGGCAAGAAGGTCACTTCTGGTTTCTTAAACCTTGGTTTAAGGCAGTGCTTCCCAGTCTATCTAATGTGAGGAAACTGTCATGTTTTTTGCAGTCCATCAGTGACCAGTATCATATTTGTGATCATTGACTACAGTGATGTCTTTCCTAAAATCTCACCAGGGACTGTCACTGGTCCAATGACCATGACTTTGAGTAGCACTGATTTAGGGGATAGCTGAGAATTTCCTTTCATTGAAGCTTTTGAAAGTGTGATTCTCTTTTTTTTTAAGAGGGAAATTTTGGGGGAAAGCAAGGGACCAGGTAGAGATGTTGAAGGTTGCAAAAAAAAAAGGGGGGGGGCAGCCTTGGAGAACCAAATGTGCCTCATTTGGCTACACAATTCCTTCCCATGCTATAGAGAGATGCTTATTTCAAAATGGAGGCATAGATCCCCGAGCCTATCTTTGCATTCAAAGCTTTTTTATCACTCTAAATCATTCTCCTTTATTACCCTCCCTAACCATTTACAAGGAACTTAATTTTCTCTCTCCGTCAATCTTCCATTCAGGATCTTGGAGTCGGTTGAACCGTACCATCCGCATGAGGGACAAGAGGGCTGACTTTGTAGCTGGTCACCTGGGTGGACGTGTGGTGGCAGCTGGTGGTCTGGGTAAGTGCTGCAGATCTGGGACTTCTGGCTCTGGAGGCATGGGGTGGAGGCAGATGCCGTATTTTTCGGCATATAAGACGCATTTTATCTTCCCCAAAACGAGGGTGGGGAAGTTGCTGCGCCTAATGAAGCGAATATACAAGCTGAGGGCAAACTGCCGAGGCCTAGGCTAAAAGTAGGCCTCATTTCAACCTCAGCCTTGGTGCTCCAGTGGGCTCCTCCCATCCCAGGAAGAGCCCATTGGAGCAGCCAGGACGGGGGTGGAAAGAGTCCTCTTTTCCTGGCTAGTTGAATGTGCTCCTCCTCTTTCCACCCCCATCCTGGGTGCTTCAATGGACTCTTCCTGGGGTCAGAGGACATCCTCCCATCCCAGGAAGAGTCCATTGGAGCACCCAGGACGGGGATGGAAAGAGTCCCCCCCTTGAAGAAATCTGCCAAGAAAACCCTCATGGTAGGATCAAAATGAGCCAGAAATTACTCCAAGGCACTGGATTAGTACCCTGGCCAAGTTACACTGTCTCAGCCTCAGAGGGTGGAAATGGCAAACTCCCTCCTCTGAAGAAATCTGCCAGGAAAACCCTCATGGTAGGATCAAAATGAGCCAGAAATTACTCCAAGGCACTGGATTAGTACCCTGGCCAAGTTACACTGTCTCAGCCTCAGAGGGTGGAAATTGCAAACTCCCTCCTCTGAAGAAATCTGCCAGGAAAACCCTCATGGTAGGATCAAAATGAGCCAGAAATTACTCCAAGGCACTGGATTAGTACCCTGGCCAAGTTACACTGTCTCAGCCTCAGAGGGTGGAAATGGCAAACTCCCCCCTCTGAAGAAATCTGCCAGGAAAACCCTCATGGTAGGATCAAAATGAGCCAGAAATTACTCCAAGGCACTGGATTAGTACCCTGGCCAAGTTACACTGTCTCAGCCTCAGAGGGTGTAAATGGCAAACTCCCTCCTCTGAAGAAATCTGCCAGGAAAACCCTCATGGTAGGATCAAAATGAGCCAGAAATTACTCCAAGGCACTGGATTAGTACCCTGGCCAAGTTACACTGTCTCAGCCTCAGAGGGTGGAAATGGCAAACTCCCTCCTCTGAAGAAATCTGCCAGGAAAACCCTCATGGTAGGATCAAAATGAGCCAGAAATTACTCCAAGGCACTGGATTAGTACCCTGGCCAAGTTACACTGTCTCAGCCTCAGAGGGTGGAAATTGCAAACTCCCTCCTCTGAAGAAATCTGCCAGGAAAACCTTCATGGTAGGATCAAAATGAGCCAGAAATTACTCCAAGGCACTGGATTACTCTGGCCAAATCACACTCTCTCAGCCTCAGAGGATGGAAATGGCCAAAAAAAAAAAACCCTTGAAAAAATCTGCCAAGAAAACCCTCATGGTAGGGTCAAAATAAGCCATAAATTACTCCATAAGCCAATGGCCTAAAAACTCCAAAGGTACCAGTCCATCTGATCTTGGAAGCTAAGCAGGGTCAGCCCTGGATAGTCCTTGGATGAGAGACCGCCAAAGAATCCCAGGTGCTGCAGGCTGTATTTCAGAGGAAGGAACTGGCAAAACCACTTCTCGAGTCTTCCTTGCCTAAGAAATCCCTAAGAAATTCATGGAGTCACCATAAGGCGACAGTAGACTTGCAAGAAAGTTGGGCAGGGAATTTGTGCAATACCTGGCCCTGCTGCTGGCTTAAACTTACATTTACAACTTAAAATTGTTCTTAAACTGCTGTTAACTTTATACAGTTGATATAAAATATTTTACTACAGTATTTGGTTAAGAATCTTTTTTTTCTAGATTTTCCTCCTTTAAAATTGGGTGCGTCTTATATGCCGGAGCGTCTTATATGCCGAAAAATACGGCACTTCCAAAGTGAGGAATATTTTACAGCCAGACCCTGAGATGTTGTTGCCTAGAACATAGCCCCTTAAAACAAATAACCCTACAGCATTTCCTTCAAGTGAGTCACTTTCCCTATGTCTATTGGAGGCGTTCTTGACTAAATCTGAATTTTTAAAAATTAAGTGTTGCTTTTTTACTTTATTTGAAAGTAGTTCACCTAGTAAACATGGGATCATCTCTGGATATAAATTCTCTTGAAAGACAGGGAAGACTTGTGGGGTTGGCTCTTTCTAAGTGGTCTTTTCTTTGCCCACCACTTTTCTTCTACTGGTCACTATTCCTGCAGCTGGGAAACCCTAAGGAAGAGCCAGTTGCCTGGGGAGGAAGGGTTGTAACAAAACATGGCAGTTAGGAGTAAATCCACTACATTGCCTCTGCAAAACTCTACTGCCCTGTTTGTATTAGGCACCAAAGAATATTGCATAAATTGCTGTTTCAAACTTTAATTCAGATTTGACAGCTGTTAACACACATTCATCATTGTCTCATACTTGTATTCAGGATAGTGGAGAGTTAGGTTCAGAGCATGTTTTCTCATCCATGCTGGTAACTGTGAGTGAAGATCCAGGAGCATAATGTTGTCCCCAATTACTTTGTCATCCCTGGTGAGGATGTAAGGTGGCACATACATCCTGCAGCAGTAAGCCTGAATTAGTGGCTCTAAAGCAGAAGGTCCTGGGCTTAACTCCTGGCATCTCTCTTTAACGGATGTTCACCATCTGGCTGCAAAAGGCCTGTAGCCAGGCTTTTGGAGAGCTGCCTCCATTTGAAGTAGATAGCGGTGGGCAAGATGGACTGGTAGTCTAATTTTATTCAAAAAACATATCCTGGGGTAGCCATGTTGGCCATGTAGCAAAGTACAATGACACCGAAAATCCACAAAACAGTGATACCTTTATTGGGCCAACCAAAATGCACAAAATACACGTTGAAAGCTTTTGAAGCTCCACCGGCTTCTTCATCAGGCAAAAATGTGAAAAATCATACAGGAGAAAAAAAATGATGATGATGTTAGTCAGAAGCCTACATTTTTCAAGATGTAGCTGTTGTCAGTTCAGGTGGTGTTGGAGGGACATTAATGCAGGACAGCCTCTCCTTCTGGCCAAGTGAGTACTACAGGTTGGGGGGAGGAGAAGGGGGAGACAGAGAGTAAGAGGGAGGGAGGGTTCCTTGGACGATGGTTGTGTAGAAAGGACGGAGGGGGCAATAGGCCCAAGGCAACGCGGCATCACCCTCCATTTCCATGACATGTCCTCCATTTCTTCTGCCCAGGAGGAATCCCAAAAAGTCCTCCATGTTGTGTATGACTGAGAAGCATGAGTGTGAGTGCTAGTGTGTGTCTACCTTTCTCTGTGGCGACGTCCTCCGTTTGCTTTGGCCTGGTCCCCCTTAAGCCCCGAGGCCTCGGCTGGCCCTCTAGGAGGCTTTCGGGAGGACAAGGCAGCATTGCCATCTTGCTCTCTCTCTTCTTCCCCCTCAGAGTGCAGTGGTTGCAGGCCATGGAGGCCTCGCCTTCCCTCCAGGTCCTCAGTCCACCCGCCCTCTGGGCAGCCAAAGGAGGGAGGGAACCGGCCTGGCGACCAGGTACATCCTCCTTTTCCTGGACACCCATCCTCCATTCCAGTCTCCTGCCCAGGAGGAATCCCATGACTTCTTCCAGCTTGAGCCTTATTGAGAAGCAGTTGAATCTGTGTATAAAGGATGCGTGGATACGGAGGGCTGGCTGTATTACTGCTTTCAGCTCTCATTTTGGTCATACCTTCCATGTTTTTTTCCGGAATGCCCTAGATTTTGTAAGGACTTGTCCTTCTTTGGGGCTAAGGGCATCTGGTCACCCTGTGCATAATGTCTTTTGGAAGGTGATATTGGAAACACTCTATCTGGAATCCCCTGATGAAGAACACATTTTTAGACACACATACCAGCTGCCTTCCCCCCTTTTTCAATCCTTCAGAAGCTCTGCTAAGACCACCACCCCCCTTGGAAAAATGGCCCCCTTCTTTGCCACCCAACTGTCACACAGGAGTGAGATGGAGGCTTCCATGACCCCCTCCTCCCCTCGCCATCCCTGCCTTGTTCGGTAGGAGAGGCCCCAAATGCCGATGGCTGTTGCTTGTATATGATATTTGGGAGGAGGAGGAGGGTCAGAACTGTACACCCTTCCTTTATTTTCAGACAATGCCTTCCCCCATTCCCTTCCGCGCACACACCTCACTTTCTATGTCCTTTTTCCTCCCTTCCTTCCACACACACCTTCCAATCCCTTGCATTTGGTGGCTCCTTCCACCACTTTTGCCAGTAGTAACAGTGGTGGTGTCTTTGCACCAACGTCCTTTGATGTGCCACAGTTTTCCACAGCAATTCACCTCTGATATTGGGAGATTTTTAAAATTTTCATTAAACTTTTTAAAATTTTCTTCCCCCGGAAGTCCCACTGCCAGCTCCCCGGAAGTCCCACCCGAGGAAGTCCCCACCCCGGCACCTGATGACACTTGGTGCAGAAACGCCACTGAGTTTGGCACTTGGTCTCTAAAAGTTTCACCGTCACTATCCTATATGATTTAACAACTTTGTCTATTGAAGAAGCCTTGGAACCTTGAAAGCTTGCAACATGTATATTGTGCATGTTGGTTGGCTAATAAAGGTATCGCTTTTCTGTGTCTCTCATATTTGTGAAAATTCTTCATACTTGTGGGAATTCTGTAGGACATTCCCATCATTAATGGAAGTCATGAATTTATATAAGCTTGTCAAACCAAGCCCAATAATACATGAAAGATTGGTGGGGGGGAGATCTAATTTCTTTACCATGCTTTTATCTTTCTGGCAATGAAGAGTTCAGTTTAATAGATAATATCTCCTTCAAGCTAAATAATCTTGAGGTTGTGCTCTGGAATGTGATATCATTTATTCTTAATCCGTTTGGAATGTTATGTTTTGATTTTTCAATTAAAAATAAATAAGATAATCTTGTTAACATTATCTGGAAGATGGTCCTTGTACACCTTGCAGGAGGATAAGGATAACTGGATGAAAACATTTATGATTTTCTTGGACCAATGAAATTTAGAGAAAGTTGCATCTTATTTATGGAATCCATTCTGAAGACAGTTTAATAGCTTTAACACATTTTCTTGCTGTCCTTACTGTATTCCTGGCTTTGTTGTCATGGTTTTCTTCTGTGTTTTCTACCATCTCACATGACCAGTTGTGTGTGATACAGTTCTGGCCAGCCTTATAGATTGTGAGGGCAGAACTAATTGGCAATACTTTTGCGTGCATTTTGCAGATTTAAAAAAAATGATCATAACCATATTTTAAACTATTAATAGTTTTAAAAACTGACTATATGTCAAGACCATGTGGCACCCTGGTCTAGAAAATGACATGGATGTGGCCGCTGAAAGGAACTGGAGCAATAGTAACAGGGTTACTACAGTTCAAGTGGCAGGTGCATGAGTCAGCATTTGGCAAGCTGTGCATCATGGGAAGCCTGATGCAACATGCACAGTGGATGAGACGAGCCAGGTATGCATCACAGGAGGTCTGATGCAACGGGCACTGGGGCTGAAACCAGCAAGGTTTCATTGGTGCATGGCTGTCACATGTTATCAAGAGGACCACCTATATATGAGAGAGAGTCAGAATCTCTGTTGTTGGGTAATTGTGGTTGGTGGTTGGCGAAGCATTTTGTTACTCTGTATAGCTGTGAGTATTCAAAACGGACGTCTGATACTCTGTGTATCTTTGTAAATATTTGCAACAAAGATTAAAGCCCTCATTGAGTGAAGCCTCACTATGCAGCTATTCATTTCAGTGAGCTGAAAGCAGCATCTGCAAGTGGGAGTATTTTTCCTATGCTGTCTGGAGCAAGATTCTTCACAGAAGACCAGCTTCTGGGCATTCCTGCCTACATGCATCTACTCTGCATGTGTGTATGCTAGATTTCTACCTGTCCAACACTCTACACAGTAACCAGTTCAGCCTTGCTAGCCTCCTAGGCTGTATGGTGCAAGCAAAGGGAAAGTGTGGCCTTCCAGATGTTGTCAAGCTGCAGCTCCTATCATTCATCATCTCTGTGCTGTGCTGACTATAGACTGATGGGTGTTGCAGTCTAACAATGCTGAGAAGAGGCATACATTATCCTACCCAGATTCAGTTTCTCAAGCTATTAATTCTGCCTGCTCCTCTTTTTGTTAATGCCTTCAATCGGGTCCTCTTGATTTGCATTCTGCTCCTTTGTCATGGCTGCCAAAGAGGCTTCTGCTCCAGGGTTTAGCCAGGCTACATCCTGCCAGCTGTTACATTTATGCATGTACCAGTGCCTTCCTTTTACAGTGAGTCCAAAGCTCTTTCCTCTGCTCTTTCGAGCACTAATATTGGAGGCTCCTCTTTTCCTTCTACTATTTCTGAGTACTAAAGGTCAACCACTGCTCAGGTCTTCCAGGTATAGGTAGAATGTCTGCTGGTGTGGGATACACAAAGGCTTCCTGAATGCATGGTAGCAGAATTATTCCTACTGATCTCTGCCTCACCCTCATTCTGTCTCTCTTTCCAAATTGGGTGTATCTACACTGTAGAAATAATGAAGTTTGACACCACTTTAAATCCTCTAGCTCCATCCTATGGAATTTTACAAGGTCTTTAGCCTTCTCTGTCAAAGCTGGTGCCTCACAAAACTAAAAAATCCCAGGATTCTGGAGGATGGAGCCATGACAGTTTAAGTGGTATCAAACTGCATTATTTCTACAGTGTAGATGGACCCTTGGTGCCTTAAAAACAATACTAGATGTCTTAGCAACATACAGACATGAAAATACAAGGAATAAAAATTAAAATCCATAAAGACACACAATTCAGCTTTGAAATGGGAGTCAGGGTCAAGGATTTTTGAAAAATATGCAAGCACATTTGACACTGGGTCACCCTTTTTTATACAGACCTTCTTATTGTAGCTGGCAGTGTCAAAGGTGATAGCAAAATAGTCTGTTGTGAGTGTAAGTGTACCAGACTGTTTGTGGCTTTAGTTTGAGCTCCAAGCCTTTTGGTTTTTGTAAGGGTCACATTGGCCTGTAAATCGAGCTCTTAATTAACTGCAGCAGGACATCTGTACAGTAATTCTTGGGAGATGTTTGGCTTGCCATATGGCTCACAGATGCCATGCTGTTGTAATGGACACAGCAGGCATTCCCAGATCCTCTGCCATGTGGTATATCAGTTGCTGACACACAACAGCAGATTCTGGCTCAAACTGCTATTTGGTTCATAGATCTCTCTCTTTCTTTTTCTTTCCCTTCCAGGGAACCAGTCTTGTCCTCTGGAATCTGTTGAAGGCTTTAACCTGGCAAGAAAAAAATGGGAGCCCTTGCCCTCCATGCCCACAGGACGCTGTTCCTGCTCAAGTCTGGAGACACCCAACCTGCTTTTTGTGATCGGCGGGGTGACCCAGGGACCCAGCAGTGCTGTGGAGGCTTTGAGTGTCCAGCAGGAGGTCTGAATGAAGCTTCCTGGTGGAATGTTTTCTGCCAACACAACTCAAGAAGACTGAAGTGCCTGACGATGGTGGTAGGATGGATGTGTGTATGAGGAAGCCAGGAGGAGAACACATGCTTCATTGCTGATGTGGCAGCCTGCGGAAGTGTCTTTTCCTCTTGCTGTTCTCCCAGTAACTCATTTAACTGTTGCAAAGCACAGAGTAGCCGAGGGACTGGAGCAGTCTGCTCACTTGCCCCCTGCCATAGGCATGGCAAGAGTCAAGCATGTGAGCGCTCTCTCTGCTGGTGGAGAAGTGGGGAGGGCTTAAGGGAGCTGGCTTTCTTGTTGCCACAAGCAGGAGCAGAAGGCCTTGCTGCACAGCCATGGTTTCTTCATTGCATGCAGCCTTCTGGCTCCAAGTTGACATGGTGAGAATGTGGGCTGGGCTGGACCAGGCTGGGCTCACCGTTAATGTGATTGCTTTCACCAAATTAAAACTTTAGGCAATTCAGCTCCCTTCCCTTTTGTTATCATCATTGAATTTTAGGTTGTAAACTCTTCAGACCACAGCTCTCTGTTAATCTCTCTTCCTTGCTTATGCTACTCTGCAAGCTGCCTGTGTATACTGATGGTGCTGTGCTAATGACACCTCTGATGGATGCAAAGCTGTCAGGAAGCAACTGGGTTATAGTGTGGCAAGCATGAGTTGAGTTGAAGGGATGAATTTGTGGTTAAGCAATCACATAGCCCAGGACGCAATTCTGCCCCCATTCTTGCCATGCTTGTTTGGCAGCACGGAGTAGCCCTTAGCAGAGTTTGGAAAAGTTCAATTTTTGGACTGCAGCTTCCACTAAAAAGTGGATGGCAGGGGAATTGTGAGCGCTGTAGTCCAAAAAAGTACCTTCTCCCACCTCTGGCCCTCAGTCACAAAGGGCAGTGATGTTTCCTCAGCAGGCTCTGAGGAAAAATGAAGGAAGGTGTTTTCTTAGCAGAGCAGATACTCTGTGTTTCTGCTTTCAGCTATCCATGCTATCCTTGTGCTGATGTCTCTTACGCTGTTCAGCTGAGTTGACTCTATGAAGGCTGGGTGTAGCTGTGACGCCCTGTGGTGTGTTCCTAACCCAGTTCCTTGTCTCATGTAGCACATAAGGTGCCCTCTAGCTCAGTGCCTAGGAGGTGGTGTAGCACCTCACGCCAATAAAACCAGTGGGATTTTTTTTCCTGGCTTTGTGTTCTCATTCAAGATTAGGTCCTATGTGCTGATCCATTCTTTGTCTTGGCTGGTATCACATCCTGACTGTTTCTCTGCATTTTACTCCAAGCTGCCGCAGAATGAACTGTTAGCAGTATTCAAACACCATTACAATGAAAAGAGTACATGCCATTCCCAGTGGCATTGCAAAGGTGGTGTGGCCCACACCAAGTGACACCTCAGAAGAGGAGTGACACCCGGTCAAGCCCTTCCGCTGCAGGATGAGATGGGGAGAGCGTGACAGGAGGGCTTTGCCATGGTGGTGGCTGCTGCTCTGGTGAAGGAGATGGGAGACTGTGCCTTCTGGCTACTGCTGCAGCCCACCCACCTCACGTAGGATAATACCAAGATTGGGAACACTAATGGCCCCTCCTTGGCCAAAGAATCAACTTGCTTTCATCCAAAGGCTAAACAGTTGCATCAGCTTGAGTCAAAAGCCCTGTTTATATATAAGGAGTGAATGCATTTGGACTTGGAGTCGGGGAGAGAGTACATAAATGAGCCCCATCGCCAGTGTTTCAAAATGCACAAACTCCATTTCTTTCATTTATATATTCAATGTCAAGGGCTAAAGGGGGCTTTGAAGCACATTCAGCTGAATGTGCTTAACATTTTTCCTGCATCCTGCTTATCAGGGTTCTCAAGTACAAGGAGGACTCCAGACATGTTCAGTCAAATGTATTTGGAATCTCAAATCACATCTTCCTTTTGAAAACAAGAAGGTTGCAAAAGGAGCAGGTGCGTACTGGGATGTTGTGGTGAGGCCTGAAAAATTCTAAAGCCACTTTTGCAAGATTTAGCTAAGCTGAACATGCAAGTCAGCAAATGGACTCCTTTGGGAAACGGGAGAAGAGCAGTAGTAGAGGGTAACCCGAGAAGAAAGCAATGCTAGACCAAAAAAAGGTGACCTGTTGCTCAACTAAGAGCTAGATGGTGACTTGCAGTCTTTATAGGTCAAATTCTGGGTCAATTGAGCAGGCCTAGCATCATCACCTAGTTATTGGGATCCATAGCCAGCAGTGCTGCCTATTGGGGTCCACAACTGAAGGTGATAACTGCTAGGGAGACTGATCTTTGCTACCTCTGGTTGCAGCCGTCATCTTGGATTTCCTAGTATGCACCACCCTGCAAACTCCTGTAAGATTCTGTATCTCTTTGGTTGTTTTTTTAAAACCCTGTCATTACTAAATAATAATGGGCCCCAGCCACCATATTTTTATACCAGCGGCACTTGTTAAAATCTACAGTACTGTGGCCTGGATATTGCATTTTCAGGAAACCTAATATAACTTCCCCCAAGCCTGCAAAAAGGAAATATATTTTGGGGCCTCTTTACCTTTTTGCTTAAGACTATCCTGTTTTGGTTTCCATGTGAACCCTTTCTTAGCAGAGTCACAGCATGGTGTTTGCACTGGGGTAACATTTGGGAGGGGGGTCCTGAGGGCTTTCTCAATGTTCTGGAAAGCTTGAACAGCCACAAAAAATGGATTGGGCCAGTGCAGTCTACAGGACACACTTTCCCTGCCAATGATTTAAAGCCTAGTTTGACCATCTTTGAGACAGGTCCTTGGTGAATTAAAATCAGGTGTCTTGCATATGAAAACTACAGTCATAATCAAGGTTAAAAGTCGATCTTACGGCCACTTATGACAAAGTCCAAAGGCTTTAAAGACTAAAGCAGGTTCCAGAACAGAAGCAGATTAACCTGACCTGCCAGTTCATCTAAATACTTCCCTTTACCTTCTCTTCCACCAACCCTTACTTTAAAAATCATCATCATCATTATTATTATTTTATTTACCTCTGTCCCACCAATATAGGGACTCAAGGATATGAGTAAATTGCCACCTTTAGAGTAAATCATTATTTTAAACATAAGTTGGCTTACAAGGCAAGTATGCTATTTACAGGCTAAATTAAGTAAGCAGAATCCAGATGTACATTTCTCCTTACTAACAAAGCCTTTATGAGGAGGCCTGTAAAAGTCCAGTTGTGCAGTCCAGCAAGATTTTAATTTTTTACCATTCTTAACCTTGTACAAAGGAGCATTTAACTTTCCATAGACAGAAACAGAGGACATATCGGGTGCCCAGTCAGCAAGTGTGCCACTGCAAACAGTCAGAGACCGTCCATCGGGGTAGCTTGGAAGACATCGGACGCCCATGGAGGGGTCTTCCCTCTGGAGCAAGGGCTTCTGCCACTGGCACCGTGCTGGCTTCTGTTGCGGTGGGCTCGCTGGATGCAGGAATGGTGGGCTCACCAGAGGTGGGAGCAGCAATCGATTCATCAGAGACAGGAACAGTGGTCTTACCGGAAGCAGAAGCAGTGGTCTCGTTGGAGGCAGGGGTGGTTTTCTCCTGCTCCTTAGATTCAGTCTCTTTGGCCTGCTGTTTGAGCACCCTGAGGTAGGGTTCACTCAGAGAATAGCTCCGGTATGTGTGCTGGTAGGTGGTGCTAGGGGTGCGGAGGAGGGGCTGTGCTTGCAGGGATGCGTGATGGACTAACAACTGGGGGACCTTCTCTCTGGAGTGGAAGTCAGCCTGGTAGCTTGTGATAAGGGGCCTCTCGCGTTGTAACTCTTCCTTCAAGGGGATCCAGTCGATTAAGTTATGTGTGTTGGGAAGGCTCCCTTCAATTCTCTTCCTTCCTAAACCCTGCCATGAAGCAACAAGAAGATTGTTCACTGCAAAAGAACCCTCTGGCATTTGGATCAGGCAGGCGAAAGTTTACCACAGGAAAAGACAATGTAAAAATATTTAGAGGAGTGGAAGTTAGTGGAAAATGCTCTCATCCATTCTATTAGGAACTAGTGATGAGTGAATTCCCCTAGGCTCAATTTGGCATTGGATCACACCTTAGAAAAAGGCCCAGTTCTTCATTGAAAAACCCTGTTATGGTCTCTATGACAGTAGTAATAATGTGGTCTTTAAAGCTCTCTCCATCCCTTATCCCATAAGCCTTCCACTCCTGCCCATGTTTGACATGAGGACAACAATATCAGCAGAAAAACTGGAAGAGAGGAGTGTTTATAGTGGTGAGTCAGTGTGGTATAGTGGTTTGAGCATTGGACAATGACTCAACATCAGGTTCAAATCTCCACTTAGCTATAGAAACCCACTGGGTGACCTTGAGCAAGTCAGAGTCTCTCAGCCTCAGAGAAAGACAAACCACCCTCTAAATAAACCGTGGCAAGAAAAAACCCTAATAGGGTGGCCTGTTAATCAGAAACAACCTGGAGGCATACTAGAACAACAACAATGGGGTGAAAAAACTGGCCAACCAAGTGTTTTGAGTAGCTGGGATTAATACCTTCAAAGATGGAGGCTTACCAGTCACTGTGACTGTTCTAGTAATCAAATCTGCCTTCACTCTAAATTGAATCTCTTGCCATCAGCACCTGATTCTGTATGTATTAGTTCTCCAAATAGTAATCCAAAGACCATCTCATACCACAATCATATCATTCATAACCATCTTCTGCCAGTTTTATATTAACTAATGTGATACAGTGGTTTGAGTGTTGGACTATGAGTCTGGGAGACCAGGGTTCAAATCCTCACTCATCCATGGAAACCCAATGAGTGACCTTGGACAAGTCACACACTCTCAGCCTCAGAGGAGGGCAAAGGCAAATCCCCTCTGAACAAATTTTGCTAGGAAAATCCTGGGATAGGGTTGTCTTAGAGTTGCCATAATTGTATACAGCCACCAGTGTCCTAAAAAAAAAAAAAAAAAAAAACTTGGGAGACTGATAGGTCTATCTTATATGACATTATATCTAATACCAAGAATATATATATTCCTCTTTTAAAACCAGCAAAACTTTTTTTTTAATTCTGCATTTGGAAAACTGTTCTGTAATCTGTATTAGCCAGGCAGTTTTGTTAAAATGCAGTCTTTTCCTAAATTTTGTGATGCTTACTGGTGGGAATAGTTATAAAGGACTGTCTAGAATCTAGATCCATGTTCACCAGCTATTGTTGGACTTGAACTCCTGTCAGCTTCACCAGCATGTCCAGTGATGGAGCATGATAGGAACTGTAACTGAACAACATCCAGAGTGCCCCAGGTCTCTATAATGTAAAGGAAATAATAAAGGATCCACTAACACTGCCTCTTCCTTTCTACCTGATTATTCCCTTAGTGCTATATCTGAACACCTGTGTTCAGCTATGGAAGGATTCTTACAAAGCAAATTTGTATTAACAATTCATAATGTGGCATGAGATAACCAAATGCAGGACCTACTCTTTCCCAGATCTGTGCCACTGTTTGGAGCACATCAGGCACCCACTGGATATGAAAATGTCAGCTACCAGGAGTGTAGGCACAGCCTTAGGCTACCGGTGCAGCACACAGTTTTCTTAAGTAGTAGCCAGTTGGTGTCATTACAGTTCTTGGCAGCTGCCAAGGGAGAGCTAATCACATTAGGAATGAAAATGATGGCCCTAATCAAACATTCCTTTGATTGACTTCTCTGTCTGCTCTTTTGCTATATGGGTTGGGATGAGGAGACAAGGTGCTGAAAGAAATCTACACATGTGCATCCTGCCAGTACACTCACGCTCTCAAAATATGTTGCTGATCCTGGGAAGGCATGCCTGTTGTCGTGCTTGGAGAATATGTGCTTTGAAGGGGTTTCCTTGAAAAGAACACAAACCAGAATTAGATCCATGCAAAAGATACAGCCTGCAGCTGGACCAATGTGGAACAGAAAATGAGATTTGCTGATCTTAATCTTGTTCAGGACAAGTACAACCCACAGATCAGAGATTCTTCAAGCTGAAGAACTGCGGAAGAATACGTACCATCTTTGTAACCTTAAATCTCAGCCTCAGGTTCTCCATCTGTGTAATTAAACTACTATTATCTACTACATGGGAGTGATGTGATAATAAACACAAAGTAGTCTTTAAAGGACTGCTTCTTTCAATAATAATGAGAGCAGCAACAATATTTTTTTAAATAACATCCATACCACCAAAGGGCGGTACATCAGAACATATACAATAAAGGGCAAACAATAAAACACCACACTATAAAATATTAAATAATATACTAATATGCTAAAGACAAAAACAAACATGGTGATAGGGTAGAGATGATGATGTATGATTGTGAAATAATGAATAATAAAAAATTAATTTCATAATGTTAGAATTATGGGTCACCTCATAAAGCTGAATGGTGGTGTTACAATAATTGTTTTAATATAAAACCCCTTTTGTGGATCTCCTGCCATGGCCCTAGACTGGAGAAGCCCATCTGCCATGGATCCGAAGCGAGCACCTCATGTAGGCACCTGAAAGGTCACGTCTGCACCTACAACGATTTGCAGATCAAAAGGGCCAAGCTTAGTAGCTGCAAAGGACATTTGCACCTAGGAGATTTATGAGTACCAGCCAGGTTATGAATGGCTGAAGATGAGATAACATTAACATCCCATCTCCTCTCCTTAGAAATTGTCTACTTCAAAGAGTAGTAATCTGGAATTATTTGATATACAATGCAACTCTTCGCCTCAGGCTAGGTTTAAGAGTATAAAAGATCCCCAAAATCTCAGGCACGTTGGGTCTGGTTAGATTTCATGGTGACACTGCGACACTGTGAGCTCTGACTTAGGTCCCAGCTCTTCCCGTTGTCCTTTCCCTTTCATAACGATTGAGTCTATCCAACTCCATTCATCGTTAGAGCATCCTCCTTCAGCTAATTATCACCATTAGAAAGCCTTCTGCTTCTGCTCTCCAAGCTAACTATTTCTGAGTTGTTGTGTATATGAGTGAATGTTAGAGTGTCTTTGTATGTTTGAATCCCCAAGTAAATCACAGGTTCACTGGAAAGCTTTGTCTCTATCAGTCTATTCCCTAGTCATCTCCGAAAACATAGAATAAAAGATCCCATTGGAGACTTGGATTTTAGCAATTCCCCAGGTTCAAATTCTTCTTACAGTGGGAAATGTGGGGCACATTAATAGTCAGTTTGACCTCTGTCATTAGACAAATAGATTTTGCAGTGTTCATTAGCATCACGGCCAAGTGCTAACAGCTGTCCAATAAAGGGATAATTTGTACAAAACCAAAATCTTCCTCAGTCACCCATCTTTGGGGGGTTGCAGACTGCCAGAAATAGTGCAAATTGAGTCCACTTTTAGGGTTAGGGAATCATGGGAACTGTATTTTATTGTGGCACCAGAGCTCTCTGACAGAGAAGGCTCAATGTCTCAGAAAAAAAAAGCAATTCCCATGATTCCCTAGCACTAACCCTAACCCTAAAAGTGGACTCAATTTGCACTATTTCTGGCAGTCTGCAACCCCCTTTAGTCACCTTAGGCATGCTCAGCAACTTAATCCAGCGAATCAAAGAGGAAGATTTCAACCCTTTACGAAAGTGGATCAGATCCTCTTCCAGCTGGAGATGCAAAGGAAGGCTCTTCCACAGATCCTGAAAGGCTTGCAGCCTTGGTGGAACTGCCAATAATCAAAGGCTTTCATGGCCAGCATCCACAGGTTTTTGTGGGTTTTTCGAGCTGTGAGGCCATGTTCTAGATCTAGAAGAATGTATTCCTGACATTTCACCTGCATCTGTGGCTGTCATCTTCTGGTTTGACGATGCCAGCTACAGATGCAGACAAAATGTCAGGAATACCATTCTTCTAGAACACAGCCTCACAGCCCGAAAAATCCACAAAAACCTGCCAATAATCCTTTGCCTGTAGATCATAAATTTCTAGATGATACATACTGTGCTAGCCAAGCTGCCAAATACGTGTGTGTGTGTGTGTGTTTAAAGCAAAGGGCCTTAAATACTGGGACCAAGAACTTATAATGAGCCCTGGCCCGAACTGGTAGCCAGTTGAAGGATCTACAAGAGGAAGAGACATGTGAGTATCTGGGGAGATTTAAGACAACCCAAACAGCACAGTTCTGGATTAAAAACAGGAATAAGAGCAGGAAGGTAAACCTGCCAGTGGGCTATTGCAATAGTCCAGGTGTGAAATAACCAAGGCCTGGTTATGCAAATGGGAAGTTTCAACAGTCAAAAACCCACAGATCCTACAGATGTTTCAAAGATGAATGTTACATGCAATAGCAGTTGCCCCAATAAAGGGGCATAGGGACAAATGATCATCCAGCAGGACTCCAAGGTTTCTGGCAACTCAGACGGCCCATGTGTAACCCTGTAAACACAATGAAGGGCATGGAAGTGGGGCTTCAGAAAGATCACTGGGAGCTTATGGTGCTTTTGTAATGAACTGATTATTAGCAAAAAAGGTACACAACCCATGGTCCATGTGTCACCCTTGGTTGTAGGCTGTGCAACTCCCACCCATTTTCTCTCAGAATCTAGTTGATGGGTTGGGTTACACAAAAAGGACAATTGATCAGCAATCCAGATCAGGATTCATCAAGAGTGCATTCTTGACAGCTAACCAGGGAAAGCCATTCTTAGCTGTGACCAGAAATCAGAATTATTTAAAGACACAAAAAAGTTACATTGGGCTAACTAAGGGCCTCGGCAGACGGCTTATTGAGCCGTCTCTGAGGCAAGGAAGAGGAGGGGCAGCCGCACGCGCGGCGCCCCTTCCTCTTCCCAAGGTCGTCCTCGGAGCCGCCGGCCCTCTGCACGTCCGGCGCTCCGGGGACAACCTCCCGCCGCAGCGACCGGACGCGCTGCGGCGGAAAAGTCAGTGAAAGTGCGCCCGATGCTTTTAGGGCGCACTTTCACTGACTTCTGAAAGGAGCGCTATTTTTGCGCTCCTTTCAGAGGCGCCGACGGTGCGCCTCGGTGCGACTGCTCCAGTCCCGCGGCGCACCGTCGCAGGGCGTCTTGGACGCCCTCGTCTGCTTCCCCCCGCATTGTGCAAGCTCTCAAAGTTATACTAGCTTCTACATCGGATGTTAAAAATCACACAGAAGAAAAAAATGTATGACGTTAGAGTCACAGGCTTACATTTTACAATAACATCCAAAATCCACAAAACAGTGATACTGTTATGGGGCCAACCAAATGCATAAAATACATTTTGCAGACTCTCAAAGCTCCACTGGCTTCTTCATCAGGCAAAGGTGTTGACAATCCTACCAGGGGTGGTGGTGGAAGTGACAATGTTAGCCCTTCATTTTGTCAAGATCTTGTTGCTGTTGTTCTCATTTCAGATGGCATGGATGCAGGCAGGTCCCTCTTCCTGGTCATACACATGTTCATGCTGACTAGAATTGCATTGGCTTTTCTTTTTCCTGCTACATCACACTAGTAACTCATATATAGAGAGAGATTTTGCAGCACCTTAAGACTAAATGAAAAAAGAAAAAGGTTGTAGCATGAGCTTTCATAGACTTTAGTCTACTTCTTCAGATGCTCATGGTGGAGTGGAAGCCAGGGACAGACAGGAGTGCAGGAGTATAACTAAAGAAAACTGAAAAGGAAAGTTGGCTACTGCAGTCCCAGCCAGTATGAGTAGAACCCATCTACATGATAACGTATTTTTCAAAGGGCTCCCCACATGTAGGACCTTAGGAACAACATCCTGTTGTTTGCACTGGTTGAGAAAGAAGATATCTGTCTCTATTTGGGCAAGTTTTTTTTGAAGAGGTTGATGGATTTCCACTTCATTCAGCTAAACTTGGTGCTTTCCATAGTGGTAGAATTTAAAGATATAGCCGTGTTAGTCTGTAGAATTAATATAGAGAGAAATGTTGTTGCACCTTTTTGTAGCACTAAAGGGTGCTACAAAATCTCTCCCTATATTAATTCTACCATCTAACATTAGTAACTCATGGTTAGCTTGTGGTCTAACTAAAACCCCTAGATCCTTGTCATATCTACTGTTATAAAGCTAGATGTCACCCATCCTCTATTTCTGCCTTTTTCCCCCTGCACCAATGTAATTATCTATGAACAACACATTTTTTAGATCTCTAAGTTACATGTACCTAAACTCTTGGAGCTCTTAGTGACTAATATGCCTTTCCTTAGGCCCGTGATGGCAAACCTATGACATGTGTGTCAGAGATGGCACGCGAAGCAATTTCCCCTCGGCTTGCGGAGGGTGGGGAGAAGGAGGAATAGGTGTGTGCCTATTCCTCCTCCTTCCCAACTCTCCCCAGCCTTCAGCTGCCTCTCTGGAGGCAGCTGAAGGATTGGGAGGGCAAGGTGAAGAAGTCCTACCCTGGAAGTCCCACTCCTGGAGGGCAGAAGTCCTGCCCCCAGCCCTGGGTAACACCTGATGCCAGAAGGCCTTTTAGTTTGGGCACTCGTCCCCTAACAGTTTTGCTATCACTGCCTTAAGCTATTTCACAAGTCCGCTAAGAACACTAATCAATTATTTTTAATAAACCCTCTTAATGAGTGGTTGTCTAGGAGTGTGGTGTAATGGTATGAGTGCAGGACTGTGACTCTGGAGACCAGAGTTTGATTCCCAGCTCAGCTATGAAACCCACTTGGTGACCTTGGATAAGTCACATGCTCTCAGCCTCAGGGGAAGGCAATGGCAAATCTCCTCTGAACAAATCTTACCAAGAAAACCTTCTGATAGGGTCACCATAACTCAGAAACAACTTGAAAGCACACAACAGCAGTTAGGTTGTCCCTGTTTTTCTTACTTATTTTGGTCATATATGCTGCTTTTTCCAGAGAATGGAACTCAAGTTGGCTTACAGAAAGTTAAAAAAATATATATAAAAGCATATGCAAAAACATAAGGAAAACATACACAAATGTATTGTATATTAAAACCATTTAGAAAAATCCATTAAAAATACAGTAAATAAATTTAAAAAACAGCACATCTCTAAAAGCTCCTGTAATGAGTTCCTAAAAGCTCCTGTAGTGAGTTTCCTGTTGTAATAAGGTTGTAATAACATTTAATGTCAACAAAAAGAAAATAATTCAATTCCCAGGCAAGCAAAATTTATTGTTAGTCCTCACTTACAGGGCCTTATCCTGCCCAGTGTTGGACTGTTGGGCCCTTTCCTCCCTCTTGAAGAGCTGCTCAGCACCTCTCAGTGAAAATGCAGACTGTTCAATATGCAGCTGTCAACTTCAAGGAATACTCTCTTGGCAAATTGAATCAATGTGTCACCAGGAGTGATCATTTTAAGGGATTCTTTATTGTGCCTTTCATTGATGCCTGGAAAATGCTTGCAAGTTGGCAACTGAAGACCAGCTTTGCTTTCTTTCAGAGCTATCCCCCCCCCTTCCTGGCTATGGGCTGCCAGCACATACATAGCCTCTTAGCATAAAGCACACCCGAGTATCCATCATGGTGTAGTGGTTTGAGAATTGGACTAAAACTCTGGCGACCAGGGTTTAGATCCCAGCTAGGCCATATAAACCTACTGGGGTGACCTGGACAAGCCACAGTCTCAGCAGTTGGCAATGGCATCCCCCTCTGAAGAAACTTGCCAGGAAAACCCCAGTGTTTCAATATTTAGAAGCCAAGGAAGATGGGAGACAGAAAGATAAAGGCATCCTTCTGGATCAGGGGGTCCTCCAGAAGTCTAGGAGAATGGCATTGCTTTCCTGCAGCCCAAAGATGAATGCAGGTTGTCTCCCATCTTCCTTGGCTTCTAAATAGCTATGGGGGGGGGGGGCAGGAAGACCCATAACATTTAAGGAGGTTGAGCATGGAAGGAGAAGATGGGCTACTACACCTGAGAGAGTTTCCAGTCCAGGATCTTGACTAATGTCTCATTGCAGCAGGCTAACAGTGCAATCCTAACTCAAAATGCAGCAGCTAGAGTAGTAGGGAATAGACAAGAGGCCTCTTGTGCAGTTTTTATCTTTGTAAATGACATCAGCTAGCAGAAGAAGCAAAGAGAGAGAGAGAGAGATCCAAATCTTCCTGACCCAAGGAAATGGCCGTAATGCTGGGACATCGTTGGGCCAGTCCTAAGGCTTTTTCCTAGGCTGAGGGGTGTTTGGATTCAACACAGCTTTTGCTGGCCTAATGTTAGCTCATCTGGCCCTCTGCTATCTTGGTAGTTAAGGCTGTGTTGTAACAGGACTACCAGTTTGAGTCCTCAACAAAAATTATCATTGTCACTAACACAGAACTTTCAGCCAGCAATATGGTGGCAAAATTATTTCTTACCTTTCCAAACTCTGCTTTTGTTGTTGCTAGTATTTATGATGCCCCTTTCCTTGAATTCTGTTACTGGCTTCCTGCCCAAACTCCTGTCCTTACCTCCCAAACCCTTCATGGATCTGTATTCTTCTTGGCTTCTTTCCTATGACCTTCACTCAACCAACTTTAATATCCTCAGATGTCCAAATCTCTCTTGTTTCCTGAAACTACACTGCCTTTTCTTCCTTGCTGCCCTTAGGTCAGGAACTGCCTCCTAGAATCCTTTCGTGGACCACTTCCTTTACCATCTTCATGCTGCTCTGCAAACCTCACCTTTCCTGGAAAGCCTTTGAAACAGCCCCCTCCCACAATACTCATAACCAATGCATGTGTAACTGAAATAGTCCCTCATTCTTCCTCTTTTAATCCCAGCCTTCATATCCCATTCTTTCTTCTCATTTCCTTCTGTTTGATTTCAGACTGTCAATACCCTTGAGAAAAGGGCCTATCAAACCTGATAGGTGGTTCAAACCTCATATTTGTAAAGTACCATGTAAACAGGTGGTGTACATAATATATATATAATATAAATTCACCATTCATCTATATGGCATATGAATGCTGCCTTATCCTAAGTTAGAAGAACCATCGTCCTGCTAGTCTATCCCAGCTATAATCTAGTTGACAGTAGTTCTCAAGATGTCATGCAAATCTTTCCTGACATCTTTCAGCTTGTAACCTCCTGTATCCAAGCTACATGCTCTGTGACAGAACTACAGCTCTTCTTATTTTTCACTTCGTTCTCAAATAGCCTGCTTATGAGGTCATTTACCTCCATTGCACATTCAATACTTGCAGAAAAGCATGTCCCATTTGGTGACTCCACAAGTGAGCTATGATTGAAAACCTAGCAGCAAGCCTTAACAACCCAGTCCCAGTGTAAGGGCAAATGGCATACAACAAGGATGACTGACTTCCACATATATAAAACTTTCCTACATTGAGTCAAACCACAGATCCTTCTAGTTATCTCTACAGCTCCCTACAGTTTCAGGCAGAGGTTCACTACTGTTTGATCTCCTTATTGAGAACTGATTGAATTAGGGGCTATCTGTATGCTAAACATGTTCCCTGCCACTGAACTATTGCCCTTTCCTTCTGTATTGGAAACCATTTGGTTCCCCAGATACCTATTTCAGTCATGGGTGAGAGAGGTATATTTTCCATGCTTTCATTTGTGTTCAAGCTTCATAATGAAGTCAGCACCATCAACTAACATGGGCTTCATCATCCCAAGAGAGATGGAACCATCTCCTTTCCGGTGTTTGAAAACCAAATTTTAGTACAAGTTAAGCTGCGAGCAAAGTTTTTATTATACCATCATTAAAAATACAATGGTATCTAAGGGCAAGATAAAGTGCTTCAGGGCACCCAGACTGCAAAGGCTTTTGTACCATTAAGTTTTTGAAGAGAAAATTTCAGCAGTGTTGCTTTTCATGCCATGCTGCGGGGATGAGAAAAATAGCACCTGCTCAAATAGATACCAATATTCATGGAGAGGAGATCTGTTGGTTGTCTCTGATATCCCTACTCTGGAGTCACTGTAGATATGTTTCCTCATTAGAAGAGCTCTTTTGAGAGTATGGTTGAAGAGAAAAAACAAAATTTACAGAAGAATACCCAGCTGGCTATCACCACAAGAGGCATGGAGGATTGGACTTACTAATCAAATCACAGAATGTCTGCGATATCAAGATCTTCTAAAATGGACGGGAAACACATCAAGATTAAAGAATAAAGAAGAGATGCAGATTGCCATTGGTTTACATTCCAGCAACTGAATGAGAGATTTAAGTCAGACTTTAGGATGGATGGATTCAGTAAAGAACCCAGTGATTTAGATAAAATATTAACGGACCAAACGAAAGGATTAATTGCAAAAATATATAAAATAATGTTGAGGTTGGATTTGGAAACAGAGACAATTAAAGACTGTATGATAAAATGGGCCCAGAATTTTGGATACCAAATTTCATTAGACAAATGGGA
Organism: Phrynosoma blainvillii; assembly: GCA_026167975.1. Taxonomy (NCBI): domain Eukaryota; kingdom Metazoa; phylum Chordata; class Lepidosauria; order Squamata; family Phrynosomatidae; genus Phrynosoma; species Phrynosoma blainvillii. Next base: position 369,549,910 of record JANUYF010000002.1, read on the forward strand.
AAGAGCATGGGGGAAGGACTTGAAATTTACATTATGTATGGACTTAAAAGAAATTTTTTATAAAATGTTGTATAGATGGTATATGACTCCTAACAAAACTGCAAAGATTAAAGGTTTTGAGAAAGGGGAGTGTTGGAAATGTGGTAGAAATGAAGGATCCCTATACCACTGTTGGTAGACATGTATGAAAGCTAAGAATTATTGGATAGGAATACAGGATGCATTACAAAATTTTTTGAAAATACCTATCAAATTGGCCCCAGAATATTTCCTTTTAAATATAATAGAAGGAATTAACGATAGAAAACATTTGAAATTCATTCTTTATACGATAACAGCAGCCAGGATAGTATATGCAAGGAAGTGGAAAATGAAAACTTCACTGACATTAGATGAATGGCTTGATAAATGCATGGATATGATGAGTCTTGACAAACTAACACTGTGTTTGAACAACAGACACGATGAGGGTTGGGGGGAGGATTGGCAGTGCTTACTGGAATACTGTAAGAATAGAAACAACTAGAACAAATAATTGAATCTTTGGAAAAGACTCAAATATAAAGGCGAGACATGATTGATATTTAGAAAAAGACCAGATATGAACCGGCATGACAAAAAAGAGGCACTCAGATATATGGAAACTAATGGTTAAAGTAAAGAATGTATGAACAAGATAATAGACTGTTTGTAGGAAGAATATTGATAGCTATTGGCTTAACGAGATCTTTGAACTTACTTAAGGAATATATATAATGACAGATGTATATGTAAGTGTATGTTTGTGTGTATGTTTGTTTATGTGTATCTGTTATAATTTGAAATAAAAAATATACCTAAAAAAAATAGATATGTTTCCTCGTGATATACATTGGGCCTTATCATTTATCAGGTGATTTAAGATGCAGTCGGGAATCAGCAGTGGGAGATTCCCTCTTGCAAAGGAAAAAAAATGGTCAAAGAGATGATCCGAGCAGAACAGAAGTGTTGCATGATACAAGCCCATTGTCACAACAGAGTGCTCTGCTACCTGCCTCTGTGATGCTGGGACATGACAGGACCACAGTTATAGATGGGGCTGATGTATAACAAAACAGGAGCCCTGACAACAGGTAAATACTTCTGTAGGTTCCTGGCAGAGATTTAGAAGTCAGCTCTGTTTATCAGCTAATGGGGACAGATGCCAAGCCTCTTACTGTCAGTGCCAGGATGTGGTGGCAGGAGTCTAATCCACAACATGCTGCTCACGATATTGCCAAGGCAATTAAATAGAGCTTAGCTACTACCCCAAATCCCAGCAGGTGGATTTCATAAAAGGAGCACTAGTATTTCCCTGTCACAGCAACAGGAGACAACCAGGTTCTCCCAGAAGCAGAAAAGAGTGGTTTTCAATGGACGTCTGTATTCCTCCCATGAGCAGCTAACAAACAAGGATAACTTTCAACAATGTTAGCCTCAGACCCTTACAATTTGCTATATCTTTTTAAAAATCAATTAATTTATTTTTATTTGAGAAATGTATATTCACATTTCCAACATAAAAGCCCTCCAAACAGCTATTTGAAACAGCAGGAGGATAATTAAGATGCAGTTAACAACATTCTGGGCTATTAGAAGTTGTTAGAGTCTATGAGTGTGATTTTCACATCTTCATAAAACTGATCATAAATACAATCATTAACCTAGCTTCCCAAACAGCTCTTTTTATTTGAAAAACATTTTACATTGCAATGTGTTATATTGCTGTATGTCATAATTTATACAGTTCTCAGAACCTTAAACTACTTTGTTCCCAGGCAAAGAGGCTGGGAATAATGAGAATAGTTGGAAGATGTGTAGAGAAGTCAAATGAGGTAAAATAATCAGGTTTTGATAGGTAGCATTATCCAGACTGAGTTCAGATGTTTATCCTGGGCATCATCCACATACAAATGTACACACTGCCTCAAGTAATGCAGCTAGCTGCCTCCTTTCCAAACTTCTCCTCTTTCCTGGCTGTAGAGAGGCCTGTTGTCAACACATCTATGTCTGCATCTGCATGGCAGAAATAATCCAGTTTAACACCACTTGGGGCGTTATCACACGGGGAGTCACGGGGAGAAAGTGGAAATAAACGGGCACGAGCGGAAGTCTTTAATTTACGGGATTTGTCCCATTGTGCCTCGTCTGATAACTAAATGCGAATTTAAAAGGGGGTTAATTTGAACAAAAACCTGATCTTTTCATTTTCGGGATTTTTGAGGATTTGAAAAGATCAGGTTTTTGTTCGAATTCACCCCCTTTTAAATTCGAATTTAGTTATCAGACGAGGCGGAACGGGACAAATCCTGTAAATTAAAGTCTTCCGCTCGTCCCGTTTATTTCCACTTTCTCCCTGCAACTCCCCGTGTGATAACGTCCTTTAACTGCCATGGCTCGATGCTATTGCATTCTGGGAATTGTAGTTTTGTAAGAGATTTAGCCAGAGAGTTCTGGTGTCACAACAAACTACAATTCCAAGAATTCCACAGCATTGAGTCATGGCAGTTAAAGTGGTGTCAAACTGGTTTATTTCTGCAGTGTGGATGCAGCTTATGTTTGGATCCTCCTCAGCCTGTGTTTTTCCCCAGTTCTGAAGGAAGAATGGAATTAGAATCACATTTGTGAGTGCTTTGAGAAAGCACTCATCCGCCGTTTCAAATTTCAGAACTGGGGAGCATTAGGATTGGCAGCCATAAAGAAACTGTCCCTTCCCCTAAAATACTCAGGAGCTGAAGTGAGACACAAGATGAAGGTCCACTTTTCAAGACAGATCTTCAAAATGGTGCTGTAGTCCTGTAACAGAAGTTAAGTAGGTCCAAGCCTAGTAATTCTGTGATGGGGGGCCACCTGCAAACTCATGTTTTGCTGCTCTGAGCCAGTGGTGTCACTACCCTATGGTGTCACCCAGTGGCGTCACAACCCTTGGTGTCATCCCATGCAGGGGGCACATGCTCAACCTTCCTCATTGCCGCAGCCCCATTCGCTTCATGAAAAGAACAGTTGTGACAAGGAGGTTTCAGCCTTCCTCGTTTCTATTTTTATGAGGAGAATGGGGCCGCAGCAAGAAGATGCATGGGGGGCAACTGAGTGTCACACCTCTTGTGGAGTGTCACCTGGTATGGGCCGCACCCCCCGTACCCCTAATGACGCCACTGGTGTCACCTTGTGAGGAGGGCTGCTGGGTGGGTGGAGGGTTACCCCATCCCCTCCCACAACTTGGTCACATGCAGCCCCCTCCCTGTTCAGCGGACTCCCTCCCCACCAATTGCCAGGCTGCAGTGGACTCTCTTGCCTCCCCTTCCCAGCCACTGCTTCACCCTCTTACCCAGCTGCAGGGAAAAAGTCTGGTGACAGAGTAGCTGAAAAAGGTGCGCATTCACCCCTTTTTCTCCTTTGTCATCAGGCTTCCTCCCCAGGGAGAGAGCCCCACAATGGAGCAGCCAGGAAGGGTTGCGCATTCACCTCGTCTGCTCCAGAGGAGGAGGAGGGTCCAACCAGGTGTCACCCGCCTTCTGGGATGTCACCCGGTGCAGTCTGCATCCCCCACACATCCTTGATGATGCCACTGCTCTGAGCTCCTTGGAAAGAGAGTGGACTAAGACCATAACAAACTGGCTCCTATATTAGTTAACAGTGTGATCATGACTTGCAATTGAATTACAATCTAGCCCCAAATATGTCACCAGCACCTCTTATTGTTTTCTTCTCTAATTTCAAATATTTGCTGACAGAAAGAGGATGGAGGAAGGACACAGGGAAAACTAAAGCAGAGAAAAAGAATACAGTGGGCCCTTGGTATTTGCTGGGGGTTGGTTCCAGGAACCTTCATGGATACCAAAATCCATGGATGTTCAAGTCCAATTAATACAGTGGATAGTAAAATGATGACCCTTATAGAAAATGGCAAAATCAAGATTGTTAAGCTGTGGATGCTTACATCCGTGGATAAAGAATCCATGAATATGGAGGGCTGATGTAGATATATATTCTGCTGTCTGTTGGTACAAAGGTAAAGGTAAAGGTATTCCCCGTTGATAAGGTTGTCAAGTCATGTCCGACTGTAGGAGGTGGTGCTCATCTCCGTTACTAAGCCAAAGAGCCAGCATTGTCAGAGACTACTCTGTGATCGTGTGGCCAATATGATTGCACAGAATATTATTTACCTTCCCACCAAAGTGGTACCTATTTATCTACTTGCATTTGCATGCTTTCGAACTGCTAGGTTGGCAAAAGCTGGGACTAGTGACAGGAGCTCACCCCATCATGTAGCACCAGGACCTCGAACTGCCAACCTGCCAATCTTGCAATCAACAGAGTCAGTAGGTATAGAGTCCTGAAAATATTTAAAATGTTTCCTCCCAGAACTTGCGTTCAAGGTGTGTCTCAGTCAGAAAAGGATGGAAATTTAAAGATTTGAACTGAGGAGGTGACTTAGTCTGGAGTTCTCCTTGCTCCCCCCTCCGTCACTCACCTTCATCCTCTTCAGGAAGATCTCAGGAGGTTGTGGCTGGGCTGCTTTCCGATACTCCTGGGTGTAGTCACTCCTGCATTTGCTTCTGACATTGCCATAGAAACCGTTAGCATGCTGGAGGAAGACAGGCAATAGGGAGCCCCTAATTAGCAATTGAGCACTATAATCCGGCCGCCTCTCCAAACTTGCTGGTTAGCTTGATGGGGTCAGTGCAGGTCACACCTTGCCTCTGACAATGAAGGAAGGGTGGTACAGGGATGCATTATTATTTTTATTACTGACAAGGAAAACGGTTCTTCAAGCTGGACCAAGCAGACAGGCAAATCTCTGAAGATGCTACCCACCGGGAACAAGAAGCCTTGATTTGTGAGAATCAGAACTGTTTCAACACAGTCCTCCAGACTCACAGTGTCCTTCTGTCTGAGCTTATCCCTGCCTTGGCTGACAGAGAACAATCAGCCAGCCTGCCTTCAACCCTTTCAAAGCTGCCTTCTTGTGCTCACAGAACTTGGAAAAGTTACTGTTCTGGACTACAGCTCCCAGAATCTCCCAGCCAGCATGGACATAGACATAAGTCATAGTTTTTTGTGGGTTTTTCGGGCTGTGTGGCCATGTTCTAGAAGAGTTTCTTTCTGACGTTTCACCAGCATCTGTGGCTGGCATCTTCAGAGAAAAGTTTTCTCTGAAGATGCCAGCCACAGATGCTGGCGAAACGTCAGAAAGAAACTCTTCTAGAACATGGCCACACAGCCCGAAAAACCCACAAAAAACTATGGATGCTGGCCATGAAAGCCTACGACTTCACATAAGTCATAGTGGCTGGTGGGTTCTGGGTCCTGTAGTGGCATAGTTGTTTGAGTATTAAACTGTAACTCTGGAGACCAGGGTTCGATTCCCCGCTTGACCATGAAACCCATTGGTTGACCTTGGACAAGTCATACGGTCTCGGACTCAGAAGAAGGCAATGGCATCCTGCCTCTGAAGAAACCTCCCAAGAAAGCCCCATGGCCTTAGGGTCATCATAAATTGGAAATGACTTGAAGGAACACAACAGCAACAGCCTCCAAAGTAAGTTTTCCAATTCTTGACAGTCCTGCCGGAAATGGTATTTCTCACCTCAATGCATCCTTATATTTGCTTGTTGGTGCACTATAGTATCCAATGATCAGTAAAAGCCACAGTCTACCTAAACCATGCTATGAGATAAAGTTATATGGAGGGCAGGACTGAGCATACTCTGATATTTTTAAAGTTCAAAATTCTATAATAACCATAATTTGGTAGTGACACAGAAAAAGAACAATAATTTTGGACTGGAAAAAAAACTTTTCTGCAACAATTGTACATTATGGAACATAAGCAGATTTGCCTGGATTTGCATAATATAGCATGCAACATTTGGCAATTAAAATAGGACCATGTGTATAACATATCCTCCAACATTTGGCAATTAAAATAGAACCATGCGTATAACATAATATATCCTCCAACATTTGGCAATTAAAATAGGACCATGTGCGTAATACCACAGTTCTCCAGCCAACCACTTGGTGAGCCCTTCAACCCCAAATGTTCTGTTCTGTTTAAGGTTTCTCTGAGTGTCTGTCTGCGGTACATTCATTTACTTTCAATTACCGTGTTCTGCAGTGATTTCAAGCAAAGAGGGCAATTACTCTTTCTGTTAAAGATGTGCTTGCAAAAGAGAACTATTGGTTATCAACTATTCAAAATATACTCCAGAAGCTACTCTGTGTGAAACTTTCAGGGTGTGCACTGCATGGTGCCTTAGCGTTAATGCAAGACATTTTTATCTACATTGGGAATTAGAGGCCAATTGCCTCTAACTCCCAAAAGATTTAATTTGTCTGGGGTGACAGCTGAACCACAAGCAGTAGCAACTCAAATAGTTTGTCATGCTATATATTTTAGCAAAAGAGGAGGAGGAAGAGGAGATGATCAAAATTCAAAAGGACTTTAACAGATTAGAAATTAACAAAATGGGCCAAAACTAATAAAATGAATTTCAACAGGGAGAAATGTCAGGTACTGCACTTAGGCAGAAAAAATGAAATGCATAGATAGATATAGGATGGGGGACACCTGGCTTAACAAGATTACTTGTGAAAGGGATCTAGGAGTCCTAATAATAATAATAATAATAATAATAATAATAATAATGTTTATTTGCGTCCTGCTTATTGCCAGACAATCCAAGCGGCTTACAATAATAGTAGACCACAAGTTGAACATGAGTCAACAGTGTGATACAGCAGCTAAAAAGGCCAATGCGATTCTAGGTTGCATCAATAGAAGTATGGTGTCGAGATTGAGATAAGTAATTGTGCCACTCTATTTTGTTTTGGTTAGGCCTCACCTGGAATACTGTATCCAGTTCTGGGCACAATTCAAAAAGGAGCAAGTCCAGAGAATGGCAACCAAAATGGTGAAGGGTCTGGAAACCATGCCTTATGAGGAGAGACTTAGGGAGCTGGGTATATTTAGACTGGAGAAGTTAAGAGGTGATATGAAAGCCCTGTATAAGTATTTGAAGGGGAGTCATACTGAGGATGGAGCAAGCTTGTTTTCTGCTGCTCCAGAGAATAGGACCCAGAACAATGGATGCAAGCTACAGGTAAGGGGATTCCACCTAAACATTAGGTGGAATATCTTCCACTTTAGGTAAGTCACATTTTCTCCCCCTTACAAGAGGCGAATGGAAAATCTTGCCAAGAAAACCCTGTGATAAGTGTGGCTTAGGGCCACCTTAGTAAAAAATTACTTGAAGGCACACAATGACAACAGCAACACAACTGCCAGAAATCACATTCAGTACCTGGCTTTTGAGCTTTCATCAGGCTTTTCTTGTACAATTTCTAATCTTTCTGGCTGAAAATTTGATTTTTTTTAAAAAAAGAAAGGCAATAGTCTAAATAGATTGAGTTCTAGCTGTGCCACACTTGTAGGGTGAGAATGGAATACATACTGTCCTGATTATGGCAGAAGATGTACTGAACTTGTACTATTGGCAAGAATTTAAAAGAAGATCTGAGCTGGAACAGCAGGAGACTATCAAAGACTGCTTTTCTGTTTACATTGCATGATCTGTGTGCAATGTTTAAGATCTCACATGTGCAAAATAATGCTCAGCTCCATCGTTCATTAGCAGGTTGTAGATCAGGGGTAGGCAACCTAAGGCCCGGGGGCCGGATGTGGCCCCCTGAGGCCTTTGGACCGGCCCCAGGTCGGTCCTGCCGCCACCGCCGCCCCCTGCCGCCGCCATGATGATATTGATTATTGTTGTTATTACTTGTTCTTGGGGTTTTCTTGGCAAAATCTCCACAGGGGTTTTGCCATGGCTTTTCTGGGGCTGAGAGAGTGTGCATGCATATTTTTTAAATTTTTTAAAAAATATTTATTTATTTATTTATTTTTGGCGCTTCGGCCCCCCCAATTGTATGAGGGACATAAACCCGGCCCCCGGCTCAAAAAGGTTGCCTACCCCTGTTGTAGATGGTGGGGATTCTGCAACTTAACCATGCTGATCCTTCTAGGGAGACAGATGCATTTCTATGATAATTTATTGTTTTATGACCTCTTCAACTTCCACCTTCTCTAAGAGAGGACACTTTGTCTCTGGAGGAATCACCATTCCTTCTCCTTTTGTCCTCTGACCAGAGCAGCATGACTTTCTAGCACTAGGGACGTTATCACACGGGGTCTAAAGCAGACAGAACCCCGTCCCATCCCCATCCCATTGCGGTTCCTTTACCCTTGTGTTCACACGACGTCACAGAGATCCCCCTCCCATTGCAGCATCATCCCCGTTCTTTTGCATGCCGGTTTCTTTGGGAATTACATTTGCGCGACCAGAAGCATACGGAATGATGCTGCTTTCGTTCATTCCGGAATGATGCTAGTTGCTAGAGACCCGCGTGTGAAAACGTCCACTGATTAGAAACTTTTATCTGCAAGCATGTAGTAGACTATTTTCTACCTCATTTTCTTTGCAACATGAAGCTTTACCTGCGTATGAATATGCACATGATTTTGTAAGTAAATTTATCTTTTTATATTACTCTAAGAACTTTTGTCTTAGTTCTTTATTGGAAGACACATGGGGGCTGGAGATTAAAAGCGGACTAATTTGTTTTCCTGATCATGCACTTTCTGTTGTGCTCACTTTGCTGGTGAGATTAAATCAATCTCTCCTATTTTCCTGAGCTTTCTAACAAATCTCAAGAGAAAAAAAATCCATCAGTAGACTCTTGTATCTCAGCAATTTGTTTCATACAATAGATTACAAACCAAGCCACCCCACAGAGAGTGCGAGGGAAAAGCTGAATAAAATGGGTATATTAGGGTACAAAAGGAAGTAGGAAAAGATTGAGAAGAGACATTTTGAAGGTGTGTGTTTATATTTTGAAGTCTGCCAAAAGAAAATGCAGAACATATATCTATGAAGAAAAGGACAAGAAAAGATGAATTGCCTTTCTGGGAGGTTTTCCCAAAGTGACTGACCCATCTTTGTCATTAAACGTTTTCAGAAAACATCTGCTAGAGAGATGGTTAGACCATACAGCTGATAAGTTTATTTCTGTTTAAATGATTCTGTTTGCTTGAAATTCAGAAGAATAAAATTCAGAAAAATGGGGTGGGCTAGGGAGAAATATAGTTTCCAGAGGCACAGCTGACAAGGGTAAAATGTGACTGTTTCATAAAGATCAAGTAGACAGAAAATATTGTTAAGAACAAAAACAACTTTAAGGCCTTGTATCGCACATTTTAGTGCAAATATTAAGACATAAATAGTGTTGTGTTTATTTGGGCTTTTCTTCTCCCTAACTAATTTGTCAGCCCTTTCAGAATGCATATGTTATATCCAGGCAATATATTTCTTTTGAATAACAGCCATTTGGTATGTGAAACAAGTGGGTTGGCCAAAAATGAAATACACCCTCCCTAAATTGTGCCATTAAATTAAAAGATCAGGGCTGAATTTGGGATACGGTGAAGCATCTACGACTTTGCTTCATGTGTGACCACTTTTGCAGTTCACCTTGTAAATACATAATCTGCCTTCGTGGTATGTGCTGTCAGATGTGAAGTGTGAATGAATGATAAACTAATTTTATACTTCTAATTTTAATTACTTTTAACTACTGTATATACAGTTGCCCCTCCCAATTCGCAGGGGATCCGTTCCGGACCCCCTGTGAAAATGGCGGCTCGCAAATATTCGCATCCAATTTAAACTAATGTGTGCAGCCATTTACAGTGTAGCCCTTGTCCCTCTCCACTGTGGACTCAAAGTCCGCGAATAGGGAGGGACAACTGTACCAATGTATAAGTCTAGAAATTTTAGTCAAAAAACCAATCCCAAAAAACTAGGTCGACTTATCCATGGGTCATGTTAGTTCTGTATCAACTCTTATAAAAATAGGAACCATCTCCTTTTCTGAGTAGAATGGCAAAAGGCAAGAGCGTAGTTCAAACTAAAAGAAGCACCAAACCCCTCTACTTTGGCATCATTTTCCTTTCCTTCATCCTTTCCATTCCTTCATCTTTAACATCCTTTGTTAAATACTCTTTTTACTTTCAACCTATACACCGGTCATATCAAAATCCATAATTTTGGGGCCCGAAACCTGTCCTCGACTTATACATCAGGTTGACTTAAAGTTGAGTATATACAGTAGATGATTTTAATTGTTTTTTTTTATTTTATTTTTAAAGTGTTTTTTTTTTTAAATTTTTCTTGTGAGCTGCCTTGGGTCCCTTTCTAGGAGAAAGGTGGCATTAAAATGAAAGAAATAGCAATAATAACAACAAGAACCCGGCATCTAAAAGACAAAGCTATCTTGTAGGCAAGGAGGGTAAAAAGAAAGCTGGACTCCATTTCTCCTCCCTCCAACAAGGAGCTCAGTGAAGGAAACTGAGAATTTTGTAATCAGAAAGACATGTATTAATAGGGACAGCCAAGATTAAGGGATATAGTGTTTGTGGAAGGCAAAGAGCCACTGTTATGTTTGACTTAGATGAGAGAAAGGCCTAAGGCCCCTCTTGCTTAAGGAGATAAACATGCTGCGGTTGCTAAGCAACCATAGGCCTTTCTCTGAGGGAAACATAATGGGGTCCAATGGTGGAAATGAGAAGAGATGACTCTTTGGAAAAGACAATAATGCTGGGGGAGGTGGAAGGAAGTAGGAAGAGAGGAAGGCCACATGCCAAATGTATGGACTCTATTAAGGAGGTCATGGGTATTAAGGGGTTGTAGGAATTAAGCAGAGCAATGGAGGACAGGGGGTCTTGAAGGTATCTCATCTAAAGGGTCGTTATGAATTGAGATCGATTTGAGGGCAGTTGACAACAAAATAAAAAATAGTGGAAAAATGATGAGGAGGAATGGAGGCACCAGGAGGGAGAGAAAAAGTATGGGGGCTTCAGAGTTGGCCAAACAACCTCAATCATCTCTGTAGTGTTAAAATCAGATATAAAAACATCATGATGAAACCACTCATCTGCAACTAGTTTCCTTTAACACACCTTCCAACACATCATAGATGAAAACAAGAGTATGTGTGGCCAAGCAACATCAGAGTGTGGCCAAGGTTGCAAAAGTTACTAATGAGGAAGACCGCACAAGACAGGAGAGGCTTTAGCAGTTTGCTTTTGCCTGAGTCCACAGGGAAGGGCAAGATTCTGCTCCATCCTCTCCTCTCCCTCTCCCTGCTGCATTAATTGAGTGCAAACTACTTAGGCATTTTGAATTCTATTTGTGGCAATTGATATAAGCTGAGGACAAAGGGAGGAAATTGGGAGGAGGAGGGAGAAACTGGGACATTTTAAAAAGCATCTGAAAAAGTGGGATGACAGGGGATGGTCCCTGGCAAATCAAGAGAGCTGGAGAGTTTGCTATAGTTTGAGTATCAATTCTGAGGAAACGCGCATCGAGAATCATAGAATCATAGAGTTGGAAGAGACCACAACAACCATTCAGTCCAACTCCCTGCCATGCAAGAACTCTCAATCAAACCATACCCGACAGATGGCCATCCAGCCTCCACCACACTCCGAGGGAGTGTCTTCCACTGTCAAACAGCACTTACTGTCAGGAGGTCCCTCCTAATGGAAGAGTTGGAATCTCTTTTCCTCTAGTTTGCATCCATTGCTCCATGTCCTACTCTCTAGAGCAGCAGAAAACAAGCTTGCTCCATCCTCAATGTGACACCCCTTCAAATACTTATATAAGGCTATCATGTCACCTCTTAATCTTCTCTTCTCCAGGCTAAACATATCCAGCTCTCTAAGTCTCTCCTCATAAGGGCATGGTTTCCAGACCCTTCACCATTTTGGTTGCCCTCCTTTGGACATGCTCCAGCTTCTCCATATCCTTTCTGAATTGTGGTGCCCCAAACTGAACACAATATTCCAGGTAAAAGATATTTTTCTGTTTTCATACAGATCTGGGCTGATCTTTAGCTTGGCTAACCTGAGAAGAAGGTAATGGCCGACCTCCTCCGTCCAAACAAATCTTGCCAAGAAAACCCTGTGACAGGTTTGCCTTAGGGTCGCCATAAGCTGGAAACGACTTGGAAGCACATAACACAAACATACACAGTCTGATCTCAAAAGATTTCTCAGCACTTATCCTTTAGACTTCTTCAAGTTTTGAAGCCTTGTTTAATGACATGGCCCAGATGTAATTCATGCCAGAACATGTGAATGCTTGAACCTGGTACATACAAAATATTGGCAAAAATGGAAAGACCCCTAAAGCAGTGAAGAATGGATTTTCTCGTCACTAAATAAACCAAGGGGGGAAGCAGACGGGCAGCCATGGGCCGCCCCGGGAAGCTGCGCCGCGGGGCCGAGGTATCCCCACACCTCGGCCCCGCGGCGCAGCTTCGCCGCCCCTGGAAGGAGCGCTAAAATAGTGCTCCTTCCACAAATCGCTGAAGGTGCGCCGCAAAAGGCTGCCGGCGCACCTTCGCCAACTCTTCCGCTGCAGCGTGTACGGACGCTGCAGCGGGAGATCATCCTCGGAGCCCCGGCCGTGCGGAGGGCTGGCTGCTCCGAGGATGTTTTGGGGAAGGGGTTGGGACGCCCACCGTGTGGCTGCCCCTCCCCTTCCTTGCCCCCAAAACGGCACTTTGCGCCGTCTGCTTCTCTCCACAGAGAGTTTACTACACCCAGAGATTATGGAGAATGTCCAGTTCAGAAAGGGAGGTTTACACCGAGATGTGAGCCTTGTTCTCTTTTCCGAGCAAAAAAGCACTGCTCAGGGGCCATACAAACAGACACAGAGATTATTTATCACAGGTATGAGAGCCAGCATGGCATAGTGGTTTGAGTGTTGGACTACGACTCTGGAGACCAGGGTTCAATTCCCTGCTTGGCCATGAAACCCACTGGGTGACCTTGGACAAGTCACTCTCTCTCAGCCGCAGGAGAAGGCAATGGCAAACCTCCTCTGAACAAATCTTGCCAAGAAAACCCCATGATAGGGTCACCTTAGGTTGCCATAAGTCGGAAACGACTTTAAGGCACACAACGCACAAACACACATTGAGCTTACCCACGTCCCTACGATAGGGCTAAACATCCCCCCAGAGTTTGAGGGGAGCCACATAGAAGCAGCCAGTCCCCTTGACTATTAGAGAAGCCACCTGAAGTTGGCTGCAACCTGGGCTTAGAACTTGACAACCATGTTTACACAGTTACTTAGCAACCCTTCTCTGTGAAAGGCATTGATTGTTAGATCAGGAACAAGATGTCTACCTATTCTATGTGGCATTTGGAGCTCAGTCTTTCTTCTGGGATGGAGGGAAAGCTACAGTGGAATGTGGACATTTGTTGGTGATCAGTGTTTTTGACAACTTCTAGGAATCTTTAATCTGAATGGAGACTGCAGTCAAGAAATGAGAAGAAGACTAGGCATGGGAAGGGCAGTGATGAAAGAACTAGACAAAATCCTAAAGAGTAAATATATGCAAATGAACACTAAAGTTAGAATCATCCAAGCCATTGTATTCCCCATCACTATGTATGGATGTGAAAGCTGGAGAGTGAAGAAAGTGGATAGGAAGAGTATCAATTCATTTGAGATGTGATAGAGAGGAGCGCTGAAGTTACTGTGGATGGCCAAAAAGACAAACAGATTGGATCCTTGAACAGATCAAGCCAGAAATCTCCCTGGAAGCCAAGATGATTAAATTGAGGCTGTTGTACTTTGGCCACATCATGAGAAAGAATGATTTATTAGAAAGGACAATAATGCTAGGAAAGGTAGAAGATAGGAGAAAGAGAGGAAGACATCATACTAGATGGATAGACTCAATCAGAGAGGTCACAGGCATGGTTTTGCAGTATCAAAGTGGAGCGGTAGAGAATAGGGGGTCCTGGAGGTATCTCATCCACAGGGTTGCCATAAATTGGGGTTGGCTCAAGGGTAGTTAACAACAACAAAGATAGTGGGAGGATATGTGAGCAAGATTATGGTTCATGGGGAGGGGAGGGGAGATTAGCATAGATTTGCTATGCCAAAACCAGTAGTATGTGAAATGTTTACTCATGGCATGGAACTATTATCATTATGATCTGCACATTTTCTACAGATCACATTGTTGTTAAAGGAATAACTACAGAGGCCAGTTCAAAACTTACCAATGCTTGTAAAAAGCTTTCCCCTTAAAAAAACAAAACAAAACAAAAACAGCATGTGAACCTCAATCTCAACAGGTTAAGAGACATCTGCCATATTTGTAGCACTAAGGCTGCACTGCAGAAATAATCTAGTTTGTTACTGCTTTAACTGCCATGGCTAAATGCTGTAGAATTTTGGAAATGATAGTTTTGTGAGACATTGAGCCTGAATGACTTAGGGAACTGGGTATGTTTAGCCTATAGCCCTGTTTAAATATTTGAAAGGATATCATATCGAGGAGGGAGCAAGCTTGTTTTCTGCTACTCCAGAGAACAGGACCCGGAAAAAAAATGGATGCAAGCTATAGGAAAAAATGGATGCAAGCTATTAGGAGGAACTTCCTGAGAGTAAGGGCTGTTCGACAGTGGACAGAGAGTGATGGAGTCTCCTTCCTTGGAGGTCTTTAAACAGAGGCTGGATGGGCATCTGTTGGGTATGCTTTGATTGAGAGTTCCTGGATTGCAGACGGTTGGACTTGATGGCCTTGTGGTCTCTTCCAACTCTATGCTTCTATGATTCTGTCAGACAGATCTGGTGCCACAACAAACTACAAATCCCAGAATACCATAGCATTGAGCCCTGGCAGTTAGAGTGGTGTCAAACTGGATTGTTTCTGCAGTGCAGATGCAGCCTTAGATAGAAAATGGATATGTTAAACTCGAACCTGACTCTTGGCTGTTAAGATATCAAAAAGTATCAGGAGTTAGTAATGCATGCATATTCAGAGCCAACTAATTCCATTAAATGTTCACACATATTAAATGTTATTGTGGCATGGCAGCAAGACTTGATCTTCAACATACCTTGTAAAATTCACACCTCTTTCTATAATCCTGAGGTTTATATATATATATATATATATATATATATGAAATATTCTTAAACAAGAAAATGACCTAACATTTCCACAAAGTCATTATCTGGAGAGGGGAATACTATACTGCTTGTAGAGTATGCATTCTTAGGCATACATACAATTACTAGTCCCAACTAGAGCAGTTATTGACTCAATGGGATTTGTGTAAATGTTGATTTTATGACTAAGCAAATTTATTAATTGGGTCTACTCTAGCCTGGAACATATGGATCTTTTGAGATGGACTAGGATCTCAATAAATAGATTTTATATCAGCATAATTGTCTGCAAGACTATTGCCTTAGAATGATATCTCTTAAATGGAGATGACAAAGGGAAGTGAATTTGGGAGGAAATAGGTATTCATTAACATTTATATATTCAAGATAAGCGCAGGACCTAAAAGCCAATGTTCAGCAACAGCTCTAAGCTCTATGCTGTAGAGAGAGGAGAAAGTCTGCAATGGTGGAATTAGCTGTCACAGACAGCAATGAAAGAGAAGGTCCTTCTTTAATGAAATCCTGCACATAACCCCTCTGAAAATATAAAATCTCATTTCTGAGTCCTAGAAATCCAACTGATAATCAGCTGGAGTTTACTCTCCCCAACTGCCTCTGAAGAAGGGAAGTGTTATGGGTAATAACAAAAAATAACAGGACAAACCAGTATCAAATTTTATCACAATCGTACAGCGCCAAAGTGAGTAATTATTTCTTAACACCTATGGAAAAATTGTAAATGAAATCCAATGAAGATTCAGAAGATTTTTGAAGAAAAAGGGTGAAATTGCATAGGTTTTTATAATGCTCTGTGAGAAGGTAATAAAATAAGTTAATATCACCATGAAGGCTCTTAATAAACCTTTTGTTGCACTCATGTCCTGCATGTATGCAAGACCAATTGCCTACATATGCTCTGAAAACAGCATGAAATCCATTATCTGACGTAGATTTTGACTTCTTAAGACTCTAAACTACATTAAAAAAAAACACCTTTCATGGTTGCAAAGAAAGGTTTAATTGTATAGAAGACAGAATCCAAAAAGCAGCTTTCCAAAGCATAACTATTAGTGATGAGAGGGGCAGGTTTTGTGCTTCAAATGCTTGATCCATCTTGAAATCTTCCAGATCCTACTATTTCAATTTGTCTCTCATCCACAGATACCTAGCATATGTCAAATATTATCTATGTGGCATTTGCTGACATGCAGGCTGACATCTGTTGCTGGAATATGGCAGTCAAATATTATGCAAATGCTCCCTCCCTCTCCTTCCCCCTTCTTCACTCATCCTAGCTTAAAATCTCATTCCTGGCTTGCAAATGCTCCCCCTCCCTCCTTCCATCCCCTTCACTTCAGTCCCTCAATTTTCAAATCCACACCGCTTACAGACTGAATGGCTGAGGACCTTATCACATGAAGAAAGAAAGTGGAAGTTGAGCTGGATACTAGCAATGGTTAAATGCTGGTAGTGCAGCCACAAGGTTGTGAGTTCGATCCCAGGGAGGGCTCCAAGGTTGACTTAGCCTTTCACCCTCTCGTAGGTTGGTAAAATGAGTACCCAGCTTGTTGGGGGCAATTGGTTTAGAGACTGTAAACCACTTAGAGAGCTCTGAATTCACTATTAAGTGGAGTAGAAATGTAAATGCTATTGCTATTGCTTTCCATGGAAGACCATTATAAAAGTGAGGGTTTTTTTTTTTTTCTAGCTGGAAAAATCCTTTCAACAAAAGACTTGCTTTTACAACCATCTCCCACAGGGGGAAAAAACTGAAGAACTATGACATCATGTGGTAAGGCATGTAAAAGGTGCCTGAACTTCTGTTTTCTTTCCTTCTGTTTCCTTTTATATTTGTTATATTTGTTTTCTTTCCTTGTGCAGTAAGCTCCCAAAATGAGGGGATGCAGAGTTGCTGCTTAACAGCTGCAATGTGGAGAGCCACCCATTTTGAATGTTCAATTGCCCTAGAACCAATTAAAGATTTTGTGTTCTGCAAATTGGAAGCAATCAATATACATCCTCACCCACAAAAAAGGAGACACAAGAGACTGAAGCAACTATAGGACCGTAGCACGGATCTCCCACTCAAGCAAAATTATGCTCAAAATTCTGTAACATAGACTCCAACCATACAGGGAAAGAAAGAACCCAGAAGTCCAAGCAGGGTTCAGGAAAGGAAGAGGCACTAGGGATCATATTGCAAACAAACAATGGCTAATGGAGCACACCAGGGAATTCCAAAAGAAAATCAGCATGTGCTTTATAGACCATAGCAAAGCCTTTGACTGCATAAATCATGAAAGGCTATGGAATGCCCTTAAAGACATGGGAGTGTCAACACATCTGATAGTCCTGATGAGGAGTCTGTACTCAGGACAAGAGGCTACTGTCAGAACAGAACATGGAGAAACAGAATGGTTCCCAATTGGCAAAGGAATCAGACAAGGCTGCATCCTTTCACTCTATCTGTTCAATTTGTATGCAGAACATATAAGAAAAGCAGGCTTGGGCATAGAAGAAGGAGGAGTGAAAATAAGATGAAGGAATATCAAAAATCTAAGATATGTTGATGACACCATAGTACTAGCAGAAAACCTCACAGACCTACTAAGGAAGATCAAAGAGGTGCAAAGGCAGGCTTAATGTTGAACATAAAGAAAACAAAAATAATGACCACCGAGGACCTTCACAAGTTCAGCCTAAACAATGAAGAAATAGAAATAGTAAAAGAATTCCCATACCTGGGATCAAATATTGGAATTTATCACACGGGCAGCCCCATGCAAAATTGCTGTTTAAAGTAAAAAAAACAAAACAAAACACCTCAAAAGTGGAAGCTTTTAATGAACAGGATTTCTCCCGTTCTGCCCAGTGTGAAAAGTGAAAGCGCTGTTAAAAGGAGGTTAATACGAATGGAAATTAGACAAAAACTGCTTCTTTTTACTTTCGGGAGCTTCCGAAAGTAAAAAGAAGCAGGTTTTGTCTAATTTTCATTTGAATTAACCTCCTTTTAACTGCGACGTCGTCTGAAAAAACACCCGCTTTTTCAGGTTTTGTTTAATTTAAAGCCCCGTTTCCACACAGGATTTCCCTTGTGTGATAAATTCCATTGATAGGAATGGGAACTGCAGTCAGGAAATCAGAAGAAGACTATGAAAGAAGTAGAAAAGGTTCTAAAATGCAAAGATATACAACTCAGCACAAAAGTTAGAATCATACAAGCCATTGTATTCCCTATTACCATGTATGGATGTGAGAGCTGGACAGTTAAGAAAGATGATAGGAAGAAAATCAATGCCTTTGAGATAATGTGGTGCTGGAGAAGAGTGCTGGGGATCCCATGGACAGCCAAAAGGACAAACAAGTGGGTCCCAGGGCAGATCAAGCTGGAAACCTCCCTAGAAGTCAAGATGACCAAACTGAGACTGTCATAAATTGGACACATCATGAGAAGGGAGGACTCTTTTGAAAAAAACAATAATGCTGGGAAAGACAGAGGACGTTATCACACGGGGCCAAATCCACACAAAATCCACACAAAATCCTGACTGAAACCGGATTATTGGCCCGTGTTTTCACACGACGTCGCACAGAAACTGGACAGAAAGTGGACAGAAACAAGAGCTTTTGAAATTCGGTTCTTTGGAGGAAATGCAAATGCGCAATTAAGATAATTTCGCAATTAAGGTAAAATCGCTGTAATGTGGAAAGCAAATGCGCATTTGGAAGGGGGATTTGGAAGAGGGTCGCATTTGGAAGAGGGTCGGCGCTCCGAGGAGGTCCCCCTTGGAAAGCCGGCTCTCTGAGGAGGTCCTCCTTGGAGCGCCGGCCCTGCGTCAGGGGCTGGCTTTCCAAGGAAGACCTCCTTGGAGAGCCGGTTTTCCAAGGGGGACCTCCTCGAAGAGCTGGCTTTCCAAGGAGGACCTCCTCGGAGCGCCGATCCGACGCAGGGCTGGCGCTCCAAGGGGGACCTCCTCGGAGAACGCTGCGGCGGGAGTTCCTCCTCGGAGCGCCAGCCGTGTGGAGGGCCGGCTGCTCCGAGGACGACCTGGGGAAGGGGTGACAGCCACGGCGAGTGACAGCCGCGGCTCTAGTGCGCATGTGCTAGAAGATCATTTCTAGTATATGTACGGGATTTTCGCACTTGTGTGTGAACGTTAAATGCAGTTTCAGGGGGAGCTTTCCTTAATTGCGCAATTAAGGTAATTACGTGTGAAAACCATTTGCGGAATCAAGGTTTATTTTCGGTTTATTTTCGGAATTTGTCATTTCCGGTTTATTATCGCTTTGTGGGCCACATGTCATAACGTCCAGAGGGAAGTAAGAAGAGAGGAAAACGACATGCCAGATGGATGGACTCTATTAAGGAAGTCACTGGTATTAGGGTTGCAGGAATTAAGCAGAACAGTGGAGGACAGAGGGTCTTGGAGAAGTCTCATCCATAAGGTCTCCATGAGTTGAGATCAACTTGAGGACAGTTAACAACAACAAATAAATACTAAATACCAATTCATATTGTAAAAATACATGTTATAGCCAAAAATACATGTTATAGACTTTTGAAAAATGGCTATGAAGCGAGTTATGTGAGCTGGACTGAACTCAGGTTGCATTTGGATGGCGGATTTGGTAACAAAAGCCATGCCATAAGACCCGGATGTAGCCTAAATTTTACTTGAATTCTGGAGAGGTAAATTGTGTTTTTATGCTTGTGCAATAATCTCCTAAATCAGGGGTTGGCAAGGTTTAATTACCTGGGGCCGGTCCCCAGGTCTTCCGCCGGGCCAGGAGGGGGGAAATGACGATGTGTGTGCCCCCGCCAACCCCCGCCGCCACCACGTGTGCTGCCGCCGCGCATGTTGCGGCCACCATTTTGTTTGCAAAAATGGCAACCACATCTCGTTTGCGCACGTGCAGGAGTACTTCGCATGCGCAAATGAGTTGCAGCTGCCATTTTGGCAAATAAAATGGCAGCCGCGACACGCGCGGCGGCGCGCGGCGGCCACCGGCAGTGGCAGTGGGGGTTGGCAGGGGCCGGTCGGCAGAGGCCAGCGGGGCGGGTGCGGCCCGCGGTCTGTAGGTTGCCAACCCCTGTCCTAAATCTTTCAATTCAGACTTCAGTCCCTCCTTCAACTCTTTATTAAATTTACATCTCATGTTAGACCCCATCTGAGCAATTTCTGCTCTCAACTGCTTTATTTCTTCCCAAATCATCTGATTTATGGTAGTCATCTTATCTGGTTGGTCACAGAATCATAGGATCATAGAGTTGGAAGAGACCACAAAGTCCATCTACTTCAACCCCCTGCCATGCAGGAACACAAAATCAAAGCACCACTGACAGATGGCCATACAGCCTCTGGTTAAAGACCTCTAAAGAAGGAGACTCCACCACACTCCAGCTCTCATTGTCAGGAGTTGCCTCCTAATGTTGAGGTGGGATCTCTTTTCCTGTAGCTTGCACCCATTGTTCTGAGTCCTATTCTCTGGAGCAGCAGAAAACAAGGCTATCATATCACCTCTTAACCATATCTTCTCCAGGCTAAACATACCCATCTCCCTAAGTCTTTCCTCATAGGGCAAGGTTTCCAGACCCTTCACAATTTTGGTTGCCCTCCTCTTGACACGGTCCAGTTTCTCCACCTCCTTTTTGAATTGTGGTGCCAAGAACTGGATGCAGTATTCCGGGTGAGGCCTGACCAAAGCAAAATAGAGTGGTACTATTACTTTCCTTGATATAGATACTGTACTTCTATTGATGCAGCTTAGAATTATGTTGGCTTTTTAAGCTGCCACATCACACTGTTCAACTTGTAGTCTACTAAGACTCCTAGATCCTTTTCACATGTACTGTTGTCAACCCAGGTGTTTCCCCCATCCTATATCTATGCATTTCATTTTTTCCGTCTAAGTGCAGTACCTGTCTAAGTGTAGTTGAAATTCATTTTGGTAGTTTTGGCCCAGCTTTCTAATCCATTCAGGTCCTTTTGAATTTTGATCCTGTCCTCTGCGGTATTAGCTACTCCTCCTGATTAGGTGGCAGCTGCAAATTTGATAAGCATGGCCTCTATTATTTTATCGAGGTCATTGATAAAGATGTTGAATAGCACTGGTATGGTCCACACAACCCACACCTGCCCAGTGACGCCACGGCATTCCACCCGTGCCCTGGCAAAAGTGACACATGTCATCTAGACACTACGAATGGGAATCAGACACATGGAAACAATCCTTCAAGCGTCCTGTGCCAAGGAGGCAATTCTAGCTGGTTGATATTTCTCCAAAATGGCAATCCCCATGTCTAATGCAGGCCCCCTCAGCAGAGCTGCTAAGGGACACTGTGACATGGCACCATTTTAACCCAGAAGTCCGGGAGGAGCTGTGATCTTGAGCACAAGTGTGCAATGTCCTGCTCTCTTCTTATCTGGAGTGAGTTCTATTAGCTAATTAGCTGTTATTTAATTGGCCATTCTGCTGCTTAGCTTCCTTTGCCCCAGAGCTTAAAGCAGAGACACCCACCTGCCTTGATCTCCACCTGGATATCTCATGCATATTTTGTTGTTATGGATTCTATTATGCAGTACAGGTAATTGTTCAATAAAACAAAATCTATTGGGAAAAAACTAGATGCAGAGTCCATGACTCAAACCTCAAGTTCATTCCTCCATCTTCTTCCCTGACCCTGTTCTTCTTTACCATCTCACCAGATGCAGAGTTCTGATGATCTTTGAGCTGGCGTAGTGTATATATTTTATTTATTTACAATGGTTGCATAGCTGCTCAATATAATAAAATCTCCAAGAGCCTGACACTAGAATATACACCTAGTGCAATATTAACACTGTTTAAAAATTAAGAATTTATAATGGCAACAGTGCAAAACACAATACAAAACAGAAGAATCCTAATCAGCTGGGGAAAGCCTGTGTACACAGGTATGTTTTCAGAAAACATTTAAAGCCGAGGACAGGCTCCACTTCTTAGACTATACGGGCAAAGGCCATTTCAGAGAATGGAGATCAGCACTGAGAAAGCTGCCTGCATGATGTTACACAATAGCATTCCACTGGTTGCAGAATAGCCAATAAGGCTTCTCTTGATGATCTCAGGTATTACCATTATATGGATTTGGGATTTTTTGAAACATAGAAATTACATTAGCTTGTGTTCAAACTGATTTATAACGGGAATAGAAAACCTTCATTGCAAGAATGTATGCATTCAGTTTTATCAACAAGATCCAAATTCACACATGGAACAGTTAGCACAAAAAAAACCCCAACACACTTTTCAGTGTTAAATATGAAAACTGTCAAAAAACAAAGGAGAAGCATCTGCTCAGTCTCCATAGCCTAGTATTACAGTACACTGTTCATAGCATCGCACTCAAGAAATTTCAATATCCATTAGTTTTAACCATAAGTTCAACATTTAATTCGGAGATGGGGAAATGGATAATTATGAAGTAAAATGCTGAGGAAATGTAATTCTCTCCTCCCTTCAGTTTTTTCGGTTCTCAAGCAGCATATTGAAACAATGAATAGTTAATAAGTCATTATATCTGCATAACCAAGGTTGAAAAACCTTTCCTTGGAGGATATGTAGCTCATGGATTATTTACCTAGCTGTTGTGATGGGAGAATTTAGCTCCCTCTAATTTCCCCAGTAAGTGAAATTCCCATGGTGTTTATTACAAACATTGGGTTTTCCTTGCATATTAGCATCCCCTTCTGACATGAGACAAATACAGAAAGCCTTAGCACCCAAGGCTAAAGTAAACAACAAAATTACAATGGGTAGAGCCTCCTGTGCTACACTCTCTCTGTCAGGCCAATTGTACAGTGTGAATTGCAAAGCCTTTTTTCCACTGGGATGAGTTGGGGACCAAACATCCTCATGCTGCAATCCTAAATACACCTTTTTATTCAGAGGTAGGCAAAATGTTTTTGCAGCCCCTGATCCACCCCAAGACTATCCCTTTTGTCACAACTGCTTGGCCTGGAAGCTTCCAGGAGTGGCGATTCACATTTTTTAAAACAGCTTGTAGAGCACACTAGTATAGTTAAATATTTTAAAATAGCAACAAGGTTTGTTTTTTCCCCTACTTTCCCCCACATTTTTGGCAGTCCATGTAGCCCCCAGATCATCCCAGTGGCAGGAGGAAAAAGTCCCCAGGGTACACACACTAAGGTTGCCCACCGCTGTTCTGGTTAGTAAATTCATTTTCTGAACAAACAAGCATAGTTTGCATGCATAAGCTTGAGATGCTATAGAATCGTGGATACTGCACAGCTTCAGGTTTGACTTGGAATTTTAATTCTTCAGAGCCACAAAGAGAATTGTGAGTTCATTTATCTGTTTGATTTATGTCTGGACTTTCTCCCAAAGACAGAACTCAAGCCCTGTTATGTTGTTCTTGTTGCTGTGTGCCTTCCTGTTGTTTCTGACCTGAGAATCTATCAGGGTTTTTTCTTGGCATGATTTGTTCAGAGGAGGTTTCCTCTGAGGCTGAGAGAGCGTGACTTCCCCAAGATCACCCAATAGGTTTCCATAGCCGAGCAGGGAATGAAACTGGTCCCCAGAGTCCAACACTCTTAACCACTACATCATGCTGACTTTCATATAGTACATTGGGCCCTTGGTATCTGCTGGGGTTTGGTTCCACGACCCTCTGTGGATACCAAAATCCACGGATGCTCAAGTCCCATGAAATATAATGGGGTAGTAAAATGATGTCTCTTATATAAAATACATGAAATATTTTACTCTTTGAGGACAACCTTAGCAGGGACGTCCTGAGAGTCTGCTTTTCCAGGTTTACTTTTTGAGGATTTATATATCTTTTGGTAATATTTCCAAGCCGTGGATGCTCAAGTCCATAATATACAATGGCATAGTAAAATGGTGTCTCCTATATAAAATGGCCAAATCAAGGTTTGCTTTGTGGAATTTATATATTGGAATATTTCCAAATCGTGGATGCTCATGTCCCATCACGTACAATGGCATAGCAAGATGGTGTCCCTTATATAAAAATGGCAAATAAAAATATAAAATTTATTTTTGAGAATTTATATATTCTATTAATATTTTATAGCCATGGATGCTCAAGTCTCATTAAATACAATGGCATAGTAGAATGGAATCCCTTATATAAAATGGCAAAAATCAAGGTTTGTTTTTTGGGAATTTACGTATCTTTTGGGAATATTTCCAAGTCGTGGATGCTCAGATCTCATTAAATACAAAGGGTTAGTAAAATGGTGTCCCTTATATAAAATGGCAAAACCAAGGTTTGCTTTTTGGAAGTTATATATCTTTTTGGGAATATTTGCAAGCTGTGGATGTGCAAGTCCCATCATATACAATGGCAAAGTAAAATAGGGTCCCATATATAAAAAGGGCAAATAAAAATATAAAATTTGCTTTTGGGATTTATGAATATTTTCTAGCCGAGGATGCTTGGGTCTGCAGTTAAGGAATCCATGGATACAGAGCATGGACTGTAAGATTAAATAAAAGTATGTTTAAAACTCAATATGAGAAAACCTACTAAAACAGAACTCATTTTAGAGCCTGTTTTAGCACAATTTAAAACACAACAGAACACTTCCATAATAAAAGTATAACACCCACTTGCTAAAGAACCCCACAGCTAGGCAAATCTCAGACTTTCATTCAAAAATCCATCAGTGATACCTTTACTGGCCAAGCGAAATGCAATAAAAGTATCACTGATGGATTTTTGTTTGAATGTGCTAAATGGCCAACACAGCTACCCTTGCATGTTTTCTCAGGCTTTCATGTGAGAATAAGAAGAGCCATGTTGGATTGGACAAAAGGCTTATCCAATACACCAAAGGTAGGCAACCTTTCCCCTTTAAGGGCCAAGGGACTTCAGCTCCCAGAAGCCTCAGCAATGTTGGCCAATAGTCCCATGTTGGCCAATAGCTCCTGGGATTCTGGGAGCTGAAGTCCCTCGGCAAAGGGGAAAGGTTGCCTACCCCTGCTATACACAGTGGCCCATTAGTTGTGTCAGTATGAACCTGGTCAGGAGGAACAGGTCCTGCCTTCCAAGGTATCATAGGGGCTAGTGTGACCCCCTAGCCCTCCACATTTGCCCACACAGTAGTGACTGAGCAATGTATACCAACACAATGCCTGGTTCCCTATAAGCCAGAATGCTCCAGAATTCTGTCTTATCATTGCAAGTGAATGCAGTCAAAGTGTCTGCAGGGAAATCCAATTGTGCGAAAATACTAATTTCTTTCATCTCCTTAACTTCTGAGAAAGATTTCCTGCTTTGAATTTAACCTCTATGGAATGAATGAGCAGAGATTGCAAATGAAAGGACTGCAGGTATAGATTTCTTTGCTGGAGCGTCACCTGGAAAAGCGATCGGCTCAGAGCCTCTCCTGCGTTTTCAAAGGACGAGGGGCTGACAGCCAACATTAAATGTCCTTTGCACAGTTTTGTTCTGCCCTTTGTCAGGACCTACTACAAAGAGCTTTGTGCACATAATAGAAAAACGAGCTAGAAACCTGAACTGCAGGAGCTATGATTAATGAATGCCATGGTTCATTAGGAACTTAACAGTGCAATCCTATCTCCAATGTATGCTTGCTGGGTGAGTTGGGTTTGTTCCCAATTCCCTATTCACTGGTGAGCACACCACTATACTGGTGAGGTTAGCTGGGGGTTCATTGATGCAGTCCTTGGCCAGTCCAAGACATTTTCTTGCCTAAGACAGAGCAGTAAATTGTGCCACACATCTGTCAGGATTCATAGAATTCACCCAGTTATTTTGCTATATAAAGCCGAAAATCCCATAAGTACCTCTTCTAATCCCTAGCAGTTAAAAAAACAAAACACAGTAACAAAGTTTTTGTGTTTCAGTGACTTCCAAAATGCTGCCTGAAGGCACTACTCTGACTGCCTAATGCAGGGGTAGGCAACCTTTTTGAGCCAGAGACCGGGTTGCTGTCCCTCAGACAATTGGGGGGCCGAAGCACCAAAATAAATAAATTAAAATAAAAAAATAAAAAATAAATAAATAAATATGCATGCACACTCTCTCAGCCCCAGAAAAGCTATGGCAAAACCCCTGTGGAGATTTTGCCAAGAAAACCCCAAGAACAAGTAATAACAACAATAATCAATATCATCATGGCGGGCGGCAGCGGCGGGGCGGCGGCGGCGGCGGCAGGACCGGCCTGGGGGCCGCATCCAGCTCCCGGGCCTTAGGTTGCCTACCCCTGGCCTAATGTACTGTTATCAGGCAACAGGTAGTGCAAGGTATAAACCCTGAGTTGGAGCAATATAAACTAGGATCCTATAGGAGTCAAAACCTGTTCCTTGTTCTCACATGGCATACTATTCTGCCTGGCAACGCAAAATGGATGCCTCCTAGCTTATCTTGTTCTGTCACCCTTATGCCCACAACAGCAGGTAGGATTTTAGATCGCAGCCAAACATAGCACTTTGCCAAGCTCCAGTTAGGAATATGCATTTCAAGCTGCATGAAACCACACAGCATGAGCCTACTTTGCTCTGCTAGAGAAAAAGAAAAGAGGTGAATCTCTTAAAGTGCTGAAATGGAAGGGGTATTACACTCTATTTACAAAAATACGTGTGTTCTGTATTTCCTAATGCATGTTGTTATTGTTGTGTGCCTTCAAATCATTTCCAACATGTGGAGACCCTAAGGCAGGGGTAGGCAACCGAAGGCCCGGGGGCCGGATGCGGCCCCCCGAGGCCTTTGGACCGGCCCCAGGCCGGTCCTGCCGCCGCCGCCGCCTGCCATGATGATATTGATTATTGTTGTTATTACTTGTTCTTGGGTTTTCTTGGCAAAATCTCCACAGGGGGTTTGCCATGGCTTTTCTGGGGCTGAGGGAGTGTGCATGCATATTTTTTTTAATTTAAATTTTTTTTTTAGAATGTTTTTTATTTATTTTTGGTGCTTCGGCCCCCCAATTGTCTGAGGGACAGCAACCGGCCCCCGGCTCAAAAAGGTTGCCTACCCCTGCCCTAAGGCAACCTTATCATGAGGTTTTCTTGGCAAGTTTTGTTCAGAAGTAGTGTTGTGAGGAAGATTTCCTTAGGCTGCATGCACACCGTAGAAATAATCCAGTTTGACACCACTTTAACTGCTATGTCATCATGTTATGGAATTCTGGGAATTGTAGTTTTGTGAGACGTTTAACCTTCTGTCTCTCAACAGCTCTGCTGAGGTCTTGTTCTCTAACAGCTGTGGCTTTCTTGACTAGGGCAGCATCCGCACTGCAGAAATAATCCAGTCTGATCTCGTCTGTTCCCCCACAACTACTACTTGCCCATGGTGGCACACACTGTCTCCGAAAGATCCTCTTTCCTTTTTGAGTGAGTCACATGTAAGTTGTGGATCTTCTTAGACCACTTTAAATGCCATGGCTCAATGCTTTGGAAGTCTAGGAATTTTAGTTTGTTGTGGCACCAGCGTTCTCTGGCAGAAAAGACTAGATATCTCACCAAACTACAAATCCCAGGATTCCGTAAAATGGAACCATGACAATTAAAGTGGTGTCAACCTGGATTATATGTGCAGTGAGGATGCACCCTTAGTGAAGTTCCTGTGAGGGACTTGTCATGGTTGTTGTTGTTATTCAAATTTAATTTCAATATTTCCCTGAAAGTTAAGCATGGTCCAAAACACACTGCAGAAATAATCCAATTTGAGACTACTTTAACTGTCCTGGCCCAGTGTTAGTGAATCCTGGGAATTGTAGTTTATTGTGGCACCAGAACTCTCTGACAGAGAAGGCTAAATGTCTCTGTCAGAAAACTACAATTCCCAGGACTCCCTAGCATTGAGCCAGGGCAATTAAAGTGGTCTCAAACTGGATAATTTCTGCAGTGTGTTTGGGACCCATATCGGTCTAATCAACATAAGTGACCATGGAGGCTCTTGTTTCAAGAGACACAGTACAAGAAAATAGGGCCTCAAAGTAGAAAATTCTCCCTACCCCTGTATTTGTATTAATTTAACATTTAAAAACCACCCCTCATGTTTACAGACACTAGGGTGGTGTACAGATACAATTAGCACTGTAAAATATAATCAAAACAATAAAAATGCCTTAGTACACTATAAAAACAAATTGAAACTGCAAACAAAAAATCAGATAAAATCAGCTGCTCAAAATGCTTTGAAACCCATATTAAAATTACACTGCAAACAGTTGCAGTTGGGGCTAGTTTTGATCCATATATACATTTCATATATACATGGGTAGGAGGACATCTATAGTACTACAGGCTGAGTCTCCCTTATCAAGAATTCCAAAATCCCAAATATTCCAAAATCTAAAATTGTCCTCATGGGTGGCTGAGATAGTGTCACCTTTGCTTTCTGATGGTCCAATGTACACAAACCTTTGTTTCATGTACAAAATTATTTAAAACATTGCGTATAAAATTACCTTCTGGTTTTGTGTAGGTGTATACAAAACATAAATGAATTTCATGTTTAGACTTGAGTGCCATCTCCAAGATATCTCATTATATATATCCAAATATTCCAAAATCTGAAAAAGCTTTGAAATCCCAAACACTTCTGGTCCCATGCATTTCAGATAAGGGATATGTACCATAAAATGAACTTATATGATATTTTCCAAAACAATGATATATACATAAGATTGTTGTTGTTGTGTGCCTCCAAGTCATTTTTTATTTATGGTAACCCTAAGAGGGGCAGTGTAGTGTAATGGTTTGAGCATTGGACTAGGACACTGAGAGACCAGGGTTCAAATCCTGGCTCCATCATGGAAACCCACTGGGTAACCTTGAACAAGTCACACTCTCTCAGCCTCAGATGGCAAACCCCCTCTGAAGAAACTTGCCAAGAAAACCTGTGACAGGTTTGCCTCAGGGTCACCATGAGTTGAAATCAACTTGAAAGCACACAACAACAAACAACAAAGGCAACACTATCATGGGGGCCTTATCCTCTTTTGTTGTTAGACAGGGTGACTAAAGACCTCCTTTCCCCGGACATGTCCTACATTTAAATGTCCTCCATTTTGAGCATGATTAAGAAAAACAAACCTATATTTATTCTAGTGTTTTTGGCTTTTATTTGGTAATGTCCTGCATTTTCCTTGAATGGCCTACATTTTGAGGTGCGTTGTCCTCCTTTGTGGTTATGACAACTGGTCACCCTGTGATCAGAGGAAGTTTGCTGTTTGCCATCCTCTGAGGCTGAGAGAGTGTGACTTCCCCCACTAGAAAATGACTTTTCTGAGCCATGGAAAATGGGATGAAAACATATCTGTGAGGCAAAGGAGTCAGAGACACCACTGACTGGGATGTGAGTGTGGAGTTTAGAAAATGAGTAATTTTCCTGTCAGGAAGGAGATAAGTAATCAGTGGTTCCCAAACTTTGGTCCTTTAGTTGTTTTGGACTTCAGCTCCCAGAATTCCTGACCATTGGCCAAGCTGGCTGGGGCTTCTGGGAGTTGAAGTCCCCCCAAAAAACCCCCTGGAGAACCAAAGTTTGAGAACCACTAAATAAAGTTTTAAATAATAAAAAAATCCTGACAGATTTCCTAAAAGGGGAAGTTGAGGTGCCTGGAGAAGGGATTGCCGTGTGTGTATGTGTTGGGACATTATTTCACTACATTCATATATATTTTATTGCTCTGGCTGCCTCCTGTTGCATTCTGGGGTTTGTAGTTCAGTGAGGCCTAAGAGCTCTCTGGCTGGATATTCTAAATGCCTTTTCCCTAAACTGCGAATCCCAGAATGCGAGAGGAGGCAGCCAGAGCAGTTAAAATGGAATAGCAGCACTATAAGAGTGTAGTGCCATAATTTCCTTGGTTTTCGAGTGTGCAGGGAAAAATAACAACGCCTAAAAATTGTACTAGTTATTCTTTAACCCCCCCCCCCCCGAAGGATCACCATTAAAAGTCTTTTAAAAATAATTTTAATTGGGGGTAGTGGTGGTAAGAAAGCCAAACACCTGTCCAGCGCAGGAAACCAGATGCCTCGTGCTTCAAAGGTGAGACATAAAGACGGGCTCCGCTGAGATCTCCTAATAAACGCAAAGGAGGACGACAAGGTAAAACGTAGAACATTCCAGAAAAAAAATGGAGGACATGACCAAACAAAAGTTTAAAAACACTCCTAGAAATATCATTCCATGCTTCTCAGTCATGTTCAAAATTGAGGACATTGTGGAATTCCCCGTAGACAGAAGGAGGGCGGATGAAATGGAGGACATGTCCTGGAAAAGGAGGACTTGTCTGGGACACACTAGCTTCCCCCCCCCCCCATGAACAACTACTGTACCCCTTTATTGGAGGGGGAGAGAGAGGCAGTGCCACCTCTTCCTCATCCAAGATGCCTCAAGAGTCATCACAGGGTGCATCTACACTGTAGAAATATTGCAGTTCGATACCACTTTTAAGCTCCTTCCTGTTGAATCCTGGGATTTGTAGTTTTGCACGGCCGACAAAAGAGTGCTGGTGCCTCACCAAACTGCAAATCCCAGGATTCTGCAGCAATGGAGCTGTGGCAGTTAAAATGCATTATTTTTACAATGTATTGTAGATGAATCCTTGCATCTGCACTGTCGAAATAATGCATTTGGACACCACTTTTAGATGCTATAGTATCAGCCTATGGAATCTTGGGATGTGTAGTTTTTACAAGGCCTTTTGCCTTCTCTGACAAAATAGTGTTGGTGCCTTACCAAACTACAAATCCCAGGACTCTGTAGGGTGAAGCTGTAGGAGTTATAAAATGGTGTCAAGCTTCATTGTTTCTACAGCATAGATGCACCCTTAGTTGTTCTTGGGTGCATCTACGCTGTAGAAATAATGTAATTTGACACCACTTTAAGTGCTGCAGCGCCAGCCTATGGAATCCTGGGATTTGTAGATTTACAAAGGCCGTTAGTCTTGCTCCTAATGCCTCACAAAACTACAAATCCCAGGATTCTGAAGAATGGAGCCATGGTGGTAAAAGTGGTGTCAAACTGCATTATTTCTACAATGTAGATGCACCTCCAGTGTGCCTTCAAGTAGTTTTTGACTTATGGCGACCCTATGATTGTATTGTGTGAGAGAGAAAAAACTCCTTTGTCATTGTCTAGCTGAAGGATTGGACAAAACAGGTAATGAAAAAGAAAAAAAATATAGCTACCACAGGATTTGGGGAGGGAGTAGATTTGTTCAGTGGAGGTTTGCTATTGCCCTTTGTGGCTGAGAGAGTGTGACTATCACAAGGCCACCCATTGAGTTTCCATGACTGACTCTCACACTCTTAAATTACTACAGCAGAAATAATTTTTCTCATTCGAGGGGGAAGGGGGAAACAGAAAATAAAAGTCTTGTGGCATCTAATCTTATTGTGATACGGTATAAATTTTAGGAATTAGAAGAACTCATTTCCAGATCCAAACAGATGGGTCCTCAGGTAAAATTCTCTGCTTGCAGATGCACATACATATATCATTTAGAAAACACTAAACCATAGTTTAAACCACACACTGACAATACAGTAGATGGGAAACTTCTGGTAGCAATAATATATTTTCTTAAGTTGTGAAAACAAGGCCGAGAGCTCAGTTGTGGTAATGAAAATGTATTCCCACAGACTTTGTCTTCTCACAGATTCTGGGATTAACCAGAAAACCAAGTCCTTTGTCAGGTCCAGATTTATGTGGGATAAAGGTTTGTTGGTTTGGGCTTAATTGACAATATACACAACTATACAGTGGAATAATAACACTATTACACTGCTATTATTCCACTGTAATGGTATGCCTGCCTCATGTGGGATTCTGGGGTTTGTAGTTTAGTGAGGCCTAGAGTTCTCTGACTGATATTTCTAAATGCTCTTCCCTAAACTGCAAATCCCATGATTCCACAGGAGGCAGACATAACAGTTATAGTGGAAAATAATATTGCTATAATGGTGTTGTGAGATATTGTGTAGTCTGTTCAGTCACAATAGTTTAGGAATTGAATGAAGAGGGGCCTAAGGCAATAAATAAGGAATTTTTAGACAGAAAAAAAAGTTACTTTGCAGTTAGTATTTTTATAATTATCATTGTTCATTTGTATACACTTTCCATGTATTCCATCCAGGTTGTGATTCTTTTTTATTATATTTTTTCCTAGGTTTAGAAGTACAGTATTTTGTTCCTGAGGAAATAACTTTCCTCTACATCAGGGGTAAGCAACCTTTCCCCTTTAAGGGCCGAGGGACTTCAGCTCCCAGAAGCCTCAGCCATGTTGGCCAATAGTCCCATGTTGGCCAATAGCTCCTAGGATTCTGGGAGCTGAAGTCCCTCGGCCCTTAAAGGAGAACCCTGCTCTACATAGTACTCTCATTGTGAGAGTGTAGTGGTTTTATGACTCTGGAGACCAGGGTTCAATTCCCACCACGGCCATGTAAACCCACTGGATGACCTTGGGCAAGTCACACTCTCTCAGCCAGGAGAAGGCAATGGCAAACCTCCTCTGAAAAATTTGCCAAGAAAATCCCATGATAGGTTCATTTTAGGGTTGCCATTAATTGGAAACAACTTTCTAGTTTTCTGAGACCAGAATGACTAGACGTCCGCCGTTCCTAGGACATGTTCTCCATTTCATCCTTCTGAACAGGAGGAATTCCAAAATGTCCTCCATTTTAAGCATGACTAAGAAGCATGAATTTACATTTATATGAGTGTTTTAAGCTTTTATTTTGTAATGCCCTACATTTTTCTCGACTGTCCTACATTTTGTGGTACCTTTGCAGCAAGGACATCTGGTCACCCAGAGACCCCAAATCAAAATGTCACCACTTTACACTTTGCAACTGGACTGTTGCTGGGTTTTTTGGTGGATTTTGTACATGATTCACAACTGGAGAGATGAGCGATTGATGGCTAAATGTTTGCTTGGTTTTAAAAAATGGTTGAAAGTGCAGTTCTAAACATGTTTACTCAGAAGTAAATTACTGAGAGTTTAATAGGAATTACTCTCTAGTAAATGTAACTGAATTGTAGCCTAAGGAGTGGAGTCTAAAATTTCTAACATGGTGTTTTTTGGACAGTCAACTATCTTCTTTTTTAGACTGTAAATCAGTGTGACATCTCACCTATTAATAAGCTTGGTTAAAAAAAAATCATCGCCACTCTTGATTAAAAGAACAGAAAGTGAAAACATTTGGCAGAGTTCTTTAAAGCAAAAATACATTTTTGGCACAGTTTCTAAAACTTCATCATTTGGAAGTGTTTAAGTGCTTTGTAACATGAGAGCCAGCGTGGTGTAGTGGTCTGAGCATTGACCTACAACACTAGAGACCAGGGTTCAATTCCCCACTCGGCCATGGAAACCCACTGGACGATCTTGGGCAAGTCACACTCTCTCAGCCTCAGAGGATGGTAAAGGCAAACCCCCTCTGAACAAATCTTGCCAGGAAAACTCCATGATAGGTTCAGCTTGAGGTTGCCATAGGTTGTTCACAACAAGAACAACAAAAAGGACCATATAATGATTATAGCAAAACGTCAGGAGATTCAACCAAAGCTCAACTGACTATGTATTTGTGTGTGACAAATGGATATATTTTACACCATAAGAATCAAAATGTAATGAGAAAATACCACACACGTAACACAAAATATAAATGCTGCATAGACTTCTGAAGAGAGTTTTAAAAATTTCCCATCAGGATTTACTAAAGAACTAGAAAGGTGTGACAGTCTTTTTATTCTACAATAAACACACTGTTTTTGTTCATTTGTTGTGAAGGATTCCCATAGCTTTCCTTTGGATATAATTTGTGTTTCTGGTTTATATCATATTTTCCCAGTACTCAAAGTATTTCTCCCTGTTGGGAAAATGTGCTAAACCTACACACATAAATGCACACACTGCTAATTTTCATTACTGCTTACGATATTGCCGTACTGTGTCAGTGTTGCATATATTTATTGGACAGAACATGTAGAATCATAGAATTGGAAGAGACCCCAAGGGCCATCCATTCCAACCCTGTGCCATGCAGGAACTCACTATCAAAGCATCTCAAACAGATGGTAATCCATCCTCTGTTTAAAAACCTCCAAAGAAGGAGACTCCACCATGCTACAAGACAGCATCTTCCACTGTCAAACAGCTCTTACTGCCAGGAAGTTCTTCCTAAGTTGAGCTGGAATCTCTTTTCCTGTAGCTTGCATCCATTGCTCTGTGTCCTATTCTCTGGAGCAGCAGAGAACAAGCTTACTCCATCCTCAATAGGGCATCTCTTCAAATATTTAAACAGGGCTATCTTATCACCTCTTAACCTTCTCTTATATAATTTCATCTTGGGGATTAATAAAATAATGCTCACTCACACATTACTGCACCAGGTCTATGGTGTTTAGGTTGTGTTGCTCAATAGGAAGAGCTCTAGTGACAATAGCCTTTCAACAGCAGACTTGAGAATATCAGCAATACTACCCTTTTCACCATATTCCAGCTATGAACCATTTGTTGTTGTTTTAATGTTGTTTAAATGTTTAGCATTCTCTGAAGGCTATATCCCATTGGCCCCTTTTGCAAGGCTAGAATGTGCAGCCCTCATTTAAAAGAAAAATTAAGGATAGGATTTGACTATATGAGTCTGTGTCATAAGTATTCTAGACTGACAGAAATAATCCAGTTTGAGATCACTTTAACTGTCCTGCCTCAATGCTAGGGAATCATGGGAACTGTAGTTTATTGTGGCACAAGAGCTCCTTGACATAGAAGGGTCAATGTCTCAGTAAAAACTACAATTCCCATGATTCCCTAGCATTGGGCCAGGGCAATTAAAGTGGTCTCAGGCTGCATTATTTCTGGCAGTCTGTAAAGGCTTGTCTCTTTTATTTAAGGCAGGGGTTCCCAACCTGGCATGCCCAACCCCCCAGAAGATGTGAAATGGACTTTCAGGGGGTGCGACAAAGAGTGGCTTATGTCCTTGAATGATGAGCCACAAGTTTTCACTCATTTTTTTCTGAATAAATTAGAATTTAATTGCTCAATTAGTTAAAAGCTTAACTTGTTCACTCTCAGTATTGTAAGTGGTTGAGTTTGTGGCTCAAAAATTAGAAATTAAGACTTCGTCATCAGTAAATGTGATATTACTTTTGTAGGGGTGGCTAAGATTAATCAAACATTTCTTAGGGGCATGGGGCATAAAGGAGATTGGGAGCCACTGACTTAAGGGCTTCTCTAGACTGGCCCAAAGTCTTGGGGATTTTTTGGAGTTGCAGCTGTACTTTCCTCCCGCCATTATATCATATATATGGTTTTCGTCTTGGTATTTTTCCTCTTGAATTTCAAATAATCACGGCAATGTTTTATTCCACTGCAAGATTTTTCCTGTCCTGAGAGTTTCCAGTACAGGTTGTGGTCAGTGACACATACTTATATCCATTGTCTTGATTTCTTCTGCTGTTTTTTCGGCCAGTCCTGCTGCTGATGTTTTGAATGGAGGTTTGACATTTGCTTTAAAAAAAAAAACACAGCAATCTCAGGATGGTTCTATAAATGTTGGTCATGATCCAATTAAAGTTAGCTGCATTGATTTCCATTTGGTAAAGTAAGCACATGTATTTATTTTATTATTTATTAAAGTAAGCACATGCTTAAATATTTTCTGAGGAAATAAGTAGAACTTAAAAGTGCTTAGCTTTCATTGGATTTGAGTAGTATGAGATACAAGCTATGTATGAAACCCAAATAGTTGCTGTTCCAAAAGCAAAAATGATTACTGGCTGAGCGTACGTTACACCAGGAAAAAAAGTAGGAATTCAGCTTTCAACTTATTTAAAGTAACACTTCTTAAAAGACTGAAGATTTTTTAAAAGGCAGCTGTGACTATAAACAGTTGCTGGGGGAGGCATAACTGTTTTCATATTTATTTATTCAAGGTATCTTGGCATCTCAAAATTTCAACCCTTCTCAATAATACAACACAAATAAGACCTACAGCAAAATTTTGCAGTGTGGTGGAGTGCTCCATTTCAGTGCTTAGTCATATCCTAGTTTTAGGATGCTATATTATGTATCCTACCCCCCTTCACATGTTTCCTAATGCCTGTCTGCACAATCAACATTTTGCAGCCGCTGAGCATACTCACTCTAATCCTCACTGGGTTGTTAGGTGTCTTGCTCCTTAGATTTTATTCCTAAAGATGTATTTTACTTCTGCAAATCATGGAGAGCATACATGGTATCTCCCAGTATTTTTGCTGTGGTCCTGTCACATACTCGCTAACATTTCCCAGTTGAAAACAAGGCCGTGTGTGGCTAAGTAACATCAGAATGTGGTCAAAATGGCAAAAATTATTAATGAGGAAGAAAGCACATGCTCAGCAAGTCTGGCAGAGTTTGCTTTTGCATGAGTCTCCTGGGAAAGGCAAGATTCCCTTCCTTTCCCTATGGCAGAGTTAATTGATTGCAAACTATTTTGGCACTTTGAACTGAGGACAAAGCAGGAGGTGAGAAAAGCCAGGACATTTAAAAGTTTCTGGAAAAGTGGAATGACAAGATTAATCAGGACTGCCTATGCAAAACTGGGACAGTTGGTGGACATGCTGGAGTTTGTTTGCTTCATGCCTCATGCTGATTGCTATTTCAGCACTGAGTGGGAGTAGAATAATCCTGTTTATTTTCCCCCACTGGCCATGTTTTAGACATGTTGTATTTATTCCTAAGATGCCCTAGAACTGCCAGTTTTTGACCCAGAAAGTTAATATCTGTTTTAGGAGTTGACTGTCAGTGACGCAGTAGTTAGGAATAGACTTTCTTAACCAGATGTTGGAACAGCCAATATGTTTGTCCAGCAGTCTCCAGGCACACAATTT
This sequence comes from Phrynosoma blainvillii, assembly GCA_026167975.1. Lineage (NCBI taxonomy): Eukaryota > Metazoa > Chordata > Lepidosauria > Squamata > Phrynosomatidae > Phrynosoma > Phrynosoma blainvillii. Next base: position 369,586,828 of record JANUYF010000002.1, read on the forward strand.
CTGTAGCAGGGCAGGATATTGATCTTGCTTTCAAGCTCCTTGAGTGTCTTCCTTTCTCTCAGCTTCTTCATATTGTTCTGATGTGAACATATAGCTCTGACATGCTTGTGAGGCTGTGATGTAAATGTAAATGACAGTGACTCAGCTAATTATATGATTGGCAAATGGTCATACTTTCTTAATTGGCACCTTGGTTCAGGATGGCCAGCACCTGAGATGAACACTGAGGTTTGTTTTATTGGTTCAAGGATATTACCACACAAAACTAAAAAACAGAATTTTAACAGGATAAAAACGTCTTTGCTTGGTACTTACCGCACAATGTGTCCATCCTGCTGCCATCCTTTTATTGTAGTGTACCTTTTAATTGATGGGCAAACCCATCAATGAACTCTCAGTCTTGCAATTATAGTACAGGTATTATGATACGAAAAACTTCTGCTTCAATCCATTTACAGAATTCCAGCAGAATGGGACCATATTTTCCTCCTGTTTCCCCCTCTCTTTTGCAGACTAATTTTGTGCCTATTGTTTATTTATTTTAACAACAACAACAACAACATTAATAATACATTTTATTTCTTTTCCACTGTATATTGTATTTGCATACTTATGGCAAAATGATAAAAAAAATTTAAAATAGTTTTTCTTTCTTACTTATTTTATTATTTTATTTTTATTTTATTATTATTATTAGTAGTAGGTAGTAGTTAAACTCTTTGAGATGTGGTGCTGGAGAAGATTGCTGAGGATACTCTGGATAGCCAAAAAGACAAACAAATAGGTCCTTGAACAGATCAAGCCTGAACTCTCCCTGGAAAATAAGATGACAAAAAATGAGGTTGTCATACTTTGACCACATTGTATGGCAGGACTTATCAGAAAAGACAATGCTAGGGAAGGTAGAAGACAACAGAAAGAGAGGAAGACCACACACCAGATGGCTAGACTCAGTCAGGGAAGTCACAGGCCTGAATTTGCAGGACCTAAACAAAGCAGTAGAGAACCACAGGAATGGAGTTAACCTGCTTTGGAATAGTGAGAGGTATTGGGAGGAGAATCAGGCTCCCTCTTGGCACCTCATGGCTATAATACCAGAATTGAAGTGAAGAGACTTGTAACACCCAAGGTGGTGGTGGTTTTCCAAGCAATGCAATCTTGCAAAAGAAGAGAAGTGTGATAACAAACATTTTCAAAGTGGAAAACCACTTTGTTTCCTTTCCTGTTTCCTTTCATAATGTGATTGCCATGAGACATGAGGCTGGTGTGATAATGTCCCAAATCAAAGAAGCAGCATTTGGTAATAGATACCATTTCAGTGCTACATCAGTCCATCTTCCTGTCTTCCTTCTCTACAGCTTGTACCTGCACTGGAGCCATAAATATTATTTGTTTTGAAAGTTTTATTAAGATAAAGGTTTGAAGTGTTTCACCTACTATGGTGACTGCTGCTTGTTCCAGAAGGCAGCTGTCTTGATGAGGAAAAAAGCAGCTGTTGCAATTGATGTCTTTTTGAATATAGCGACAAATATATGAGAAACAAAACATACTAATTTCATCTCTTTCTCTCTTGACAGACAGGCTTGAGAAATGAATGTGAATCTGTGGAATGTCAAAGATTTATTTAGCACTCCCACAAAAATGGGGTAAGTTGCTTGCCTCTGCCATTGCTGTTAATGTTGTATTATTATTTGGCATCATCCGCATCACATAGTTCAAGCAGTAATTTCTGATTCTGATTTGTCACAGCAAACTATGGTTACCACGATCCAAATGGACAAGGGAAATGATATGTGGAAGATGAAAAGAGAATTGTGATAGGAAGGAGGGAGGGCATATTTACAGCACATTCCTGTCATCCACACTAAATTGACTTTGGTGTATGATGACATGTGTTTTTGAAATAATGCACACAATCTGAATTAGCTCAGATATGAGCAGCAAATAAATAAATAAATAAATAAAGTCACTCAGGTAGTGCACCCAGATGATCAGTGTAATAGCAGTGAATATAAGAACTGGTTTGCTGGATCAGACCAAGTGCTACCAAAATTCAAGGGTCCTGAGAAGGCACCCACAATTAATATTCAAATGAGGAATCTAATTAGTTCAAATGACAGCAGCGAGAGGTCTTGGGTAACTAAAAGAAGGGATCAAGCCTGTGTATATTGGTTCTGAGAAACAGAACTCTAGAGTGTAAATTCCAAATAGTTTTATTTATGAATCAAAGGGAATCACCATTCATAGAATCATAGAATCATAGAGTTGGAAGAGACCACAAAGGCCATCCAGTCCAACCCCCTGCCATGAAGGAACACAAAATCAAAATATTCTCAACAAATGGCCATCCAGCCTCTGTTTAAAGACCTCCAAAGAAGGAGACTCTATTACACTCCAAGGGAATGTGTTCTACTGTCAAACAGTTCTCACTATCAGAAAGTTCCTCCTAATGTTGAGGTGGAATCTCTTTTCCTGTAGCTTGCATCCTTTGTTCCGGGTCCTGTTCTCTGGAGCAGCAGAAAACAAGCTAGCTCCCTCCTCAATATGACACCCTTTCAAATATTTAAACAGGGCTATCATATTACCTCTTAAGTGTCTCTTCTCCAGGCTAAACATACCCTGTTTCCTAGGTCGTTCCTCATAGGGCATAGTTTCCAGACCCTTCACCATGTTAGTTGCCCACCTCTGGACACGCTCCAGTTTTTCAACATCCTTTTTGAATTGTAGTGCCCAAAACTGGACACAGTATTCCAGGTGAGGCCTGACCAAAGCAGAATAAAGTGGCACTATTACTTCCTGTGATCTAGATACTATACTTCTATTGATGCAGCCTAAAATCACATTGGCCTTTTTACCTGCTGCATCACACTGTTGACACATATTCAACTTGTGGTCTACTAGGACTCCTAGATTCCTTTCACACGTAGTCTCCTTAAGCCAGGTGTCCCCCATCTTATATCTATGCATTTCATTTTTATTTTAATTTTTTTGCCCTAAGTGCAGTACCTTACAGTTCTCCGTGTTGAAATTCATTTTATTAGCTTTGGTCCAGCTTTCTAATATATTAAGGTCATTTTGAATTTTCATCCTATCCTCTGGACTATTAGCTATTCCTCCTAATTTGGTATCAGCTGCAAATTTGAGAAGTATGCCCCCTATTCTTTCATTCAAGTCATTGATAAAGATGTTGAATAGCACTAGGCCCAGGACAGAACCCTGTGGCACCCCACTGGTCACTTCTCTCCAGGATGAAGAGGAGCCATTGCTGAGCACCCTTTGGATTTGGTCAGTCAACGAGTTACTAATTCACCTAACAGTTGTATTGTCTATCCTACATTTTACTATCTTGTTTGCAAGGATATCATGGGGGATCTTGTCAAAAGCCTTACTGAAATCAAGATATGCTATGTCTACTGCATTCACATCATCTACCAAGCTGGTAATTTTATCAAAAAAAGAGATCAGATTAGTCTGGTGTGACTTGTTTTTGAGAAACCCATTTTGACTTTTACTGATTATGGCATTGCCTGCTAAATGTTCCCAGACTCTTGTTTAATGATCTGCTCCAGAATCGTTCCTGGTATTGATGTCAGACTAACTGGACAATAGTTGTTGGGATCCTCTCCCCCCGCCCATTTTTGAAGATGGGGACAATGTTTGCTCTCCTCCAATCTGCTGGGACTTCTCCTGTCTCTAGGAGTTCTCAAAGATTATTGCCAGTGGCTTTGAGATTACATTTGCCAGTTCTTTTAATATCCTTGGATGCAGTTCATCTGGTCCTGGAGACTTAAAATCATTTAGATTAACCAGGTATTCCTGTACTACCTCTTTACCTTCTCTGTGCTGCATTTCCCCTATTGTGTTTTCTACTCCATTTTCCTCAGGTTGAACACCCTTTTCCTTTTGTGAGAAGACGGAGGCAAAGAAGGTGTTGAGTAGTTCTGCCTTTTCTCTGTCCCCTGTTAGAATTTCTCCATCTTCTCTGCGCAGTGGCCCTACCATTTCCTTCTTTCTTTTGCTACAGATATCTCAAAAAAGCCCTTTTTATTGTTCTTAACCCCTCTAGCAATCCTGACCTCATTCTGTGCTTTGGCTTTCCTGACTTTACCCCTACATGTGGTAGCTATTTGTTTGAATTCCTCTTTAGTGATTTTGCCCCCTTTCCCTTTCTTATACATCTCCCATTTAAAACTTAGTTCAGTTGAAAGTTCTTTTGTCATCCAACACAGTTTTTAGAGACATCTCCCATTTTCCCTTCTCATTGGAACAATTTGAGATTGTGCCTTCAGTATCTCCCTTTTGAGAAACTCCCATCCATCCTGAACTCCCTTCTCTTTCAGTATTCCTGACCACGGGATCACTCCCAGCGTTTCCTTAAGTTTATTGAAATCAGCTCTCCTAAAGTCTAGAAAGAGTGTCTGCCTATGCCTAGCTTCTTCTTTCCACTGTATAAGAAACTCCAGGAAACCACAATCATTCCCGCCTAAGGATCCCACCACTCGCATTCCATTTACCAGGTCATCCCTGTTGGTTACGATCAGATCTAAAATAGCTGATCCCCTTGTTGCCTCTTCCACCTTTTGGACAAAGAATTGTCTTCGAGGCAAGTGAGGAATTTACTAGACCTTGAAGTATTGGCTGAGTGTGACTTCCAGCAAATATCAGGATAACTGAAATCACCCACCACTACTACATCTCTCCTTTCTGAGTGTGTGGTCATCTGTTCTAGAATTCATGCAAAGACACTCTGTTACATGCACATCCAAGAACTAACAATATAAAGGTGGTAGCAGATAGAGGGCAATACTGTACCAATTCCAAAGGTGGAGCTCCAAATGGGGGACTGTGAAGTGAAATGGCTCAGTAGCTGCCTGTGGATAGTGGCCAGCAATGCTGAGGAGCCAACCAAGATACTGACAGAGAGTCTGTTTAAACACAAGTGAGACCGAATTGGGGATGCCTGAGCAGGCACATTTATAGGGCAAAACATATCCTGGGGCAGATTTTGGGATTAATATGAAGTTTCCAGGACAGAAGAATGAGAAGGGAACTTGTGAATGGCCTTAAAAAGAAGCAAAACTTTCACATCCCCCACATTGCCTGGTCCTATTCGTTGGCTGTGCTGGCTGGGGATTCTGGAAATTCTAGTCCAAAAAAAAAAAAAGTAAATTCCCATATATGGATTCTCTGGATCCATTCAGTTCACCATTTTGTTTCCAAATTTAGTCCACCCAATCTTCCTCAGATGCCCACAAAGGGGTGTGAATCCCCATCTCAGCAACAAGTCCTTGGATGCCACTCTACACACTAATTTCATTTAGCTTTCCTGGCTAATAAATGTCAGCAGATGGCTCTACTGTGTATTTGTTTAATCTCCTTTTTAAAACCATCTAAACTTACAGCCACCTTGTGCCAGCAAATTCCACAAACTAATTGATCAATGTGTGAAGAAGTCTTTGTTTTGGGTTGCTTTGGATCAGTATAATTAGCTGCATTCGCATGTCACCTTGAGCACCACATCTTGCCTTTGTGAGCCATAGGGTTCATGAAGTGTAATTCATCTTTTACTCCTCGTATTCCCATGAGCGAAAACCAGGCATAGATGCTTTGGTGCTACTCTAGAATTTGAGATTATGCAGATTCCTTGATCAATCTATCCTCAGCTATGTGCTCTTGAGCTTCCCCCATGCTGAGCCTCCCAGATCCCCAAATATGGTCCAGATCTCCTTATATCATGGCTAATTTCCTGCAGTGGGGGTGCCCTCTCGGCTTTATGTCTCAAATATCCCTTTTGATATCAACTTCATATTGGAAAGAGGAGGGCTGCAGAGGGCCAGACCATGGGGTAATAGAAGCTCCACCATCCTGTTTTTAACAGAAGCCAACCTTAGGAAACTCTCAAAAGGGACATGATATGGTTCTCCATCACTTGTCTTCAGCACCTGGTATTTATAGGGTAGACTGTCTGCATTTGGGTGCTCCATTAGGTGTCTGTCATGACTAATATAAAAGGTGTAGACTGAGACATGCTGGGGGTAAGGAGACAAATTTCAGCTCAAGAAATTTCCTGGTGTGTAAATACAATTATCTGACCTTACACCACTCATGGCAGTAGTTTCTCTATATATCAAAGCCATTTCATAATATGTGGATTAGCCCTCAGGGATCAATGGGAGCACACTGTATTTGTTTGTGAATTAAAAAGCAGCTCCTGTGCAGTGAAACTGTATTAAAAAGAGTTTATTAGCCTATTTAAGAATTGACAGAGAATGCAATGCATGATGATGCATCTCAAAGCCCACAGTTATGTGATTTTTTTTTTAAAAAGAGTCCCTAGTAGGTGGAGAAAGATTGCATTATGGGGTTGATATGAGTAGTATTTATGGTGATGTGCAAATGCATCCATAAATTTAATTTGACATATAATTTGCAATTTTTCCTCACTGCAAGAACACAGATCTGATAATATGGTTTAATTTTACTTGAGGGGGAATAGTAAAATGTGCATAAGATATTGTTTGAGTGCCAGATCAAATTATTGGAGGGTTTGCAAGTATTTTATCTATATGATCTCCCTTGTGCTGTTTACAGCAGTTAGCTTATTATGTGAAAAGGTCTCTCTAGCATTGATGAAGATGGTGCTGAAATGAATCATGATGCTCAGAATATAATGTATTCATTGTACAATTGTGTAACATATTTCACTGCATTTATAAGTGTGTGTATTTCATTAGAAGGTGCAGAAAGTTAGCTCCTGTATCTAGTGTTTTACAAAATAAACATTTTTTTCCTGTTGTAGATAGCCAGAGGAAGAGCGAGGCACGTTAAAAGAGGGGAGGGGAGGGAGTGCTGACCATGACAGAAAAACAAAATGGGACTGTTCTAGACCTATTTCACAAAAAGTCAAATTAATCCTCTATGTGGACTTTGGTCCAAAACATACTGCAGAAATGATCCTGAGACCGCTTTAACTGCCCTGGCTCAGTGCTAGGAAATCCTGGGAATTGTAGTTTATTGTGGCACCAGAGCTGGTGTGCCCAAACCCCCAGAAGATGTGAGATGGAGTTTCAGGGGGTACGACAAAAAGTGTCTTTTGTTCTTGAATGACGAGCCACAAGTCCTCACTCATTTTTTTTAATAAATTAGAATAATAAATAATAAATTAGGAAATCCTGGGAATTGTAGTTTATTGTGGCACCAGAGCTCTTTGGCAGAGAAGGCTAAATGTCTCACAAAACTACAGTTCCCAGAATTCCCTAGCACTGAGCCCGGGCAGTTAAAGCAGTTTCTTTGGCTCTCTGAAAGTATAATGTCTGAATAAACTTATTAAGACTATCATTAAAGTCTACTGGTTTACTAGCCCTGAATCATCTGCCAGTATGCTTTGCTGGGATAATGTGTGAGGAAAAGAATTAAGACAAGTCAATAAATTAATAATAGTGCCAATTAAGGAAACTATAGTTGTACTCACCTCCGGCAAGCAATGTAATAGAATTTTTCAAGGCAGAGGATGACAACAAAATTAGTATGAATAACTATAATTAATTTTTGCTGGCATGATTTATCAAGTAAGCATGTGCTGTTTTACTATGTTATCATCTAAGAAATTTTAGACTTTTCCCAGAAGATCTGGAGTTAAGCTTAATTTATTTATAAATAAATTGACTGTGTCACCAGAGTTTATCACAGTATATGGATAACACAGAGAAACTCTTAAGAGGACAAGAGAGAGAAAAATGTCATGTAGAGAGAGCATGTTCTTCCTGAATGTATTATCTAGAATAGATCATCCTTACCTAGCCAGGTGTCTTTCAGATGTGTTGGTTTACAACTCTCATCTTCTATAGCCAGAAGGAAATTGGAAATGCCCAAGAGAACGGTAGTCTTCCCCAGACATATGGACGACACCTGGCTAAGGAAGGATGAGCTAGGTTCTTCCATCAAGAATGTGAGGCATATTTATCTACTCGGTCATGTAGAATCAATAAAAATGAACTACAAACCCCAAGGATTGTCAGTGGGCAAATATTTGGCGCCAGCTTTTAAAGGGTGGGGGGTATTGTGGTGCTGGAGACTTTTCTAGTAAGATGTAAGATGCAGCAGGTAGCTAAGGCATCTGGATTGTTTCAGTAAATTGTTCCTTGAATCAAGCAAGCAGACAGATAAGACAGCCATTATATGGGGCATCTTCTCCCACTTTGCATTTGAACTGTATCATGCTAAAATTAAATAGAGGATTAGTGTTAAGTACAGAGGTGATCTGGTTTGAAGGAAACTTCCTGAGGTGAAAGAACTGAATTTTGGCTCAGCTCCACTCACTGCCCCTTCTGATTTTGAGCTGCCCTTGCACAAATTTCATTCCAGAGCTTTGGAAGAATCTCTGTAACATCAGATGGAAATGTAGAAAGTTCTAACAGAGATAACAGTGTCTCTGTCATAACTAATGTTGGGTAGGGGAAGGACCAAATATGTCCTAAATAAGTGTTTGTTCCTCTGCATATTTCTTCATTGATGGACCCTGTGAATATTCCAAGGAAAAGTACTTGTTGGAATGTTTTTTATTATAATGATAAATTCATATTAGATATACTAATGATTTCAAAATTAAATATTTTTTAAAAATACATAAATGAATAATCTGCTCTGTTAGGCAAGGATTTCTTCCTGAATAACCTGCTGGTGTTAGTGTTAGCACTCAAGCTGACTTAAAGGGAAAAAATCAGGGGAACAAGCAAAAGGACAGGCTCCTTAGTTAAGTGTTCAGACATGGAATTTAATCATACCTCTCCAAAATCTCATAAAGCAGGTAATAACACAGTGTCAGAGAGCCAGCTATAATGCTGTAGCATACCACTAACCCATGCTTATGTCAATAGCCTGCTTTGTTGTTTGTTGTTGTGTGCCTTCAAGTTATTTCTCACTTACGGTGACCCTAAGGAAAACAAACCTATAATGGGGTTTTTGCCCAGCATCACCCAGTGGGGTTTCATGGCTGAATGGGAAATCGAACCCTGGTCTCCAGGGTCGTAGTCAGTGTTCAAACCACTACACCATGCTGGCTCTCTAATCTTACCTGGTGAGATTTCTGGGAAATCTGTTGTAGGCATGCCCCAAACTCTTGGCTCATTATTTTGAAATATCAATTCGCACTAGTAATGTAGAACAGGGAGAAAAATACACAGTTCTGGGTGGTATTGAATCCTTTTTGGAATATAATTTGTGCACAGCATAAAGCAATATATGCATCTGGTATACAGCTGAGCTCCTAGTTTGATGTTATTATTTAAAACAACATTTGCATATTTATTGCATTGCTACAGTCATATGCTTCCTAATCATTTTTCTGATGTGTCAGTGCTTCTCTTCCAGTATGGCTGGCATTCTATAAATAGCAGAGGTAAAAAGAAAAAGTACTGTTTCATTAGAATCGGGCTGCCAGCATTGAAGAAGCATGTCAGTGTTTGAAAAGCATTAACTGAAAGAGTCAGGAAAGGAAATGACCAGATACAGAGTAGAAATCAAAACTAATATGTACCATGAAGTAGGGGATAGATGGTTAAGGACAAAGAAGTGAAAGAAGAAATGTACACTTTAAAAATGGAATGGGGGCTGGTTTGCTGCTTGAGGCAGAGTACCAAAAAGCTCCCCTCCAATGACACACCTAAATCAGAGTTCCTGGTGCCAAGAGCCAGCCAAATTATTTTGGCACACAAAGCAGATAATTCCCCCCCCCCCCCCGATAGGATGGGGAAAAATACAATACTAGGAAAGTAAATAGGTAACAATCTGATGCCCTTTCATGACATTCAAAATCTGCTGTTGAAGGTCATCCCTTTGCTCTTCTGTAATGGTAGGACTTGTGGATTTGTTGCTGTGGGCATGGTGAGTAAATCTTCATTTTACCACTGCTACTCCTGCAGCTGGCATGCGGTGGCTCAAGTGGTTAAGATGCTGACTCTATTGATTGCAAGATCAGCAGGTTGGCAGTTCGAGGCCCGGGTGCTGCATGATGAGGTGAGCTCCTGTCACTAGTCCCAAGCTTCGAAAGCATGCAAATGCAAGTAGATAAATAGGTACCACTTTGGTGGGAAGGTAAACAGTGTTCTGTGAAATCATGCTTGCCACATGATCACAGAGTAGTCTCTGACAATGCTGGCTTTTCGGCATAGTAAAGGAGATGAGCACAGCCTCCCCTTACGGTCGGACACGACAACCTTGTCAACGGGGAATACCTTTACCTTTACTCTTGCAGCTATTCTGAATTGGATGGGATCTTTCCTGGTGCTGAAGCTATAGTCTCCCACACTGGGACACCTCCATGAGAAAGTGAAGTAGCTGTAAGAATAAAGTGGATGGACTGCCCATCCCTGTGTAGCACTAGCAAACTGAGAGAGAGAGTGGGTACAGTGGTCAGCATCCTGTTAGTGACACACATAGGCATAAGTGTGGACTACATGCACCTGTCTTTTTGGAGAGCAGGGCACAGGGGGCTATTCACTAATCCTTAGCACCCTATCCAAAACTTTCCCCAGTAGCTGTAAAGCCCAGGAGTGGCTGCTGCTACTGTCCACCAATAGAGAGGGGAGAGATGAGGGGCAATTGACATGATGGAGATGTGTTGTAGTTGTTCTGGGTTAGGAGGATGTGAGCCCTCTTTTCTTCTCCCTCCTCCCATTTGAGACTAGCCATATCTTCATCATTTAAATCGCCCTCCTCTTTTCTTCACAAGTAATTAGCAGTAACTCAACCTAGACAATGACGAAATCGAAATAGTTAAAGAGTTCTTGTACCTAGGATCAAACATTGATCAGAATGGTGACTGAAATCAAGAAATAAGAAGAAGACTAAGAGGGCAGCTATGAAGGAACTAAATACGATCCTAGAATAAAGACATACAATTGAACGCTAAAATCAGAATCATCCAAGCCATTGTATTCCCCATTGTCACGTATCGACGTAAGAGTTGGGCTGTGAAAAAAAGGAACCAAGAAGAAAATCAAGATCACTTGAGATGTGGTGCTGGAGAAGAGTGCTGAGGATACTGTGGACAGCCAAAAAGATAAACAGATGGATCCTAGAACAAATCAAGCCAGAACTCTCCCTGGAAGCCAAGATGACGAAACTGAGGCAGTCATACTTTGGCTGCAACATAAGAAGGCACAACTCATTGGAAAAGACAATAATGCTAGGAAAGGTAGAGGGAAGCAGAAAGAGAGGAACAGCAGCAAAATGATGGCCTGCCAGGGAACCAGCAGATACCAAGCAGAACAATTGTTGAACTATTTTTCAAAAACATTTTTGAATGAGAACAAGAGAATAATTCTTGTGGGTTTTTGTTTCTTAAGTAATTGTTCTGCGTCAGCTAGACATTTTGGTTATATGTTCTATTTTTATAGGTTTGGAATTAAAACAATATTTGTATAGATCTGTTATCAACTGAATAGGACTGACTCTTGTGTCATGCAAGTGTTTGATTTGCTATCCTTAGCTGATGTCCTCTCTCTGACCTGGTTCTCCATAGCTATGTTATTTTGCAGCCTATAGGATCTGGTTTTCTCATCCCTCTTTTTATATCATCCTACCATTCCTTTATGGTATGCAGTGGCTCAAGTGGTTAAGACACTGACTCTGTTGATTGCAAGATTGGCAGGTTGGCAGTTCAAGGCCTGGGTGCTGCATGAAGGGGTGAACTCCTGTCACTAGTCCCAGCTTCTGCCAACCTAGCAATTTGAAAGCATGCAAATGCAAGTAGATAAATAGATATCACTTCAGTGGGAAGGTAAACAGCATTTTGTGCAATCATGCTGGCCACAGGATCACAGAATAGTCTCTGACAACCCTGGCTCTTCGGCTTAGTAACGGATATGAGCACCGATCACTACGGTTGGACACGACTTGACAACCTTGTCAATGGGGGAATACTTTTACCTTTACCTTTTACCATTCCTTTATCCCTCTTTCAGTTGATGGTGTTTAGTTGAATAAAGTTGAGATATATACCTTAAAGTGGTTGGATGTCAGTTTAACTTTATGGCTAGACACATATCAGAAAGCACTGTGTTCTAAACGGTGGAAAGAACAGGATTTCTTTTATTTGTTGGATGTATTGGCAACATTAAAGAATGCTCTGAGAAAAATGTAGTATTCTGTGTTTCTGTAGTATTCTGTGTTTCAGAGGTTTTAAATTTTTTCACATGTGAATATGCCAGTGTCAATATATTTAGTGAACTTTTATCAGGCTTTGCCAGACAAATAGTACTTTTGTATAGGGGGTTTAGACAGTCTCAGGAACCATAAAGAGAAGCAAGTTTTTATCTCTCATGTATGTTTAATATATTTGTCATGTTTTTATGATTAACACTTGCTTATGATCCCCTTTTTGTTTTCCTGTTTCAGGCTCAATAAACCACCCAGCTGGACCAGCGCTCCTAGTGATATAAACAGTATGAGTGATTCTCAATTTCTGTTGGGTTCCCAATTCTGCCCAGATAACTCACAGTCAGGATCAGTCCCATTAGAATTTAGTATCCAGCAAAGGCAAGACAAAAGTTCACTGCAAAATTCTCAGGATGTGAGTCTAATGTGTAAAGTCTCTTTAGTGGTATTATGCAGTCTGTGAGAAGTAGGAAATATGTAGCCATTAATTTAGTACATCACGCCCTTCCCATCTGCTGGGTTTGAGTCTGGGGCCCACCCTGTGAATAAGGAAAAACATGCATACTCAAGCTCCATTATAATCAGTGGGTGGCAATGTGCATGCGGCCACATGCACGCACTACCATTAACAATAAAGGGGTGGGCAATCTGAAGACACTCAAGTGTGTGGATGGCTAGCCCGCTGGTATGGTGAGCCCACTGTATTACCTTTAATGTTGCAAGCGCCAGAGGGAGCTTCACTCTGAACCCCCTACAGTAGGGACAAGGATTTAAACCCAATTTAATTTAGCCACTATAATCCACTGCCCCTAACTTCCTACAGAAGACTAAATTACTTTGGGTCCAAGACAAATCTTGTTATAGTGCAATCATGGTGCAATCCTGACCTGTTTACCTTTGGAAGTCATTCTACTGTGCAGGGACACGCATGCAGGATTGCACCATGATTGCACTATAACAAGAAACCATTTATATAATTTTAAAAAATAGGGGGGAAATGTTTGAAGAGTGTAAAGCATAGAAACAGACCAGGAAACACAGCTATTATCTTGAGAAGTCTTGTCCTCTCCACCCAAACACTGGAAGTAGTTTGAAGTTTCCCTGTCACTGATTTTCTTGGAAAACTCCAAAGGAAAGACAACCAGACCACACCCACACTATGGCCATTATGCAATCATTCTTGGAATGAAGCAGAATGAGACATTCACACTCAACTGCTTACTGAACCAAAGTGGAGAAAGGAGGTCATTAATGGGTGATTTCCAGTGGGGGGGGGGAAATTGAATTCCTGACAAAGGTAGAGAGTAACAGTACTGGGAGAATAATCCACTGTTATAATGGTATGACAGCATTGATTGATAAGCACTTTTCTCTTTCTCCTTTCTATGCCTTTCCCCCCTCTCAAAACAGAATGAGCCTAGTATTTTTGCCAAATACCAGTCTAAACCGCAGCTCTTTGGAGGAGATGGAAAGGATAAAGGCTCCCTTAATTTTCCTGCTGGAAGATTCAAAGGCGTCTTGGAGCAATTTGAAGAGAATAAGAAAAAGATAAAGGAAAAACATGATAAGTATGCAAACATCTTCTGCAAGTTGTGAAATAGTTTCCTTTCTGCTGGTGAAAACAACAATAATGCACATTTGTATAAGCTCTACAGGATGTTTTAAAATATTTTCTTAAAGAACATTTCAATTTATAAGAAACTGTGTAGTAGATTGCTCTCACCCTCACATTTACAGATTCTCTTTCTGGATAAATGAGTATCTTAGGACAGCAGGATGATGCGTGTGGAGTAAGAGAGATGGTCCCTTCAAGTGGCCCATTTCATAGATGATAAATTGATACTGTTTAAGGACAAAAATATTCCTCTGGGTGGGGGGTTCATTAATCCTGGGAGATTTAATCAGTGACAGTAGACAGATAGGCCTGTTGCAGTGGGCCTTTTGACTTCATGGTGCCTTCATTACTGCTGTTAGATAATGTGGGAGAGGATTCAGTAGCCGTGGTACACCTTAGCATCAGTGACATTAAATATATTGTTACTAGGCTATGGAAGCTGAACTTAAATTGCAAAGCATTGCTTCTCTATTGTATCTATTTTTTTCCCCAGACAGAATCCCTAAAAGGTAAACTTTGCTACCTAGACAATCACTTTAATTTTTTTTTAAATTTTTCCCAAGGTTGGACTTGAACCTACACCTTCTGCTTCACATACCATTTGTTCTTTTCACAGGCTATCAGCAGCTTCTTTTCCTTTCTCACATGAACTTGCTGCTGTAATGTCCTTTCCTCCTTTCTTATGTCTGTGTCTTCCTTGCCAAAACGTGTATTCCCCCTCACATATTGATACTGGTGTAAACTTCCTATGAATTTCTATGTGGGCTTATTGGCCTTGCAATGAGATTCAAACCTGTCTCCTCTGAGAGCTGTTACCAGTGGGCTCTGCATGCAGTCCTCCCCTTGTGTTGCATTATATAAATTTTGTGCTAGGATATCATTTTCAACAGTTTGTAAATCACTTTGAAAGACTGTGTACCAGAAGAGTGGCATATAAAAGCTTTAAATATATAGGCTAACAAGCACTGGGCTATGGGAATGGTGGACTCTGAGCAGTGTTCCTCTTCTTTACTGTGATCCTGATGACTCCCTTGGCAAAATAATTGTGCTATGCAGTTTGTTCCTCCTGTCTATGTTTGTGCTACTAGAATAGTCAATTCTTGGTTTTCAAGGATATTTATTTGTATATAAAGATAACTATGACAGTTGTTCATGACTGGAATCTCGTTGGGGTACTATACTAGTGGTTGCACTGGAAACTAAGGGCCACTCCTTACCTCAATGAGGATAGCCCTGTCCTCAACGGCTTGCAGGACTTCTTGAAGGAGATGAAGGCTACCTGGGGAGATCCTGTCAAGATGGAGACTGCAGAGCACCAAATTAAGACTCTCCAACAAGGCAAGGGCTCTGTGACAGAATATTCCACTGCCTTTCGCCTCATAGCCCAGGACTTGACATGGAACCAGAGTGCCTTGCAGGCCCAATTTCATTAGGGTTTGACGGATCCCATCCTGGATGAACTGGCCCGCTCAGAGCCTCCAGATACTTTGACTGCCTTGATCACACAGGTGACCCACATTGACTGCTGCCTCTCAGCCCTCAGGCAGGCCCGATGGACCAGCCTGCCACTTCCTCTGTTGCCAGTGCCACGGATTCCTGCAGCTCCCCTGAGGCTGCTTCTCTCGGGCCTGCAGAGGAACTGATGCAGCTGGGAGGAGATTGGCCGCAGCTCACTGGAGCCGAGAAGGAACAGAGGAGGAGAGAGGGCCTCTGTTTGTATTGTGGACTCTCAGGGCATTTTGCCAGAGATTGCCCTGCCAAGGGACGCTGAGCACCGCTGCAGGGAAACGGACGGTCCCAGATGTAGATCAAGTTCACCACCTGGGGGTGTGTCTTGAACCTGCTCCCCTCAGTTTGACCTGCAGCAAGGACCCTTTGTTGGTGGCGGCCAACTTCAGACTCCCTACCCTGGAGTTTATTCCCCTGGGAGCCATGATAGACTCTGGAGCCTCCAGCAATTTCATGGACTTGGGGTTTGCTACGTGCCACCAGATCCCTATGGAGGCCCTACCGTGGAGACCATTGACGGGCAACTCCTGCAGTCTGGTCCAGTGACACACTGGACCCCTTTGCTCCACTTGGAGATCCAGAGCCATGTTGAGGAGGTCCAGTTCCTGCTGGCTGATGTGCCTCATTTCCCCTTGGTCCTTGGGATGCCCTGGCTCTCCAAACACGATCCGCAAATCTCGTGTGCCCGTTGGGAGGTTCTGTTTGCCTCCTAGTTTTGTCAGGAGCATTGTTCGCCAGAGCGCATCCCGGCCGCGGTGGCAGCGGATGCCAAGGAGTGCTCAGTGATACTGCCTGAGAAATACCAGGACTACGCCGATGTCTTTGATAAGAAGGAGGCAGATCAGCTCCCGCTGCACAGACCTTATGACTGTGCGATTGACTTGGTACCGGGGCCCCTATTCTGGCAGGACGCCTCTACTCCCTTTCAGAGCCTGAGCTGGCGGCTCTGAGGGATATTTTGGAGAAGAACCTCCAGAAGGGGTTTATCCGTCCTTCCAAGTCCCTGTGCTCTTTGTGCGGAAGAAGTGTGGGGAGTTGCACCTCTGTAATGACTACCGGGCCCTCAACCGGATCACCGTCAGGAACCGGTATCTGTTGCTGTGATTCCAGAGTTGTTGGAGCAGCTCTGCCACACCAAGGTCTTCACTAAGTTGGACCTCAGGGGGGCTTACAACTTGGCAAGGATCCAGGCTGGGGACGAGTGGAAGACGGCCTTCCAGATGAGGCATTACGAATACATAATCATGCCATTTGGCATGTGTAATGCCACAGCCATCTTCCAACATTTCGTCAACAACGTCTTCAGGGACTATTTGGATCGGTTCATGATCATTTACCTGGACGACTTTTTGATTTATTCCCTCAGCCAGGCTGCCCATTATGCCCGCATTCATGCCATCCTTCAGCGACTTCGGGAGCACCGCCTCTTCACCAAGTTGTAGAAGTGCGCCTTTGACCTCCGGGAGATGGATTTCTTGGGCTAATGAGTCTCTGTCCAGAATGTGGCCATGGACGACTCGAAGGTCGTAGAATCATAGAATCATAGAGTTGGAAGAGACCACAAGGGTCATCCAGTCCAACCCTTGCCATGCAGGAACTCCCTATCAAAGCATCCCCGACAGATGGCCATCCAGCCTCTGCTTAAAGACCTCCAAGGAAGGACACTCCACTACTCTCCGAGGGAGTGTGTTCCACTGTCAAATCGCCCTTAATGTCAGGAAGTTCCCCCTAATATTGAGGTGGAATCTCTTTTCCTGGAGCTTACATCTATTGTTTCAGATCCTAGTCTCTGGAGCAGCAGAAAACAAGCTTGTTCCCTCCTCGATATGACATCCCTTCAAATATTTAAACACGGCTATCATATCACCTCTCAGCCTTCTCTTCTCCAGGCTAAACATCCCCAGCTCCCTAAATCGTTCCTCATAGGACTTGGTTTCCAGACCCTTCACTATTTTAGTTGCCCTCCTTTGGACACGCTCCAGTTTCTCCACATCCTTTTTGAATTGTGGTGCCCAGAACTGGACACAGTATTCCAGGTTAGGCCTGACCAAAGCAGAATAGAGTGGCACTATTACTTCTCTTGATCTAGACCAGGGGTAGGCAACTTTTTTGAGCCGGGGGCCGGGTTGCTGTCCCTCAGACAATGGGGGGGGGGGGGAGCACAATAAATAAATAAATAAATAAATATTTAAAAATTCAAAAAATATGCATGCACACTCTTGCAGCCCCAGAAAAGCCATGGCAAAACCCCTGTGGAGATTTTGCCAAGAAAACCCCAAGAACAAGTAATAACAACAATAATCAATATCATCATGGGGGGCAGCGGCGGTGGGGGGGGGGCGGCAGGACCGACCTGGGGCCGGTCCAAAGGCCTCGGGGGGCTGCATCCAGCATGTTCAACTTGTGGTCCACTTGGATTCCTAGATCCCTTTCACACGTAGTCTCATTCACCCAGGTGTCCCCCATCATATATCTGTGCTTTTTGTGTTTCCGCCCTAAGTGCAGTACCTTACATTTCTCCGTGTTGAATTTCATTTTGTTAGCTTTGGCCCAACTTTCTAGTCTGTTCAAGTCATTTTGAATTTTGATCCTGTCCTCTGGGGTATTACCTACTCCTCCTAATTTGGTGTTGTCTGCAAATTTGATAACTATGCCCCCAATACTGTCATCCAAGTCATTAATAAAGATATTGAATAGCACTGGGCCCAGGACAGAGCCCTGTGGCACCCCACTGGTCACTTCTTTCCAGGTTGAAAAGGAGCCATTGCTGAGCACCCTTTGGGTTCGGCCAGTCAACCAATTACAAATCCATGTAACAGTTACTTTGTCTAGCCCACATTTTACCAGCTTGTTTGCAAGAATGTCATGGGGAACCTTGTCAAAGGCCTTACTGAAATCAAGATATACTAAAGCAAAGCAAAGCAGCTTCATTTATATACCGTTTCATATCACGCTATGGGATGTCTAAGTGGTTTACAATGGTAAGCTCATTGCCCCCCAACAGTTAGGTACTCATCCACAGCATTCCCTTCATCTACCGAGCTGGTAATTTTATCAAAAAAAAAGAGATCAGATTTGTTTGGCATGACATGTTTCTCTGAAACCCATATACCAGGGGTAGACAACCTTTCCCCTTTAAGGGCCGAGGGACTTCAGTTCCCAGAATCCCAGGAGCTATTGGCCAACATGGGACTATTGGCCAACATGGCTGAGGCTTCTGGGAGCTGAAGTCCCTCGGCCCTTAAAGGGGAAAGGTTGCCTACCCCTGCCATATACCATATAGGTCGAGTCGGTGTTGTCGTGGCAACCCCCTTGCAGTAGAAAGGATGTCCAGCAGTTCCTGGGGTTTGCGAACTTTTACAGAAAGTTCATTTTGGACTACGCTGCCCTGTCGAGCCCTCTTTCCCAACTGCTGTGCGGGATGGCTCACTTCCAGTGGATGGCTGCTGCCCAGAAGCCGTTCGAGGTCCTCAATGAGAGGTTTATGTTGGCCGCGATCCTGCAGCATCCTGACCCACGGACACCTTTCGTAGTGGAGGCGGATGCCTTGGATGTGGCGATCGGGGCTGTGCTGCTTCAGCCCACGGGAGCCAAGGGACACCTGCTGCCTTGTGCCTTTTATTCCCAACAGCGGTCTTCTCCCAAACGCAACTGCATGATCTTGGAGAAGGAACTTTTGGCGATTAAGGCAGCCTTCGACATGTGGCAACATCTGCTGGAGGGGACGGCTCGGCCGGTCCTGGTCTACACTGACCACAGGAACGTGGAGCATCTCAAGACGGCCCAGAAGTTGTCCCAGAGGCAGAAGCGGTGGTCCCTGTTTTTTGGCCGTTTCATCTTCTGGCTCCTGTACATTCCTTGGGCCCAGAATTGGTAGGCCGACGCACTCTCCCGTAAGCCAGAGTATGCCATGGACCCAGAGGGGGAGCTTCAGTCCACCATTCTGTGCCTGAAGAATTTCGCTGCCGCTCCAAGGGATGCCACACTGTTGGAGAAGATCTGGGACCTCCAGGGCCAGGACCCGTTTGTGGCACAGCATTCGGCATAGGGGGACGCCTCTCCCTTTGTGCTTCGGGACAGCCTGCTTGACCACCAGGGCTGCCTTTATGTGCCAGTGGGTCCCTCTTGGGAGGCGGTCTTGCAGTTGTGCCATGATTCTAACCCAGCGGGCACTTTGGTTTTTGTAAGAGCTTGCACCTCCTCACCCGGGAGTTTTGGTGGCCTAGAGTCCAGGCAGAGGTGGCTCAGTATGTGGACACTCGGTCTGGCTGTCCACGCGCCATCTCCCGCTTCAGCGGCCCTGTCAGAAGTTGGAGGCCTGGTTTGTGGGGCCTTATAAGATCGTGGCCCAGGTGAATCCCGTGGCTTTCCGGCTCCAACTTCCACGGACATGGCAGATCCACCCAGTCTTCCACCATTCTTTGCTGCTTCCGGCCACGGGGGTCTGGCCCAACACTGGTTCCACGCCTCCACCCGATCTGGTCCTGGTTGATGGGGAACAGGAGTTCAAGGTGGCCCAGATCCTGGACTCCTATCGCCGGTGAGGCCATCTTCAGTACCTCATGGAGTGGGTCGGCTATGGGCCGGAGGACCGCTCCTGGGAAGAGGCCTCTGCTGTGCATGCTCCCCGCCTGGTCCGGGCTTTCCATCGCCACTTCCCTGACCGGCCTCGTCCTCCTCAGGGTGAGGGGGAGGATGATGGGAGGGGGAGTGATGCCATGGCCAGCCAGGCTGAGGACAAGAAGGACGAGGAGTCTGAGCCAGGCCCTAGCTTTGCTCTACCAGCTCTAGCAGAGCTGGCTGAGCTAGGACCTAGCTCTGCTATGCCGACTGCAGCAGAGCCCATGACTCAGCAGCCTAGCCTCCCCCCAGCAGAGGTTTCAGGCCTGGGAGACTTAGAGGAGCAGGACGAGGAGGTACCTAACTTCAGCCAGAGAAGGATAGAAAGGACGTGCCTCTGGCGTTCCTGGAAATTATATGAGAAATGCTCAGCAATCACCAAACAGCTGTGATTAGGAGCTGGGCCAATATAAACAGCTGTGAGATGCCAAGCTTCTTTGTCAGAGTCTATCTGCATTCCCTGGTGAAAGCATCTGACTCTGACTCCTTTGTTGCCTGAAACCTTGCCTCCTAGACCTCGGATTGACGTGGAACTCTTGATCTTGCACTGGACTCGCTGACCTGCTCTCTGGAACTCTTGACTCTGGACTGGACTCACTGACTTGCTCTCTGGACTCCTGGACCCTTGGCTTGTGCCCTGGTTTTGCTCTATTGAACTGGTACTGTTCTTGCATTTGTGTGTTTGTTCTTATCAGCTACTCCGTTGGCTGCTTTCCCGGACAGTCCTCCCGGCCAGGATCAGCCCAACCAAATGCCAATTTGGCAGTCCCAGCCGGCTTTCATCTCAAAGTGGCCTTACCACAGGTCAAAAGGACACACTGTTTACCACAGAGTTTCTAGGAAATCACAGCAATATCCAGAAAACCAGATGAACCTGCCAAGCCCTTACCTTCCCCCACCATCATTTCTACTAAGAAGACTTCCATTGTGACCTCTGATGTGGAAAGGGAGCACCTGATTATGTGGGTTTAGTCAGGTGCTCCATTTCCATGTCAGAGGCCACGGTGGGGGATCTTCTCAGTAGAGGTAATGGCAGAAGAAGGTAATAATAAGCAGTAGCGCAGTGGCGGACAGGCATGTAAACACCTGCATGTCCCCTTGCTGACACCTGGGTCAGGATAGCATGGGCCAAGTCAGGATAGCACAGACCTAGCCTGTGCTATTCTGGCCCATCTGCTCAGCCCCTTTGACTGAAACATTTTGATTATCAAATATGCATGCAGTTCCTTTAAAAATCTAATGTGGCAGATACCCTAAAAGAATAAGGAAGATGCTGGCAATCAGCTTCAGAGCATAGTGATGATGTCTTGCCAGACAGTATTAAAATAACAATGTTCATTACTTTAGCAAAATTCCTATTCATGGGGAGAAGTTGGGAGATGGATAATAGGTGGCTCTTTTCTTAAGGTGGTATTAGAAAGTACAGGGCTGTCACATGGCCTTTTCTGCCTGATATGAGGGACATGATATCCCCTCCTCTTTGTTCCATGTGTAGAAGCTGACTGGGCTAGCAGCTGAATGTTATTTCTGCAAGAGGGATGGGGTAAGAACCTGTACAACAGCTGCAGGCAGTAAGACACTTCAGGCAATGCAGAACAAGCAGTTTTTCACATAGGTTTTGTGGGTTTTTCGGGCTGTGTGGCCATGTTCTAGAAGAGTATCTTTCTCACGTTTTGCCAGCATCTGTGGCTGGCATCTTCAGAAAATACTGTAATAGAAGAGAGTGGGTCTATATATACTGTGAGACCCTGGGTAGGGAGGAGTGATTTCCATGTAAACTGTGTATTGTTCTGTGTTGAATAGGTATTGTTCTGTTGTTAATGGCATGGCTTCAGGGTAGGAGGATATGCAATCAAGGAGATTGTCTTCTATTCCCATGTAAACTGTGTATTGTTCTGTGTTGAATAGGTATTGTTTGTTGTTAATGGCATGGCTTCCAGGTGAGGATATGCAATCAAGGAGATTGTCTGCTGGGAAAGCCCCTGACCCTGGTTGGTTTCCCATTTGCATTTGCTGACTGCTGATTTTCTTATTTTGTAGGACTGGTAGCCAAATCTTGTTTACTTTAAAGGTTTCTTCTTTCCTGTTGAAGTTATCCAAGTGTTTGTGGATTTCAATGGCTTCCCTGTGCATTCTGACCTGATAGTTGTTGGCATGGTCCAGAATTTCAGTGTTTTCAAACAGCATTTTATGCCCAGGATGGTTTATAATATGTTCTGCTACTGCTGATTTTTCTGGCTGGCCCAGTCTGCAGTGTCTCTCATGTTCCTTGATTCATGTTTGGACACTGCGTTTGGTGGTCCCTATGTAGACTTGTCCGCAGCTGCATGGTATGCAGTAAATTCCTGTGGCTGTGAGAGGGTCTGTCCTGTCCTTCGCTGAGCGCAGCATTTGTTGGATTTTCTTGGTTGGTTTGTAAACCATTTGGAGGTTGTGTTTCCTCACTACTTTCCCTATTCTGTCTGTGACTCCTTTGATATATGGTAAAAATACCTTCCCTTTGGGTGGCTGCTTGTCTTCAGTCCTCTGGGTTTTTCTGGGTCTGGAAGCCTTCTGATGTCTGAGCTGGAGTAACCATTTGCCTGTAGAGCCCTGTCTAGGTGCTTCAATTCCTCTTCCAAGAAGTGGGGTTCACAGATGCATTTTGCCCGGTCTACCAGTGTTTTTATTGTGCTTCTTTTTTGTCCTGGGTGATGGTTGGAGTTCTTGTGCAGGTATCTGTCTGTATGTGTGAGTTTTCTGTATACTGTGTGTCCCAGACGTCGGTTTGGTTTGTGGATGACTAGGACATCCAGGAATGGCAGTGTTCCTTCCTTTTCTTTTTCCATAGTGAATTGGATGTAGCCCTGTATTTCTGAAGAGGGCAATGACTGAGTGGCCTGAGAGAAATGTCTGGGGGGGGGAGCTACCATTGCTGGTCCTTAGTATCTGCTGCCTGAAGTGGTTGCTCCCTTCTGTCTAATGGCAGGGCTAGTCCTAAGAAACTATAGTGTTTTCCCTGAGCCTCACAGGCATTAACTTTCCACCTTCTCATTATTAGGGGAGTCTTGTGCTTGTCAATTTCCCTGGGAATGAATTTCTCTGAAAAACAAAAATCTCTTTAGAATTCAGAGAAATGCATTAAAACTGATCAAAGGTATTGTGACTACACCAGTATCTATATACTGAATAAAAGTAGGACATCACCACCAGCAGCAGAAGTGATATGTGGTGGAGGGGATGTGTGTTTTCAAAAGCGTGTACCTTTGTTATTAATCACGTTATAAATAATCAGTTTAATGCTGTGTGTTCTACAGACAAGGCAGCCTCCCTACGGCATTTTCTCAGAGACTCTTTCTTGCTAAGAGAGGATTAGGATGCCCCTATCAAAAAAATCACAGAAGATACTTGCTGAGCAAGGAAACAGTATCAGCCCCAAGTGTGAAGGATTTCAGTGGTTCCCCCCCCCGCCCCCCGCCGACTAATGACTAATTCCAGCTCTATACATATTCTGTTCAAGGGGGAAATAAGAGAAAATCTGAAAAAGCAGAGACAGAAAGAGTGTGATCTTATAAGCAAATTATATTTCCTTGGAAGACTTCAGGTAAATGCAGTTGTTCATATGATCAATCCATCTCTCCCTTGAATTATGTTCAGAAGCTTCTGATAAGAGAAATTTTGCGTTCCAATCTCCAACGATCAGCTTGACATCCTGTGTTGGTGTGCTGTCAATTTCTTCCTGTACTCCTTCGTAAAATCTATCAATTTCTTCTTGTTCTGCCTCAGTGGTTGGTGCATATATTTGAATTATGGTGATATTTATAGTTTCCCATGGAGTCTTATTGAGATGATTTGGTCTGATTTTGCATTGTATCCTCTGACTGCTTTTTCAACTTCTTTTCTTAGTATGAAAGCCACCCCATTTCTTCTTGTCAGATACACCACAGAAATAGACATATCCTATATCCATTTGATATATAAAGGTATCAAACGAGATTAGACGTACCTTGGCCTGTGTGCATGTTTTGCCTTGCTCACTTGCTCTCTCCCTCCAGCTAATGAAAAAATAATCTACAAATGTGAGGAAATCACCTTGGTGTATAAGATCTTAGCTTTCATGAAGACTATAATGGAACAGTGCTCCATGGGGTGCTCTACCTATTGAGTGGAGATTAATCTAGTTGTGGTTCTGTATTCCTGAAGGAGCACCAGGAAACAACAGAGAGATGGGGAAGAAGGCTTAAATTATCCCAGCCCCCCCCCCATACCTGAAGGAGCACCAGGAAACAACAGAGAGATGGGGAAGAAGGCTTAAATTATCCCAGCCCCCCCCCCCAATATCTGAAGGAGCACCAGGAAACAACAGAGAGATGGGGAAGAAGGCTTAAATTATCCCAGCCCCCCCCCATACCTGAAGGAGCACCAGGAAACAACAGAGAGATGGGGAAGAAGGCTTAAATTATCTCAGCCCCCCCAATACCTGAAGGAGCACCAGGAAACAACAGAGAGGTGGGGAAGAAGGCTTGAATTATCCCAGCCCCCCGCCATTCCTGAAGGAGCACTGGGAAACAACAGAGAGGTGGGGAAGAAAACTTGTATCCATTTGAGCCCCCCAGCTGAGCAAGAGGACAAAGGGGGTCATCGGAGAGGCAGGGGAAAGAGGGGCAAAGCAGCAACTCAGCCCATTCTGTGTCCTCAGCTGAGCTGGAGAACAGAGTGCCGCCAGAGGACCAGGCAGGCAAATGGAAGAAGGCAGAAGGTGACCAGCCATCTCTGCCTTCCCCCAACCATGGAGAAAAAAGTGAAGAAACTAAAAGAGGGAGGGGGTGGGGATGGGGATGGACTAAAGGAGGGAGGACACAAGGGAAGGGAAGGAGGGAAATTAAGGGAGGTAGAAGGGGATGGATATGAAAATAAACAAACAATGGGAGGAATAATATAGGGAGACAAACAGCTACTGAGCAGCAGTAGTAGTGTGTGTCACTGACAGGAGCGAATTGTAATCACACCATAGCTAACATTGGTTGAAACTGCGCACAAGATGATGTAGGTGACCCTCCTTGTGTAACCTCATCACCTCGTAAACCCTATGATGAGACCTCCAAGTAAGACACAGGCAGGATCAGAACATTAACAGAAAGGGAAGGAGGGGGAGATAAAGGGATATAACATTTGCAAGTTTAGCCAAGGGCATAAAAAATGACAAGACAAATAGCAGATACCCTTAGGAAGGCAAATAGCATCCAAAGCAACATTACACATGAAATGTGGAATGTAAGGAGCATGAGCCAAGGGAAGCTGGACATAGTGAAAATGGAAACGGAATGCATGAACATAGCAGTACTGGAGGTAAGTGAGTTAAAATGGACAGGAATGGTCCACTTTGAATCAAACAACTGCATAGTGTTCTACTCAGACAATGAAAAGACAAGAGGAAATGGAGCAGCTTTCATACTAAAAAAAGATGGGGCAAAAGCAGTCAGAGGATACAATGCAAAATCAGACCAAATCATTTCAGTAAGGCTCCATGTTAAACCTATGAATATCACCATAATACAAGTATATGCCCTGACCACAGAGGCAGAAGAGGAAGAAATTGATAGATTCTATGAAGGAGTACAGGAAGACATTGACAGCACACCAACACAGGATGTCAAGCTGATCATCGGAGATTGAAACACAAAATTTGGAAGCAAAGAAGAATAAAAAATGGTAGGCAGATTTGGATTAGACAAAAGAAATGAAGCAGGTGAGCGTCTGATAGATTTTTGTGAAGCCAATAACCTATTCATTGCAAACACATTCTTCATACAACCAGAAAGAAGGCTATACCCATGGACATCACCAGATGGTCAACATAAAAATCAAATAGATTATATAATCGGAAATAAAAGTACATTGTCCCTCAACCAATACTGAAGAAAAATATTAATCTGGCAATCCAGTTGGCTTTTATACAAAGAACAGAGGAAGAAGGATTTTGTCTTTACCCTCAGGCAGCAAAATATTTTGGATTGGCCCTAGGCTCTTGCATTATGTATTGATACAGAAAAACAAACAAAAAGGAAACGCCATACTGAGAGGACACAGCTCCAGGGCATGTTCTAAGGATGTGCATGAGATAGGTAAAATAGATGATTTATTTATTTATTTATTTATTTATACCCCGCCTTTTGCCGTAGCAATCAAGGCGCCTTACAACTAAAACAAGTACAAATCCCAACAAAAGCAACTAGGTAATATAAGCGAACATGATATCTCCCCCCTTAAAAATACATTAAATACAGGTCTCAATTAAAACCAATTTAAACAAGCAAATTTACAACAATTAAAACAATAGGCACTCGGGGCAAAGCAAAATAAGAAAAAGAGTGTCTGATGGGAAGAAACCAAGTTGGAAGGTGGTTTTATTCTGCTGAAAGAGATCCGTCTTTATGACTTTTTTTAAAGCCATCTAGGTTGGTTATCTGATGGATCTCTTCTGGCAAGGCATTCCAGAGTCTAGGAGCGGTGGCAGAAAAATGTCCTCTGGGAGGTCGCCGTCAATCTAGTTTTTATTGGTTGAAGGATCTTCCTCCCAGAGGACCTGAGGGCGCGGGACGGATTGTATGGAAGAAGGCAATCCCCTAGGTAAGTTGGACCCAGGCCATGTAGGGCTTTAAAGGTCATCACTAACACCTTATCCTGTGCTCGGAAATCAATAGGCAGCCAATGAAGAGATTTCAGAATGGGTGTAATGTGATCACTCCTTGATGTTCCGGTGATCAGCCTGGCTGCCATGTTTTGTACTAGTTGTAGTTTCCGAGTTAGGTATAAGGGTAGCCCCATGTAGACCACATTACAGAAGTCGAGTCATGAGGTAACCAGTGCATGTACTAGTTTCTAGGTCCCTTACTTCCAGGAAAGGGTGCAGCTGGCGTATCAGCTGAAGCTGATAACAGGCACTCCTGACTGTCACATTCACCTGATTTGTCATGTGAAGCGATGAGTCTAGGAGCATCCCTAGACTGCAAACACAGTCCTTAAAGAGAGCATGACCCCGTTCAGGACTGGAGGTTGCAACCCAATACCTGGTTTGGGGGCCCCTACCGTAAGTACCTCCGTTTTGTCTGGATTCAGCTTGAGTCGGTTTTTTCTCATCCAGTCCATTACTGCTTCGAGACATTGATTGAAGGGAGAACGGCCATCTGCCTTCATGACAGCTGACCGAGACATGGAGCAGTATATCTGGGTGTCATCAGCATATTGATAACACCCCGCTCCATGTCTCCTGATGATCTCCCCCAGCGGCTTCATATAGATATTAAACAAAATCGGGGACAGAATGGCGCCCTGTGGAATGCTACATTTTAGCTCTATATTTGAGGAGCAGCTGTCCCCGAGTGACACCCTCTGGAACCTGCCTGAGAGGAAGGAATGGAACCACTGAGATGTTTTGGGTAGGGTGGTTACTAGGCAATAGGAATGAAGCAGGTGAACGTCTGATAGATTTTTGTGAAGCCAACAACCTATTCATTGCAAACACATTTTTCATACAACCAGAGAAAAATTATTCACATGGACATCACCAGATGGTCAACACAAAAATCAAATAGATTACATAATAGGAAGTAAAAGATGGTGAAGCTCCATACTGGCGGCCAAGACTAGACCACGTGCTGATTGTGGCACAGATCACAAACTATTCATTTCAAAAATAAAAATAAAACTCAAGAAGAGAACAAAACCAGTCATCATACCAAAATACAATTTAAACAACATTTCCACAAAATTCATTGACTATGTAAGGAACAGATTTGCAGTATTAAGTGTAATAGATCATGAACTGGAAGAGCTTTGGTCTGAAGCCAGGGACATAATAAAAGAAGAATGCATAAAGACACTTCCAACAGACAAAAGGAAAGTGAAGAAACTATGGATGACATAAAACACTACAAGCAATAAAGTAAAGAAGAGAAACAAAACAAAAAGGAGATAAGAATAAAGTAAGAACCATGAATGCAACAGTACAATGGCTAGTGCGCAAAGATAAGGAAAATTATTACGATGACAAATGTAGAAAAATAAAAGACAACAACAAAAAGCAAAGAACGAGAGACCTATTCTACAAGATTTGAGAAATCAAGGGAAAGTTCAAACCAAGAACCGGGACACTCTATAACAATAAAAATAACATAATTCAAGACCAGGAAGGGATAAAAAGGTGGTTGGATGCAATACACAGAAGAACTTTACAAAACAGATGATAAAATGAAGGACATATGGAGCGAAGAGCCATATGAAGATGAACCCCAAATTCTAAAAAGTGAGGTGGAAACTGCAATAAGAGAAATAGCAAAAAACAAATCAAGAACAGATGATATTCCAATTGAACTGCTGCAGTCCACACTGACAGACTCAACTCTGGTGCTAACCAACTTATGTCAACAGATACGGAAAACAAAATGATGGCCAACAGATTGGAAGCGATCAATATACATCCCCATCCACAAAAAGGGAGGCAAAAGAGACTGCAGCAACTATAGGACCATAGCACTAACCTCCCATGCAAGCAAAATTATGCTCAAAATACTGCAACATAGACTCCAACCACACATGGAGAGAGAAATCCCAGAGGTCCAAGCAGGGTTCAGGAAAGGAAGAGGCACCAGGGATCACACTGCAAATATACAATGGCTAATGGAGCACACCAGGGAATTCCTAAAGAAAATCAGCATGTGCTTTATAGACTATAGCAAAGTCTTTGACTGCAGAGGTCATTAAAGGCTATGGAATGCCCTTAAAGACATGGGAGTGCCAACACATCTCATAGTCCTGATGAGGAATCTGTACTCAGGACAAAAGACTACTGTTAGGACAGAACACGGAGAAACAGAATGGTCCCCAATTGGCAAAGGAGTCAGACAAGGCTGCACCCTATCACCCTACCTATTCAACTTATATGCAGAACATATTGTAAGGAAAGCAGGCTTGGACATGGAAGAGGGAGGAGTGAAAATAGGAGGAAGAAATATCAACAATCTGAGATATGCTGATGACACCATAATACTAGCAGAAAACCTCACAGACCTGGAACAACTACTAATAAAAATCAAAGAAGAAAGTGCAAAGGCAGGCTTACTGCTGAACATAAAGAAAACAAAAATAATGACTACAGAGAACTTACACACATTCAAACTAGACAATGAGGAAATAGAAATAGTAAAGGAGTTCTCATATCTGAGATCAAGCATTGATCGTAACAGGGACTGTAGGCAGGATATCAGGAGAAGATTAAGAATGGGGAGGGCAGTTATGGAAGAACTGGAAAAGATCATAAAATGCAAAGCCATACAACTCAGCACAAAAGTCAGAATCATACAAGCCATTGTATTATTACCTATTACCACATATTACCCTATTACCACATATGGATGTGAGAGCTGGACAGTCAAGAAAAAAGATAGGAGGAAAATCAACTCATTTGAGATGTGGTGCTGGAGAAGAGTGCTGGGGATCCCATGGACAGCTAAAAGGACAAACAAATGGGTCCTAGAACAGATCAAGCCAGAGACATCCCTAGAAGCCGAGAGGACAAGGCTTAGACTGTTGTACTTTGGACACATCATGAGAAGGCATGAATCATTGGAAAAAAACAATAATGTTAGGAAAGGTGGAGGGAAGTAGAAAGAGAGGAAGGCCACATGCTAGATGGATGGACTTTATAAGAGACCATGAGTAAGAGTTTGCAGGAGCTGGGCAGAGCAGGAGAGGACGGGGGGGCTGGAGATGTCTCTTCCATAGGGTCACCATGGGTCTAGAACAGGGGTCGGTAACCTTTTTGGGGGTGGGGCCTGTCCCCCAATGCCACCTAGGCTGCGGTGGCGGTGCGCGCATGCACGCACGCGCACCCCAGGGCACGGTGGTGCACATGCGCACTACCAGGAGAACTCCCTCGACCGCGCCAGGCCTCCAAGAGGCCCCGCGCGGCCCCGGAGGCCCCCCAGGAGGGCTCCCTCGACTGCACCGGGGGTCCTCCGGGGCACCAATTTGGAATTTGAGAAAGGTCACGCGAGACTCCGGGGTGCCATTTTGGAATCCAAAATGGCACCCCAGAGGACCCCCGCGGCTGTGAAAGGCGGTGGCTGCGGCGGCAAGATCAAGCAGGGGCCGGTCCGAAGGCCTCCGCGGGCCGCACCCGGCCCACGGGCCTTAGGTTGCTGACCCCTGGTCTAGACTGACTGGAAGGCAGTTAATAACAAAAATCTGACCTCATTATACCTTTTGATGGCATACTTCCTTCTTTCACTACACATGAAGAATTGGGTATAATATAATGAGAAAACTCACTTCCCAATTTTGATTGCAGTAATAATTGCACACTTCTTGTAAAAGGTCAATACACAGTAGTGGTTTAATCATGTTTATTTCTGCTAGCTGAAAGAAGAAAAAGAAGATTTATTTCTAGCCCGCCTATTTCCAAAAGGAATCAAAGTGAGTTACAAACAAAAATAAAAGAATACAATAAGAATACAAATAAAAGTTACATAAAAACCAATCCCCTTCCCAATCCCCAAATTCCAATATTAACCAAACAATTAAAATATAAAGTAAAATCAATTACAAGATGATCCCAATAAAATTGGCTAAAATGTCAGCTAAAATTTGCAGAAGAACATAGGGCGAAGATAGTTATGATCACAGGGTAGAGGGGCCATTATGTTCATGTACATAGCAGGGAGGACTATTCTGGGAAGGCCTGCCGGAAGAGATCCATCTTTACTGCCTTTTTAAAGGCTGTTAAGGTGGTGATATGACGGATCTCCTCCGGCAGGTCATTCCATAACCTAGGGGCAGTAGTCGGGAAGGCCCTCTGGGTTACTGCACTCAATCTAGATTTTTTAGGTTGCAGAAGATTTTTCCCAGAAGACCTTAGTGTGCGGGGTGCATTATGTGGAAGAAAGCGCTCCCGCAGGTAGTCAGGACCCAAGCCATGTATGGCTTTAAAGGTTATAACAACACCTTGTACTGCGTCCAGAAACTAATGACAGGCAGTGTAGAGATTTTAAAACAGGTGTTATGTGGTCAGTTCTAGATCTCCCTGCGACCAGTCTGGCTGCCATATTTTGTACCAATTGATGTTTCCGAACTTGGCATGAGGGTAGCCCCATGTAGAGCACATTGCAGAAATCAAGTCGAGAGGTTACCAGCGAGTATACCACTGTTTCTAGGTTGCCTGGCTCCAGGAAGGGTTGCAGTTGGCATATCAGCCGAAGATGATGACAAGTGCTCCTGACTGTCGCATCCACCTGAGCTGTCATGTGCAGTGGTGAATCTAGGAGCACCACCCCCCCAGACTGGAGACAGAATCCTTCAGGGGAAGTGTGACCCCATCCAGAACTGGCTGACATATCTCCATTCCCAGGTTGGGGGTCCCTATAGCAAGTACTTCCGTCTTGCCTGGATTCAATTTGAGTTTATTTTCCCTCATCCAGTCCATTACCGCCCTAAGACAGTCATTCAGAGGAGAGATGCCGTCTTTAGTCACTGCATCAGTCCGAGACATAGAGAAATATATTTGGGTGTTATCAGTGTACTGATAACACCCCACCCCATGTCTCTGGATGATCTCACCCAGCGGCTTCATGTAAATGTTAAACAGCATGGGAGACAGGATGGTGCCCTGGGGGACACCCGATTTTAGCTCTCTTTTAGAAGAGCAACTGTCTGCCAGCATCACCATCTGGAATCTACCTGAGAGGTAGGAACAGAACCACTGCAAAGCAGAGCCTCTGATTCCCAGCTCTCCCAAGCGTTCCAGAAGGATACCATGGTCGATGGTATCGAAGGCTGCTTAGAGGTCCAAGAGCACCAACAGGGTCACACTTCCCCTGTCAATAGCCAGACGGAGATCATCGACTAAGGCAACTATGGCAATCTCAACTCCGTATCCCATCCCAAATCTGGTTTGAAATGGATCTAGAAAATCAGTTTCATCCAGGACTGCTTGGAGTTGCTTGGAGTTGAATGGTGACCGCTCTCTCAATAACCTTGCTTAAGAATGGTACAAGTGATACCGGCCTGTAGTTATTTTTGTCCGGGGGGTTTAGGGAAGGCTTTTTAAAAAGTGGTTTAACCACTGCCTCTTTTAGGCATGGTGGAAGTTGGCCTTCCCTAAAGGATGCATTGATTAAAAGTCTGAACATCACCTTGATGGAATCTCCCCCCTGGACAATCAGCCAAGATAGGCAAGGATCGAGAGAGCAGGTCGTCTTTTTCATACTACCAAGGAGCTTGTCCACATCCTCGGTACTAATCAACTCAAATTGATCCAGTGTAACAAATTTGGCGGAGGCGCTGGATACCTCTCCTATTGCCTCTGTAGTAATGCTGGCATCTAAGTCGGCTCTTATCTGAGAGATTTTATCTGCAAAGTGATTGTTAAAAGTGTCACAGCAGGCTATAGTTGGTTCTGCTAGAGAGTCCTGGGTGGGGGGTATTTGTGTTAGATCCCTCACCACACTGAACAGCTCTGCTGGACGAGACTTCGCAGACGCAATAGAAGCAGAATAGAAAGACTTCTTAGCTGCCCCTATTGCCACTCAATAGGCTTTAAGAAAAGTCCTATGACGTGTCTTGTTGGATAAGAGTCTAGTTTTCTGCCAGCCGCGCTCTAGTCATTGTCCAGTCCACTTCATTTGCCTGAGATCTTCCATATACCAGGGATTATGATTTGAAGCGGATTGGAAAGGACGCTTGGGAGCGATTGTGTCGATAGCTCTGGTAAGATCATTGTTCCAAATGTCCACCAGAGCTTTGACAGAATTGCCGGCATTGCCAACCAGTAAACCCTTTAGGGCTTCTTGGAACCTGATCAGCCTGCGAGGATGGACCATTCTAATAGGTCCTCCATCCCTGATTGGGGGGGGGGGGGAATAGTGGCCTTCAGCCCAACCTTGACCAGGAAATGATCCGTCCATGACAATGCGGAGATGTTAACTGCCTCCGCCCATGGATATACCTGTTCCATGCAAAAGACCATGTCGAAGGTATGACCTGCCCAATGTGTGGGCTATCTGGGAGAGGCCCATATTTGTCATGGAGACCATGAACTCCTGAGCTGTGCCGGTTAAGTTTGTTAAACCGGCCTCGAGGGGGATGTTGAGGTCACTCAGGACTAGCAACCTGCGTGACTCCAACAGCAGCTCCGAGACCAGTTGAGTCAGCTCGGCTAGGGAGTCTGTTAGGCAACGGGGTGGACGGTATACCAACAGAATCCCTAGACCAGTGATGGGCAACCTTTTGAGCTTGGTGTGTCAAACTTTGCCAAAAAAACTGAGCATAACTCAAGTGGTGTGTCACTTTGAGGAAAAAACATTATTTCACTGCTGGGAGAAGGAGGGACTGGCCTAAATACCTCGGCCTGGGCCTGGACCTCTTCCTGGCCCCGCGCTGGTGGTGCCGCTGCGCCCAAAGTCCTAGAACTAGACGCTCTGTGCTGGACTTCTGTTGTTTTGGCCTACAGACCTCTGGCACAGAGTGTCTAATAGGGGAGGATGAAACATTTGCGATTAGAGTCTTAGAGTTAGAGTCTAACTCTAAGACTCTAGTCGCAAATGTTTCATCCTCAGGAGCAGCAAATGTTTCATCCTCGGCTGCTGCATTTGGCCATGCAGCCGCGTGTCATCAGAAATAGCTATGCGTGTCTGTGCTGACACGCGTATCATAGATTCGCATCACTGCCCTAGACTCTCCCTAGTCTTCAGGCTAAGGTAAATACACTCAACGTGGTCCATTTTATGCATAGATATCCTGGCCAAAATGAGATTACTCTTGTGAACCAAGTCTCCGTAATACATGCCAAGTCAGCGTCTTGGTCCACCACAGGGGTAGGCAACCTTTCCCCTTTAAGGGCTGAGGGACTTCAGCTCCCAGAAGCCTCAGCCATGTTGGTCAATAGTCCCATGTTGGCCAATAGCTCCTGGGATTCTGGGAGCTGAAGTCCCTCGGCCCTTAAAGGGGAAAGGTTGCCTACCCCTGGTCCACCAACAGATCATGGATAATATGGGACTTATTCTTTACTGACTTGGCATTACACAAGAGCAAGGTTAGGTTCAGTGGCTCCTTTGGGGTAACAGGGTGAGTGGAAGATGGGATGGATATCAAACATCAATCCCGTCTTCCTCTGTTACGATATTTCACCCTGTTAACGCCATATCTTCTGTTACCCCACACTACTTGTATAGCCGCACCCTTCTCAACATCTATCATCCCCCCCGACCGTCAGCTCGAGAACAACTTCCCTCATCATTCCCCTCTCCCTCCATCTTCTCACTTCATTCTGCCTAGGACATATGTGGATAAAAATTCTGCTATTCCTCATTGGAGCTGTCTAGTTTGTCTAGAAGAGTTTGTCTAGAAGAGTATGAGGGCCTAAGCAGACGACTAAAACAGTCGTCTTGGAGGCCCGGAAGAGGAGGAGCCACCGCACGCGCGGCGCTCCTTCCTCTTCCTGAGGTCGCCCTGAGTGCTTCCGGGCCACCGGACGGCCGGCGCGTTCAGAGCGACCTCCCTCCGCAGCGACCGGACGCGCTGCGGAGGATAAGTCAGAGAAAGTGCGCCCGCCACTTTTAGGGCGCACTTTTTCTGACTTATGAAAGGAGCGCCAATTTGGCGCTCCTTTCAGGGTCGCTCCAGGAGCGCCGCGGTGTGGCTGCCATAGCCCCGCGGCGCTCCGGACCAGGGCGCTCCAAATGCCCTGGTCTGCATCCCCCCTGAGAGAAGAAAAGCAGGACCATAGCCTGACTCATTTTGATACATAATCTCTCAACTCTAGGCAGGTTATAAATAAGGCAACAAGATGTCCTAGATAGAAGCCAGCACTGCAGTTTGGGTCCTTGCCACTCGGTGTTGTTTCCAGCGAGGGGAGTGGGATTTAAAGCCTCTGCTTCTCTCCCAGTTGCAGGTGAAGTTGTTGCTACTGCTGCTGCATTGCTTGGGTTTGGGTCCCTGCGCCTTTATGCCCTCTGCGCTCCTCCTCTGCCACACAACTGGCCCTGATGTTACTGGGCAGGGGAGGAATTACACAGTCTGTAGTCCTCCGAGAACGGTGCTGGGCTTTAAACAGAACTTTCTCATCTATCACTACTTTGGGGGGATGCAGACCAGGGCGTTTGGAGCGCCCTGGTCCGGAGCGCCGCGGGGCTATGGCAGCCTCACCGCGGCGCCTCCCCGGCGACCCTGAAAGGAGCGCCAAAAAGGCACTCCTTTCATAAGTCGCAAAAAGAGCGCCCTAAAAGCGGCGGGCGCCCTTTTTGCGACTTATCCTCCACAGCACGTCCGGACGCTGTGGAGGGAGGTCGCCCTGAACGCGTCCGGCGTGCGGTGGCCCGGAAGCGCTCAGGGCGACCTCAGGAAGAGGAAGGGCCGCCGCGCGTGCGGTGGCTCCTCCTCTTCCGGGCCTCCAAGACGACTGTTTTAGTCGTCTGCTTAGGCCCTTTGTGCCCAT
Organism: Phrynosoma blainvillii; assembly: GCA_026167975.1. Lineage (NCBI taxonomy): Eukaryota > Metazoa > Chordata > Lepidosauria > Squamata > Phrynosomatidae > Phrynosoma > Phrynosoma blainvillii. The sequence continues at coordinate 369,622,194 of JANUYF010000002.1, forward strand.
CAGTTCCTTCGTTTTAGCGATTTCTAACATTGAATTAACCACACTGTTAAATGACCAAATCATTTTTCTTGGTGACATTTATTAGTAACAAATGACTTAGCTCCCTCTCCTGTATTTCACTGCTGATGTCATTTCAGGCACATTTTAATTTGTTTTAAAGGTTTTTAATCCTTACATTCCAAATCTGTGATTCTAAACCCTTTCCTGTTCCTGAGGGATGATATTTCTGAAGCAAATCCTTTTAAACAAGGCAATGAAGAACATCACAGCATCCCTGCCACCATTAGGGTTGTGCTTTCTTATCTTAAGTCTGTTATGTGCAGATGACGTATAAGCTGTTATCATTGAAATGTCACTAGTAAAGTACACAATGGCTACAATTTGCTTGATGTGGCATTTCAGGGATGATGATGCCAATTGAAGCCCTTAGTAATGTCTGAGCTGTAGTTATGCCTCTCTGTTTCCCAGTCTATGCAGACAAGTGTGACTTCCAGAGGTATAAAGCACTTTCTAGGTGAATCCCAGACAGTCTGAAATGGAATGTTTTTCAAACCATTTTTCTGCAGATAGTTCCTGCCTCTACTGACTAGATCAGGGACAGGCAATCTTTTGGAGACCTGGGCCGGTCTCCTGTAGCCCAGGTCTCGGCTGGGCCAAGGGTGGGGGGGAATGGTGGCGTGCGCGCGCACACACCCCGCGACCCCCGCGCGCCCATGGCCGCGACGGCACATGTCGCGGCCGCCATTTTGGTAGTCCAAATCGCGGCCGCAATGTGTTTGCGCATGCGCAAGAGTACTGCGCATGCGCAAACATGCCGTGGCCACCATTTTGACTACCAAAATGGCGGCTGGAGCGAGTGCGGCCAAAAACGCTCCCCGACAGCGGTGCACGGCGGCGGCGACAGCGCCAACCTTCCGCCTGGGCCGGTAAGTCCAGGGCCTGGGGCCTTAACCGGCCCCCGGGACGTAGGTTGCCGGTCCCTGGACTAGATGGTTCTATCAAAACATACAAAAGAGAAGTTGATATGTTTACATTTGGCTTGACAGAATAGCTACTGTTTCTGTTCTTCTTCCTCCTCCATAATTCAATTTAGCCCCACCCATCCTTAGCTGCTAGATGTTCTTTAGTCTGATACAGAGTTCATTCACTGAGTGACTTGTGTGAAGTCAATGTCTGAGGACTTTTCCATATGTTTAGAATTTGCATGGACTCACTATACTTAGACAGTGACCAATTTGGGCTGCATCAATAGAAGTATAGTATCTAGATCAAGGGAAGTAATAGTGCCACTGTATTCTGCTTTGGTCAGGCCCCACCTGGAATACTGTGTCCAGTCCTGGGCACCACAATTCAAAAAGGATGTTGAAAAACTGGAGCGTGTCCAGAGGACGGTGACTAAAATGGTGAAGGGTCTGGAAACCATGCCTATGAGGAATTACTTAGGGAACTGGGTATATTTAGCTTGGAGAAGAGGCTGTTAAGAGGTGATATGATAGCCCTGTTTAAATATTTGGAGTGATGTCATATTGAGGAGGGCACTAGCTTGTTTTCTGCTGCTCCAGAGAATAGGACTCGGAGCAATGGATGCAAGCTACAGGAAAAGAGATTCCACCTCAACATTAGGAGACACTTCTTGAAAGTAAAACACTCTCCCTCAGAGAGTGGTGGAGTCTCCTTCTTTGGACAGAGGCTGGATGGCCAACTGTCAGATATGTTTTGGTTGAGAGTTCCTGCATGGCAGGGGGGTTGGATTGGATGGATCTTGTGGTCTCTTTCAACTCTATGATTCTATGTACAAAGGTTTTTTTTGAATTGTGCTACTATATGATTCAAAATCAAAGGAGTTGACACTGTAGTGCAGGGGTCAGCAACCTATGGCCCGGGGGCCAGATCCGCCCCCCCCGAGGCCTTTGGATTGGTCTTGCTGCTGCTGCTGCGCGCCACCACGCACCACCCCTGCCACCTGCTGCTGCTGCGCGAGTTGCGGCCACCATTTTGTTTTCCAAAATGGCACTGCGACTCGTTTGCGCATGTGCCGGAGTACTGTGCATGTGTGAACGAGTCGCGGCCGCCATTTTGGAAAACAAAGTGGCGGCCGTGACTCGCTCGCGCATGCGCAGTACGCCAGAAGTACTGCGCATGCGCAAGTGAGTGCGCGCACATGCACAGTACTTCCGGCGTACTGCGCAAGCGTGTAAGCGTGCGCACACGGCGCCATTTCCCCTCCCCCTCGGCCTACGGAAGACCTCGGGACCAGCGGACTGGCTCCAGGTAAGAAAAAGTTGCCTACCCCTGCTGTAGTGCTTAATGTTTCACTGCACGGCTGGACAGACAGACAGACACTTGCAAATGAATGCCACACACATAACCATCTATCTTAGAAACAGCTTTTCAGAATTTTTGTCTGTACTTGTATCTTCCACATGTTCACTAAATCTGAACTTCAGGCCTGATGAGGTTGGTGACTTTTAGTCATCAAGCAGCAGCCCTCTCTTCCATGCCCAACATCACCTCCATATTGTGATCACCTCACATTGGAATACCTCCCAAATACATTGCCCACCTCTTCTTCCTTCAAGCGCCATTCATTATTGCTTCATTGATTCTCACAAGTGCCAATTCTCATTTGCAATTTTCAAATGTTTTCTCTCACACTAAGCTACCATGGGATTTTAGTGTCACCAAATCCAAGGAAGTTAAACTGACATGTTGAAACAATCATTCCTGCACTTACTAGCATATCTGATTTAGCTTTAGCCATCTGTTAACATTTCAAAAATTCAAGGCTACTGGGGGGATTTTACTAATGGAATTATTTGACTATAGAGGTGAAGGTTCCCTGGAGATAAATACTTTAATGAGGAATTAAAGCATTTCAAAACTGTAATTTTGCCATGTAATGCATGCTGTCTCATGAGATTATTCTAGTTGTTCTCTCGAATTTGCACCTGTCTAATTTACATAGTAATTTTGTGTTTCATATGTATTTTCCTTTCAGTGAGGTTTTAAACACTTTTATTTTGAACACCAAGGAAAGTCTTCAAAGAGTAAGTAAATCCAAATTAGAAACTAGAAATGTTGGGGGGGATTTTGCAGTGCTGTTCCGCTACTTCTGGTTAATAAACCATGTGCTTTTTGTCATGCAGTATGATAAAATATAATTGAACATTCTGTTTGAATGCTTTCTGATTCAGCTAAAAACACTCAAATATATTGAAAACACAGACCATAATGAAAATGAATAAATATAATTCTGACAGAAAAACATGTATTTGCTTATTTTGCAGTTGCAATCCTCCTTTGATAAATTTGAAGATACCATGAAATCTGTTTTGGATGCCTTGGAAAACCTTCCAAAAGCAAGTAAGTTCTTGAGATATTTATGCTACCACCAGGGGGCAGGGACAGATTGATTGTTGCTCATGTATTCTGTTCACAATTGCAGACTGGTTGTGGACATTACCACCAGATGTGGTTGTTGTTGCTGTTAACTGCCCTTAAGTCGATCTCGACTCATGGTGACCCTATGGACGAGACATCTCCAAGACCCCCTGTCCTCCACTGCTCTGCTTAATTCCTGCAAACCCATACCCATGACCTCCTTAATAGAGTCCATCCATCTAGCACAGGGGTAGGCAACCTTTCCCCTTTAAGGGCCGAGGGACTTCAGCTCCCAGAATCCCAGGAGCTATTGGCCAACATGGGACTATTGACCAACATGGCTGAGGCTTCTGGGAGCTGAAGTCCCTCGGTCCTTAAAGGAGAAAGGTTGCCTACCCCTGATCTAGCATGTAGCCTTTATCTCTTCCTACTTCCCTCCACCTTCCCCAGTATCATTGTTTTTTGCAGTAAGTTCTCCCTTCTCATGATATTCCTGAAATACAATAGTTTAAGTCTTGCCATCTTGGATGCTAGGGATATCTCTGGCTTGATCTGCTCTAGGACCCATTTGTTTGTCCTTTTGCCTGTCCATGGGATCCTCAGCACTCTTCCCCAGTACCACATCTCAAATGACTTGATTTTCTTCCTATCATCTTTCTTGACTGTCCAGCTCTCACATCTGTACATTGTAATAAGGAATACCATGGTTTGTATGATTCTAACTTTTGTGCTGAGTTGTATATCTTTGCATTTTAGAATCTTTTCTCGTTCTTTCATAACCACCCTCCCCATTCTTAGTCTTCTTCTGATTTCCTGACTGCAGTCCCCATTTCTATCAATGTTTGATCTCAGGTATTGGAATTCTTTTACTGTTTCTATTTCTTCATTGTCTAGTTTGAACTTGTGAAGGACCTTGGTGGTCATTCTTTTTGTTTTCTTTATGTTTAACATTAAGCCTGCTTTTGCACTTTCTTCTTTGATCTTCCTTAGGAGGTGTTCCAGGTCTTTGAGGTTTCTGCTGGTACTATGGTGTCGTCAGCATATCTTAGATTGTTGATATTCCTTCCTCCTATTTTCATTCCTCCTTCTTCTGTGTCCAAGTTTGATTTTCCTATAATATGTTCTGCACAGAAGTTGAACAGATAGGATGAGAGGATGCAGCCTTGTCTGATCCCTTTTCCAATTGGGAACCATTATGTTTCTCCGTGTTCTGTTTGGCATTCTGCCATGCAGGAACCCAAAATCAAAGCATCCCTGACAGATGGCCATCCAGCCTCTGTTTAAAGACCTCCAAAGAAGGAGACTCCACCAGTCTCCGAGGGAGTGTTTGCCATTGTCAAAAAACTCTTCCTGTTAGGAAGTGTCTCCTAATGTTGGAATCTCTTTTCCTGAAGCTTGCATCCATTGTTCCAAGTCCTATTTTCTGGAGCAGCAGAAAACAAGCTAGCACCCTCCTCGATATGACATCCCTTCAAATATTTAAAGAGGGCTACCATATCCCCTCTTAACTTTTTCTTCTCCAGGCTAAACATACCCAGCTAAACATTTCTCCTTATAGGGTATGTTTTCCAGACCCCTCACCATTTTAGTTGCCCTCCTTTGGCTACCACCTATGCCAGGATGAGAATAATGTTGATGTTGTTATTGTTGTCATGTGCCTTCAAGTCATTTTTGGCTTATGGTGCCCCTAAGAAGAACCTGTCATGGGGATTTCTGAGGCTGAGAGTGTGTGAGTTTCCCAGGGTCACACAGTGGGTTTGAACCCTGTTTTCCAGAGTAGTAGTCCAACACTCAAACCATTACACCATATAGTTGGTTTTCAAGTCCCAACTTTCCTCACCATTGGCTAGGACTGTAGTCCAATAACATCTGGAGGAGCCTTTAGTGATAATTTTTTTGCAGTGCAGTCATTCATCGCAACTGTCTCCTTAGCTACAGTCCCAACAGGAGTTCAGTGATACAGGATGTTTTGGTGATTTACATTGACAATTTAGTTATAGCAGTTTTTTTGGCTATTGCTTAGGTAGTGGGCTTTAACTAACTGCTCAAGGTTGGTTTATGTTTTTGAACTTTTGTATGTATAATGTTATTTTATATTATTATTTTATTTTATATTATATTATTTTAACAAGATGATTATAATTGTTTTTATTTTTTATTGTAAAGTTTTAAAACTGTTTTTAATCTATGCACCATTTTTGATCCCTTTTCAGGGAAAAAGTGGCATGTAAGTGAAATAAATAAATAAATAAGTCACAACATCAGACAACATCAGATAACATTAGTCATGCTAATCAAATAGTCCTGGCACTTTAGCTTTGCAAACCCCAGCACCACTGTACCACTGGTTGTAAATCACAGTTGCTATATTTGAGTCGTGTTAGCTAGCAAAGGTCACAGGTAAAAATGGGGGCAGGAAATCTCTCCTTATGTAGCAAGGCTATTACTCCGAAGCATGACTTATGCCTTATAGCCTTCACTTAAGTTGAAGATGGCAAGAGAAGCTGAAGCAGCTATTGCACCAGTAGGGAAAGATGCCACAATTACTCCCACATATCGAAAGGTTCTTGGAAAGGAAAAAATGAGTGCCTCACTGAGGTCTAAATTATATGTAAGGTGACAGTTCTGCATGCTTAAATATGGATCTGTTCAGATTTTATAGGAAGAAAGTGCATTACCCTGTACAGACTGGCCAAAAGGGCCGGCCTGGGGATAGAGTCAGGATGTGGCGATTGCACACTGGCTGCCCCAACTCTGCCCGATGCTGCCATCATGCCGTGCACCCCACCGCATGGCAAGCGACATCAGGGCGCTCCCTTAGTACAGCGTTCAGACATGCTACACCAAAGGAGCATGAAAAAACCACTGCTGTGGTGGCAAGGGCAACTTTTTGCTGCTCCAAAAAGGAGCAGCAAGGAAAGGAACGGCGGGATACTGCCCCTTAGGGGCCATCTATTTAGTTCCTATGTCCTGCTTTTAAGGACGCATGAGTGATGAGTGTTCAGTTCTCCCCCTACCTTTGGCTTAAATCCAAGAGCCTGTCTTTATTCAGATAGTTTTCTCCCAATCAAAATTCTGACACTGGAAGTAACACAAAAAAGCTGGGAAGCTACATAGAAGAGGGGAGGCATTTGGAGAGAAAATCTTTTTTTCTTTTGAAAAAAGCGTGCCTACTAGAACACAGTGTACTTTGTAGAAGAATCCTGTGATGAGACCAGATTAGGCAATTGTCACAGGTGTTCTTTACCCAGCATGCTGCCTCCCAATTCCTAATCACTGCTACTTGCAGCAGGAGCAACTAAACATACTGTGGACTTTGGTATACTGTGTGTTTCTCCCCAACAAGCCTAAAAAATATGTCAATGATAAGACCCAGATTGTCTCTGGATTTTTGAGGAAGACACAAGCCAACTGCTAATGCATTCAGAGCAATGGACCAGAGGACTGCTGTTCATAGAATCATAGTATCATAGAGTTGGAAGAAACAAGGGGCATCCAATCCAAACTCCTGCCATGTAGGAATGCACAATCAAAGCACTCCCAAAGGTGGCCATCCAGGCCTTGTTAAAAACTTCCAAAGAAGATGACTCCACCACTCTGAGGCAGTGTATTCCACTGTCAAACAGCTCTTAATTTCAGGAAGTTCTTCCTAATGTTTATGTGGAATCTCTTTTCCTGTAATTTGAATCCATTGTTACATGTCCAAATTGTTGGAGAAGGAGAAAACAAACTTGCTCCATCTTTAATATGCCATTCCTTCAAATATTTAAACATGGCTATCATTCATATCACCTCTTAACCTTCTCTTTTCCAAGCTAAACATACCCAGCTCCCTAAATCATTCCTCATAGGACATGGTTTCTAGACTTTTCTTTTTAGCTGCAAGTGGGAGAAATTGAAAAGTGGAAGTCTTTTCATGAGATGACATCAAGGCTGCACTTTATCCCTTTAAGAAACTTCTGATTGCTTTTTTGAAGGATAAATGAGTTCATTTGGAGAAGAGAAATACAAAGTGATTCAATAGCAATAGGAAGTACATTTCTATACTGCTTATCAGTGCACTTAAGCCTTCCCTATGTGCTTTACAATGTATAAGACAATTGCCCCCGACAAGCTGGGTACTCATTTTAGTGACCTCAGAAGGATGCCAGGCAGAATCAACCCTGAGCCCCTGGCTGGTACTGAACCCACAACCTTGTGGTTTGTGAGTGAGTGGCTGCAGCACAGGCATTTAACCACTACACCACCAGGGCTCTTAGGATAGGACAGTTCAGGACAATTTTGGTATGGGTAACAATCAGGAGCATCCCTTGGATTTTCAAGCCTTTTCTTCAGTCTCATGGGCTGGAACCTTTTTTAAATTATAAGGTTGGCTCAGCTTTCCATCCTTTCACAGGTCGGTAAAATGAGTACCCAGCTTGTTGGGGACAATTGACTTACAGATTGTAAACCACTTAGAGAGTGCTGAGTTCACTATGAAGCGATATAGAAATATAAATGCTATTGCTATCTCTAGCATTTTCTCACACCCAAATTCTGAAATCTATTGATAGTATCACTGGCTGTAAAGTCTTATAAAATTTGTTTTGTGCTACTGAAATGACTTTTTGAAACATACCATTTTACTGTTTAGGACCTGCACATCCCTCACTCAAAAGCAATGTTTGTCTTGTTGGCAAATTTATTCACATGTCTATAAGATAATGTGAAATCTAGGTTTTCATACTGATGGCTCCAGTAGAGGCCCTTTCTCATTCAAATACTGTAAACAGTGCCAGCTGTAATGAGGCAGAACTCAAAAACTGTCATGAGTTGTTCAGCATGGGGCTCTGAAGTGAGAAATCCAGGCAACAGAGATTGCCTTACTTTCTACATAATAAACTGCACATGAAATGCAGTATCTGAAAACAAAGAAGAGCCTGATTTTTGCTTTGACAGATTGCTGGTTGCTACTCTTTTTCATATATAGAGAGATTTTTCTTATTTTAAACATTTTACATCTGCCCGTTAGCTAAGGTGGTGAACAGCAATGTATCATAAAATATTACAGTACTAGAACCTTAATTTGAACAACTAACTGTAGGTACCTAGTATTGCTCATATGAATAATTGTTGTTGTTGTTGTTGTTGTTGTATGCCTTTAAGTTGTTTCCAACTTATAGCAAACCTAATAATTAGCCCATCATTAATGACTATTCTGTTTCCACTGCTCTGGAGGATGTGTGATCTTTGGATGATTAAGTTATCCTTATGGTGCACATCAGTCTTTTACCCTTGAGAGAGCACGCTTCTCTATTTGGCCATCAAGCACACTACTTTGTGTGAATGCAAAACTAACTGGGGTTGAATTGTGAATACAAAACTAATTTGAGTCCTTCAGGGCCCCTTCAAAGTCAAGCATCATGTATGCCATATTAAGGCAGGCCATTCCAAACATCCCTTGTGAATTTGGGGAATATCTGCCCAGCCACCTATGCATGATGTGTTAACAGGTTGACAGATAGAGAGAAACTTAATTTTATTTATATTTAGCAGAAATATTTCCATTCATGTAGACCATGCAGACTACCTAGCTTCAATGGTTTAATCCAGGGGTAGGCAGCCTTTTTGAGCCAGGGGCTGGGTTGCTGTCCCTCAGACAATTGGGGGGCCGAAGCACCAAAAATGAATAAATAAATAAATAAATAAAAATAAAAAAATATGCATGCACACTCTCTCAGCCCCAGAAAAGCCATGGCAAAACCCCTGTGGAGATTTTGCCAAGAAAACCCCAAGAACAAGTAATAACAACAATAATCAATATCATCATGGCAGGCGTCGGCGGCGTCGGAGGGCAGCGGGGGGCACCGGCCCCCGGGCCTTGGGTTGCCTACCCCTGGTTTAATCATTGGTATGCTTTATCAGTGATTTTCCTCAGGTGGATTTCACCATTACAGTGCAGCCTGTATTTCAAATTAGACCATCACAAACCCACCTTCATAATTTTGCAGAAATCTATGAATCTCTTTTTCAAGGAAATTAATAGGGTACCCCACCAGAGGTCTCCAAAAGTGAATTTCTTGTAATGCCACATAGCTTACCTTTAACGTGAAACTACAGAAATATACCTTCCAGATTTGGTGACAGTTTATCCATCCATTTTTGAAGAAATGAATGGTTTGTCCCACCAGGAAGCCCCTTCATTTTTTGCCTGCATCATGTAGTCTACGTTGCAAGTTACACCATACCAAATACACTCTTCAAATTTGGTGTCAATTGTTCTAGTTATTTTCAAGGAAATTAGCAGGGTGCCCCACCAGGGATATCCCAGAATTGGCATTTCATAGGCCGAATAGGTTTAAAGTCAGATGATCCCAAACATACTTTCCAGATTTGGTGGAAATCCATCCATCTGTCTTTACATTATGTGGTTACAAACACAAGGGCAGAAAGAAACCTAATTTTACTTATCCTTTCACCCAAAAACATTTATCAATTTATATTAACTGAGGACATAAAAGTGCTCAAAAAGAATGTAATGTACATACTTTAATTTTCATTTGTATATCTTTACTCTTTATGATCTTGTCTTTTCCTTCATAGCTGCCCTTCCCATTCCCAGTCTTCTTCTGATTTCTTGACTTCAGTCTCCATTTTTATCAATGTTTGACCCAAGGAATAGGAAAGATTTTACTATTTAAATTTCCTCATTGTCTGGGTTGCTCCATGATCATTGTTTTTGTTTTCTTTATGTTCAGCATTAAGCCTGCAATTGCACTTTCTTCTTTTACTTAGTAATTGTTCAGTCTGTGATGTTTTCACTACAAGTATGGTGTCATCTGCATATCTTAGATTGTTGATGTTCCTTCCTTCTGTCTTCACTCCTCCTGAATCTAAACCTAGGGCCTCGGCAGACGACTAAAAGAGTCGTCTTCCGGGCAGGGAAGAGGAGGGGCAGCCGCACGAGCGGCGCCCCTTCCTCTCCCCGAGGTCGCCCCCAGAAGCGCCGGCCGTCCGCACGGCCGGCGCACCGGGGATGACCTCACGGCGCAGCGTCCACATGCGCTGCGCCGTTTGAGCCAGGGAAAGTGCGCCCGCCGCTTTTAGGGTTCACTTTCCCTTACATCTAAAAGGAGCGCCAATTTGGTGCTCCTTTTAGATGCGCCGCAGGAGCGCCGCGGTCCGGAGGCTGAACTACGGCGGCGCTCCGACCCGCGGCGTCTCCGGGGCCTCCGTCTGCTGAGGCCCCTACTCTTCTTAAGATATTCTCTGCCTACAAGTTGAACAAACAGGGTGATAGAAAGTTCACTGTCAACACTTAATATTGGTCTAGAAGCAAATGAGCAAGCAGTGCAGGTCTGCTACAATTAATTGTAATATGAACAAAGCTGGCTGCACCATTTAAAGTTCTGGCCACACCATTTTGCACACGCCAAAATTTCCAAATCACATTCAGGTCACATAGCTAGTACAGTAATCTTTGCATTTTAGAATCTTTTCTAGTTCTTTCATAGCCACTCTCCCCATTCTTAGTCTTCTTCTGATTTCTTGACTCCTGTCCCTATTTCTATCAATGTTTAATCCCAGGGATTAATCATTTTACTATTTCTGTTTCTTCATTCTCCAATTCAAATTTGTGTAGGTTCTCTGTGATCATTATTATTATTATTTTTTTATGTCCAACAATATGCCTGCCTTTGCACTTTCTTCCTTGATCTTTCTGCTGACATATGTTGGTTAGCACTAGAGTTGACTCTGTCAGTGTGGATTGTAGCAGTTCAATTGGAATATCATCCGTTCTTGGTGATTTGTTTTTTGCTATTTCTCTTATTGCAGTTTCCACCTCACTTTTTAGAATCTGGGTTCATCTTCATATGGCTTTTTGTTCCATGTGTCCTTCATTTTGTCATCTCTTTTGTTCCTCTGGTTCTCTGTCTATTATGTTTAGATCATATTTTGGTATAATTCCTGGTTTTGTTTTCTTCCTGAGTCTTACTTTTTTTTATATATATGAGTAGTTCGTGATCTGTGCCATAGTCGGCACCTGGTCTAGTCTTGGCCACCAGCATAAAGTTTTGCCATCTTTTTCTTCCAACTATATAGTCTATTTGATTTTTGTGTTGACCATCTGGTGATGTCCATGTGTATAGCCTTCTTTCTGGTTGCACAAAAAATGTGTTAGCAATGGTTAGGTTATTGGCTTCACAAAAATCTATCAGACGCTCACCTGATTGCATCCGCCGATTGTTTTTGCCACATCTTTTCTTAGTATGAAAGCCACCCCATTTCTTCTTGTCTTTTCATTCTCTGAGTAAAGCACTGTGTAGTTGTCTCATTCAAAGAGGATGACAAACCATTAAAATAGGACTAACAATGAAGAGGACAAACAATGATAGTCACAGTTACTGGACAGTGAAAACACAGAGAGTAGCCAGGTTAGGTATATTTGCTCCTGCTACTACATTCTGCAATTGCAGCTGCTTGCTATGCTTCAGATCACAAATAAAAGCTGCAACAGAGCAACCCTCTGTACATTTACACAAAGTAAATCCCACTTTATTTCACTGAGGCTTGGGCATAGGATTGTAGCCTGAAGACTTTGGACATTGGGAAATGCTGTCCAAATATTGCATGACAAATCACTGCAAAGGTCTTGTCTCCTTCCACAGGATATCCCTCCTTTTCAGTAGTTATCCTGGACAAAATTCCAGATTTTTTTGATAAAAAGTTTCTGGAGTTTTAAACCACCAAATCTGGAAAGGATCATTGGCATTTGCCTTAAAGAGTCATGCTATAGCAGAATTGTGACATGTATGATGAAAACAAAACCAGTCACTTCCAATTTATTGCTTTCTTCATCTGCATTGATTCATCTGTGTGTAGCTGACTGCTAATAAACACTGCTGTTTGACTGGGATTACAAAGATGGTTAATTATTTTCCCATCACCTAAACAAATGCAGTGGAGACTTGGAATATCAGTTAAATGTGTCCCCACTGAAATTGAAAGACCTTGCCTCCTTCATATGGCCCAAAAGATGAGCATGTTTTCCTCCTAGTGAGTGACATTTGAGTGCAGTTGTCACAGTAAGCCTCTGGGAGAAAATTGCATATATTTATATCTTATTGGTAGATAGGAAGGCAGTGGAGAATGGGCTGGTGTATTTGATGTCCCAGCATGTCATATGGGTAATGCCCTAGTCCCTTGCTGATAAGAACATGGTGTCTCTGTTTTGAGAACATAGCCTGTTGTGTAGAAAGCAGATTTATCTTATTTGAAATGCATTATTTAGAGTTGCTTCTTTTTTAAAGAAATGGGGTGGGGGTGGGGAGATGTGCAGTTCATAGGCTGAGGCTGTTATCCATTTCCCTCTGTGCCTTTCCATGCTGTTTGTCAACCATGGAATAAACTGACAGACTTGTGCCCCTTGATTAAGCACAGTGGGATCAAAAAAATGGATAATAGTGTAATAATAGCTTCAGAAGACTTCTAAGATCTCTATGCTGCTGGGCACAGCTGTCCATTCACTGACAGTGATTAGGGCAAAACTTTCCATACTGGTAGCTTATTCTGTTTTCTATTATAGTCTGTGTCCACACGGGCCAAATATCACATCCTTCCCTTGTCCTCACAGCGAGTAGTCCTAATGACAGAGGGCCGAATCTCCAGTTCTGGTGTGAACTGTTCAGACAGCATCTGGCCAGTTTAACACTGAACGTGCCATATACCCCCCTTACACCAATTTTTTAAAAGTCACCATTTGCTCTGATTCTGCTCTGGAGCCCTCCTGAGTGACAGCACGTGGTAGTTTACAACACGTCATACTGTGCAGCCCACTGCTGCAGATCACTTCCTTTGTGGTTAGAATGAGGCATCCAACCATGTGGTTGATGCTGGGTATATCTCATTTTCAGCCTCAGAAGGAGTAAGCCACAATGCTGCTTCGGAGTGCCAGGAAATGAGAGGATAGGGCAGAATACTTGAGGCTGCTCCCAAAGAATTTTGGCTTGTGCAGATACCACCATAATGGGTTTGACTTCTGTCACATCATATGAAGTCATTTGACCTTCCTCTCTGTCATCATCATCACAGACAGGTATAGGCTCTTTGATGGCCTCCCATCCTTCCATCCTTCCCTGCTTTGCACTTTTATTTAAATAATGGCTTATATGCTTCCTTCTCAGAAAAAATATATTCAGGAGGGCCTATCTTAAAAATAAAACAATAAAATATAGGGTAAAAAATCCCCAATAGAAATTAAAAAGCAGCAGCAGATAAAAGCCCAAAACTGAGTTAAACGGCTTGGGAAAATAAACACGTTTTCACCTTTGTTCTCAGATAAGCAGACAGAGCAGTAGAATGTATATGTTGGAAAATTGTTGTGAAAGGAAAAATACCTATCACCTGTTGTTTCACCCATGTGTATCTTAAAAACAGGTTTTACCACATTCTTTTTGTTCACGTCTAGCTTCCCCACTGCCTTCTTTATTGCACATTGGACACTTGAGCTGTCTTACATCATCCCCAGTGCCACACTACAGGCAGAGTGTCCATTAAACATACAAACAAACTCTTGCAAGTTTATTTGATTCAGTGTTTTTTTCACATCTTTTTTTAAAATTTAAAATCTTCACTCACTGACTTTCAGAAGAACTGGAAATCTACTCCTAGGAAGAAAAATACTGTTGCTAACTGCACAGGCACTAGATTTCATCTGATCTTGGAACCTAAACAGGGTTGCTTCTAGGTCATACTTGGATGGAAGACCACCAAAGAATACCATGTGCTGTAGGAAGGAACTGGCAAAACCACTTCTGAGTATTCTTTGCCTAAGAAAACCCTACGAAATTAATGGGCTCAGGAAGGCACATACACATTCAACCACTCATAGAATCATAGAGTTGGAAGAGACCACAAGGGCCATCCAGTCCAACCCCATTGAGACTCACAATCAAAGCATCCCCGACAGATGGCCAACCAGCCTCTGTTTAAAGACCCCCAAAGAAGGAGACTCCACCACTCTTTGAGGGAGTGTGTTCCACTGTCAAACAGCTCTTACTGTCAGGAAGTTTCTCCTAATGTTGAGGTGGAATCTCTTTTCCTGTAGTTTGTATCCATTGTTCCAGGTCCTATTCTCTGAAGTAGCAAAAAACAAGCTTGCTCCATCCTCAATATGACACTTCTTCAAATAGTTAAACAGGGTTCAGTTCAAAATCCATAACAATCAAAGAGAGTTGGATGAAGAGCTTTTTTTAAAGAACTTTTGCATTGTTGTGTTGTTAACTGCCCTCAAGTTGACTTCAACATATAGCAACCCTATGAAGGAAAGACCTCCAAGTGACCCTGTCATCAACTGCCGCTCAGATCTTGCAGATTCATGGCTATGGCTTCTATTAATCCAGAATATGTTCTTCCTCTTTTCCTATTGCCCTCAACTTTACCAAACATTACAGTCTTTTCTAGTAAGTCCTTTTTTCTCATGATAAGGCCAAAGTACAATAGTCTTAGGACCTTATCACACGGGGGAAATCCCGTGCAGAAACGGGATTTAAAAGGTGGAGAAAACCCACAAAAATGGGTAGATTTTTCACACACATTGCATTTAAAGTGTGCTCAACCTGAACGGAAAGTAGTCAAAAGCCTCTTCTTTTTACTTTTTGGAAAAATCCCGAAAGTAAAAAGAAGCGGCTTTTGACTACTTTCTGGTCGGGTTAAGCACACTTCAAAAGTAATGTCATCTGAAATTTGCGGGTTTTTTCATATTTAAAACCTCATTTCTGCTCAGGATTTCCCCCATGTGATAATGTCTTCAGTTTAGTCATCTTCGCTTATAGGGAGAGTTCAAGCTTGAGTTGCTCTAAGATCCAATTCTATAGAACTCTTCTCCGGCACCGCATTTCAATTGTCTTGGTTTTCTCCCTATCAGCTTTCGTCACTGTCCAGCTTTCACAACCATAATCAAAATTGGAAATACATGGCACGGGGAATCCTAACTTTAATATTCAATTATATATCTTTACACTTCAGGTTTTTATCTAATTCCTTCATTGCTGCCTTCCAAGTCCTAATCTTCTGATTTCTTGACTGCAATCTCCATTCTTATTAATAACTGAGCCAAGGCATGGAAAATCTTGAGCTATTTCAGTGTCTTCATTGTTTGCTTTAAAATTGTGTAAATCATCTGTGGTCATTATTTGTATTTTCTTAATGTTCAGCTGTAAACCTGGCTTTGCACTTTCTTTCTTGACTTTCTTCAATAATCATTCCTAGTTTCTGCTTTTTTTTTATGGCAGTATGATGTCATCTGTTTATCTTAAATTGTTGATGTTCCTTCCTCCCAATTTTCACACCTCCTTCCTCCGAGTCTAATCCTTCTTTATGTATATAATATGCTCAGTTTACAATAGAAACGGCAATAAAATGTAGCCTTGCCTGACTCCCTTGCCAATTGTAAACCATTTTAATTGTCTGTATTCTCTCCTAACAGTAGCCTCTTGTCCTGAGTACAGGTTAGACATCAGGACAGTCATGTTGTGGCACACGTGATCCATAATTTTTAAGAGCGATCCATACTTTTTCATGATCTACACAATCAAAGGCTTTGCTATAATCTATAAAGCATAGAGTGATTTTTCTTTTGAAAGTATTTTGTACAATCCATTATCCAATGCATAATTGCAATATAATCCCTATTGGCTCTTCCTTTCTTGAACCCAGCTTGGACATCTGGCATGTTTCATATTGTCTTTAAATTCTACAAGGATATTTTTCTGTTGCATTTTGACATGATGGTTGTTTTAATGTTCTTCTTTAGATTTATTCTAATTTTTTATATTAGTAGTTCATGATTTGTGCCATAACAACAACAGTAGCAGTGTTTATTTATAATGCCCTTTTCACCAAATGTGCTCTTGGTCTTGTTTTTGCAAAGAGAATGGAGCTTCTTCCATCTTATGCTTCCAGTTATGTAGTCTGTTTTCATTATTGGCTATCTGGTGATGTCTATGTATACTGTTGCTTCTTGGTAGCTTGAAGAATGTGTTTGTGATTAACAAACTGTTGGCCGTGAAAAATTGAGTTGATTGGTCTCCTGCTTCATTTCTTGATCCTAGGCCAAATTTTCCTACAGGCTTTGATTCTGTTTCCTATTTTTGTATTCCAGTCGCGTATGAACCTTTGCATATGTGCATGTAAAGCAGCCTCATTGGTTTGACTGCTAACTATGCATGTCACATTTTATTTTCAGGCAAGAAAAGGAAAAGCAGGGGTGATGACATTCAATTCTCAATGAGCATTACATATTGGATAAATTTGTAATCCAAAACTTGACATTATGAACTTTATGGGCTAGATCTCTTATGATAGCAATCTTCAATTATCTGAAGGACTGGATGGTGCAGCTAGCTTATTTTCTGCTACTCCAGGGAATAGGATTCATACCAGTAGATTCAAATTAAAAGAAAGTTTTTTACTAAACATCAGGAAGAACAGTAAGAGCTGTTTGACACTGGGATATGGTAGATTCTCTTTTATTGGACATTTATAAACAGGTTAAACGGACAGCTGGAGTCCATTTAGCTGTGGATACCTGCACAGGACATATCCTGTCTGATCTTGGAGGCTTAGCAAGCTCAGGCTAATACTTGGGTGGGAGACTGCCAATGAATACCAGATGTTGTAGACTATAGGGGGTTGCAGACTGCCAGAGATAGTGCAAATTGAGTCCATTTTTAGGGTTAGGGTTAGGGTTAGTGCTAGGGAATCATGGAAATTGTTTGTTTTTTTCTGAGACATTGAGCCTTCTCTGTCAGAGAGCTCTGGTGCCACAATAAAATACAGTTCCCATGATTCCCTAACCCTAACCCTAACCCTAAAAGTGGACTCAATTTGCACTATTTCTGGCAGTCTGCAACCCCCCTATATTTCAGAGGAAGGAACTGGCAAAATAATTCTATTTCCTAAGAAAACCCTAGGAAATTAATGAGGTCACCATAAATTGACAAGTGACTTGAAGGCACATATGCATACCCATAATGAGCTGGACTAGATAACACTTTGGGCACCTTCCAGTTGTAAAGTACAATGACTGATCATGCTGGTTGACTGATTTCTGTGGGCAATATGACACCTGAATGGCCCAAAATAATTGTCACTGAAATTTATATTCAGTACGTATTTGTGAATGCAGCCAGAGCATAGACAGCTTTTATCTATATATTGTTACTACTAATTGTAGGGATTTATATAATTATTATCATTATTGTTACTGTTGTTGATAAAACTGAATGTGTGAATAATCTCTTGTCTTCAGTACTGTTATATATCTACATGGTATATTAGCAAGACTATTTACTCCTTAATAGTTATTACTGTCACTGATGAGGGGGTGATCTTTGATAATTAGATTCAACTAATGCAACTTATTCAGAAATAGCAAGGGATAACACTTCTACAGAGAGGCTGTAGAAGCACATGACAGGTATATTCCCTAATGCTTAATGTAATTCAAGAACTTAGGAAGCTTATATACTGAGAGAAATCACAGGTCCATGTAACTCACTGTTAACTATGTTCACTAACCAGGGCTTCAGACAGGATTTCCCCCCTCTCCTTCACTGATGAGATGCCAGGGAATTTATGTAGTGAGCATGTGTTCTACCTAGAGCTTAGAAATGTTACTTTTTTGGTCTATAGTTCCCAGAATCCTCCCAACCACCATAGCCACTGACCATGCTGGTTAGCTGGTTATTCTAGGAGTTATATTCTAAAAAGTAACTTTCCCAAGTTCTGGCTCTGCCACTGAGCGGTAGTTGTTGTTGTGTTGTGTTGTGTGTTTTCAAGTCATTTCCGATTTATTATTATTATTATTATTATTAGAAAACTTTTATTGCGATAAAAAACACATAAACATTGACACCGAACATTACATAACATTACGAACAAACAAATACAAATCACATACAACCAGACAATTTGCTAAACAATTAAATAACTAAACACTAAAACATACTGAACAATTTTTCTTCCTAAGCAGTTCGGGAGGATATAAAAAAAAATACAATAACTACTTTATACCCATCTATGAAAACATCCCTGAATTACTTACAATAACCAGTAAGGTTTAACCTTAACCAGATCTGATTATTAAACAAATAAAACTTTTTCTATCAAAATCTCTAACAATATATAAATATATATAGTACAATTACTAAGTACCATTAAAATAACAGCAACATACTTTTTCTCTCACTCCTTTCTCTATCTTTTCCCATCCTCTTCCCCTTCTTCCCCCTCTACATATCACAATAACTCAATTTCGTTAATACATAAACGTTAAACTTCGTACATTATTGTTTACTATAGTTTTTTCCACATATTGATACCAAGGGTTCCATATCTTATGGAAATCTGTTAACGTGTTAAACCTTAATAAATGTGTTAACTTTTCCATTTCATAAATTTCATATACCTTATTTCTCCATTCCTCCACCGGGGTATATCTTATTTTCTCCAATGTTTAGCATAAATCATTCTCGCTGCGGTGGTAAAAAAAAAAAAAAGTAGTCATTTCCGATTTATGATAACCCTAAGGCAAACCTATCATGGGGTTTTATTGACAAGGTTTGTTCAGAGGGGGTTTGACATTGCCATCCTCTGAGGCTGAGAGAGTGTGATTTGCCAAGGTCACCCAGTGAGTTTACATGGCCAAGCTAGAATTCGAAGCCTGGTCTAGAGAGTCATAATCCAACGCTCAAACCATTACACCACATTGGTCTCTACATTGAGCTGTAACCCCTTTCCCAAAATGGAACATAAACCTTGACATCTGTCTTGGTGTCATGGGGTTGAAAGACCCTTATTTCAGTTGGTCCTAAATTGGACACATGCCTTTCTAAATCAAACAGAACTATGTATTTATGTGCTCTGCTATGGATCCAGCATGGTTTGGGTGCTGGACTAGGTTTCCAGGAGACTGGGGTTTACATCCCTGCTTAGTCATGGAAACCCACTGAGTGACCTTGGGTAAGTCATAATCTCTCAGCCTAAAAGGAAGACATTAGCAACCTGTCCACATAAGTTACTATAAGTCAGAGTTAACTTGAAGATGCATAATAATTGCAACAAATGCTCCTGAGAGCTGACTTCCTTATAATAAGCATCAGACAGCCTCAAGGGTGAAACTCTTTGTGATGATTTGATAGCACAGTTTTTTGAACTAAGTAATTCCAGTGTTGTTGCTCTGGTTTTTCTTGTGACATCTGGAAGCATCCTCTGAAAAAAAAGCACAGTATTTTAATTGTATATATAATAATCCAGTAATACAAAAAAAAAATTAAAGGAAGTATCAACATGCAACAAATTGTAATACACATATACAAAAGAAAAAAAGCAGAGGCAGATAAAAAAGAAAGAAAAAAAGAAATAAATAAACTAACTGAAAAGCATAAACAAATAATATCTAACATATTGTTGCCTCACAGCCCCCCCCCCCCCCCGACATCTTACCCAATGACTTTCAGCACATTCCTGACTGCGGTCAACAATTCTACCATAGTTATTCCTCTCTAATTAACTTCCACTTATATGAACGTACTTTCCTATTCATTAGGAAATAATTTATATTTAAACTTTTTTTACATAATTTATAAAAGGTTGCCAGGTTCTCATATACACTTGAGTCAAAAGAAAAATGAGCACAGTATTAATTGGCTAGGGTTGTTGGGAGAATTGCTGGAAATTACAGTAAAAGTTCAAGCTTCCCATTAAGACTCTAAGAATAATATATGAGAACTGGCATTCAGATGCACTAATCTGAGAAAGTCCACAGACTTTTGTACAAATACATTTAGAAGCCATATCAAGGGTGCCAATACTTCCCAGTCTAATAAAACTAATAAGCCCAAAAGGGATTGTGAATGGGCTATTAGTACAGAATCTGTCATTCAGCATAGTTAGTTGTTTTGGGATGTGGGGCAAAGAAGGCTTGTATTCTGTTTTCAGTCTGTAGGCTTGTGAAGGAACCTATCAGCCCTTAATAAGAATAACTGCAGTGGAGGAAAGGAACCTTGCTATTTCAGGAAACTCATCTTAGATGTTAGCAGCCAAATTTTTAATGAGACTTTTACTTTTTGTCTAGTTTTTGAGCAAGGTTGACTTAGGGTCAAGTAATAAGCTTGGCTGCAGTTGTGGCTTCTGTGATGGATCTAACTGCTTCTGCCATGGAAAACAGTTGTGTAAGATCTTCAAAACTAATAATAGGAAATGCTGGCATTGTAATAACGTAAGAGACGGTTTTAATCATAAGTGCAGGTACTGTACAAGAGCAATGACCTTTTAGAAAATGATGGTACATTCAATTCATATGAGGAAATTATGCATTCTGCCCACTAGTTTGCTTGCTAAATTATGTGAAGATAATGCAGTAGCGGTGTGTAAACAAGAAATGGTACTGAATATGATAAGAGCTGGAAGAAAGGCTTTTGAAAAATACTGCAACTGTCCTGACTGATCATACATAGTTAGGAACATTGTACAGCAGTGGTTCTTCACATTTTATTTACCAGGGACCCCTTTTAAATAGCTTTTGTTGCCATGGACCCCCTAAATTTAACTTAAGATGTAATAATAATAATAATAATAATAATAATAATAATAATAATACCACTTGAACACTGAAACATTAACACTTACACTATCCATTGAACTTACCCTCAAAGGCATTGCCCTAAGGCAAACATTGCTCCTGATTCTTCCCATCATTTTGCATCTGGAGCAAATTGAATGGCAACACAGAAACCAGCCTTGGCTGCTTTCATGTGGCTGCTCAACTGTGGGGAGGAGGTTGACTGAGTAGTTTTAAGCTTTCATGGACCTGCTGTGAAGACGTTGCAGCCCCGTGGGGGTCTGCAGACTATAGCTTATGTCAAATCGATGGCATATATTTAAACAAAGGGCGGAAGGGCTACACCACTTTCTGTCTCATAGGTGTTGGTTATGAACTATGTACAATGCATTTATTAATTTATTCATTTGATTTTTTTATCCTCCCTGCTTCCAAAGATCTCAGGGCCAAAGACTTGTTTCATCATTCTTTCATTTTCACATGAAACCTGTCAACTAGGTTATGTTAAGAATGGTTTCCAAGTGGTCTTCAAAGCTGAATGGGAATTTGAACCATCTCTCTCTGTTAGTAGTCCAGCTCTAACCACTATTCACTATAATGGTAGAAGTGCAACAACGCTTAGCACTGAAGAATGCCTCCAAGAGGACAGTAGTAATAGGGTTAGATAGTGTGGTCTTAGGGTTGCCATAAATCAGAAATTACTTGAAGGCATACAACAACAAAGTTTGAATTACTAAAAGTGTCCCCTCTTGTCTACACATTCTGGCCCCTTTGTGATGTAAAATGATACTCTCAGGGATGCTTTTCCCCCTTTTCTCTACCCACTAATCCTCCTTCAAGTCATCCCTGAAATTAAGATAGATTAGATCAACACCCTGAGTAACTTTCCTATCTTAGAATAAAGTTCCTGAGATAAAGCCTTTCATTTGTTTCTCAAAGCCATTGGTGTTTTTTGCTCTGGATCTCTAACTGCTGCATGCACTCTTTCTCATATCATTTGTAGCCTGGGTTTCTACTTAATAGAGCAGCACTGAAGGCAGCAAACAGCAGCCAAAGAACATAATAAATAAATAAGATTGAAATCCCACATGAAGAGAATTTAACATTCTCACCAAGAAGACATTTGTCCTGTCTGCATTAAGCTTCCATTTATTATCCCTCCTTCAGGACCTCCTCCAGGTATCACTTCAGACATTAGGAGCATCCTGGTGTCTAGAAGGGAAAGGGAAGACACAGCTGTGGAAAGTGAAGACAGGTTGTGTATTATCCACAATTATGACATAGTTCCTCATGCCTGAAGCTAGTTTTGAAATGGTCCAGACAGGGGTAGGATGCTAGAATGCCCTCTGAGATGATGGACTTTATCATATGGGAGGAAAGCTGGGATTAAAAAGGCATTTTCCTGGCAAAGTCACGAGATGGCGATAAAGATTTTCAGATGATGTCACGATTAGAGAGGACTTATCCCAAGAAGAAACAGGAATGCTTCAACAACAAACCATTCACAGGATTTCCCTGTGACTGATTTGTTGCTTGAACATTCCTGTTTCTTCTTGGGATGAGTAATTGTGATGTGTCTGAAAATCTTTGCCACGATCTCACAACTTTGCCAGGAAAATGCCTTTTTAAAACCCGCTTTAATCCCGGCTTTCCCCCTCTATGATAGTCTCCTGTAAAAAAAAAACCACCAACCTATGTGGGTGACAATGTTCACCCACTTGGGGTAGAGGGAATTCCCAGTGTTGGAGAGGGCCTGGAGAAAGAATTGCAGAGGTGGACATACTTATCTGGTGCCTAGAAGTAAGTATTTTTAGGATGCAAGCAGCACAATGACCACAGTGTGTTCTTTGTGCAGCTATTTCTGTACAGCAGGAGCCAATTATAGTGTTCCCGCGCTGCTTGTGTGTGCTCTGCCATTTAAAAACAAACAAACAATTCTTCAGCAAAAAAAAAAAAAAAAAAGGCCAAATTCGGCATAAAATACAGGCAAACCTAACAGCCTGAATACATTATGCAAATTTGCTTAATTTATTAGAGCCGCACTAGTGATGGGGAGAAATAAGGAAATATATCAGCTGCTGCTGTGCCACATTCTGGTCTGACCAACAGAAATCTTGTTGAGCAATCCTTTCGATTGCCTTTACATAGGGATGGATGGTATGATGTAGACCAGGGGTAGGCAACCTTTTTGAGCCGGGGGCCGGGTTGCTGTCCCTCAGACAATTGGGGGGCCGAAGCACCAAAAATAAATAAATAAAGGCCTCGGGGGGCCGTATCCAGCCCCCGGGCCTTAGGTTGCCTACCCCTGATGTAGACTGTGGCGTCACTAGGTGGTGCAGACCACACTGGGTGACCCCCCCCCCAGAAGAGAGGTGACACCCAGTTGGACTCTCCTACCACTGGGGGTTGTGTGTGAAAAGGGGTGAGCATGCCCCTCCAGGCTTCACTGCTGCCGCAGCTTCCTCCTGAGAAGAGGCCACCACCACAGTGAAGAAGAAGGGTGAGTGTGCTCTTATGGCCACTGCTGCCCACCCATTAGCCCCCACTCTGAGTGACATCCAGGGTGGGGACCCCACTGAGTGTAGTGGTTAGAATGGTAGACTGTGAACCACTGGATGTAGCCTGACCTCACCCAGAGGACTCTTGTGAAGATACAGTGGCAAAGAGGAAAATCATTTTGCACTTACTGGATGAAAGGCTAGATATAAATAAAACTGATAAATAGTAAAGTCTGATAGGGCTACTGTTAGGATTCCATTCTTTTTCTCCCCTGACTCAGAAGGGCTTTTGAGAACCTCCCAGACCAAAACATTTGGCATCACCCCCATAAATTCATGGTAAATAATATCTATTCCTGAAGACTGGACAGTTAGAAAGTTAATGCTGCTGCTGTGTGCTTTCAAGTCGTTTCCAACTTATGGCAATCCTAAGGCAAACCTATCAGGGTTTTTTCTGTGGCTGAGAGTGTATGACAAGGGGGGAGGGATATAGTGGCATTATTTTCAATGGGGCTCGAATATTTATCATTTTCACAGGGGGTGGTGGTCTGGAACAGATCTCCCACAAATTGGGAGGGGCTACTGTACTCACTTTATTTTTGAAAGTAATGATTATTCTTATGTAAGGGAAAGGTAACCTTTGCTGACATGGATGATAGAGTGGTTACCTTTGGAAAAGCTGTGATTTTTATTAAGTGATTTTAACAAATATGTAACTTTTAGAACTGCTAAATTCTTGACTTTGGCCTTGTGTGCAAAGACCAAATGTAATGTTTGCAATATTTTTGTATAACAGCTGTTTGCTAATTGCTAATTACAGTAAATTTTGACTGACATTGTGTAACATCTCCTGAACAGAACAGTGTTTAATATTTCTTGGGCCAGTTTCATGTCAACTCAAGCAGCACTGTGTGTTTTCCAGTTGTTTGTATTAAATGTTGCTGTTGACTTCACAATCTTCAGTGATCTCATGGCTGTTTCACTGAAATGTCCCATTTCACACAAATTCTGTTGCAAAACACTGAGTGACATTTTATTTTTATATACAGATGACAGAATAAATGTGGTTTATTGATTTCTGTGTCTAGTGCAAGAAACTTCTCAGTCTCATTATGGATTGATACTGAATGCTTTAAGAGAGAGAAGTGAAATGGAGCAGACATTACTGGGAATGGAGAAAAGGCTTCAGGATGTGAGTGTGAAAACTGTTTTCTTTTATCTCACTGAACTTTGCTCCTGCCTCTCCTCTTCTTTCTTCACAAAATGCAGACTAATTGCCAGATTGTGTCTTCAGAGAATCATCTGGACATTTATATCATAATTAGCTGTAGTACTGTAAGAATTCTGCTTCCTGAAGCAATTCCAGTCTAAGCATATGTTAGTTGGAAAAGCAGCCAGGGAAGTATAGCATCTGGAATGTTGGACTAGGATACAGGAGATCTGAATTCAAATCCCTATTCAACCACAATGCTCACGGAGTGACCTTAGATCAATCACTGTATGGACTTTATCACATGGGGAAAATCCCGTACAGAAACGAGATTTAAATAGGAAAAAAACTTGCAAAAGCAGGTAGATTTTCAGATGACATTGCTTTTAAACTGTGTTTAACCCGAACGGAAAGTAGTCAAAAGCTGCTTCTTTTTACTTTTGGAAAACCCCGAAAGTAAAAAGAAGCGGCTTTTGACAACTTTCCGTTCAGGTTAAGCACAGTTTAACATCAATGTGTGTGCAAATCTACCCACTTTTGCGGGTTTTCCCCACCTTTTAAATTCCGTTTCTGTACGGGATATTCCCTGTGTGATCAAGTCCTAACTGTATGTCAGCCTAACCTACCCAACACAGTTATTGTATGGTCAAAAGTGTGAGAGTGCACATTATTTGAGCTCTTTAGAAGCAGTGTCATTGCCATGGGTGGTGACATCTGGTGTGGGGGGAGGCACACTGCCTTGCCCTCCCACTCTGGCCTCCCAGATGCCCAAACAGCTGCTAAGGGGGAACCACACTACACCCTCAGGAGCACCCTTTCAAGGTCTGGCGTGGCTGCTCTCTGAGGAGCCGCACTGGACCCTGAAAGCATACCCTCCCCCGGAAAGATCTTCATGTCCAGCAAGGCTGCCCAGAAAGGCTGTCAGAGTCTGTCGCGGCCACCTGACCTTGAAGGCACCGTTCTCCAGCAGCTGCCATTCCTGAGGTGAGCAGTGCTACAGCCTCTGGAGGGCCTGTCTAGGGTCTGATGCAGCTGCTGGGCAAGCAGGAAAGGGAGGAGAAACCTTTTCTCACTCACCCACCCATTAGCCATGCCAGTCCCTCCAGGTGTACCGTTCCACCAGGTGTGGTCTGTACTCCCCAGACCCATCTAGTGACACTTCTGTTTATAAAAAAGAGTGGATATTAATGTAACAAATAACTACTGAAAGGGAAAAAGCAGTCTTGCAAATAAGTCCAGGAAATGTTTTAAGCCTGCTAAGATGGCTGTTGTTAGCTGACTTGCCCATTAACATCTATATTACTTACACCTGTGGTCAAGAGGAAGTCACTTTTTTTTCTGCTTGGTTGCCTTTATTGGATTTGCCACAGGCAGCCAAGTGAGTTGCTGTTTTCAAGCCTGAGATGAGATCTCTTTGCTATGACAAAGGCTGCATCCACATTGCAGAAATAATCTAGTTTGATACCACTTTAACTGCCATGGCTCAATGCTTTGGAATCCTGGGAATAGTAGTATTGTGAGACATTTAGCCTTTTCTGTCAGAGAGCGCTAATGCCACAGCAAACTACAATTCCCAGAATTCCATAGCATTCAGCCATAGCAATTAAAGTGGTGTCAAACTGGATTATTTCTGCAGGGCAGATGGAGCCGTAAGAAGGCATCAGACAGATGCAAAGGTTGTTTGTAAGGTCTTGCAAGTGACCAGCAGATCTTGCCCTCCTAGATATGCCTGTGTTGTGGATAGTATATTCTGAAGGCAGTTTAACAGATGATATGTGGACTAATCAGAGTCCCAGGGTTAGAATTGATCAGACATTGTTCTCAAAACTGTACTACATATACTGCATATATTTTTTAAAAATAATTCAAAGCTCTTGCCAAGAAGAAGAAGAAATTTTTCTAATCAAAATAAAATGAAATATAGAGTTTTGGAAAAATAATGTAATAGGTAAAATTGGGTGAACAGTTAGGGAGTGTCATATCAACAGTGGTCAGAAAAGGACAAATATTAAGAATTTTGTTTATTTGTTTGAGTATATGCCACCTTTCTGGGTTAATATCCAAAGTTTGATCACAACATATTAAAAGTAGACTTCATTATTTTATATTACAATCAGTAAAATCATGATCTATAAAACCTGTATTAGGACAGCAACAGTTAAATATTATCACCATATTATGTTATGTTATTACATTCATATGCATAAATATGTGGCACAAAAGGAACGGAAAGCAAATAAAGTAGGGATAGAAATGCTACTTCCTTCTTTATTAAATAAAATAATAAAAAATGATACTAATAACAAATATACAAATGGAGACGAATGTAAGTGAACAATTAATTATTCATATTAGAAATGCTACTTCTGTTCATTATCACAGCAAGTTTTTATGGTATATAAAGGCCAAATCTGTAGGGACATATGTGTCTGTTTAAATATGCATTATTTGCTGTATATGCAACTTATTTGGAAATTACTGATAAAAAATAAATTATAAGCCAATGATTCCCAAACTCTGATCCTCCAAGTGTTTTGGACTTCAGTTCCCAGAATCCTCAGGTATCTTGACCAATAGTTTGGGATTCTGGGAACCAAAGTCTAAAACACTTGTAACTCCTGAGTTTGGGAATCACTGGACTAGGCTTTTTCCTTGGACAAGACTAATCTTTTGTTGAATCTGCAAAGCAATTGTACTGATAACAACAACAATAACAACAAAAACTAGGAAGAATCAGGACAGTGCCATTTGTGAACCAGTTATTTCTGGAGATCAAGAAGAATACTCTTGAGCAGTCAACTTAATACAAATGTCTCATAATTTTCATTGTTGTTAACTGCCTTCAAGTCAGCTTTGACTTATGGTGATCCTATGACTGAGAGACCTCTAAGTCACCCTATCATCAACAGTCCTGCTCAGGTCTTGGAGACTTAGAATCGTGGCTTCCTCCATTGAATCTATCCATCTGCAATACAGTTTTCTTATTTTCCTACTGCCTTCTACCTTACCAAACATTATTGTCTTTTATTATTTTCTCTAACAAATGTATGAGTCAGTGTGGTGTAGTGGCTTGAGCATTGTACTATGACTCTGGAGACCAGGGTTTGAATCCTGGCTCAGCTGTGTAAACCCACTGGGTGACCTTGCACAAGCCACACTCTCTCAGCCTCAGATGATGGCAACAGCAAACCCCCTTTGAAGAAACTTGCCAAGATAACCCTATGATAGGATCGCCTTAGGGTCGTCATAAGTCAAAAACAACCTGAAGGCACACAGCAACAACAACTAATAAATATATAACCCCCAATGTCATGTGTGTGTGCATCCTTCAGTTTGAGGGTAAAGCACAATTATCAGATTTTTAGATCAAAGGCATGATCTATTAAACAGAGCTTGGAAAAGTTTTTGGACTGCAGCTACATGACCTGCCTGCATGGCCAGTGATCCTAAAATCTTAGAGGTTCTGGGAGATGTGGACCAAAAAAGCTTCTTTCCTAAGCTCTGTTTTTAAATCCATGTGTTTAATTACTGTATGTTCTTTCTCTTCTTCAGAAAGACACTGAAATCTCTGATCTGAAAGCCAACCTGCAATTATTAAAAGAGAGTCTGGAGCAATTAACAACTCAGCAGAAGGAGCAATATTGGAGCCTCTGTGAGCAATTAGGCCTCCTGCAGCTCCCCAGTCTTGTTGGTGAGCTGAAGGCATTCATGTCTACATCCAGAGCACCCAGTCACATAAAGGACAGCGTCTCCCAAACATCTCCAGACTTGCTGTCAACACAACAACCTCATGATTCCCACTGTAGTATTTTAAATGTACCTCCTGGAAACGAGGTTATTTCTGTGGTTACTTCACAAATTAAAGAATATGTTGACATGCAGCAGCAGAGTAGCCATATTGCAGCCAGAGGCCACAGTGCTAACAATGTTCTTTGCATGTGCTGCTCCAGTGCAGCTGTCCCTACAGTCAGCTCTGAGGGATCTTGGCTACTTACTCAAGATCTAAGTCAAGCCACACCCATCAGGAAAGTAGTTAAGAGAGACAACCGGGCAAAGGGACTTAATACTAGCAGGCCTTTACAGCAGAACCAGACTCACATTGGCAATGTGCTCCTCAAAAACCATGCAGATGATCACAAAAATGAAGCATCTCCCACAGAGAGGAAGATGCAAAATAATAGTAGAGGAAGGAAGATAAGAAAGGGAAAGTCAAAAATGTGGAGCCAGAGGAAAAGACTTTATTCTTTTAGGAAAGAAAAAAATTGTTTGAAGTGTATCAATCCTAATATGAAACAAAATATAAATGGAAGAGGGTATTCTACATCAGAGAAGTCCCAGTGGTCTTATAGGAACACAAGGAATCCAGATGATTCTAATTTGGGACCTTCCACAGTTGTGCTCCAGTCCCATGAAAACAAACAGTATGCAGCCAATATACAAGGGATGTCTGGAGTTAAAAACAGGGTGGATCTTTCCAGTGCAAAAAATAATACTTGTTTCCGGCTAAACTCCTCTCCAGAAAGTTGTTTATCCCCAAACCAGAGAAGCTGGTTCAGTCTTTTTGATAGTAACTCCCCTGCCCAGGAGGGAACCAAAAGTTATTGCCCATTATTTTTTGACAGTGAATATTCTGATTAAAGGTGTTCCATACATGGCAGATCTCTGCCAACATAAGATCTTTATTGTACATGTTTTTGTAAAATATTGTAAAAAATAGTTGTACATCACAAATAATAGTATACTCCTATACTTGAAAGCATTACAGTATATCTGACCTTGAGCAAAATTAGGTATTCCTGGTTCCTTTAAAAAAATATTGGGCATGTTCAGACATTTCTTATCTGGGAGCATTCTCAGCTTGAGAAGACTCTCAGCCATATTTCCTGTCTCTTCATCACCACTAGAAGAAATGTGTATTTTTATTATAGAAGATACCTTGTTTATTTTAACATATGTAATATCTTATTCCCTCCTCCTGAATCCATCTTTAGAAAGATGGTTGCTTTCAGCTATGGAATCTGAGACATACGGTACTATGTGCAAACAGATTTTTGCACATTTTACAAATGCAGCCCAGAAAATTCAGTTTCTCCCCGTGCCAACAGTCTTGAGGGAGAATTATATATGTGTCCAGACTTTTACTGGGTTGTGTTTTTTCCTTCATAAAGTTATGTCTCATTTTTCTTCTTCCAAAGGAATGCCTTTTTCTCCAGCCTCTTCTTAATATTTGTTACATCGAAAGAGGCGGCCATTGTTTACTTCATTCTGTGAGGGTTGGTTGTGTAGAAACAAAGTCAAAAGATTCAGTTGGTGTATTTATGGTGTGTCTATTTGAAATGTGTTGATTTAGCATGCATAATAAAAGTTGCAAAAATACTGACTTCACTTCTTAATGAGCTACCAATCAGTTTGGAAAGTTTTTTTTAAAAAATGTGCTGCCTGTTGATGTGACAATTATCCCACAGCGTTGTGGGAGAACACCACAGGGAAGCAGCTCCCATGTGACTTGGTGTCTATGTGATGAGCTCTCTGTGAAGAGTAATTTAGGGGAAAGCATGCATATGTGTGCCAAGAATTTTTCATTTCTCATATCCACCAAATAATTCCAGTAATTCTTGGCTATAGCAACCCAGAGGAACACTAGCTTCATTTGGGAAGGCTTACAACTTGGGAGGTGGCCTGCTTCGCCCTTCCCCATGCCCTTCCTTGGAGCTGTTTTCTGCTCTGGTGAGGGTAAGGTCCCTTTTCTGAGGTTCCCTCAGTTTCAAAGCAGTTACAACTCGCATGATCTGGTCACTCCATCGGCCATTTTTTCCCCTTTGAAGTCTACCATTTTCCATATCTGGGACAGGAACAGCATTGCCATTTGACAGACTTTTCTTGCCATCACCACTACAGGTTTGATGGACTCAAAGCCACAGTCTGGTTTTAGCTTTTAACATACCATCAGGGGTGTGTGGGGTAGGATGGAGATTGTTTTCTCTATATCTTTCAGAATCCAAACATTATACCAGGGGTAGGCAACCTTTCCCCTTTAAGGGCCAAGGGACTTCAGCTCCCAGAAGCCTCAGCCATGTTGGCCAATAGTCCCATGTTGGCCAATAGCTCCTGGGATTCTGGGAGCTGAAGTCCCTCGGCCCTTAAAGGGGAAAGGTTGCCTACCCCTGCATTATACAGTCTTTGTATCCTATAGATGAGAGATAACTGAAAGTTGTAGGCAAGATCCACATGCTCTGAGGCTGTCAACAGTTTATACCTCATTAAAATAGCCCAATGCATTTTGAAAAAAGGCCTTCTTCAGGAGTGAAAAAAACAAGCATAAATAGAAATGTGTTGCAGATATAGGCTGAAACGCTTTGGGCTGTTTTGATAAGGAATAAACCATTGACCATTTCAGAGCATGTGGAGCTTGGCTCTTTATTGTTTTCTGCTTTTAATGTATTTTTCAGTACTCTTCACAAGCTTGTAATTTTTGTTAACTGCCTTAGAGTCAATCCCAATTTGTGGTGACCCTGTGGATGAAACATCTCCAAGAATCGCTATCTTCCACTGCTCTGCTTAGGTCCTGTAAGAAGGTCCATGTACCCATGACCTCTTTAAGAGAGTCCATCCATCTAGCATGAGGCCCTCCTCTCTTTCTATATTCTTCCACCTGTCCAGCATTATTGTCTTTTCCAATGAGTTGTGTCTTGTCTTAATGTCGCCAAAATATGACAGCCTCAGTTTCGTCATCTTGGCTTCCAGGGAGTGTTCAGGTTTGATCTGCTCTAGGACCCATTTGTTTGTCTTTTTGGCTGTCCATATTATCCTCAGCACTCTTCTCCAGCATCACATCTCAGATGAACTGATTTTCTTCTTACCCACTTTTTTCATTGTCCAGCTTTCGCATCCATACATGGTAATAGGAAATACAATGACTTGTACGATTCTTTCGTGCTCAGTTTTTAAAATTCTTTTTAGTACCTTTTCTAGTTCTTTTGTAGCTGCCCTCCCTATTCCTTGTTTTCTTCTGATTTCTTGACTGCAGTCCCCATTCTGATCTATGTTTCAGCCAAGGTACTGGAACTCTCTTACTATTTCGATTTCCTCATTGCCTAGGTTGAGTTTGTATAGATCCTCTGTGGTCATCATTTTTGTTTTCTGGTGGAAGGATGTAGAAAGGGAGGGAAGACTGCATGCTAGATGGATAAACTCTATTAAGGAGGTCAAGGGTATGAATTTACAGGACCTAAGCAGAGCAGGGGAGTCTTGGGGGTGTCTCATCCATAGGATCACCGTGACTTGAAGGCAGTTAACAACAACAATTACAGACTTGTGAAGAGAGTACTGAAGAACCATTAAAAGTAGAAAACAAGGAGACAAGCTCCACATGCTCTGAGATGGCCACCAATGTATTCCTTATCAAAATAGCCCAATGCATTTCAGTCTATATATGGCCTAATTTAGTGTTGTCCAGTCATTTTAATACCTATAATATATTTGCACTTGTGTTTGTTTTTCTCCCTTGAAGAAGGCCTTTTCTCACGTAGGCCAAAATGCATTGGGCTGTTGTAAAAAGGTCTAAACTGTTGACCATCTCAGAGCATGTGGAGCTTGACTCCTTACTGTTTTCTCATTACAAACTTGCCCAACACAGAAACAGTTATGAAGATAAGAAGCAAACCCAGTTCATGGTGGATCACACATTGGCCCAAGAGACATTTTGCCACTTGAGGCAAAGAATAAGATAGCCCCCTTCCACTTTTCTGTACAAAAGCCTATTGGTCTGGGAACTGAATATTTCTCCATCCTCCACCACATCCGAAGACAGCAGGCTAGGTCAGTGGTTGCAGGATGGGCTGTCTGGCACATACATCTCTCCAACATTTGCTTCTGAAGCAATTGCTTGGCTCTCCTCTGCCTGAGGATGGAGATCTATTGGAGTGGTCCTTCTTTGTGTCTTAACAGTGGAGGAAGGAAATGCAATGGAGGAGGACACAGGAGAGGGCTTTGTGGAATGTCCTTCCCTTGGAGGCCAAACTGGCACCAATGTTGGTTTCTTTTTTGGTGCCAGATCAGGACATGGTTTTTTCATTAAAGCCTTTGGGCTCCAATATACTTTTAAGCAGGTACATGGTTTTTAAAAACACGTCTAGCTTTTTGAAGCTGATGTAACCTGTTGGGGTTATTTAATATGTTTTCATTTTGTATAAATTACAGTTGGCCCTCCGTATCCATGGATTCAGCCAACCATTGCTTGAAAATACTAATATATATATATATATATACACACACACACACACACAGTTGTCCCTCCCCGTTTGCAGACTTCGAGTCCATGGTCCTGCTCTTTGCGGGAGGGACAAGCGGGGATGAAAATAATGGCGGTGCGTGCCCATGCACACTATTATTTTCACTATGGCTCAAATATTTGCAAGCTGCCATTTTCGTGGGGGAGGGTGTCCAGAACAGATCCCCCCAAAATTGCGAGGGGTTACTCTGTGTGCGTGTGTGTGTGTGTGTTCCAAAAAGCGAACCATGATTTTGACATTTTATATACTCCTCTCCATTTTACTGTTTTACTATGGTAAAAATGGGACTTGAGCATCCACGGATTTTGGTATCCATGGGAGGTTTTGTTGTTGTTGTGTGCCTCCAAGTTGTTTTTTACTATCATAGGGTTTTCTTGACAAATTTCTTCAGAGGGGGTTTGCCATTGCCATCCTCTGAGGCTGAGAGAATGTGACTTGCTCAAGGTCATTATTATCTATGGAAGGTCCCAGAACCCCAGCAGATACCAAGAGCCTACTGTATTTATCAGTTTTAATCTGGAATTGTTTAAATTGCTTATATTGTTTTAGCTATCCGTGGATGCTCAAGTCCCATTTTTACCATAGTAAAACAATAAAATGGAGAGGAGTATATAAAATGTCAAAATCATGGTTTGCTTTTTGGAACACATACACACACACACACACAGAGTAGCCCCTTGCAATTTTGGGGGGGATCTGTTCTGGACACACACACCCCCACAAAAATGGCGGCTTGCAAATATTTGAGCCCTAGTGAAAATAATAGTGTGCTTGGGCACGCACTGCCATTATTTGCAAATATTTGAGCCCTAGTGAAAATAATAGTGTGCATGGGCACGCACTGCCATTATTTGCAAATATTTGAGCCCTAGTGAAAATAATAGTGTGCATGGGCACGCACTGCCATTATTTGCAAATATTTGAGCCCTAGTGAAAATAATAGTGTGCATGGGCACGCACTGCCATTATTTGCAAATATTTGAGCCCTAGCGAAAATAATAGTGTGCATGGGCACGCACTGCCATTATTTGCAAATATTTGAGCCCTAGTGAAAATAATAGTGTGCATGGGCACACACTGCCATTATTTGCAAATATTTGAGCCCTAGCAAAAATAATAGTGTGCATGGGCACACACTGCCATTATTTGCTAATATTTGAGCCCTAGCGAAAATAATAGTGTGCATGGGCACACACTGCCATTCTGAGATCCTGTGATGAAAGGGAAGGATGAAATGGTTGAATGAATGAATGAAGCAGACTTGGCCGAGATCATAACTTAATCCAGGAAGAGATAAATCTGACCTCCTCGCCTTTTATAGGAGAAAATCCTCATTTCCCCCCACCCCAAAAAAGATCCTGGGGCAGGGTTGGATTTGAAGCCTTGGCCCAAAGTAGTAGCTCAAGCAACGTGCTACATTTTGGATAAGATGAAGTTAAAATTCCCACAGTCAGGTGTACAGAAAAGTAATTTCCTCCTAAATTAAAATCCACTTAATATGCTGATGGTGAATAAACAGGAATCTCTTCCCCCATCCCAAATTTTATTTACAAGATTAAAAACTAGCCCATAGAGATAGTTAATGCTTCATAGCAATGGATGAGCCACTGAGATAAATAGAGGGTAATTGTTTAACAGAATGAGTCCATTTACATTTGCCAAACGACTCTCAAAGTCCCCAAGCTCTGGTAGATATCCTAGAAGGGAAATGAGTAATTGATAGAAATTAATATTTCTCAGGTTCAGAAACCCCCTTTATGTGATGCCTTGGCTGGTAACAACTACAGTCTGGGGATCCATTTAGATTTACAAATGGGCTAAGTGCATCAAATTTTTATCCAATTATTGCATTTTAACAGAGCTTGGGAAAAATATTTTTAGGCTTTGTTGTTGTTGTTAACTGCCCTCCAGTCGATTTTGACCCACGGCAACCCTATGGATGAGACATCGCCAAGACTCTGTATCCTCCACTGCTCTGCCCAATTCCGGCAAACTCATACTTGTGATCTCTTTTATAGAGTCCATCCATCTCACAAGCGGCCTTCCTCTCTTTCTACTTCCCTCTACCTTTCCCAGCATTATTGTTTTTTCCAATGATTCATGCCTTCTCATAATGTGTCCAAAGTACGACAACTTGAGTTTTGTCATCTTGGCTTCCAGGGAGATTTCTGGCTTGATCTTTTCAAGAACCCATTTGTTTATCTTTTTGGCTGTCCATGGGATCCTCAGCACTCTTCCCCAGCACCACATTATCTCAAATGCATTGATTTTCCTCCTATCTTCTTTCTTGACTGTCCAGCTCTCACAGCCATACAGGGTAATAGGGAATATGATGGCTTGTACGATTCTAACTTTTGTGCTCAGTTGTATATCCTTGCATTTTAGGATCTTCTCTAGTTCTTTCATAGCCGCCCTTCCCATTCTTAATCTTCTTCTGATTTACTGGCTGCAGTCTCCATTTCTATCAATGTTTGATCCCAGGTATGGGAATTCTTTTACTATTTCTATTTCTTCATTGTCTACATTGAACTTGTGAAGGTCCTTGGTGGTCATTATTTTTGTTTTCTTTATGCTCAACATTAAGCCTGCCTTTGCACTTTCTTCTTTGATCTTCCTTAGTAGGTGTTTCAGGTTTGTGAGTTTTTCTGCTAGTACTATGGTGTCATCTGCGTATCTCAGATTGTTAATATTCATTCCTTCTATTTTCACTCCTTCTTCTTCTGTGTCCAAGCCTGATTTTCTTACAATATGTTCTGCATATAGGTTGAACAAATAGGGTGATAGGATGTAGCCTTGCCTGACACCTTTTCCAACTGGGAACCATTCTGGTGGCGCAATGGTTAAATGCCTGTACTGCAGCCACTCACTCACAAACCACAAGGTTGTGAGTTCAATACCAGCCAGGGCTCAGGCTCAACTCAAGCTTGCATCTTTCAGAAGTTGCTAAAATAAATACCCATCTTGTTGGGGGAAATTAGCTTATTGTAGCATTGTAAACCACCTAGGGAGTGCTTAAGTGCACTGATAAGCTGTATCGAAATGTACTTGCTATTGCTTGCTATTGCTATACAGTATATATATATATACACACACATACACACACACGAATATATATATCTGGGGGCTACCAAAATGGCCATGGAGGTTCACACCCACCCCACCCCTGATACATTGTGTTTCCAGATGGATGATTTGCAGTACTAAGGACGTTATCACATGGGGTCTAAAGCAGACAGAATCCCATCGCATCCCCGTCCCATTGCGGATCCTTTGCCCCTGTGTTCACACGACGTCACAGAGAACCCCCTCCCATCCCCGTCCCATTGCAGCATCATCCCCGTTCTTTTGCATGCCGGTTTCTTTGGGAATTACATTTGCGCGACCAGAAGCATACGGAATGATGCTGCTTTCGTTCATTCCGGAATGATGCTAGTTGCTAGAGACTCGCATGTGAAAACGTCCTAAGAGTTACATGATACTATGCAGTATGTAGAGTTCTTGTAGCACCTTTGAAACTAATGGAAAGAGAATTTGGTCTCAAAGTTAGGGGGGGTTGCAGACTGCCAGAAATAGTGCAAATTGAGTCCACTTTTAGGGTTAGGGTTAGTGCTAGGGAATCATGGGAATTGGGTTTTTTTTTTCTTGAGACATTGAGCCTTCTCTGCCAGAGAGCTCTGGTGCCATAATAAAATACAGTTCCCATGATTCCCTAACCCTAACCCTAAAATGGACTCAATTTGCACTATTTCTGGCAGTCTGCAACCCCCCTTAGTCTCAAAGTAGTCTCAAAAGTGCTGCAAGATCTCTCTACATACTGATTCTAGATCAACATGGATGTCTTTGAATTCTATCGTGATACTATGCAGTTATTCCCCATTATTTTTTGTTAAGAAAGGAAATTAAACATGTGATAAGAAAATATGGGATGATTATGAACAGAAGAAAGCAAAACCTGGACCCCTCTCTGCCGCTCTAAGGTTGTCATCTGGAAGCCCCTTTAGTATCAGAAGTCAAGATTTAAAATGAAATCTTCCTAACAAAGCAAAGACAGTGACATTTTTCTTCAGTACCAGAAGATTTCACCTTTAATGGTACTGCAGCATAGCTCAAATGGGAAGTTTTGCTTGGTCATAAAGCTCCTGAAGGAATAGTGCAAGTACATTCACATTACCCAGTAATGGTTATATATCTTTTTCCTTGGCTGAAGAGAACCACAAGCACAACTATGAGATGATGGCAAGGCTAATGATGCCTGTTTCATCCCCAAGAGGAATGTGTTTTATTGAATCATAGAATAATAGAATAATAGAATCATAGAGTTGGAAGAGACCACAAGGGCCATCCAGTCCAACCCCCTGCCGTGCAGGAACTCCCAATCAAAGCATCCCTGGCAGATGGCCATCCAGCCTCTGCTTAAAGACCTCCAAGGAAGGAGACTCCACTACTTTCCGAGGGAGTGTGTTCCACTGTCGAACCGCCCTTACTGTCAGGAAGTTCCTCCTAATGTTGAGGTGGAATCTCTTTTCTTGCAGCTTGCATCCATTGTTTCGGGTCCTAGTCTCTGGAGC
Source organism: Phrynosoma blainvillii (assembly GCA_026167975.1). NCBI lineage: Eukaryota > Metazoa > Chordata > Lepidosauria > Squamata > Phrynosomatidae > Phrynosoma > Phrynosoma blainvillii. The sequence goes on from JANUYF010000002.1 coordinate 369,659,744, forward strand.
AGCAGAAAACAAGCTTGTTCCCTCCTCGATATGACATCCCTTCAAATATTTAAACACGGCTATCATATCACCTCTCAGCCTTCTCTTCTCCAGGCTAAACATCCCCAGCTCCCTAAGTCGTTCCTCATAGGGCTTGGTTTCCAGACCCTTCACCATTTTAGTTGCCCTCCTTTGGACACGCTCCAGCTTCTCCACATCCTTTTTGAATTGTGGTGCCCAGAACTGGACACAGTATTCTAGGTGAGGCCTGACCAAAACAGAATAGAGTGGCACTATTACTTCTATTGGAGAGAATGCTTCTGAGAAAGAGTTCAAAAGCCTGGAGAAAGTGCTGAAATCATTTGGGAGAGCTTTGTAAGAACAAGGTGAACCCTGAATTCACTGATAAAATGAGAAAGAGAGAGAGAGAGAGAGAGAGACTAGTATTTTGAATTCTAGACAAATACAGCTAATAGAGAATTTAACTTGCTATTACTACTACTATTGTGTCTGAAATGTAGCAAATAACACTGGGCACATTTAACCAGCCAATTGCATGTACCTGTCTGTATGAGAGATTTAAGTAATCTGAAGATTAGCAGAAGGTGGTGGACTATGCTTCAAACTCAGGGAAAACCATATAGTTACTAAATATAGAAAAAACGAACAAAAATGTGTTTGTTATTTTCTATAAATGATTGTATAGTTAGTTGCTTTCTTTATAATTTTTGGTTTGTGTAATTTCAGTTCATTATATAATTAGTATTTACTCTCTGAATATTATTCAATTACTTTTTTGTTCATTGTTTTCTATTATACTTGGTAACTATATGGTTTTCCCTGAGTTTGTTAGTCATAGTTTTCTTTTTGAGACCCTCCTGTGTTTCTTTGGTGTTAGGATTTAATGCCCATGCCTTAAGATTATCTTCACGACACACACACACACACACACACACTCAGTGGGATGCAACATACCCAAGTATCTGATTTGGACAGATCAGGACTACTAGATGCCCTGACCAGTGCCTGGGGCAATGAAGAAGTCTTTCTTCCTTTCCTCATTACAGGGAACAACCTTGTGCAAGCACAACACATCTGCTGTTTGGTACACATGCAAAGTGCAGCAGGCCAACTAGGTGACTGAGATGAGACAGATGAAGTACGGTGGTGATATGCTTCCAGTAAAACCATTTATTTATTTATTTTACCTTTGTTGTCTTTTTGCAGACACACACTAGGAATTGGAATTGAAGATGCAGGCAAGGATTGAAGATTTCTGTTTGCTGTGGGAGTCCCTTAACCACAGAGGTACCTCTAGATTTGCCAGGTCTGGACTCTCTCTGGACCAAAAACCTGGGGATCAACCCTGCGGATGGCAGCCCCTGGTAATATAATTAAGCGTGATACATTCAGCACTAATACAATTGCACAAAATCACAATTGCACTAACACAATTGCACAAATGGACAAATTTTGTTTCCTGGACTGAATCTCCCAGCACCCACATGTCCAGAAGGAGGAGGGGCACACCTGTATGAATACTTTTCCATACCATCTGAACTGAGGACAACAACTACAACATCTTGACCAAATGCGGGACTAGGACTAACATCCTGAAAAAAAATTCTCCTGTATGATTGTTAACACCTTTGCCTGATGAAGAAACCAGTGATGCTTCGAAAGCTTGCAACATGTATGTTGTGCATTTTGGTTGGCCCATTAAAGGAGTCACTGTCTTGTGGATTTTGGGTGATGCTGTACTTTGCTATATGGACAACACAGCTACCCCTGAATACAATTGTAACCTCTGAATACAATTCCAACCCTGAGGTCTGGCAACCCTAGAATACCTGTAGCCTCAAGTAGTATCATGGACTATCCAGGATGTGGCTACCCCTTTCTGCTGTATGTTGTATGAGGTGGCCTGTAATCAGCCACCTCAAAATGTATAATAGAAGATTATTTCACTCATAACAGTGCCTTTCGTATAAAGGATAGCAAGAAACCCCAGTGGAAGTATCTGTATGAGACAGAATGTATGTATGCTGCTGCTGCTGCTTAACCTGATTTATCTCAAGTCCCCTGGAAGATAAAGCTGAGAAAATTATTGTTACTCATCATTCCTCGGATATTTATGGGAGGAGGATCCCCATCATTTTCTTTCATTTTGTAATTCAGCAATGTTCATGCTTTGTTTGGCAAACATGACAAGCTGACATTTTCAATCAGTGCGTCCACATTCCCCGGGGGAACCTGCACTCCATGGAAAAGTGAGAGCTGCACAAATGAATCCTGATTCAGTTTGCAGTGTTGTGTGTGCAAGGGATCATTCTGGTGCAATCACTGTCATTTGCACAGTCTCTACTCACTCACTGGTCCCACCACCCTGTCCTATGCAGTGATCACTAGACAGCAAGGTCTCACTGGAGAGCCAGCCTGGTGTATTGGTTTGAGCGTTGGACTATGACTCTGGAGACCAGGGTTCGAATCCCTGTTCAACCATGTTAACCCACTGGGTAACCTTGGGTAAGTCATACTCTCTCAACCTCAGAGGAAGGCAATGGCATACCCCCTCTGAAGAAACTTGCCAAGAAAACCCTATGATAGCTTCGCCTTAGGGTCACCATAAATTGGAAATGACTCAAAGGCCAACAATAACAACAAAAGTGTCTCACTGGCTCAAAGGGCTGTCCAGTTCTTCCAGCTGTTTTTCACAATGGCCAACTTCATGTGTCCAGGCAACCTACAAATGGGCCAGGAAACAACAGCTCTCTCCGGTTATAGCCCTCCTGTAACAACATTCAGAGGAATACATACTCTTTGTATGAGTATACAAAGTCCATTCAGTTACTGTGGCTAAAAAGTGTTGGTTGGAAAATAGCTAGCAGCTTTTGGACTGTTACCCCCATCAGCCCCATCCAACACGGACAATGGATAAAGACTGTGGGAGTTGTAGTTCAACACATGTGAAGACACCAGGCATTCTGCCCCTCGATATCCCCTCAAGATATTACTTTGAACTCTTCCTCTTTTGCCACCTTTCTTTGCCTCCAACATTAATCCAACGCATGACTGAAAGAGTGGACCATTCATCAGATTCTGGGTATAATTTGGAATGGTCAAAACAGCAAGTTGTTGAAAAAGGAGCCATCAGAAAGTGGGGGATGTCTGTACAATAAACTCTTTGGAGACAGCAAGAAATCTGTTCAAAATGTTGAAAGAAGAGGCCCCAGAAGGAGACATTTAAATGGTTGAGAAGTTGTTCAGAAGAAGTAGTAATAGCAATAAAATAAGATGTTTTAATATAACAACTAAAATGAATTTCAAAATAATTTAATGGAATGTAAATGGACTGAATTCACCCCACAAAAGGAACATTTTTGCGTTACACAGAGGGGCGGGATAAAAATAAATTTTATTATTATTATTATTATTGGCATTTAAAAAATGAAATCTTTTGAATAAAATTAATAAAAAATGAGAAAAAGAAACTGTAGATTTTTGCAGAATAGGAATATGGGCCTAGGATTTGTGTCTGCAATTAAGAATAAAAGAAATGGAGTACTGTATTCTTTTATATAAATTAAACATTACAACTGAAACTTATTTTTGAAGGTGGACAAGACAGATGTGTAATAGTGGAAATCAACTAGAATGGCAAGCTAATGCATTTAATGGGTATTTATGCCCCAATAATGAGAAACCAATGTTCCATGAAAATTTGTTAAGAAAGGAAACTGAATGAGACCTACAAAATCTGATTTGCATGGACGATTGGAATGGGATTGTTGATCTGAATAAATATAAATGTTCCAGTAAAAGTATTAAGGAAGATCAAGGGAGATTACCTAGAACTTTTTTTTAAATATAAAGAGTAATTTGGAATAATAGACAATTGGAAAAATTTACAACCAGAAGCTAGAGACCACACTTTTTTTCCAGAGTGCAATGAATCCTTTTCTATAACAGATATGTTCTGGATTTTTCAGGATATGGCTAAAGGATTTTTCAGGTTGCTGAGTTAGCCCAAATGGCCAAATTAACATGGGTTCTAAAGGATAAGTCAATTGAAAACTTTTGGAAATATTGGAAACCATTTATTGATTATTATTTTTTAGCAACAAGAATTTTAATTATGTAATAATCAGTGGGTATAGCTATTGGTCATTTTAGTATGATTATTTAGGTGGATATGTAATGGTAGAATTTCCCCGTTTTTATTGTTCTTCTTAAAAAAAGTTATCACTTGGTCATGAAGTTCACTGGGTGACTTTGTTGTCTCTCATCCTAACCAATCTCATAGAGTTGCTGGAATCTGTTATCATTACAATATTGGCTAACCATGCCAAAACAGCCAGATATGAGCTGACCTAAGAGACCAGTGGGATCGTACACTGCCCATTTCCCCTCTTATTTGGTCAGTTTAACTGCTGACTGGATTCTTAGAGTCTTCATTCTCTGATCCTGACCTCTTGGATCATGCCTTAGCTTCTCTGTGAATCTACAGTGAGCAAGAACACTTGATGTCAACGTTAGAAAATACATTTTGCAAGTGATATGTGCACAATCTATATTGGAGACTGTGTCAATTGCTGAGTTTCTGATCATGGGTATTCCAGGTGGACTAGCTAATTTGGCACAGTTGGCATAAGCCTCAGATCCATACCCTCCAACATTTCACAGATAAAATCTGGTTCTATCTGGCCAAACAATACCAGAAAATGGTCAAGATAGCAGAAGGTATTAATAAGGAAGAACAGACAAGCTAGGAGAAGCTGCAACAATTACGGTAGCTTTTTTGTTCATTTTTGTTCAATTTGCCGAGTAGGGAAGGGCAAGATTTCACCCCTCCTCGCCTCCCCCCCCGCCCCACTGAGTTAACTGAGTGCAAACTACTTTTGCACTTTGAATGGAGTTTGCAGCAACTGAAGTAAATGGAGGAGAAAGAGGGAAAGTAGGAGGAGGAGAAAGAAACTGGGATATTTTAAATGTAGCTCAAGAAGTTGGAGGACAGAGGATTCAACTAATTAGTTAGTGATGAGAGGAAGCTACTTTATACACACCTATGCTTCATAGACCAAATGAGAGATGCCTTATTTTCCCATTATGGAATGAATCTCTGTTTTCACCTGGATCATAAGAGACTGGTGCTTAGATCTGATTAGACAGTTTCTTCATATGGCCAGGACTGTTTCCTGTCACTTTCTGATTTTAAATGCAGCATCTGCTGGGCCTAAAATTGCTCAGAGGTACCCAATAACATGGCAGAAAATGCCCCCACCCCACATAAGGTGCATCTGAGGGTGCTTTAAAAAAATCATTGGAGAGCTAGGCAGGCCACAAAAATGACCCTCTTGGATTCATGCAGATCTTTGTCTGCACTCTGCCCACTCCAGGTCTACCCTTCTTGGCTTTGTGGGTTTTATAGGTTTTCAAGCAGGAGTCTATAATATTGCTGCTGCTTCTGCTGCTGCTTCTGCTTCTGCTGCTGCTGCTACTGATATTAATAATAATATTAATAATATTTATTTCTTACCTGCCTCTCCCCATGGAATGAGGCAGGGAACAACAACAAATCAACAATTAACAACATCAACTAAACCACATTAATTAAAAGGGAAAAGTTAGACATATATGGGTCAAGATCGACTCAGGGCAGTTAATAACAACAACAAAGATATACACATTTTAAAACAGTCTACATTTAAAATTCAACATCTTTATTCAAAATTTAAAATTATCTGGATAAACCTCCCGGAATCATTCTTATGAGTCATAAAGATTCTTATGGCTGCTGTTAAAAATTATCCACTTTATTTATATCCTGCTTTTCTGTCATATCCAAAAATTATGGATCTGTCATGATTAAGGGATAAAGGGAATGAGGGAAAAGGAAAGGTGTAATAGTGATATAGAGAAGTAAAGGAAAATCGGAAGGGGGCTATAATCCAAGTAAAATGCAAACCGGGGGGAACAGATGGGCGATAGCTGGGGCAAATGGTAGTTTTATGATCCTGTTTACTTCCTATGACAAGGCTTTGATGGCAAGTAAGATAACACCTCCTTTTCTCTGGAATAGATGTGGGAGATGGGAAGCTGGAGAAATGTGGAAAGTTTAAAGCACTTCTTGATGTAGTTCAAAGGGCGCTGACTGCAAGCCGGAAAGGGGGTGCTGGAGGGAAAAATCTAAAAGGGTAAAGCTTTTGGGGAAAGTTCATATTTGACACTAATTTGTCTGTGGAGAACCTCTGTTTTGAATCCCAAATAAATTGTCAGTTAACCTCACCGCGATGTTTTCTAGGCTCTTCAAATCTTGGTCAGCTAAACATGACACTTTCACCCCTAAAATTGGTTCTCAAGGCAGTTTACAAATTAATTGCAATACACTATTTTAAAAAACATACAAAATAAGTAGTATTAAAATCTAATTATCGTTACATTAAACATACATTTAATGCATGTTAAAAGAAGTTTGTAAACAGTGCAGCATCCTGATAAAGACCCTTCTTGAGTTCCTAAATGCCTGTTGGAATGATTTTTTAAATTTAATGTTCTGCTAATAAAAGGCCAACAAGGGGATCTTTTTATTCCCTGATCCTTGATTCTTCCAACTGGAGATGCCAGGTAAACCTGTGATCATTCTAGTTTGGCTTCAGGCCTGGTTTTGGGACTGAGACACTTTGGGACTAGTGTTAAGCCAAGTGTGGCCATTGATTGAATGATACTGGCCGTGGTGTATGTGTGCTGCTATCCTATGCCACACATGTCTCATTCACAACCGAATTCAATTGTGTCATATCTTCCTCAGCAGAATGGTTCAACTGGCAGTATGCTCTGCTAGCCTATCTCAGCTGTTCTGTCAGTGCATCTATCATGATGGCAGAATATCTACAATTGTGCCAGCACCGTGAGCTTTTTCTTTCTTTCTTTCTTTCTTTCTTTCTTTCTTTCTTTCTTTCTTTCTTTCTTTCTGAGATTTAGGATTGCAGTTTTCATTTCTAGACTTTACAATTTCACTAATAGGTTTCCTGGAAACTTTAGGATAACATCATTTAGAAATAGTTTTTGTGGGTTTTTCGGGCTGTGTGGCCATGTTCTAGAAGAGTTCTAGAACTCTTCTAGAACACGGCCACACAGCCCGAAAAACCCACAAAAACTATTGATGCCGGCCATGAAAGCCTACGACTTCACATCATTTAGAAATGCCTCTAGTTATAACTAAATGCCCATAATGGAGGGAGAGGATTATTATCTAAGAAAGTTTAAATTTTATAAAATAGAAAATTGCACATCCTTTCTAATGCTCCAAGAAATGCAGTCTTTCCCCCGCACCCAGTTAGGCTGCACAATCACCTTCATTTTATATCTTCTGTTTGGTTTCCAAAGCAAAAGCATTCTTTTCATTATGCACATTGTGTCTTTCTGTCTTGCTTTTACACCATTAATTTCCTTGTCGGATTTGCAGAATAATGAAAGAGAGCAAGAAAGAAGATATAGGTTAAGATGTTTGCCTAATGGAAAATCTTTGCCAGGTGCCTCATTTCAGCAATGCTTTTCATATAATTATGTTTCATTAGATAAAGGAAATTGTCTAGAACTGGTGCCTGGAACTCTTTCTGCATAAGGGAAATTGGACTTCCTTGGGCCTAACATTGTTTTGATTTTCACATGGACTATTTGATTTCTTACCCTTCTGGCCAATCCCTGAAACAAAATCTATGCACCTTGAACAAATCAGTGACCAAATAAGGTCAGAATCAAAATCCAGTTTTGCCTCACTAACAAGTTGACAATTTTGAGAGGGAGATCTTGTTCCAGAAATTTTTATTTTCCATTATTAATTACAGAGGTGACATTAGAAAAGAAACAATGTTTGCATTCCCTCCAAATTTCCAAATCTGATGGGGGCAGTCCTGATTAATCCTCTGTAAGCCCAATTTTCAGCTGCTTTTAAAATGTCCGAGTTTCTCTCTCCTCCTCCCACTTTCCACTTTGTCCTCAGCTTACCTCAATTGCTAAAAACTGAGTTTCAAAGCACAAAAGTAATTTATACTCAGTTAATCCAACAGTGGGGAGGGGGGGGCAGGAAACTTGTCCTTCTCTGTAGACACAGACAAAAGCAAACTGCTGCATCCTCTGCTAGTTTCTGTGTTCTTTCTCATTAATAGCTTTTGCCATCTTGGCCACACACTAATGTTGATTGACCACAATCCACATGTCCCACTTTTCATCTGTGAAATGTTGGAGGTTGTGCTTTTGGTGTATCCTGGACTTGCTTCTAAAGCATCCAGTTTCAAGTCCCCCTTAGCCAAGGATATTGTATATGAGAGGAGGAGTGGGGAAACTTTGGATGACAGCTCCTAAAATCCCCAGCCAGCAGTGTTGCTGGTAAGGGAGTATGGAACTTGTAATCCAAAAGATCTGAATGGCCAACAGTTTCCCATCCCTTTTGTACATCCTAGGGCAGTCTTCCTCCAATTCATGGATCCCACTGGACATTTTGACTATGGGTAGCATTAGCCACAGTCAGTGTTCCCAAATGGTGAGCCAATCTGACGGAGCCAATTCAGGAAAAGCATGTGTTTTTCAAGTGCAGAGCTTGAAAAAGGAAGGTTTTTTGGACTGCCAGAATCCCCCAGCTGGCCATGGTTATAGATCAAAAATCTTTGCCCAAGATCAGGAAGTGTGACACAAATTCTATCAGATTAGGAGAAAGTGTTATTCATATCTATAAAGTTTCTTATGCCTTTGGCTTAGCTTTGCTTCTAATCTTGTCCGAGGGTGAGCAGAAAGTTGATCTAGGTCTATTGGTAGATCTCAGGATGATGTACACTGGATTGGCAAGGTGTCTGATGCTAGACTTTTTTTGCCACTACTCCCATCGTATGCAATCATTTGAGGCTTTCATGAGCTCTAGGGTCCTGTGCTTTGACCATAAGGTCCACTCCTTGTTGCATAACTTCCAAACCTAGAAAAGCAAACAAAATAGAGCATTGTTCCAATTAGTAGAAAAGCCAATGTGATGCTAGGCTACATCAATAGGAGTGTAGTGTCTAGAATGAGGGAAGTAATAGTACCACTCTATTTCACTTTGGTCAGGTCTCACCTGGAATACTGCATCCAGTTCTGGACACCACAGTTCAAGAAAGATGTGGACAAGCTGGGGCATGTCAAGAGGAGGGTGATCAAAATGGTGAAGGGTCTGGAAACCATTTCTTATGAGGAGAGACTTAGGGAGCTGGGTATATTTTGCCTGGAGAAGAGACGGTTAAGGGGTGGTATCCTGGATTTGCTTCTAAAGGACCCAGATTCAAGTCCCCATAGGCCAAAGATATTGTATATGAGAGGTGGAGTCCCTGTTTAAATATTTGAAAGGATGTTATATGGAAGAAAGAGCAAGGACGTTACCACACTGGCCCTACAGCAGCGTCATTTCAGCCTCACTTCAGCCTCGTTTCAGCCTCGTTTCAGACTTTTTTTCCGTGTGTTCACACGACGTCACAGCAAACCCCGCCCTTCCCTACCTCGTCTCGGCGTCATTTCAGCTTCGTTTCAGTCCTTTTGACTTCCGAGAATTTTAAGGAATACACCCGAGCGGTCGGCACTATACCGGAATGACGCTGATCTCGGCATAGGTATAAACACGAGATCCTTGTCATTCCGCATTGCCTTGTTTTACGGCCGATGGTTCCTTGCGGTATTCCCCAAGTGGGAGCAGAGGCGGAGGCGCTGGGGCTGCCGGGGGACCAACACCTTCCCCACCAGCACACCTGGAGCTGGAGCGCAGCCGGGAACTTGTGGTAACGTCCACTGCCTTGCCTTGCCTTGCTTTGCCAGCACCAGAGAGGGACCTCCCTCCTGGACCCCTTGCCTTGCTTTGCTTTGCCAGCGCCAGAAGAGAGGGATCCCCTCCTGGACCCCTTGCCTTGCCCTTCTTTGCCAGCGCCAGGGAGGGATCCCCTCCTGGACCCCTTGCCTTGCCTTGCTTTGCCAGCGCCAGAGAGGGATCCCCTCCTGGACCCCTTGCCTTGCCCTTCTTTGCCAGTGCCAGGGAGGGATCCCCTCCTGGACCCCTTGCCTTGCTTTGCTTTGCCAGCGCCGGAGAGGGATCCCCTCCTGGACCCCTTGCCTTGCTTTGCTTTGCCAGCGCCAGAGAGGGATCCCCTCCTGGACCCCTTGCCTTGCCCTTCTTTGCCAGCGCCAGGGAGGGATCCCCTCCTGGACCCCTTGCCTTGCTTTGCTTTGCCAGCGCCAGAGAGGGATCCCCTCCCCTTGCCTTGCCCTGTCTGCGCATGTGCATGAACATCCTTGCCGGATCGAGGTAGGGATCTTTCAACTTGTGTGTGAACAGGAGTTCCGAGCCCCCGGAGCGGAACCATTCCGGAATCTCACATTCCTCACTGATTCCATTCTAGTGTGGTAATGTGTTCCGCTTGCCGGGCACATTCCGGAATGAGCCCAAAATGGTTCCGAAATGATTCCGACCAGCTTTCTCGCCGCTCTCTTGCTGCAAGTGTGGTAACGTCCTAAGTCTGTTTTCTGCTTTCCAGAGACTAGGACATGGAGGAATGGATTCAAGTTACAGGAAAAGAGATCCCACCTAAACATTAGGAAAGATTTATTGACAGTATGAGCTGTTTGATAGTGGAACACACTCTCTTGGAGTGTGGTAGAATCTCCTTCTCTGGAGATTTTTAAACAGAGGCTGGAAGGCCTCTGTCAGGAGTGCTTTGTGTCTTCATGTAAGCAGAGCACATTCAGGGGTGGCTATGAGGGCCATATAGCAAGCCCAATAACATTAAAAACCCACCAGTGATGCCTTTATTGGGCCATCCAAAATGCACAATACACATGTTGCAAGCTTTCAAAGCTTCGCTGGCTTTTTCATTGATGAACTTGTAGTTTCTTCCAACTCTATGATACTGTGCTTCTAGTATTTTGGATCCAGTATTATTTGCAGGATTGGCTGAGAGATAGATACAACCCATGTTACAGTATCCCATAAACATAGCATGTGTTCTTGGAGAGTTCAGATATCTTATAAGAAAATACACAATGCTTTCCCAATCTGATGCCCTATAGATGTGTTGGAATACAGCTCCACTTTATCTTCAGCCAGCAAGGGGGATTGTTATAAAATGATGAGACCCAATATTAAATCCAAAAGATGTTCTGAGAAGGGAATATTTGGAGTAGCAAAGAAGCAGTGAGGAGAAAAGGATCCCTAACCCCTTTCCTGCCTGCCCTTTCTCTGCTCCAAATGACCTCTTTTAAGCTCATTTCCCCCTCTTACCTCTCAAACCACACAATTACCTGTACAGTTTAAGAATTATGTGAAATGAAAGGTATGACATTCACTATCATAGCTGGTACTTCTTCATCAAGAGGCACAGTAAGTATCAAGAAAGCTGATTCAAGCTTCCAAGATTTGTGATTATGCCTCCAAGAAGAAATTTAACAGAACCAGGAGGTATCCCTGTCAATGTGGTTGTACCACATTGCCACCCTGTGGATGCTGCAGATATCGGCTCAGTTAAATGAACTTCAAACTCACAGAAAGTACTTTGATTTACAATTGGAACTCAGGGCTTGTCTACACAATTAAAATACTCCTCATTCGAATCAAATAGACTTCAATCTGGCCACATGCAATTCAGAGGATTCAGGGTTTTGGAGCCCCCCCCCCCCCCGAAAAACACCATAAACTCCACTGAAAAAGGAGTCGTGTTTGTTACTGGAGTATCCATGAGTATCCGTGAAATGCATATAATCACGAATGTGGCTGTCTATCCATTTGACATGGATTTATATGACTGCACATTTTTGCCAGAGGGAGGGCAGACAGATGTGAATTTGCATAGGAAAATGAAAAATTAAGTATCGATGCAAATGTGCAAAAATCTGCAGCAATTTGCATAATACACTTACACAGGAGTTTATCACTTGGGAGGGAACCCATGCAAAAATGGGATTTAAGCCAGAAAAAAACTGCAAAAGTGGATTGATTTTCAGATGACATCTGACATTAATCTGGACAGAAAGTGCAAAAACCTGCAGAAGTGGGTTGATTTTTAGACGACATTGAGGTTAATGAGCATTAATGTGACATTAATCCGGACAGAAAGTTGACAAACGTGCTGCTTTTTACTTTCAGAAAATCTCGGGTTTTAATCACATTTCTGTATGGGATTTGGACACTTTTCCTCCTGTGTGATAAACTCCATAGACTGGCACCCAGGTGTACTACAGGAGCCTGGTGCAAAACACATAACCTCAAATCCTATAACTGATATATATTGTGCTGGTAAAGGTACTATGAAGCATGTTGTAAAAGGAAGTGTCCTATATCTCCTCATGCAATGCTCCTTGCCCTGGCTATGGGGGGGGGGGGGGATTGGGGGTAGTTCCTGGTCTCACCTATATTCCCTGGCCAGGAATGCACCCAGGTGTGTTCTAGCTGATCTCACAGGTACAGAAGAGGAATGGCTTTATGCTGAAAACAGAGGCTGCTTTTTTCCCACTGGGGTTACAAAGGCAGCCCAGACTCATCCCCATCAGCAAGAAATGGCTGGAGAGAAAACTGGTGACCAGGAACTCTCTGGCTGCTGTTATGTAACTGGGGTTGAATTGAGCAGCTACTGTTGGTGAGGCTTTGCCCCAGCCTGTAAAATGTCCTAGGTGCATGCAGTGTGCACAAAGGAGAAAATCTACTCAGAGGAAGCTGATGAAACTTCAGCATGAAGTTGTGTAATAACAATTCAAAACAGCATAGTCACTGTGGACATATGACAGGAAAATGATGACACATTAGCAGGAGGTTGGTTCAGAATCCTAGCCAGATTTTGTGTATATAAGGAAGAATGTAACAACGCACTAGAGGTTAAGTTGATGTCAGTTGGTGGTGGAGCATTATGTCAGATGGTGTAAATCAGGGGTAGGCAACCTTTCCCCTTTAAGAGCTGAGGGACTTCAGCTCCCAGAATCCCAGGAGCTACTGGCCAACATGGGACTATTGGCCAACATGGCTGAGGCTTCTGGAAGCTGAAGCCCCTTGGCCCCTAAAGGGGAAAGGTTGCCTACCCCTGGTGTAAATATTGCTCTATTGTTCTTGTAAATATTTGCCGCAACTAAGATTAAAAACCTCTTCAAAAAAACTTCAGCAGTAGTGCGTAAAACTCTGTTCAGCAGGAGGAGTTTTTATCTTCAACTATTTCCAGACTCTGCAGAGGCATTTGTTTCCTGGCTGGCTGTCTTCTGTGTATGGACTCAGCTTTCCCTGTGCTAACAAGGGTTATGGGCCCAGTGGCTGATAGAACAATGCTTGGTGTTCTGTGAAAGTTCACTGTTTGTGCATGTTTAGCTAAAGTTCTCATGCAGCCAGAGAATTTGGCAGAAAAATAGTTAAAGACTAAGTGATAATCTGCTAGTCTTTATTTGAGAGCTGTGGTTTGGAGGTCTGCCAAAAGACTGTGTCCTTGCCGAGTTGCAAAGCAAAAGAAAAAACATGGAGCTGACCTCCATTTTGAAAAATTAAGGACTGATAATTATTCTTCCTAGTCAGCTTATGCTGAAGCTTTGTTAGTTAGAGAGAATTTATGGGTTGTTATGCAGGCACTTGCATTAGCTACGGAGGCTGGAGATGACAGGAGTACGAGAGCTACTCTTACTTACATTAGAGCCATCCCAATTGATTCACATCCAAGAGAAAAGAACTGCTTTAGAGCTACAGAATACTTTGAGAATGATCCACCAGCCTGATAGCTCATTGTCTCACATGATTTGGGTGAACCATTTGTACAGCTACAAGCTGCAAGATGGTGTGTCTGCAATGTAACATATCAGCAGCATGCAGGAATTATTTACACAATTTGCTGTTCATGGCATAAACATTCCAGAAGCTCACAAGGCTTACATTTTGCTCAGGAGTTTGTCCAAAGAATGGGATTTCCTAATGTACATCCTGCAGAGCGTCACAGAGTGTGACTTGACCATGGACCTGGTATCAGCGTGGATCCTGGAGGAAGTCCAGAGGCATGATTTCAAGGCCAGGCTGCAGAGTTCTGTGAGGAGGGAGAAAGCCAGTTCAACCACGTGCAATATAAAGACATCTCCCACAAAGTCTGAAGATGAGAGAGCTGTAATCTGCAGAGAGAGATGCTGCTATAACTGTGGGAAGATGAGGCATCTCCAGAGAGAGTGTTGGATGTCTTCAGCAGCACGGAGGGGAACCTCAGCCAGCTGTAAAATGAAGAAGCCTCTAGAAAGGAGGGGCATTGCTTCCCAAGCTCAAGGGAGTGTTACTTTTGCCTACCAGGCAAGCATTCCAGGGGATGTTTGGCTCCTAGACAGCGGAGCCACTCATCACTTGGTAAACAGTCCAAAGCTCCTGAAGGACTTAAGGCTGCTCTAGTGTCCTCTGTGTGTTTAGCAGATGGAGCCCCAAGCAAGGTTCAAAAAACAGGAACAGCTTTCATTCCTAGTTTTGGCAAAACATTTGATAGCGTACTTTGTGCAAACAATCTTGAAAATTGTTTAGTGAGTGTTTCCTCACTAACATCTGATGGGTTTCAAGTACAATGGTACCTCTACTTACGAAATTAATTTGTTCCGACAGCCATTTCCTAAGTAGAAAATTTCGTAAGTAGAAGCAAATTTAACACTGAAATGCCCTAATCTGTTCCAGGCCCCCAGATTCAAGCTACAACTCAATACAAATGTATAATACAGGATTATTTCATTAAGTACCTCTAATACAAACATGTTACATTACCCTTAAGGAACAAAAAACATAAAAATGAGTTGCAGGACTAATGTAAAGAAATGGGGGCCATAGTGTTGATGGATATCAGAAGCCAAAAATACAATCCTGGAGATCAAAAGCCAAAAATATCACAAGCCAAAAATACAGTCCTGAATATCAGAAGCCACAGACGCCAAAAATACAGTCCTGGAGATCAAAAGCCAAAAATATCAGAAGCCAAAAATACAGTCCTGGAGATCAGAAGCCACAAATATCAGAAGCCAAAAAGCCACAAGTCACAAGCCTCAAGTCCTACCTTCCTGGATCTCAGAAGCCAACAATTTTGCTAGCCACACTTCCTCTCCGCTTTTGAAAGCCCAAACAGTGCTGCCTAGCTGAATTTCGCTAGGCAAACACTTCCTCTTTCGCTAGCCAATACAGTGCTGCTTTGCTAGATTTCGCTAACCAATGGCATGCCACGAAATTCAGAGAGCAGCTCGTTCGCACCAATTTCGTAAGTTGGAACGCTTTCTTAAATCAAAGCAATTTTTTTCGGGAGGCATGTTTCGTAAGTCGAATTTTTCGGTAGAAGAAGCATTCGTAAGTAGAGGTACCACTGTATTGTTTTGAGGGGATGAGTGCACAAAATCTTCAAATGGATCTGTCTGTGCCAAAGTAGTAAAATGGGATAAGTTTTATCACATGGTGGCAAAAGCCAAGTGTGCAAATTTGTCTAATGTCTCATTACATTTGAATTGTGACCATTTCTTGCATAGGTTGATGGGACATGCAAATTTTTCAAGCCTCTCTCAGTTGGAAAAGGTCTGTCCAAATCTAAAAGTAAACCCCTGTACTAGGTATTTGGATTGTTCAGTGTGCAAAAAAAAGTAAAACTGAAAGTTTTTCATGTGTCCAAGGAAAGGTCCATTCCAGGTGGTCAATGCTGATTTGGCCGGCACCTATAAGCCCAGTGAAGGTGGCAATAAATACATGTTGGTCACTGTTGATAGGCACACAAGGTATGGGTATGTTTTTCTGTTAAAAGCCAAAGATGAGGCAGCTGCAAATTTTAAGGAGTGAGTAAACTCAGTTGAGAGGGAGTTCCCACACAAAGTTGGTGCATTGGTGACTGACAGAGGAGGTGAATTCCTCAGCAACCATTTGCAAAATTGACTGAAACAGAAAGGCATTCACCATAAGACCATGAATCCTGCCACTCCACAGGAGGATAGTCTGGCCGAAAGGTACATTGGGGTCATCAGTCAAATGCATGATTGTTTGATGCTGGATGCACAAGCTCATGCCCACTTGTGGGGAGAAGCCACCCTCACAGCAAATCACATCAGGAAAAGAGATTCCACCTTAACATTAGGAGGAACTCCCTGACAGTAAGGTCTGTTCGAGTGTGTAGTGAAGTCTCCTTCCTTGGAGGTCTTTAAGAAGGCTGGATGGCCATGTCAGGGATGCTTTAATTGGGAGTTCCTGCATGGCAGGGGGTTGGACTGGATGGCCCTTGTGGTCTCTTCCAACTCTATGATTCTATGATTCTATGATTCTAAAACAATAACAAATAAAAAATAAAAAATACAAACCAACAAACCCCTGCAACTTCAAGTTCTTGGGCAAGTCACACTCTCTCAGCCTCAGAGAATGGCAATGGCAAACCCCCTCTGATGAAACTTACCAAGAAAATCCTGTGGTAGGGTCACCATAAGTCGGAAACGACTTGAAGGTACACAACACACAAACAACTAACAGTCAGAAACTGCTGTCTTGTTTTGATTTTTTTAAATGAAATAACAGTAGTCCATTTACTTATTTAAAGTACTAATATAAGCTTCTAATTAATGCAGATGCTGGTTTACATCTACACCACCCAGATCCAAGAAGGCAATCTGTGCCTACTCAGAAAATGTGGGGAAATGCTAGATGATCTCTCTTAGCAGTTTCATGTAAATATTAAAGAGGATGGTGAGCCCTGAGAGACACCGTAGAATAGTAGTCAGGGTGCCAGGCATGCCTCAGAACCATCTTCTCTGAGTCTGCCCTCCAAGAAAGACCAGAGCCACTGCAAAATAAGGCCTCCAAGCCCCATCTCAGATAAGTGATTCAGAAGGCTACTATTTCCAATGGTATCAAAAGCTGCTGAGAGGTCCAGCAGGACCAACACAGACACATTATTCTTGTCTAGTTCCCTGCATGAGACTTCTACCAAGGTAATCAAAACAGTCTCTGTTCTATAAAGCCAGACTGAAATAGATTCTAGATAATGCATTTCATCCAGGAATCCCTAGAGCTGGGAGGCAACCACATGCTCCAGTTGTTGTTGTAGTTGTTATTGTGTGCCTTCAAGTAGTTTATGACTTATGGTGACCCTAAGGTGAACCTATCATAGGGTTTCCTTGGCAAGATCTATTCAGAGGGGGTGTGCTCCAGTACTTTGTTCCCCCCCCCCCCCAAAAAAAAGGGATATCAGAAATTAGCTGATAATTTTCCAATATAGTGGGATTCAGGGATGATATTTTCAATAATGGTCTTACCACAGCCTCTTTTAGACAAAATGGAAACCTGATTTGCTGTCAGGAGGCATTCACTGCTCCCCTTACCCATTTGGCCAGACTCCCTTTAGCTGCTTTCAGGAGTCATGGGTCCAGTTGCATGTGGTGGTTCAAACCTCTCCAAGGATCCAATCCACATCCTCAAGCTGCACAAATTGAAATGTCTCCAAAAACATTGGAGAAGCAGGCACCAAGAGAGGGAAAGAAGAATGTCACCACTACAACAAAAGGATTCTAATGCTTAACTAATTTTATATTGCTAAAGCATTCTGGCATTTTGACTATAATCCCAGGATGATAATAAAGAAGGCTCTGTGAAAATGGCTGAAAATCAATTTCTAAAATGTAGCTTGAATCTAGATGTGACATGTCATCAAGAGGAGAGGAGGAAGGAAGAACAAAAGCGGGAATGGAGGTAGGGAGGGAAGCCAGAGATATTGCAGGAACAAATTTGGATGCAAACCTGGGGATATGCATGTAAAATCAAAACAAATAAAACTGGAAAGTCTCAATACTTCCAGCAACTTTCTTCCTTTCTGGATGGGCCCAGATCTGTCATTTTAAATATCTTTCCCAGATGAAGGAGCCAGGGAGTTTAAAAAACTGGTATGACATATTTTGTTGACTAAATAAATGTGTTACCATGATGTATATTCTGATGTTGTATTCAGAAAATGGGAAGGATAGCAGGTGATAGGAGAACTGCACCCCCTGCAGGCCCACAGAGATGTCATTCTACATTTTCTGGCAAGTTTTTGCTAATTCTTTTTCAGTGATATGGAAGAGCTGTGGGTCTGCACCAAAGGCTTCCTCCTCTCTTAGGGGTCATTCCCACTATGATTTAAACCGATTTATTGATCAGTTTATATGTGCCTCGTTCACACTGGAAACAATTTCAGACCCGACTGCATTCAGTCTGAATCGTAGAGAACTGAGGTGAAGCGAGGCAAATGCAAAAGAAAGATGGATGGATCTTTTGGTGGTTCTTTTGAAAAGAATCATTTTGCAAGCACGTTCAACAAATATGAATAATGTTCACATTATTCATAATGTGAATAATGTGAATAATGTGAATAATGTTCACATTATTCAGATCTCAATCGCATTGCACCGGAGGGGAGGGACTGGAAGAAGGTTGGCAGAGGGGTGTAACCCATCCTGCCCCAGGTTTTGGGAAATCCAACATTCCCCCCCCACCAGTGCTGCCTTGGTGTCTATCATGGAGGCTTTCCATTTTAGATTTTAAACACTGTGGTACCTGTAAATCTCACTGGTTCTGATCCAGTTGTTTTTGATTCCCTCCCCCTTGGTTGTGCCGGAATATTTTCAGGAAGTAGGACAATTCTGGGTGTGCTTTCCTTGGGGAGAGGCATCTAGTGTGTGTTTTTTTTTAAAAATTAAATGATGGATTTTGTGATCACTCACATTTATGTGGGTTCTCTATAGCGAGTAATGTTATGTAACTGATGATGCGTAGATGTGCATCATATGATTGACATAAAAAAGATCAATCACATTCAATACTGAGCATGCATTTTGTAGCTGTGCAAATCTAGTGTGAATGACAATCATGTCAAAAAGACACGAATACATGGAATAATGAAATAATTCACTTCCTATAGTGGGAACGATGCATCAGTATGAATCGATTCAGCAACCACGTGACCATGCGACTTGCAAACCAGTTTAAATGCAAGAGGGAATGAACCCTCAGACTGAAGTGTTGTGTGCACCACACAACCTGTCCCTGAGTTACTGTCTTCTGCTGTTGTGAAAGACTACACCCTGGTATTGAAGGAAGGTTCAATAGCCAGGCCATTTGGGTTATGTACATAGTATAGAAGGGAGTGCCATCTTGTCCTTTTCCTCAGGCAACACTACATATCAACTCATCCCTGCTATTACAAAAGGTAATATTTCCAGAGTATGCTACACTGGTCACGCAATACCTGTAGCACTATATCCCACTTGTATGCCACATTTTAAGGATTTGATAAACCAGATCATGTCCAGAGAAGGGAGACAAAGATGATGCAGGAGGTGGAACCACAGTCAGTAAGGAACTGTTGAAAGAGCCATAAATAGTTAAACAATGCAAGCCAGTGTGGTGTTGAGTGTTGAACATTGACTCTGGAAGCCAGGGTTCAAATTCCCACTCGGGCATGAAAACTCTCTGGGTGACTTTGCACAAATCACATTCTCTGAGCATCAAGGCAACCCCCCTCTGAACAAATCTTGCCAAGAAAGCTCTTGCCTTAAGTTTGCCATAAGCCAAAAATGACTTGCAGACACAGAGCAATAACAATAAGAACCAGTTTGATTCACTGGTTAGAACGTTGGACTGGGACTTGGTAAATTGAGTTTCAAGTCCCCATTGGACCAGAAAACTCAGCACAGGAATCTTGAATCAATCTCTCAGTTGGGTCTTGCTTCTCAGGGTTGCTGTGGGACAGAGCTGATTGGAGGAAAGATGGGTTAGAAAGGTAACAAATAAATAATTTTTAGCTAGAAGAAGAAAATATTAAATAGGAAGTGGGGGGAAGAAAACAGCAGTCTTCTGATATCTGAAAGGTTTTTCTGTAGGGGCAAGAACAACAATGGGTAGAAATGGATTTCAGCTAATCATTGGAAGAAACTAGTAAAATCTGTTTGACAGTGAATCAGGCAGCCTTAGCAGGTGGTAAAATCCCCTTTGCTGGAGGTCTTTAAGCAGAGGTTGGATGATCATCAGACAAGGATGCGGTAGCTGCACTCTACATCCTGCCTTGAGGATGGGATTCAACTAGATAACATCCATGCTCTCTTCTTTTTCAATGATTCTATCATTTTATTCTATTGGAGAAGCTATGTGGTTTTCAAACACAAACAGTTGGTCTTCCGTTTTCGAGGGACATCCGTTCTCCCCCCCCCCCCCGTGAAAACAGAGACTCACCAATATTCAAGCCCCATAGGCTTGAATGTGGCATGCCCCCAAGCCCTCAGTGGCATGTCCCATTGATTTTAACAGAGGTTGCCCCTCCATGAATATTCAAAACTGCAGACCTCAAGTCCGCGAGAATGGAGGGGCGACTGTACATCCTTTCCTAGCTTAGATGAGATGGGAGCAAGGATTGGTTCCCACTTTAGCCATTGTTAGAAGCTTTCCGGGGCCTTTTCATACAACACAATTAAAACATTATAATTCCACTTTAACCGCCATGGCTCCATCTTACGGAATCTTGGGATCTGTAGTTTAGAAAGGGGTGTTCAGAATTCTCATCCGCAGAGCTCTAGTGCCTCACCAAACCTCAGGATTCCATAGGATGCAGTTAAAGTGGAATCATAGTGCTATAACTGTGTGATGTGAAAGAGCTCCTGTTCTATGACACAAATATGGCTGCAGAAGATTAGTTGTTGTGAGCAGGCTGTCCACAGTCACTGACTTACTGAAGAATCCTTCAGAAGCATACGAGGAAATTGGACTTATCTTACACATAGCTTGAAAATCTCTGATATAAACAAGTCTCTGAGACTAGACATCATTAGGCAGAGTCTGGCATCCACTGAGATGCTGAGGAAGCAGAGACAAGATGCCAAAGGAAGAAGAGACTTGCCATAAGCCTCTGAAGTTGGCCAGGCACAGAGTGGTGCAACAGAGGATGCAGATCTCCTGTTACTAGGGTTGAAGCTATCAGTCCATCTAGCTTTTGCACATGGAGCTTGGAATAATTACTTTCTGGGGTAACATGGGGATTCTGAGAATAGTAGTTCAAAAAAGTAACTTTTCCACTTTAACAAAAAAAGAAGGAAGGAAGGAAGGAAGGAAGGAAGACAAGGCAAAGCAAAGCAAAGCAAAGCAAGTCCTTCATTTGGCTTTTTTTTCCTTCAGAAAACAGTTTGTGTGGTTCAAAGCAGTGCCTAATTCAACTATCCCCATCCAGTAATGTTTCCAAGTTTGATATAAAATGAGGAGAACCACCATCAGCTCTGACCTGCAAATATGTAAACTTGCCCTAAGCCATGTACAATTACAAAACTGCAACCCAAGTTTGCAAATGATTCCTACACCAATACAAAAGCCTTTGAAAAGGTATGGATTCTACCAATGTCAGGCCATTTTGTTTGTGTATGTACTACTCTCAACCGACACAGAGCAAACATCACCTTCTGGAAAAGTTGTCAAGGAGGACAGGCTACTGTGGCTCATGCTATCTCAAGGCTCTTGTTCTTCTCAGGCAGCAGATATTTTTAGAGCTCGCAGCATGCAGTTCATGGCTATTTCTGTCTGGTTCATTCCACTTCACTGGACAGTTGCATCATGACTAATGTGTCAACAGCCATCTGCCTTTCCTCAGCTTGAATGTCTTCTTACAGCATAAAAAATACACATGAAATACACAGTTGTGATATCATGTGCTTGCCCATCACATGCCAAACTGTGCACTTCAGACTGAATCAGAAGTGAAGCCAGGTGAGTGAGAAACCAGACAATGAGGAGCATTTGGACTTATGAAAAAGACCAGACAGACAGACACACACACACACACGTTTATTTACATTACCAACCAGGCTTTTGCATACAACCATAAAACAATCCAATACCATATTAAACCATAGATAAAATGGGACACTTAAATTAGTAAGAGAACACGCACAATAAGACTCTGAAGATTATTGCATAAGGATATAAAGCATCTTACCTCAGCTGGCTTAAAACTAGAAACGGGAGGCATCCTGATATTATCAGATGCATTTAGCTGCCGAAATCACTGCCTGGCTGCAGCCTGTATCCATCGTCATTCAGAAGGATGCTCTGGTGGCCAATTTTTCAAGCTGGAAAACTCCTGGCTTTGAAAAGAGGTGTGAGGAGAGCCCCTTTGGGCGGCGATTTCGGCGGCTAAATGCATCTGATAATATCAGGATGCCGCCTGCTTCTAATTTTAAGCCAGCTCAGGTAAAATACTTTATATCCTTATGTGATAATCTCCTCAGATTATATCCTGTCACTAATGACTAGATCATTTAAAAGTTTCTCCTTTTGTCAGAGCTAACTTGATGTACCTGGCTGTTTGATAGGACACATAGTAATCAGTTCCTGCTAATAAAAATATCATGCGGGGGGATAGCATCTCTGATATGTACAACAGGATCAAGGTACTGGGCTCTCAAGTCTAAATACAAAGAACATCTCATAAAAAATGATACAAATCTTCTGTTGTTCTACAGCCATACGAGCACTGTCTGTTGGAGGTCGGTATGCCATCATATCACCCTTTAACTTCCATAAGGTGCAAAGTATTTAATCTGCACTTAGTTAAAAGGGTCTTAAGGCCATATGGGCAAGAAAAGGCTAAATAAGGAGGCAATGGTGAAATTCTTATATAAAGTAATAGAACAGCAATTATCCGCTGGTGCAGCATTTTCCTATAAAATGACCAGAAAGTCTCAATTTTTGTTCCTATTCTTTCTGATTTATTTTGGAGAATACACGTTTTGTTTACTTCAGAATATTTTTGTCAGCTCCCAATATGATCATAAACTTTTTTTTATCAGCTCCCCAGATGGGTTTATTTTAACCCAGTATAAAATCAGAAACAACAGGAATAAAATCTGGGACTTTTCAGTTAGTCTGGATGCATACTGCTAAAGCTGCAGTGAAGAAGTGAGGGGGGGGACACCCTTTGCTGAGTGGCAATGAGCAAATCTATGCACAAAGCCGGCCCTACCATTGGGCACAGCTGGGATGCACCAGCACCATTTCCCCCGAGTCTGTAAACAATGTCTTTCTCTGAGAGGGCAGAACTGTATGTACCAGAAGGCCTGTCCCATCCCCCTAAATCAGTCTGCTGTCCAGAGGAGTGGTGAACTGAAGTAAGATTCAGCCAGCAGTCCAGTCAGCTTCTGTATGTGGAACAGGAGAAAGGCTTCCATCTTGCCCTTCACCTCAGTCAGTAAAATGTCTTGGATCAGCCCTGGTTATAGTGCTGCTGAAATCCTGTTGGTATCCTGTTGGTGAAAAACATGAAAGCATCCTCCTTTTATATCAGTCTATGCATTTTTTAATTAATTGTGCAAGGTGGTATTCTGTACTTCCTTGCACAGTGATCCCTTGGCACTACTGACATTTTCAATATCAGAGACACCCCATAATCAATTAGTGGCTAGGACAGTGAGCCCACTTGGTCACTGTCTAGCTTCTGTTTTGCAGTTAAGAGAAGTAAAAAAGATGATGATGATGATGATGATGATGATGATGATGATGATGATGATTTATTCCCAGTGATGTATATGCAAGTCAATTGACTCAGACGCAAGTCAGACTCAAGTTGCTTCAGTTACTCAACTTGGATATGACTTGGAAATAAATGATACTCTGACCTGACTGGACTCACAACTTGTATATTTTTAATGACTGACTTGCTGACACCATTTGCTTTGAGCAGCGAGCAGTCAAGACTCACCTTCAGTGTGTGGGTGCATTTCTTGGAGGGGAACAGCAAATTCATTCAGGAATGGGCTTGAGGTGGAAGGATCTTTCTAAAGCTTTTGAAAAGCTTTAGAAGTCTTCTCTGATGTGCAGTTGGGACCGGCTGCTAAGCATACCTTAACCTCCGCCTCAAGCCCATTGCTTAATGTGTTTGCTGTTCCCCTCCAAGAAACACATCCTGGACGTTTTCACACTAGACCCACTAAGCCGCCTGGAGCCGACCGTGCCGTTCATTCCGGAATGGCTCCGGCGGCGGCAACTTAATTCCTTTTTAAAAAAGGAATTACCTTGCCGGGGCTGATGCCGGAGGACGTCTGGAGTTAGCGCTGGATCGGCTGGAGTGAGGCTGGACTTGCTGCGACGTGAGTGTGAACACACGGAGCAAGGAGCCGGACTGACGCAGGGATGGCACCGGAAGGGGCGGGGTTTGCTGCGACGTGAGTGTGAACACACTGGAAAAGGAGCCAGACTGGGGCCGGAGGGAGGTAGGATTGCGTCCTCCTAAAGCCCCGTGTGAAAACGCCCCCTGACTCCTTTTTTCCTGTTAAAATTTGTCTCCCAGACTTCAGACTCGACTTTTGATTTGACTTTAAAGTATTTTGCAAGGATTTGAGACTCTTGAGACTTGAAAGTAGAGACTTGAGACTTGACTTGAGATTTGGAAGAAAAGACTTGACTACATCACTGTTTATTCCCGCCCTTTCATCAGTACTAAGACTCAAAGTGTCTTACAAAGAATGCACAGGGCTGGTGGGAATTGTAGTTAAGCATGGCCTGAACCAAATCTGGCCTACAAAGATGGAATGAATCAGGGGACAGTATGAATAAAGGAATAGAGGCTATGAGGCTGAGCTTTGAAGAAATAATTTTATCAACATGCTTCATTTTTAATGCCCAGAATTATGAGCTGCCATCTTTTCTACAAGCAGGGCTTCTGTGCATTAGCAGCTAAATTAGAGGCAGAAACCTAACAGATCCATTTTCCTGGATCTGCTAATTCCACCTTGTGTATCAGATGACTATAGTCATTGGACTGAATCCTACTGATTTATTGTTTTGAAGCTGATTTATTGTTTTGAAGTTTTGTATTGTTGTACGCCGCCCCGATTGCTTGGCAGAGGGGTGGGATATAAATAAAAATTATTATTATATTATTATTATTACTGTTAGTTCCAACTAGAAAAGTCCCATTAAATCAGTGAGATATACCTAAATGTTGACCTATGCAATAATTGAGTCAATGGGACCTCTCTGGTTGGAAGTATCCAAAACGACTCAGGACACTGTATGCAAAGAAATTCTATACACTATGCAGGCAATAAGCAAATATTTCCCTTTTACTTCATCGATATGCCAGGATTTAGGAAAAGAAAACTTTCACTGATGTAATTTTTGTACAAAAGGTATAAGGATAAAGAGTAGAGTTTATTAAACAGGAGAATATGTAGAGATATCCCCAAACTCTGCTGTTAGCCATTTCTCCAACCAGAACAAATCCAAGCAGAAATGAATGGCTTGAGATCTCAAGCATTAGGGCAGTAGTGGTGGACAGATGATATAGCAAAATGCCTGGCAGTGATTTTGCCTCTAGGTGGTGCCTAGAGACTGTGCAATAGGCACGAATAGGCTACATACCTATGTAGGTATTACTGTGGCTTTGCACTGGAAAGGGGATCAGACAACTCTGCATTTTATCACCTTGTTCATTTAATTCACATACATAACATATCAGGGCAATGGCAAACCCACTCTAAAGAAACTTGCCTAGAAAACCCCATGATAGATTCACCTCTGTGTCGTTGCAAGTCAGAAACGACTTGAAGGCACCCAACAACAAAAGCATATACAGAACTGCCAACCTGTTTCACACAAAAAAATATGTACATATAGGCCCATGCTCGTATTCTTTTGGTTTAGTCTGATCTGCAGACATTAGCCAGTGATTCCCCACCCTCAAACACGCCACTATAATTTGAAAATATGGCCAGCCTAAAACAATTTTCTGCTGAGAAAGAGCCTGGACAAGTTGGATAACAAATTCTAAAATCACCCACCACGGATAACAAATTCTAAAATTCCCCACCATGGTGCCTGGAGGACCCTGGGAGTTGTAGTGCAAATGGTATTCCCCCAAGGTGTGGGCAGAGGACTATATAGCATCCCATCCAACACTCCATTTAATGTACAGAAACTGACCAGACAACCAAAAGTGTTGGTGGGACATTCTTCTCTGGAAGGCACAGCTAGCTCAGAGCCAAAATTAGTGGTCAAATTTGAAACAAAATTTGTGGCAGATGCAGTTTTGTCCCACAACACTTTGCTACTCCTTTATGCCACTTCAGTATAAGTCACCTGAGATAAGGGCTTCACTCTGCTCAAAGGTTGGGCTCACACTGAAGTTCATCCTGCTAATTTCTACAGCTCAGGCTTCCATTAAACACAGCACAACATGGCAGGCTGAATGCATCTCCCTCCACCCCAATTTATTGGCAACCCAAGGTTTAGAGCAGGGGTCCCCGGACTTTTTGATCCGGGGGCCGGTTCGCTGGCCTCCAGATCTTTCGGGGGGGCAGAGGTGTGCGCGCATGCACGATTCCAGATGCCATTTTGTCTTCCAAAATGGCGTCCGGAGCTGTGCGTATGCACTCGTCGGCGCACACGCATGCGCACAACTCCGGGTGCCATTTTGGAAGACAAAATGGTGCCCAAGTCGTGCGCATGCGCGCCCGCTGCCGGGCACCATTTTGTCTTCCAAAATGGTGCCTAGAGTTATGCGCATGTGCATGTGATGCTGCGCACAACTCCGGACGCCATTTTGGAAGACAAAATGGTGTCTGGCGGCGGGTGCGAGCGGCGGTGGCGCGAGCGGCGGCACGGCAGTGGCAGGTGTGAGTGGCAGCAGCAGCAGCAGGGCGTAGTTTGGGGACCCCTGGTTTAGAGCATGGGTAAAAATTGTGTTCCCTCCAGATCCCACTCAGCATAGCTACTGAAATCCTACTCAGCATAGCTAGTGGTAAGGCATACCATCCACCATTGATCCCACAGCCAAGCAACATCCGAACGTGGTCAAGACTGCAAAAGTTATTAATGAGGAAGAACAGGCAAGCTAGGAGAAACAGCAGCAGTTTGCTTTTGCCTGAGCCTACAGGAAAGGGCAAGATCCCATTTCTTCTCCCTTCACCCCCCTGCTGAATTAACTGAGGGGGGTTGCAACTGCCAGAAATAGTGCAAATTGAGTCCACTTTTAGGGTTAGGTTTAGGGTTAGGGAATCATGGGAACTGTATTTTATTGTGGCACTAGAGCTCTCTGACAGAGAAGGCTCAATGTCTCAGAAAAAAAAACAGTTCACATGATTCCCTAGCACTAACCCTAACCCTAAAAGTGGACTCAATTTGCACTATTTCTGGCAGTCTGCAACCCCCCTGAGTGCACATTGCTTTTGCATTTTGAACTCAGTTTGCAGCAACTAAAATAAGCTGAGGACAAAAGGAGAGGGGGGTAGAGAGAACCTAGGTTTCTGAAAAGTGCCTGAAAAGTGAGAAGTGAGAGGATTAATTCAGGCTGTGTCTACCAAACTGGAACCGTTGGAGGGTATGATGAAGCATGTTAATAGTTGTAAGTCCAACAACTTCTGGAGGGCTGCATAATTCCAATCCCTGGTTCACAAATTCTTGTCACTTTGCTGATTTCTTTGTACTTGGAAGCTGTGGCTGACTGACTTCCCAGCCTCCCCTGCGTAAATCCTCCGATTAGCTGCTCCGTGCTCTGAAAACCATGCTTTTATGCCCAGATTGCTCCACTAGCATTCCCCAAATTCCATCGGTTTAAAGGCCCCTGCCCCAGACCCAGTGGATGCAGTTTTGAATCCTCTAACAATGAGACATGAGATCCACAGAGAATCTATTGACCCAAATCCTCTTTAGGCAGGGATTTTCTGTTCAACAAGTCACAGTCTGAAAAGTAATAAGCAGTGAAAGGAACTGAATATAAAGAGCAGCAAATATCCTAGTTTTGTTTTTTTCCACATTCACAGTTTTTTTTTAAATTCTCTATTTATTTTGTCCTTGAGATTTTCAAAATCAACCCATTGGCTCAACCTCAATAGCTAAAATCTCATTAGATTACAAACTAGGTTTGGTTCAGGGACATCATTATATCTTATTAGAAATATAATAGTTACTTTAACTAATAAATGTTGACAAAGTAATACCACTATGTAATACAGCATGGACATATGCAGGGATACTTCCATTCTGGCTGGTTGCATTGCAGCCAATTAATATTGTGTTAGAAGAAACCTTGGTACAAAATCTTTGTAGACATGCATGTCCTTTTAAACTACGGTATATTCCTGTAACTTGGAACCACGGTGGCATCCTACATGGCCTTATTATAGCTAAAAAAACTTATACTCTAGGGTTGTTTTCAAAGAGATAGCTGTGAGATAGCTATGGAAATAACCAACATTTTATTGTTTTTAATCTCTCTAGGAGCAAGTCTGAGGTTGTTCTGTGATTCAGCTGTTCTGACTTTCTCCCTACAAGTGCTGATTATTCACTTCAATTTCTTTTTGGTGATTCCCCCTTTTTTCCATTTCTTGTACATGTCCCTTTTAAATCTTAGCTTAGCAACACTTAAAATTTGGCCATTATGTTCCAGTTCTGTTTGAATGAAAACATTTGGCCTTTCCAGAGGTGCCTTTGTGGATTTGTGTTTCCTAACAGTGGCAACAGCCTATCTGCAAGGAAGATAACATTTGATAGGTGTCCATGAATGCAAAATATTTTATCAGCTGAGAATATTGAATGCATTTTATTGTCTATTGTATGTACTCCTTGGCCAGAGAATAGAGTTGTTGTTTTTTGTTTGGAATTCCTGCCTAAGATTATAAAAAGCAACAGCCCTGAGAAAACCTGATTATCTTCTGTCTGATGGTGTGTTTGTAACATACAAAGTTGCTCTTGTTTGTTTTGACTGTAGGAAAAACTAGGCAAATTTTGGCATGAATCTTGTGAACTAGTCCTAACAAGAGAAACTCATTGATTCAGTGTTGACCCAGAAGGAAACCATTATGCCAACGTATCAGCCTAGCACTCTGGAAGACCAGAATTCGAATCCCCTCTTGGCCATGGGTGACCTTCAGCAAGGCACACTCTCTTAGCCGCAGAAGAAATGCAATGACCAATCATCTCTGAAAAGCCCTGTGATAGGGTCACAATAGGGTCACCATGAATCAGAAACAACTTCAACGCAGACAGCAACAAGAGCAAACCCATCAATTTAATGTAGACTCACGGCAACATATAGGTAAATCACATTGATTCACTGGGTCTCTTTTAGTGCTCAGCCATGAAACACATTGAGTGATAGTGGGCAAGTCATACTCTTTCAGTCTCAGAGGATGGCAATGGCAAACCCCTTCTGAAGAAACTTGTCATGAAAACCCATCATAAGTTGGAAATGACATGAAGGCACACATAGGATCAAGGACTTTGCGCTCTCTCTCTCTCTCTCTCTCTCTCTTTGTTAAGTATATAAATATTGGAAACTGCCTTGGTTCATCTAACTCAGTACTGTCAACTCTGACTGGCAGCAGATCTCCAGAGTTTCAACCAGGATTCTTTACTAGCTCTGTCTGGAGAGCCCTTTGCTCTGTGGTCTCCCTTCTGAGTACAAACCAGGATTGATCCTGATTATCCAGAAATCAGACATTATTAGGGCTGGGGTCCTATTTTGTCCAGTATTCCTTAAGTGAAACTCTGCTACAACTCCCAACTCACAATCCCCAGGACTGGTTTTATTGTAGCTGCCCCTCTGAAGGCTATTCCATGTTTGCTGGAGAGTGGAGTGATCACAGAAGCATCTGGCTACTCTCCACAGCTAGATGCATAGAAGGGCATCACCACTGAGGTCTGTTGAAGGTCTTGGCAGATTATGTAACGATTCTGCTTCTGGCTATGGAGACATAGCCAGATGCTTCTCTGATCTTCCCCACACGCTCTGCACTAGACACAAAATGGCTATTCTGAGAGGATGTTGCAGAAAAACTGTGGATCAGGAGTGGGGGCTTTGGTCATTGTGAAGCGTGGAAGAAAGTGCCAACTTCTGTAACAACAAAAAAATATGCACAAGCATAAGATGGTCTTTAAAAAGGTAAAGGTATTCCCCATTGACAAAGTTGTCAAGTCATGTCCAACCATAGGGTGCGGTGCTCATCTCTGTTACTAAGCTGAAGAGCCAGCGTTTTCAGAGACTACTCTGTGATCATGTCGCCAGCATGATTTCAGAGAATGCTGTTTACCTTCCCACCAAAGTGGTACCTATTTATCTGCTTGCATTTGCATGCTTTCAAACTGCTATGTTGGCAGAAGCTGGGACTACTGACAGGAGCTCACCCCATCATGCAGCACCTGGGCCTCAATTATAAGATGGTCTTATACTCACATATATAACTAACAGGTGCCAGCTTAGGTGTGTTAAGGGTGGCATGGAAAATAATCTGCTTTACAGGAGTAAGACTATTTTCTCTCTCTCTGATATTGTAATGCATTTTTCTTAAGGGCAGAAAGAAAACATAAGAATTAACATATCCCATAAACATAAGATTTAACAGACCACGTAAAGCTTGTAAGAATGAAAGGGGGAGCGAAGTGGGAAAGGCTAGAGATACAGAAGTTGCCTCTGCTTGAATACACATGTGCCCCTTTCAGAGACATGCAAGTGGAGCTTACCTGTGTCATTATTTGGATGGCATGCAAGGAAGCCACCTGAGCAGAGGAAGAAACAGTATGGGGGGGAAAATAGCAGAGGAGTGTGTCTCTCAGGCAATGGCACCAGATTTTGAAACAGTTACTCTTTCAGATGATAACCCACCAAATCCTCCAGCTAAGCTTGGCCATTCTGGTATGCCAAAAATGAAACTTTCTCATGATCTCAATTGCTTTCTTGTTCATCCCATCAGAGAGTGTTAAGAGATGGAGTAGTGGTGGTGGTGGGTGGGTTCAAAGGTAAGACCAAGGCTGAAAGAAAGAAAAGCTACTCTGATTTTCTCTACATCACACTTCTGTTGTTTCTATCCCACTAGTCTCTCCCCCCCAATTCATTTTTAAACTAATTTTATAAATGAAGCTATAAAATATTAAAATATTTAATAATTAAATATTAAATATTATATGTCAAAGCAGCATAATATTGCCATAAGGCAGTTAATGTTGAAGGTACAGTGAATTTTGTGAATTTTGTTTGCCTGCCAGGTGAGATGGGCTGAAACATCCATACTATCTAGTCAATGGGTATGCCACCGGGATATGTAAGAGGACTGAACTTGTAACTTCCATCAGCCCTAGCCTGCAGATGAAGATCGTGGATGTTATAGTCCAGCATCATCAGGAAGGCCACATGTACGCCAGCAATACTCTAGGATCTAGATACAAAAATTTGGAAGATGCCATCCTCTGGCTATTCAAGGAAAAAAGTTGAATAACTCCATGCAACAATTGACCAGACTTGGAAAAACTACAGGTATAATCATCTCTATTTACATGAGTGAACACAATTTGGAGGGCTTGATGTAATAAAAAAGAAGATATGTCACTTTCCCCCTTTCTTTGACTCCCGGTCTTTAACAACAGCAGGAGAGTGAGAAATTCAGCATTTGCTGTCAGAGAGATATTACAAAGAGGAAACTTATGGCTGTTAAACTTTTGTCATGGAATTATTGAAGGAATCAGGGCTCTATAGTGGGGAGGGGAAGGTGGTGACCACAAAGTATAGCATATGCCTTGTCATTATAGTTGCCAGTCCATCTCCTTTGGCTTTGGATCCAAAATTTTCAGGCAAGCACAGCCTTCCTTGTATATTGTATAAAAGGGCTGTAAATTGTAGTGTGGGCATTAGGGTTGCCAAGTCTCAGAGCATCAGCTGAATTCTCAGGGAATCAATATGCTTCTCCTTCCTGATCATCGGATGTGAAGGCAAATCCAGGTGAGAAGCAGGTGCACCTGAGGAAGAGAAAGCTTGTGTGTGTGTGTGAGAGAGAGAGAGAGAGAGAGAGATGAGTTTAAAATCTGGAATCCATTCCCACCCTTTCCCTGCTAGTGCCAGAGCTCTCTGATTCAGCCCAAAAGTGTCAGTATGTACAACGTACTGGCACTCATGATTGGCACACCAAAAAGCCAGGAGTGAGGGGAAGGGACTGGAAAGAGAGGTGATAAATGCATGCACTTGGACCCATCACACCCTTTGGAGCAGAGGAGGGAGTGAAGAATCAGTGTTACCACTTGTGAGCCTTCTTATTGTACAAGTTCTGGAAGGCAGTAGCAGTGTGCCACGAGGGGCAAAAAAGAACTACCCACATGTTCTGTTCTGTGGATAAGACTATATTGACTGGATGAAACCTGCGTCTGAACATTGACAGGGGTAGTGTGACCCTGTTGGTGCTTTTAGACCTCTCAGCGGCTTTCGATATGATAGACCATGGCATCCTCTTGGATCGCCTGAGTGGGTTAGGAGTCGGAGGCACTGTGTTGCAGTAGTTCCATTCCTTCCTCTCGGGCAGATCCCTGGGGGTGCTGCTTGGGGACAATTGCTCCCAAAAAAAGCTTACTTGCGGTGTCCCTCAAGGTGCCATTCTGTCCCCGATGCTGTTTAACATCTATATGAAGCCGCTGGGTGAGATCATTCGGAGTCATGGAGCTGGGTGTTATCAGTACGCTGATGACACCCAGATTATTTCTCCATGTCTCAATCGTTGGCCTCGAATTCCAATGGCGACTCTCCTCTCAATGAATGTCTTAAGGCAGTAATGGGCTGGATGAGGAAAAACAGATTGAGAGTGAATCCAGAAAAAATGGAGGTGCTCACAGTAGCGGCCCCAAAACCAAGAATTGGGTTGCAACCTCCAGTCCTGGACAGGGTCACACTCTCCGTAAAGGACTATGTTCACAGTCTGGGGGTGCTTCTTGATTCGTCGCTTCTGATGACAAATCAGATAAATGCAACGGTCAGAAGTGCCTGTTATCAGCTTCGGCTGATATGCCAGCTGCGCCCTTTTGTGGAAGTAAGGGACCTTGAGACTGTTGTGCACGGACTGGTAACCTCCCGTCTGGATTTCTGTAATGCGCTCTACATGGGGCTACCCTCGGGCTTGGTCCGGAAACTTCAGCTAGTACAAAACATGGCAGCCAGAGTGGTCTCTGGAACATCTAGGAGGGACCACATAACTCCAGTGTTAAAGTCCCTCCACTGGCTGCCTATTAGTTTCCGGGCCCAGTATAAGGTGTTGGTTATTACCTTTAAAGCCCTAAATGGCTTGGGTCCAACCTATCTTCAGAACTGCCTCCTCCCATACAATCCTCCCTGTGCACTCCAGTCCTCTGGGAGGAACTTGCTCCAGCCATTAAAATCTAGGCTGTCTACAACCTCCCAGAGGGCATTTTCGATAGTTGCCCCCAGATTATGGAATGGCCTGTCGGATGAGGTCCATCAGATTACAATGCTAAACAGCTTCAAAAAGGCTGTTAAGACGGATCTCTTCCGGCAGGCCTTTCCAGAATAGACTCCCGGCCTCAGGAACCCCCTTATTCTGCCCTCTCCCAAATTGAATGCTGCCGCTACGCTTGTTGTTCTATTACATTCTGTTGTCTATGGTTTTATTTTATTGTATGTTATTTTAATCTAAGATGTTTTAATTGTGTTTGGTTTAATACTTTTTTAAGGGGGTGGGTGGGTATTGGGTC
The DNA here is from genome assembly GCA_026167975.1 of Phrynosoma blainvillii. Taxonomy (NCBI): domain Eukaryota; kingdom Metazoa; phylum Chordata; class Lepidosauria; order Squamata; family Phrynosomatidae; genus Phrynosoma; species Phrynosoma blainvillii. Next base: position 369,693,225 of record JANUYF010000002.1, read on the forward strand.
TTTTTGGATTTATATTGTATGTATTTTTAATTATTGTTAGCCGCCCCGATTGTGCACAGAGGGGCAGGGTACAAATAATTTTTTTAATTATCATCATCATCATCATCATCATCATCATCTGTGAATGCATGTTGATACCTAGTCGTCAAAATAATGGATTTCCTCGATACTGGTCCTATCATCCTGGATTCCATTCATGTCTGTTTCCATCACCAGTTGGCAGTTCTTCCTACCAACGCTTGTCTCAAGGGTGTAGCTACAGGAGAGAGGGGTAAGATGAGCACACTGCCCCACCAAATAGGAGTCATGCTTCCCCAGTAAAAATTTCCAAATCATACAGTTGGAAGAGCCCTCAAGCGCCATCCAGACCAACTCCCTGCCATTCAGGAACACACAATGATGGCCCCAACAGATGGCCATCCAGCCTCTGTTTAAAAACCTCCAAAGAAGGAGACTCCACCATTCTCCGAGGGAATGTGTTCCACTGTCAAATAGCTCTTTCTGTCAAGATGTTCCTCTAAATGTTTGGGTGGAACTCCTTTTTTTATAGTTTGAATCCATTGCTCTGGATTCTATTCTCTGGAGCTGCAAATATTTAAACAGGGCTATCATATCACCTCTTAACCTTCAATCCCCACATTTCTAACATTGCAGAAAGTGAAAACCATTCACACTTAGAACTCTTATATTCGTTGTTTGTTTTCCCTTAGAACACTGCCTCTTTCTTTTCTTGGGATGCCTACAGTGTAGTTCCAAATGTTCCAATGAAGTTTTATATTACTGCAATCCTAGGAATCTGGGAACTGAAGGAAAATTTCAAGGGGGAGAGCAGAATTTTTATTGGGGACAGTGCTCTCATTTTGTGACCCCATAGTTATGCCCCCTCCAATAACTATATCTCTGCATTGCTCTTTAACATCATAAGGAGTTACCATTATGGACGCACAGGCACTCATTTACTTGTTTCAGGTTCTGGCCCTGAATTCGCAAGAACTGAGCAGGATAAGACCTTTATCCTTTCTCATGTACCGGAGAAAGTTCAACTTTTTCTCTCAGGGCTGGATATTGAATACAGTCAGCATGAAGCTGCACTTGATATGCTCATCAATTTGGCGCCTTTCTTTGCAATCTGATTTGCTTTATTTACCATCCTATGCCCACAGTACATGCAAGGAATGTGCTGTATTTTTTTTTAAGTGTTTACTCCCTTCCTCCCTGCTAGCTTTAAACTGCTGTTCTGATTCTCTTTAGGGTATTCACTGAAACACAAAACCTGGCCTTCTGTTGGCAGCCACTTCCCTTCCCCTTTTAATCCGCCAGGATTAAGCATTCATAGCTTGGGAACAAGATATATTTAGTACACCACATTTTAATCAGTGGTGCATGAATAAAACTGAAGAGGAGGGAGGCAGTAGAAGCAGATCAGGAAGAAGAGGAGAAAGAAAAATGGAGCTGGAGGAAACTGCTGTGTCACGAAAGAAATGAGAAGTATTAAGAAGCATCAACAAATTAGTTCCCATACTTGAAGTATACTGAAAGAGGCTCCTTCCTTCCTTCCTTCCTTCCTTCCTTCCTTCCTTGTCATATCAGAAGATATTATTACAGATTATGATGATGATTCTTACCCACTTTTCCCTATGAATTGTGATGTGCGTAGCTGTGAATGGACCCTGCAAGCAAAACAACTGTAAAGGAATCAGAAGGGCTATAATTCTGAGAAAATCTTCCAGAATAAGTCTATAGACAGGGAAACAGCAAGTGCATCTATACTGTAGAAATAATGCAGTTTGACACCACTTTAACTGCTGTAGCTCCATCCTAAGCCGTCCTGGGATTTGTATTTTTACAAGGTCTTTCACCTTCTCTGCCAAGGAGTGCTGATGTCTCACAAAACTTCACATCCCAGGATTCCATAGGATAGAGCCATGGCAGTTAAAGCGGTGCCAAACTGCATTATTTCAGCAGTGTAGAGGCACCCATGGATAAACAAAGACAGAAAGGATCAATTCTCCTACCAGACAGTGAATGAAAACCCAAAATGGGTTGAGATCTGTGGTGACTTAACTGTATATACTCATGTTTAAGTCTAGAAATTTAGGTTTAAACATTGACCCAAAAAACCTGTGTCAACTTATCCATGGGTCAATGTAAGTAGTGTATCTTAACTCTTATTTAAGAGCAAGAACCACCCCCTGGTCAAAGGCAAGAGCATAATCTGTCCTGGAAGCACTGATCCCCTCTACTCTCTCATCCATCCAGCCTTAAGAGAGAGCACAAAGAGCTATGTCTGCTGGAATTTTGTAAGTTCTTTGACATTGTTTTGCTTTGCTTCATCCTTTCAACCCTTTGCTATGTGCCCCTAAATTTTACTCTTGATTTATCATTTCAAAATCCATAATTTCGGGCCCAAAACTTGCTCTTGACTTATACATGAGGTCGACGTTATAGTCGAGTATACACAGGTAATTTATATAAGCAAGAGAGGTTGTATGTAGAGAGCCTATATGCTACAGTGGTTAGAGGGGTAGACTAGGAACAGGGTTGCTGTGAAGATAAAGCAGAGAAGAGAACCAGTTTGAGCTCTATGGTGGGAAGATGAGATATAAACATAACCAATCTATAGTAAGAGAATAGCTGTGTATCAGTATGTAACAGTCATCAAGATATTGGGCTAGTGCTTCACGCCTCAACATTTTACAGAAGTTTGCCTTTTACTGCAATCCATGTTGCAGTGCCCAATTCTTAGCTGAAACAGTGGAAAAGCAGAAAGTGGACTTCTTAGAAGCAAAAGGAGGGCTACTACAATTCATCAGGACATCATGGTAAAGACTTCAATATCTGACATGGAGATTATTAGACGGGGGGGAAGCTGGGAGTAAAAGGCATACTCCTGTCAAACTCGGCGGTCGTGCTAAAACTTTTCAGACACATCGCTCTTATCCAGAACTTAACCCATGAAGAACCAGGAATGCTCCAGCAACAAACCAGCTTTTTAAAAAAAGCTGTCAAGACGGATCTCTTCCGGCAGGCCTTTCCAAACTAGATCACTCCATTTCAACCTGTGTCCCTCACTCGCGCTATATATACCCTTTGTATACACCTATCCAGAATGCAGGCAGTTTTAAATCTTATGTTTTTATTTTAAGACTGTTTTTAATAAGGGGGGGTCTAATTGTTATTATTGTTTTTATCATTCAATAGAATAGAAGGTACGTTTTATTAAATTGTTTTTACATTTGTAAGCCACCTTGATTGCCTTTGGAAAAAGGCGGGGTATAAAAATAAAGTTTATTATTATTTATTATTATTAAACCATTCACAGGGAAATCCTGGGAATGGTTTGTTGCTGGAGCATTCCTGGATCTTCATGGGTTAAGTCCTGGATAATCATGAAATTATAGAATTTCAGAAACTGAAAAACTCCAAAATTGTCCATATGAGTGACTGAGATAGTGTCAGCTTTGCTTTCTGATGGTTCAATGTACATAAACTTGGTTTCATGCACATATTTAAAATAAAACCATCTTCAGGCTATGTGTCTAAGGTGTATACAAAACATAAATGAATTTCATGTTTAGACTTGAGTCCCATCTCCAGGATCTCATTATATATATGCAAATGTTCCAAAATCAGAAAAACTCCAAAATCCAAAAAACATCTGGTCCCAAGCATTTCAGATAAGGGAGAGACTCAATGCTTAGTACAATTCCTGAGGAAAAAGTAGGAGTGGTGGGAAAATAGAAGGCTTTAAGGACCTGTTTTGGAGGGCCCCCACTTTTCTTGTGTCACACCAGTGGAGGCAAAACACTGGGGAGGACACGGGGGAAATGGCCTTCCCTGTTGCGGCATCCCAGCTGAGTAATGCCTTCCTCTTTGAGGCCTGATTGATGCCAACATCGCCTTCATTTTCATGCCAAGTTAAAACACAGCTTTTTATTAAAACTTTTTGAAAGATCTAATGATGGCTGCATCCACACTGCAGAAATAATCCAGACTGACACTGCTTTAATTGCCAAGGCTCAATGCTATAGAATTCTGGGGATTGTAGTTTGTTGTAGCATCAGAGCTCTCTGACAGTGAAGGCTAAATGTCTCACAAAACAACAATTCCCAGCATTGAGCTTTGACAGTTAAAGTGGTGTCAACCTCAATTATTTCTGCAGTGCGGATGCAGCCGATGTTGCATGATTTATACATGTACATTATTTTACTAGTCTGATAGATTTTTGTGAAGCCAATAACCTATTAATTGCAAACACATTCTTCATACAACCAGAAAGAAGGTTATACACATGGACAACACCAGATGGTCAACACAAAAAGCAAATAGACTATATAATTGGAAGCAAAAAATGGTGGAACTCTATACTGGTGGCCAAGACCAGGCAAGGCGCTGACTGTGGCACAGATCATGAATTACTCATATCAAAAATAAGAGTAAGACTCAAGAAGAAAACAAAACCAGGAATTATACCAAAATTATACCAAAATATGATCTAAATAATATCTCAATAGAATTTACCGATAACATAAGAAACAGATTTGCATTACAAAACATAATAGACTGAGACCCAGAAGAACTATGTTCTGAAGCCAGGGATATAATAAAAGAAGAATGCAGACAGACACTTTCAACAAACAAAAAGAAAGAGGAAACCATAGATGACAGACACAAAACTACAATGAATAATGAAAAGAAAAGAAGAAAAACAAAAGGGAGATAGGAGCAGACTATGAATCATGAATGCAACAGTACAATGGCTTGTGCGGAAAGATAAGGAAAATTACTAAAATGATCAATGCAACAACAAAAAGGGAAGAATGAGAGATCTATTCCACAAAATTCGAGAAATCAAGGGAAAGTTCAAACCAAGGACCTGGATGCTCTACGACAATAAAAACAACATAATTCAAGACCAGGAAGGAATAAAAAGATGCTGGATGTAATACACAGAAGAGTTATATAAAAGAGATGACAACATGAAGGACACATGGAGCAAAGAGCCATATGAAGAAGAACCCCAGATTCTAAAAAGTGAGGTGGAAACTGCAATAAGAGAAATAGCGAAAAACAAATCACCAGGAACAGATGATATTCCAATTGAACTGTTGCAATCCACACTGACAGAGTCAACTCTGGTGCTAACCAACATATGTCAATAGAAATGGCAAACAAAACACTGACCAACAAATTGGAAGCGGTCAATATGCATCCCTATCCACAAAAAAGGAGATAACAAAATTGCAGCAACTATAGCAACTATAAGACCATAGCACTGATCTCCCATGCAAGTAAAATTATGCTCAAAATTCTGCAACATAGACTCCAACCACATATGGAGAGAGAAATCCCAGAGGTCCAAGCAGGGTTCAGGAAAGGAAGAGGCACTACGGACCACATTGCAAACATATGATGGCTAATGAAGCCAGGGAATTCCTAAAGAAAATCAGCATGTGCGTTATAGACTATAGCAAAGCCTTTGACTGCATAGATCATGAAAAGCTATGGAATGCCCTTAAAGACATGGGAGTGCCAACATATCTGATAGTCCTGACGAGGAATCTGTACTCAGGACAAGAGGCTACTGTTAGGACAGAACACGGAGAAACAGAATGGTCCCCAATTGGCAAAGGAGTCAGACAAGGCTGTATCCTATTGTGTTGTGTCTTACTCTGATATGAACTACTCATATCAATATACAACTTGTGAAAATAGGAGGAAGGAATGTCAACAATCTAAGATATGCAGATGACATCATAGTACTAGCAAAAAACTTCACAGACCTGGAACAGCTACTAAGGAAGATCAAAGAAGAAAGTGCAAAGGCAGGCCTAATGCTGAACATAAAGAAAATAAAAATAATGACCATGGAGAATCTACAGCCTAGAAAATGAAGAAATAGAAATTGTAAAAGAATTCCCATACTTGGGATCAAACATTGATAGAAATTGGGACTGCAGTCAGGAAATCAGAAGAAGACTAAGAATGGGGAGGCTGGCTATGAAAGAACTGGAAAAGGTTCTAAAATGCAAGAATATACAACTCAGCACAAAAGTTAGAATCATACAAGCCATTGTATTTCCTCTTACCATGTATGGATGTGAGAGCTGGACAGTTAAAAAAGATGATAGGAAGAGAATCAATGCCTTTGAGATGTGGTGCTGGAGAAGAGTGGCGAGGATCCCATGGACAGCCAAAAGGACAAACAAATGGGTCCCAGAACAGATCAAGCTGGAAACCTCCCTGGAAGCCAAGATGACCAAACTGAGACTGTCGTACTTTGGACACATCATGAGAAGAGAGGACTCTTTGGAAAAAACAATAATACTGGGAAGATGGAGGAAAGTAGGAAGAGAGGAAGGCCACATGCTAGATGGATGGACTCTGTTAAGGGGATTATGGGGTTGCAGGAATTAAGCAGAACAGTGGAGGACAGAGGGCCACCATGAGTCGAGATCAACTCAGGGCAGTTAACAACAAACAACAACATTCTCTCAACACATTAGGTATTTAGCTGAGCAATGACCTAAGCCCAGGAAAGACTAAAATGGACCTGAATGAGCAGGTTCACACAACTTGAGGGTGTTCTTAGATCTAGCTTTGCCTCTAGCAGCCCAGGTCACTTTGCTAGCCCAAAGATCGACTTAAGGGCAGTTAACAGCAAACATTATTTTAACTGTGGGTTCATCTAGAAGTGGGGAGGAAGTTTCAGAAAGTTTTCAGCTCATTATTTGGTTTTACCTGCAAATTCCCAGTTCTGCTTCCAAACTCTTTGTTGAAATGTCCTGGTTTTCCCTGACTCCCCACTCTCCCTTGAATTCTTCTTCCTCCCCCTCTCACTGTTCACATTTCACATCTAAACTTCTCCAATGTTTTAGAATTTGATTTTCACCCGTTTCCACTGAACTTTATTATTATTCAGGAGTTATAGCCAAAATGCTAAGAAGCTTTTGCAATATTACATTAAACACTAGGATCATTTTGTTTTGGTGCAAACACTCTTCTTTCCTCGTGTGATCTCTGTTGAATTGGTGTTCTGGAAACAATAGCTGTATTTACTGCCAGCAGCCATAGTGCTGGGATAATACAGATTGCCAAAGTGAGATACATTACATTTCAGAAACTACTTAGATCAGGGGTAGGCAACCTAAGGCCCGGGGGCCGGATGCGGCCCAGCAAGGCCTTTGGACCGGCCCCAAACCGATCCTGCCGCCGCCCCCCCCCACCGCCGCCGCCCCCCCATGATGATATTGATTATTGTTGTTATTACTTGTTCTTGGGGTTTTCGTGGCAAAATCTTCACAGGGGTTTTGCCATGGCTTTTCTGGGGCTGAGAGAGTGTGCATGCATTTTTTTAAATTTTTAAATTATTTTTTAATTTTAATTTTTATTTATTTATTTATTTATGGTGCTTCGGCCCGTCAATTGTCTGAGGGACAGCAACCCGGCCCCCGGCTCAAAAAGGTTGCCTACCCCTGACTTAGATAATGGACGTTATCACACGGGGTCTAAAGCAGTCCCATCCCCGTCCCATTGCGCTTCCTTTTCCCCTGTGTTCACACAACGTCGTAGAGAAACCCCACCCATCCCCATCGCACCCCCGTCCCATTGCGCTTCCTTTCCCCGTGTCTTCACACGACATTGCACCCATCCCCGTCGCATCCCCATCGCATCCCCGTCCCATTGCGGCATCACCCGACATCATCCCCGTTCTTTTGAATGCCGGTTTCTTTGGGAATTACATTTTGCCGCGACCAGAATGATACCGGAATGATGCTGCTTTCTGTATGCCCGTAAGTTCTGGATTGAAAAGGAACCGCAATGGGACGGGGATGCGACGGGGATGGGACTGCTTTAGGCCCCGTGTGATAACGTCCAATGTGGACTCACCTGGGAGACAAGTATGAAAAATCCTTAGTAATGCTATTAGTTCCCAGGAAATACTGAAAGAGAAATGTCATGTTCATCTTCAAAATAAAATCTGTTTGTACAGGAACAAAACCTGGGAATTTCAGATACTACTTTTTCTAGTTTGAAAGGCTCTGTTTTAACTTATTTTGTTATATATATATTAATATGTTTTAGACTTAAATGTTCTTTTACTTTTAAAATTATTTAAATTTATTTTAGGGTATGCAGCCTTGAGCTCTTTGGCTATAGGGCAGGATATAAATATTTACATAAATAAATATTAGCTATGGACCAGAACAGCACCAGGTACACCAGTTTGTCTTAATTATTTAACAGGCATACAATATCTCTCTCTGTGTGTGTCTTTTGTCTATTTATCTCTTACATTTGCAAATCTATGCACCAGAATGTCTTCTAGCCTAGCTCGAATATGTAAATTTTCCAGTATGCAAATTCTGCAGATGCAGAAAAATTTGAGTATGAATGTTTGTTGTTGTGTCGTCAAGTCATTGCTGACCCTAAGGAGAACCTGTCACAGGATTTCTTGGCAAGTTTCTTTAGAGCAGGTTTGCCATTAGTATCCTCAGAGACTGAGAGAGTGTGACTTGTTCAAGGTCACCCAGTAGGTTTCCATGGCTGACCTGGGATTTGAGCCCTGGTTTCCAGAATCACAGTCCAATATTCAAACTACTATACCCCATGTAGTTCCCTCATGTGCAGGTGGAAGTAGGATATAATCCCAGGAACCATTTTATTAATTTCCTCAAATGAGACTTGTATTCTGTTTGCGCCAAGATGTCTGTAGGTATGCTGTTTGTCTGAAACAGGGAATTTGAATCAAATGAGCATGCACTCAGCTATAGGCTGACACATTTCCATTATTTACTGGTCAATTTAGGCCAACATCAATATAAATCTCATGCATGAAAGCACTTTCAATGAAACCTCCTACTTAACACCCATTCATTCACTCTGCTGTGATTGCAGGTTATAAGTGCAATCTTCTTTCAACCTCACTTTCTCCTACCTCCAGAATGATAATGATAGGGAAGCAGTGCCTCCTACTGGTGTTTTCTCTGCACCAAAAAACCATTGTGTTGTTGGGTGCTTTCAAGTAGTTTCTAATTTATGGCAACCTTAAGAAAACCCTGTGATTGGTTCGCTTTAGGGTCATCACCATATATCAGAAATGACTTGAAGGCAAACAACAGATGCAAAAGATGAACCTATTACAAGGTTTTCTGAGGCTGAGAGTGTGTGACTCACCCAAGGTCACCCAGTGGGTTACCATGGCTGAACTGGGAATCAAACCCCAATCTCCAGAGTTGCAGTCCAATGCTCAAACCACTACACCACACTGGATCTCAAAATGCCATTATCTCTCCCCCCCCTCAAGAATTCGGGACCCCCATGAATTTTTCCTTCAGGACCCAAATGAATAGCATTGTAGTAATTTAAAACTTCAGTTGAGTATTTAGAAATACAAAACATCTGTTATCTTGCATTAGCAAGAGAATGCAAAGAAAGCGAATTTGTATAAGAGTTCTAGATGTGATTTATAGGGCTGCCAGTTTGGCCCTGAGGTTTCTAGGTTGGAACAAAACCTAGGGATGGCCCCTGGCAATGTCATTACCGGTAATTTGTTATGCATTCAGTTGCTCACAGCTTATTTGAACACACATGGAGAGAACATATTTTCCTGTTTGGAAATTAAGACAGAAATCTCAGCTAAAGGGTTTTTTTTCAGGTCAAGGTGAAATGAAAGCATTATTCCTTCTCACCTGTATAAGGAGTCAAGATAAGGAATATTTATCTACCCTTCTTGCTTCTAGAGACAGAAGGTGGATACAGAGCAGAGCAGAAGGTGAGTTCTGGCACTTCAGTGAATGAGAGGGAAGAAGGACACTACGGTAATTAAGTAAATACATAAATACATAGAGGCTTTGCAAGTTGCAACAAGTCAGTTAAACTTTGCAAATTACAAGGGTGTCATAAGGGTGGTGCAGGGAATGTGGGATGCACCAAGTGATATCATAAGGAGGGGGGATGACACAACTGCTCCCAAAATAGCTGCCTTTTGGCAAAAACAGGCTGTGGTGTTCACCTGCAACCCTTTAAAACACTGAAGAGATGTGTGAGTTGGCTGAGGCTCAGTAGGAGGAGAAAGAAGAGTTGTTGTTTTTTTAAAAAATACACATTTTATATATATATTTAATATATTATAATATTTTTAAAAATATATTAAAAATTTAAATATATTAAAAATTAAATAATATTTTTATTCTTTTTAATTAAAAAATCACACCTTCCTAAATTTTAACTTTAACCACATGAAACTGTGTACATGTAAATACATTTAGGCTGTGCATATGATATGATATTGTAATTCAAAGGTATAATTTTAATTTTGCTAGTTTACATCACAGCTATTACCATTACATTCAGTGGTATTAGTAACATTAGTACAAAATACATTACTCAGGATTCTATATAGTGTGGTATGGGGGCAGGCCAATGGGATGGAAGGGTGACACCATGAGTTACCACACTAGGCAACGGCAACCCTAATGACTGTTAGTATGTTTATGCAGCGCGTGAAGATCCATGTAGACGTGCAGCACCAGGATCACGATCTTCTCATATGCAGCAGGTAGCTTGCCAGCTGGAGAAGCACCTCTCCCTTCCAAACAGAGTAAAGAGACTCCACAGGCAGACGTCTCTCAGATGAGGCTTTAATCTTAGTTCCTCTATCTACAAGGCTATATACAGCGATAAAGGCAACCATCCACAGCGACAACGACTATCCACAACACCCACATGTGTGTCCAGAGGCTTCTGCCTTATATTGCCATGGCTCCACATGGCCTTCTGGCCCTGCCTCTTCCTGCTGGACATCTGTCAGTCACCTGAGTGACTCTGCAGTTTTGCAGCAGTTGTGTGTGCTTTACAGCACCAGGTGACCATCCCCATGATATCACATCCTATGACACAGCATGAGTCAGCGTGACTCAGCAGTGATCAAATGCTGTGTCATCATGGCTGCTGCTATTCCCCACATTGTACATTTTACCCCTGGGACTCCTCCTCTCATCATTAAATCGGCATTAAATCCCGCCAATATAACATAATAACGGGATGATTTTCATATGATGTTGTGTGATGTTACCATTATCATGCCATTATCCTGTGAATAAAGTGGCAAAATCATGCAGCTTTTTATTCATAGGGAAATCCCGTGAATAAAAAGTGGTGCGATTTTGCTGCATTATTCGCAGGATAATCACAATGTTGCCACTTTATTCACGGGATAATGGCATGATGATGGTGACATCATGTGAAAATAACTCTGTTATTGTGCAATATTGACGGAATTTAATGGTGATTTAATGATGGGAGGAGGATGTTTCCCTACCGTGTGATAAAGTCCTAGATTAGGATGCTGTGAGGGGCAGTTACAAAAGGTTTTAGGCACCCAAGAAAGGGATGAAGAGTGTCCTTAGTTAAATTATTGTAGTGCCCTGCAAGAGACATAGTGTTTGGTGACTAGTTGATTATAAAATACAGAAGGATTATAAAATACAAAAGTTTAATAAAGGTTCTGTGAGAATTTAGGGCCTAAGCAGACTGTCAGAAATAGTGCACATTAAATTGAGGCACTGCCCTGGCTCAGTGCTAGGGAATCATGGGAACTGTAATTTATTGTGGCACCAGAGCTCTCTGACAGAGAAGGCTCAATGTCCCAGAAAAAAATACAGTTCCCATGATTCCCTAGCACTGAGCCAGGGCAGTGCCTCAATTTAATGTGCACTATTTCTGGCAGTCTGCTTAGGCCTTTAGTCTGTAAGGGAACATATACCAAGCTATAAAGAAACAATTACAAAGACAATCTAAAGAAACTGTTAAACCATGTAACTAATAAAGTATTTATACACCGTATCCATTGTGAACATCATCCACTAAAAGAGATATTGTATTCAGCCTGACTTGTAAATACATTTATTACTTTGTTTCAACAAGCAGCTGTCTGAAGTGATTTCAGAAACACATTAAAAATGCTACCAACATTGAGAACAGTCTTTTAGGTTTGGGACACGTTAGATAGTGGGTGAACCTCACCTTCAGATAATTGGTGGCAGCGGTGGGATCTGGGCTGCCATCCAAGAAAGTATTTGGGTGGGTGAGTCTCATCATGACAGGGGGCAATGCCCTCAGATCCTCAGCCATAGCTACACCCTTCGCTCTCTTGAGATGATTCTGAGGCAGTAAATGATGGAAGAGCCATGGCTGCTTCAGCCCTGCCCCTCCACTGTTTGTATTGCTTACCACTCTGCATTTGGGATGCATGTGCCAGTCACCTATATCCGAAGTGCAAGGGCCACCAAAATATTTTGCTGCCTGAGGCAAAGGATAAGATGATGCTACCACCGCCTCCTTCACTCCATCCACAGAAGCTACATTGGCTGCCAGTTGAATGTTATATGAATGGGGGTGATGGGGTAGGCTCCTCCACCACACCTGAAGGAAGCTGTTTAGTTTAGAGAGACTGAGGCCCCTGGGAGTGCTGGATCGGGGCCACAGCAGCCACATGCCATGTCCCCGATCTGCTGCTCCAAGAAGAGCTGGCAAATGCCGCTCCTTTTTGGAGCGGCAAAAAGCCACCCTTACTGCCACTGCTGCCACTCCTCTGTGCTCCTTTGGCACAGCGTATCTAAACGCTGCACCAAGAGAACGCCTTGATGCCACGCACCATGCAGTGGGGCACATGGCATGATGGCGGCATCGGGGCAGAGTCAGGATGGCCGGTGTATGGTCTCCTCGTCCCAACTCCATCCCCAGGCCAGCCCTTTTGGCCGGTCTGTACAGGCCCTGAGTGGAACAAAGAACTTGACCTTTCAGGAAGGGAGAATAACCAGGAGGCTCAAGAGATGGGGGGCTGCCCTCACCACCCCCAGCATTTGCTGCTTCACTCTGTCTAGTGCAGTGGTTCCCAAACTTTGGTCTTCCAGATGTTTTAGACTTCAGCTCCCAGAATTCCTGACTGTTGGCCAAGTTGGCTGGGGCTTCTGGGAGTTGACGTCCAAAATTACCGGGAAAACCGAAGTTTGGGAATCACTGATCTAATGGGAAGGTGGACCCTGCCCTACTGTTCTCACCAGTACAGACTACAAGCTCAGCTGGAAGTTACCATCTTGAGTTATATTTGGAGGCATTATCCCCACACAGTCCTTCACAACCAGTGTTGCTTAGGGGTTAAAATGATGAATGAACACTATAAAGATCCAGGTATCCAGGTTCAAATTCCCACTCAACCAACAAATGCATGGACCTTTGCCTTAACCTACCTCATAGGGTTGTGGTTGCTGTGTGCCTTCAAGTCACTTCTGACTTATGGCATCCCTAAAGCAAGCCTATCAGGGGGTTTTCTTGGCATGATTTGTTCAGAGGAAGTTTGCCCTTTCCTTACCCTAAGGCTGAGAGAGTGTCTCTTGCCCAAGGTCACCCAGTGGGTTTCATGGCCAAGCTGGAATTCAAACCGTGGTCTCCAGAGTCGTCCAACACTCGAACCATTATGCCATGCTGGTTTTACGAAAATAAAATGGGAGAAAGACACATACACCACTCTGAGCTCCATAAAAAAGATTGTGATTCAAATGTCATTTAGAGAGCCACTGGATACACAGTAAAAGGGTTTTTGCTTTTTTAAATGAGGGGTGTGCTTCATTTTTACCTGTATTCTTACTTTCAAAAAAATAACATATATGTTTTACATATTGGTACTTGTTTGTTTGTTTTAGTTAATTATCATCAGCTTTTAAATTATATATTCTTTGATCCTTGTTGAAAGCTGCCTTGGGACCCATGTTGGAAGAAAGGCAGAATATAAATAAGATAAATACAGACATACATGGATTAAGTCAATGTTCCCTTTGTCTATACATTTAAGTCATCGCTACCTTGGAGACTCCTTACCCCACACCTGAAACCTGTCTCAGTGCTTTCCTGTCCTCTTCACATCCAAAAGCCAGATGGGACTGTGATTATCTTTGCTAGTTAAAATGGATAAATCGGTATTATACAAATTGTCAAGGCAAAGCTGTGCACTCAAAGTTCAAATCCCCACTCGGTTATAAAGCTCCATGCGTGACCCTGAGTCTCTCTATCTCTCCCTTTCTCCCTCCCTCTTCTCTTAGCCTACCTTATAGGGTTTATTGTGAGACTAAGGGTATGTCCACACTGACAGGAAAATCCAGTTTACCTTTGGATTACCACAATCCACAGTGACCACAGACTTGTTTACACAAACTGACCTTATATATACACTGCAGAAATAATCTGGTTTGGCACCATTTTAACTGCCATGGCTCCATGCTATGGAATTCTGAGAATTGTAGTTTGTTGTGGCACTAGAGTGGAGTCATTCCCATAGCATGGAGCTATGGCAGTTAAAGTGGTGTCAAATCAGATTATTTCTGCAGTGAGGATGCAACCTGAGGCGAATATTTCCGAACTCCTCCCTCCATCCTCACACTGATGTTGCAATATCTGGATTTTCTGCTCAGAACCAGGATAAATCCCCACTTTCCCCCCTCCGAATGAAAGCCCTGAGCCCTAAAGTGGATTCAGCTCCAATCATCCAGTACATTGTCTGGACAGCTCACTGTGAAAACTAGGTGAAACCATTTTATTTGGCCAAGTGGAGACATACTCTCAAAAGGGAAGACCTGCACGCTATTTGGCAGAAGGGCAGGATTAATATAAAAAGCATAATTTGATTCCCCTTATATAGTTTTGGTTGCCCTGTCTTATGAAATCAGAACGCTGGAAAAAGAACAGAAAAGGTTAATAAATGACGTTTTATTTGAATATCTGCCCAAGAAGGAAGGGCTAAAAAACAGGGATGGTGAAAGGGTGTAGCTATAAAGAGGGGGAGAATGAGGACATCACCCCCCAAATAAAAATTCTGCCTCCCCAAATGATTTTTTCCTTCAGTCGCCAAATTTTCTAGCATTGCAGAGACTGAAACATTGGAAATGGTTCACAACTCCTATAGTTGCTGTGTTCACATTCCTTTACTAACTATGCCTAAGTATGCTCCTTTTGTTTGGATGTCTAAACTATAATTTCAAAAGGTCAACTTACTTCAATGTTAGAAATTTGGGACTATAGGCATTTTTGGGGTGGATTAATGGATAGGCAGTTGTCTCCCTCCTTGTAGTTACATCCCTGGATGGCAAACATGTGTCCTTCAAGAATAGAACTGCAACTGCTATCATCTTTCTTTGGCTAGGACTGATGGGAACTGAAGTCCCAATAGCATCTGGAGCAGGGTTTGGCAACCTTTGTTGCCAGGGGGCCAGGGGGGGGGGGAAATGGCGCGGGGGCCAGGGGGCCATATTGGAAGGCCCCACTGCGCGTGCACCGGGCGAATTTACACGGCGCATGCACGGTGGGGCCTTCCCTGGGCCTTGGTAAGGCCCCACCGTGCATGTGCCGGGTGAATTTGCACAGTGCAGCAGCCGTGGGGCCTTCCAAAATGGCACCCACGCTTGCGCACGCATGCGCACGACACCGGCATCATGCACATGCGCACGACGCCAACGCATTGGGCATTCCAAAATGGCACCCGCTGCCATGCGCATGCGTGCGCAAGTGCGGGTGTCATTTTGGATGCCAAAATGGCACCTGGGCATGCGCATGGCACGTCGGCGTGTGCAGGGCAGTGGCGGCGGGACCAGCCACAGGCGGGTTCCAAGGCCTCCGCGGGCCACACCTGGCCTGCGGGCTGTACTTTGCCAACCCCTGATCTGGAGAATCATCTATAGCATTTTGGGTTCTTTAGGTTTAGTGAAAAGCAGCTAACCATACATGACTCTCAATGTTTCTGTTTAACTTATCTGAATTTTTTTCTCCTATGCAAATAGTAGCACAGGATGAAGAGGGATGTGGGCTTCAGAACAGACATGCACCGGCTCAGAGGACAGACAGGGTGGGAATTTAAATCCTTCTTCTCAACCCCCTCCTAGGTGCCAATGAAAACTGCTGCAATCTGTGTAGGGAGGGAAGCTTCTATTAGCGTAGAAAAGTTACTTGCACTACAGCTCCCAGAATTCCTCAGCCAATTGCCATGCTGGTTGCAGGGGTGAGGAGCATTGTGGCAACCCTGGCCTTCCAGAAATAACTTTTCTGAGCTCTGTAGTCTCAATCTTGATTACCTCTTGGGTCTGCAGTTTGCATTTGTAGGTGGTGGTAGGAGAAAGAGTGAAGCAACGTATACATTTAGCTTTGCATGCATTTTGGCTCTGAGTAGGACAAAACTATGAATGGCCTAGTAAGAATGGAGCAAGGGAATATTCCTCTCGGACATAACTAGACAATCTTGTCAAGGGAAAACCTTTACCTTTACCTTTACCTTTACCTTTACTTTTTCTCTCTCATATAGCTAGAACTTGGAGCTGTTCAATAAAACTGATTAGCAGTAGATTCACAACTGTCAGAAGAAGAAAGTCCACATTTATCCACAGCTTCATGGGGAGCTGGGTATGTTTAGTCTGGAGAAGAGAAGGTTAAGAGGTGATATGATAGCCCTGTTTAAATAGTTGAAGGGGTGTCATATTGAGGATGGAGCAAGTTTGTTTTCTGCTACTCCAGAGAATTGGATGCAGAACAATGGATGCAAGCTACAAGAAAACAGATTCCAGCTCAACATTAGGGAGAACTTCCTGACAGTAAGAACTGTTCAACAGTGGAAGACACTCCCTCAGAGAGTGCTGGAGTCTCCTTCTTTGGAGGTTTTTAAACAGAGGCTGGATGGCCTTCTGTCAGGGGGAAGGGAGGTTTGATTGTGAATTCCTGCATGGCAGGGGGTTGGACTGGATGGCCCTTGAGGTCTCTTCCAGGTTTATGATCTTATATTTCACTTTCCATTTTCAATCTTTGCAATTTCAGTTACCCGCAGAGCACAAAAGTTAGAATCATACAAGCCATTTTTATTCCCTATTACCATGTATGGATGTGAGAGCTGGACAGTCAAGAAAAAAGATAGGAGGAAAATCAATGCATTTGAGATAATGTGGTGCTGGAGTAGAGTGCTGAAGATCCCATGGACAGCCAAAAGGACAAACAATCATGTATGGGTCCTAGAGTAGAAGAAAATCTCCCTGGAAGCCAAGATGACAAAACTGAGGCTCTCGTACTTTGGCCACATCATGAGATGACACGACTCACTGGAAAAATAATAATAATGCTAGGAAAGGTGGAGGGAAGTAGAAAGAGAGGAAGGCTGATGCTAGATGGATGGACTTTGTTAAAGAGATCACAAGTACGACTTTGCAGGAACTGGGCAAAGCAGTAGAGGACAGGGGGTCTTGGAGATATCTCATCAGCAGGGTCATCATGGGTTGAGATCAACTCGAGGGTGGTTAACAACAACAAATAAGATTTGGTACTATTCATGGTTTTAGCCTCTTGGAAAGTACTGCACGAATAAGGGGGAACTGCTATAGACAAAATATACTTAATGTGAGGGACTCATTACCCCAAGTGCTGGGGAGGAATTCTAGCTTAGATAGCATTAGAGTAGGGATTAGACCAATTCACCAGCTAAATGCATCCTCTTTATTCAGAGATAGCTTGCTTACTTCAAATTACCAGATGTGAGAGGGATACAGATCACAGAAGGTGCCTAGTTTAATCCCCTTCATTTCCAGGTAAGAACAGGAAATAATATTTCCAGAAACCCTGAAGAACAGCAGCGTCTCAGTGTACACAACATTAGCTAGACAGCCCCAGAGTGTGACCCAATGTAAGGCAGCTAGTTTATTCTGTCCCTAACAAAAGCAGAGTTCTTGTGATGCTTCTGGAGTATAGGGGAGTAACTATAGGAAAACAAAATTAGGTCACTGCCCGCAAGTGAATTTTTCCTTCATTCCCTAAATTTCTAGTATTAAAGTAACTTAAAACTTCAGTCAAGCATTTAGAAACAGAATCCAAAGAAAAGGTGCAGGCAGTGTTTTATTGACTACAGCAAAACCTTTGCATAGCTTGCAAAAAGCTATGGAGTCTTCTAAAAGAAATGGGAGTGCCACTACATTTGATAGTCCTGTCAGAACTGAATACAGGAGTAACAACAACAATCTAAGATATGAAGATGATACCATACTACAAGCGGAAAACATCACTGACTTGAAACAATTACTAAAGAGATCAAAGATAAAAGTGCAAAGGCAGGACTACTGTTGAACATAAAGAAAACAAAAATAATGACCAAGGAGGATCTACATAAATTCAACCTAGAAAATAAGGAAATCAAAATAGTGACAAGATTTCTCATACCTTGGATCAAACATTGATCAGAATGGAGACTGCAGCCAAGAAATCAGAAGACTAGGAATGGAAAGGCAGCTATGAAAGAACTGGACAAGATCCTAAAGAGTAAAGGTATACAACTGAGCACTAAAGTTAGAATTTTTCCAGAAGATGCGAGCCATAGATGCTGGCAAAACGTCAGAAAGAAACTCTTCTAGAACATGGCCACACAGCCCGAAAAACCCACAAAAAACTAAAGTTAGAATTGTCCAAGCCATAGTACAGGCCTGCACAACATATGGCCCGGGGGCCACATGTGGCTCGCCAAAGGATTTCAGGCGGCCCGTGAAGATGTGGATCGACTTCAAGGCTCCTCTTCCACTTGGCCTCCTCCTGAGGAGAGGGCCATGTGGTGGTGGAGGAGGAGGAGGAGGAGGAAGGGTGAACACCCACCCTTTCTTCTGAGGAGAAGGCCAGGTAGAGGAGGAGGATGGGAAAATGCTTGCCCCAAGGCTCTTCTACGGCCTGGCTTTCTCTCAAGGAGAAGGCCATGTGGCACTGGAGGAGGAGGCGGCAAATGCTTGCCCATCGAGGATCCTCCACTGACCTACTTTGTCCAAGGAGAAGGCCAGTTGGTGGCAGTGGAGGAGGACAGGTGTAGGAGGAAGACCCCACCAAGCCAAGGCTTCTCTGCTGCCTTGCTTTTGCCCGAGGAGAAGGATGGGTGAAGGACAAGCAAATGTTTGCCCTGCAAGGCTCCTTCTTTTCCCAGCTTTCTTCTGAGAAGTCTGAGCAGCAGAGGAAGTGGGGCAAACACTTGTCCCTCAAGACTCCTCCGTCACTTGGCCTTCTTCTAAGGAGAGGTCCAGGCAGAGGAGGAGGAGGACAGGAAAGGCTCCTCTGCTGCTCAGCTTTCTCCTGAGGAGAAGCCCGGGCACAGGAGGACGATGACAGAATTAAGATTAATAATTAATATTAATATTAGTAATTAATATTTAATTAAGACCTATCTGTGGCCCGAAGTTTAGCTCATTTTAATTTTGGGCCCTACCACGCTGTGCAGGTCTACCATAATATTTCCCATCACCAGTGCCTATCTAAACCAGTGCCTGTCTTCAGTAATGGTCAAGGATGAGGGTGACCAATTTGAAACACAATCCAGACAAACGTAATCCAGGTATTTGAGGAAGTAGGCTCAAGTCTAGGAAAGCTATTGCTCCCGGCTTTTTTTTCTTTCAGAAGTCTCAAAGGTGCTGCAAGATCCCTTGGCATATTGATTAATCCAGAGAACAGAGAAGCTCCTCGTCTTTCAAAAGGCAGATCAGGGAACAGGGATTTAGCCTCTGCTGGATGGGCTTTCGTTGCCCCTGGATTTTGCAGTTTTGAAGCTGGAAGCTCAAGTTTTGACAAGAGCTGCTGGCTATTAAGGGGGACTGTTGTTGTTGTTGGTGTTGCATGCCTTCAAGTTGTTTCCAATTTATGGCAACCCTAAGGCAACCCTATCATATGGTTTTCTTGGCAGGTTTTTCAGATTGGGTTTGCCATTGCCATCATCTGAGGCTGAGAGAGTGTGACTTGCCCAAGGTCATCCAATGGGTTTTCATGGCTGAAACAGGATTCAAACCCTGGTCTCCCAGTGTCCTAGTCTAGTCCCTAAACCATTACACCATGCTGGCTCTTTGTACCTCCACTTTAAGGGTTATGGTTAGTGCTAGGGAATCATGCATGTACAAAATTCCTTTCGACAAGCAGCCACTTCTGGGATCAGAGCTTCCAGAAAGGCTACTGCTCTGAAATTTTCTCCAGCAACTTGAAGTTTTTAAGGAAGATTCTCTTGATACTTTCAGTGTCTTGGCGCTGTGGTATATTTACACTGTTTAAAGAGTGCTATAGTTTGGTTGTTATAGAGAGACTCTGGACTTTCATGGTCTTTTGGGGGCAGGGAGGCTCTTTTAGGTACCTTGAATCACATGCTTCAAAATGTGGTGAACTGACCCTTCTCCTTTCCATTGGGTTCTGGACTTCTGTCCCATAGTCGTACCCTGAAGGTACTATTTCTGTTTAAACTTTAACCTTGCTGGGTAGTTTCCAGTCTCAACAGCCTGATAAGAATGCCCAAACTTTTCCAAAGAAAACTCCCTACATTCCCATTTTCATAGACCTTCCCTATATTAAAGGTCCTCACACAAACAAACAAACACACACACGTGCCCACACACATAGGGGGGTTGCAGACTGCCAGAAATAGTGCAAATTGAGTCCACTTTTAGGGTTAGGGTTAGTGCTAGGGAGTCATGGGAATTGTTTTTTCTTCTGAGACATTGAGCCTTCCCTATCAGAGAGCTCTGGTGCCACAATAAAATGCAGTTCCCATGATTCCCTAAGCCTAAGCCTAACCTTAAAAGTGGACTCAATTTGCACTATTTCTGGCAGTCTGCAACACCCCATAGACATATAAAAGTACTGATCTCTGGTGTGGAGTGCTGATACCTTCATGTGGAGGCTCTGGGGTGGCTTTGGGAGGCCTTTTTCCCCTGTGGAGGATGGGGAGGTTTCCTCCACTCTCCTCCTGCACCTGGCACCTTGAGATATAATGGGCCATAGGCTCATAAAAGCACTGCATTGCACTGTTGAAAAATGTGGCCTCAGTCACATAGGAAAACAACAGCATGTATTGCAAGATCTCATTGTTGTGGGCATGTTGTTGCCTCCATCTCCATCTCTGAATTCCCAGGCCCCAAAGTGGCAAGTCTTCGCAGACAGAAATTGCTCATCCAGAGGCAGATGAGGAAAGTGGACTGTAAACATGCCAACAATGCTTCCAAAGCAGCTATGGTCGCGTGATCCATGACCCTTGTTGCTGGCGGACCACACAAGATGATGTGACTGGAAACAGCCATGGCTGATGTGTGTGCGGCCACACCTCCAAGCACCTGCACCACTGGAGGCGTGCACATGCACATCATATGATTGACATGTTGAAAAAGAAAAGAAAAGAAAAGAAAAAGAACGGGGATGAGTCGAATGCATCTGATCCATATTTTGCTGCAGTGCAAAAGCCAAGAGTGAATATGAACTATGTCACATAGATATGAATCGATTCAGTTATTGAAAATGAGTAGTGCGTGCATTATATATATATATATATATGGATGTATGATTGATTGGATTGAATTGATTGATTGATCGAATAAAAAACTGACAGAATATGTGATTCATTGTATTTGCAAGTACTTGCAATTACAGACCAATTGCAGCACAGCAAGGCAAGCAGTTGCAAAACCAATGGATCACATACCCTGTCACTATATATATATATCAAGCCAGACTACTCAAGGGGGGAATGGGGTGCTTGAACCGCCTGGGTTGCTGACAGGCAGAGGAAGGTTCAGTTGCTAAAGTTGCCCCACTGGGCACCTGGAATGGTCCCTTCACCGTGTTGCCGCTTGCGTCACCGATGATGCGTAGATGATTGACACGCATTTTGAAGGAGCGCAAACTAGTGGGAATGACAGTCGTGCTTAAAAAAGCGATTACAAGGGAATAATGAAAAGATCCGCTGTTATAGTGGGAGCAACGGACCTTTTGGAATCGATTCACCGATATGGAGCAAAGGTGAATTGCAAACCGGGAACGTACTAAAACAGATGACAGTACTTGCCCATAAAGAAACCATACTTGCCCATACAAGATCATAGGGAAATACTTGCCCATAGAGAATTATGGGGAAATACTAGTATTCCTCTATGATTCCCTATGGGCAAGCATTCCCTTATGATTCCCTATGGGCAAATATTCCCCAATGATTTCCTATGGGCAAGCATTCCCTTATGATTCCCTATGGAGAAGCATTCCTCTATGATTCCCTATGGGCAAGTATTCCTCAATAATTCTCTATGGGCAAGCATTCCCCTATGATTCCCTATGGAGAAGCATTCCCTTATGATTCCCTATGGGCAAGTATTCCCCTATGACTCCCTATGGAGAAGCATTCCCCTATGACTCCCTATGGAGAAGCATTCCCTTATGATTCCCTATGGGCAAGTATTCCCCTATGATTCCCTATGGGCAAGTATTCCCCTATGACTCCCTATGGAGAAGCATTCCCCTATGACTCCCTATGGAGAAGCATTCCCTTATGATTCCCTATGGGCAAGTATTCCCCTATGACTCCCTATGGAGAAGCATTCCCCTATGACTCCCTATGGAGAAGCATTCCCTTATGATTCCCTATGGGCAAGTATTCCCCTATGATTCCCTATGGACAAGTATGCCTTCCCTATGGGTAAGTACTGTCATTTGTTTTAGTACGTCCCCGCAAATTGGTTTAGGTGAGAGCCAGCCCTTGGTTTTGGGTTCAAATCGGATCGATTCGGCTCAAAAACCGGGTCTCTCTGTGTATGTATGTGTGTGTCTGTGTAAATCATAGTGGGAAGGAGCCCTTTGTTTGCAAGTGTGAAATGGCCCCCAGCAGGTGTTCGAAGAAGCAAGGGCACTGGGTGCGAATTCAGCCACTACTATGGGAAGAGGAGGAGGAGGAGGAGGAGGAGGCAGCCTTTGCTTGCCTCCTCCCATGCCTTCTTCCTCCTCCTCCTCCTCCTCCTCCCAATGCCAGTCCCTGGCTGCTTGCCTCCTTGCTGCCGATGCTCAGTGGGTCGGAGGAGGAGGGCCAGGGAAGGGGATCTCCTCCTCCTCCTTCTCGGATGCCCCTCCAAACCAGACCCCGGCTTTAGCTGCTGTCCCTGTGGATTTGGGAGCCCCCAGGCCAGCCAGGAACGGAGGAAGGACTCTGGACTCTGGAAGGGAATTGGCCCCCGGAGCTCAAGGTGGCGTCCTCCTTTTCCAGGACCTGTCCTCCGTCCCAGCCTCCTTCTGCCCAGGAGGAATCCCCAAAAGGTCCTCCCTTTGGAGCATCGCTCAGAAGCATCAGTAGCTTGCATTTATAGTATAGCCGTCTTTAGCTTTTGTTTTTCTCTCTCCAGGAGGGATTCCAAAAAGGTCCTCCCTTTTTGGAGCATCATTCCGAAGCATGGATTTTCATATTTATATTCAGTGTTTTTAGCTTTTGTTTTCCTCTCTCCAGGAGGGATTCCAAAAAGGTCCTCCCTTTGGAGCATCACCCAGAAACATGAATTTTCATATTTATATTCAGTGTTTTTAGCTTTTATTTTTCTCTCTCCAGGAAGAATTCCAAAAAGGTCCTCCCTTTGAAGCATCACTCAGAAGCATGGGTTTATATTTATATTAATCTGGTTGGTTGTTTTTAGCTTTGGTTTCTCTCTAGGAGGCATTTGAAGCAGGACTAAGAAGCATGGATTGACATTTCCAGGAGTGGGTTTTTGTTTTGTCTTTTCTTAGCTTTTATGTGGTCCCGTCCTACATTTTTCTGGAATGCCCTACATTTTGCGACCACCTTTGCGGTGAGGACCTCTGGTCCAGGCTGACCAGAGGCGTCCTCCTTTTCCAGGATCCATCCTCCTCCTCCACTCCAACCTTCTCTCCAGGAGATATTCCAAAAGGTCCTCCATTTGGAGCATCACTAAAAAGCATGGACTGATATTTCTACCTGTGTTTTGAGCTTTTGTTTTCTGATGTCCTCCATTTCTCTGGGGTTCCCTATATTTTGGGGTACCTTGTCCTCCTTTGCAGTGAGGACACCTGGTCACCCTGGAAGAGGGGGCTTTGGGACCATCCAGGATGGAGAAGAGCGGTCAACCTGTGCCTCAGGTAAGACACCAGCCGCTGCAGTGATGTTGTGTTGTTGTTGCTGTTGTTGTTGTGTGCCTTCAAGTCGTTTCCGACTTAGGGCGACTCTGAGGCAGTGAACCTATCCTGGGATTTTCTTGACCATGGTTCTTCAGAGAGGGGTTGCCATTGCCATCCTCTGAGGCTGAGAGAGTGCGACTTGCCCAAGGTCACCCAGTGGGTCTTTATTGGGGGGGGCTAAGAGGGAGGGAGCAAGGGAGGAGTGTATAGCCCCCCAAATTCTCCTGGATGGGGGATGCTGAGGCTTTTTATTTATATTTATTTATTTAGAATACCTATAAACCACTCTTAAATCACAAAGGCTCTCAGAGTGACTTACAGATTGTTCAAAGATATAGCCGCCCAAAAGCATCTGAGGAAGTAGACTGAAGTCTATGAAAGCTCATGCTGCCAATAGTCTCAAAGGTGCTACAAGATCTCTCAGTTTACAGATTATTGATTTGACAGTTCCCTGCCCTCAGATTTCCAATCTAAAAAACCCAATTCAACCCTCTGGTTCTGTCCTGGAAGAGACCCCAATGACCTGAGATTCTGGTAAGAGGGCAAGCATAGTGTTGCTGACCTTGGATGGGGAGGATCTATCCAAGGATCATTGTGTTGGCCATGTAGCAAAGTACAATAACACCTAAAATCCACAAAACAGGGATACTTTTATTGGGCCATCCAAAATGCACAATATACACATTGCAAGCTGTTGAAGCTCCATCTGCTTCTTCATCAGGCAAAGGTGTCAAAAATCATGTGTGTGTGTGTTGTGTGCCTCCAAGTCATTTTTAACTTATGGCAACCCTAAGGGGAACCTATCATAGGATTTTCTGGCAAGTTTCTTTCCATACACTCTTCTGCATACATTTTTCATACAGCCGAATGAGTTACCAAGGATTTGTTGACATGTGCCTTCAAGCTATTTCCCCACTTATGTGACCCTGTCATGGGATTTTCTGGGCAAGATTTGTTCAGAAAGGGTTCACCTTTGCCTTCCTCTGAGGCTGAGAGAGTGTGATTTGCTCAAGATCACCAGTGGGTTTCATGGCTGAGCAGGGATTGGAATCCTGGTCTCTAGAGTCATAGTCCAGCCTTCAAACCACTAAACCACGGTGGCTCTTAAAAATCGTACAGGAGGGGGAAACAATGATGACGATGTTGGTCCCAAGCCTGCATTTTGTCAAGATGATGTAGCTCTTCCCAGTTGGTGTGGAGGGACAATCATTCATGCAGGCCCCTCCTTTCTCTGTGGATGTGGAGATCTACCCTGCTCCGGATAGGCTGAGAGTCTGCACCCGTGTTGCTGTTTTCATTACCCCCCTATACCACGCAGTTTGCTCTAACCATTCATCCTCCTTGCTTGTCTTCCTTCCCCATTCCCTGCCAGGGCACTGTTGTGCCACCTGGCCTGGCATTTCTCCTCAATCTCCCTTTCCATCCACCATCTCTAGGGAATAACAACCGTCAAACTGGGGACAAGTGGGGCAGAGGCTGATGTGATTCCAGGTGCAAAGAAGCCCAGGTAAGGTGTGTGTGCAAGGGAACATGCTCCAGGCTTTGCCAATTCCTTCAAGTTTGGAGCAAAATAGGGCATGGGTGGGGGGATTAGAGGACTGTGGTGAGGACAGATGGACTCTTTTGCTCCCAGGTAGAGATTGTGGGGTGGCAGCACAAACATGTCAGAATAGAGAAGTGGGTGAATAGGCAAGAGATGCCAGGGGTGCAGTCTAGTGTTGATCATTTGTTGTTGTGTGCCTTCAAGTCGTTTCTGGTGACCTAAGGCGAACCTATCATGGGTTTTCTTGGCAAGGTTTCTTCAGAGGAGGTTGCCATTGCCTTCCCCTGAAGCTGAGAGAATGTGACTTGCCCAAGGTCATCCAGTGGGTTTCCGTAGCTGAGCCGGGATTCGAATCCCGCTGTCCCCAGAGTCACAGTCCAGCACTCAAACCACTACGTCACAACTGGCTCCCATCATTAGACACTGTCATTTGTTTTACCTTAAGCCAGTGAATTTAGCAATTCTTACCCCCATTTTACAGCTGGGGTTCCAAGGCTAAGAGATAGGAACTTGCTTAGGAACAACCCCATGTGTCTCTAATGGAATGGGGACTTGCACCCACATTTCAGTTCAGCTGTGCTCCATGGGGCGACCCCATGTGTCCCTAATAGAATGGATACTTGCACCAAAGTTTCAGTTCAGCTGTGCCCCATGGGACAACCCATCTGCCCCTGATGGAATGGGCATTTGCACTCAAGTTTCAGTTCAGCTGTGCCCCATGGGGCCTTGCTTTCCTTTTCCCATATAAAATGAGTGATTATGCTATCAGTCTGTGCAGAGGTGAATGCATTCTAGAAGAGAGTGGCTGCCTCTGCAAGGAATACCTTGTCACCAGCTGTAGGGAAGGGATTGGCTGCAGAGTGAGAGATGCAGGCAACTCTTTGCTGCCCTGCTGATCAAGGGTTAAATAAAGTGCTGCAGGATTCCAGGCTCCAATCCGGGTGCAGGCTTCGGCTGCCTTGGTCTGAGCATCCCCATCCTCGGGCTGAGCTGGAGTGGGAGCCCAAGGTGAACTTGCATGATGTGCAGCCGGGGATCCGTGTGCTTGCTGCGGCGCTTCGGCATCTACCATGCAGTATCTGGAGCCAGAGCTGTTTCGGTGGGCTCACCTGTGTTCTTGGGAGACATGACAGGTTTGCTCTCTTCCTTGCCCCTGGGTAGATGGTGCCAGACTCAGTCCCTGGCATCTCCAGTGAAATGTTCTTTGCATGGATAGAAAAAGATCTGAGGCCCCAAGGAGCTGCTGGAAGCCAGGGTGAATCACGCTGGCTTCAGGGCTCACTAAGCTCTTTGGATAGTGGTGTTTCTTCTGGAATGCTTTGCAACTGGGACCAAATGACAAGGAGAAGGGGGCAATGCACAGGGGAGTGTGTGACCCAACATGCCTCATTTCCCCTCAGGCTCTGCTTCCAAGGATCCTCCAGCTCATCTCTGAGAGAACAACCTCATTGCCATGCTCTGGCGTTTAGCTGCAGAGGCAGGTGCTGTGGCAAAACCCAGTGGTTGGAGCTGCAGGGAGGGTGAAGCCTTGGCAGCTGCCATGTGCAGGCTCTCTAAGGTTGGCAGAGAGTGAGAAGGGGACACGAAGCTGCGCCTGGGCAAAAAGGGAACATAATTTCAGCCTCAGGAGGGCTGAATAGCAGACGCATGTGATTACATCTTCATGTTCATATCCATGTGCCTTGACACAAGTGCAGCCATGCACAGCCATACACTCATGCTTGCCTGCAGCTCTTTTCACTCTTGGTTGGGCTGCCTTTTTCTTTGATTTTTTTTCTCCTCAAATGTTGTGATTCTGTTCTGGTGCTATGAATTGCCTCCAAGACCAAAGGCAGCCTGCCTTTACATACCAGTTGTGGGAAATTATGTTGCCCTTCTGTCCTGTTTGTTGCCTTCCTATTGGGACATTTGGCTGGCCACTGTGGGAGTAGAATTCTGGACTAAATAATCTTTGGTCTGATCCAAAAGGGCTCGCCTCATTCTCATCTTCTTATGCCCCATTCTAGTAATTTGGCACAGAGCTTGGAAAACATCCTCTTTTTTAGGACTACAGCTCCTAGAATCCCCCGGTCAGTATGGCCAGGACTATAGCTGAAGGATCTGGGAACTGTAATCCAAAACTGGAAACTTTTATAAAATCTACTTTGCCACGGATGCATCTTGTGACCACTCACTAACCCACCACTAGCCAATCCCTTCTCTACTTGGTTCGTCCTTCAGGCTTACCCCATGTCCACCCCACCCTTATTATTTATTTATTTATTTATTTATTTATTTATTTATTTAAATTTATTTTCAAGTCTTTATAAGATAGTCAAACATTACAGTGCAACATAATAACAAATATAACAATAACCATGGGCTGTGATGTTATTCAGTGATCATTAGTTTGCAGGATTCCATGAACAGGATTCATTTGAAGTCAGTTCAACCCCATCCTTATTATGTTTCTGTCTTACAGGATGAAGCATGAGAACCCATGACATCGCTGGGCACTGAGTTGTGCCATCTCACATCAAGAATGGCTGCTGTCATGGAGTTGTTCCTCACCCTGGGCTTGCTCCTTCCAGCTTTGCACCTAGCATTTCAACTCCCGACCCCAGACATCCCTGCCTGGGACCTTCCTTTGAACTCTGCTCCTGGGGTGCCTCTTCCTGATGGTCCCACCCAAGGGCCTCTTCCAAGTGTGCCACCAGCCCAGCTCTCTGCAGAGCCATCTCCCCATGAGGCCTCCAGTGGTGAGGAGGAGCTGAGTGATGAGAGCTGGAGAGTGGACAGTCTCGCTCACATTCCTGGGACTCCTGTAGCCATTATGCCCTTTGACATTCCTGCAGTGACCAACTTCAGCTTGGGAAAACCCATTAGGGCTTCTGGAAGAAGCTTAGCCTCCCATCTTGATGTGCAGGAGCTTCCTGGGGAGGACAACTTCACTAAGTCAACCATGGGTCCTTCCAGTGTTCAAACAGACCCTAAGAATATTGGCTCCATAACTCTGGAACAAAGCACAGAGCAGGGGGAGGATGGTCCAACTTTGACTCTTCCTGGCATTGAGACTGCAAGTGTAGCCATCACTGTGTCAGCCTCCCTCCCTTCCTCATCCACAATACTGCCCTCGGGCACAACGGCCGCCCAGGAGGAGATCAGGCCTAGTCACCTCTTAAAAATGTTCAAGACGGCAACCACACTAGGTCCTGTGCCCACTGTGTCCACCATCCCCTTGATACCATTACCCACTGACAGTCCCCATGTCAAATGGTTGCCAACTAAGGATACTGATCTTTGGGGTGATAGTTCTCTAGTGCATCCAGGAAACAGGGTCTTAGAGCAGGAACTGATGGGGGGAGATCAGACAACTGTCAAATATTTGGCGTCATACAGGAGCACACAGGTCTATGGTGGTTCCCAGGGCCAGAGGGATCTCTCAACCACTCCAGCAGTGGGATATACCCAGAATCTGCCACGGAGGGACACTGTGCCTGTTGCTTCCACATCACCTGCACCACCGTTCACCGTGGCACTGGATGAGCAGGATCAAAGCTGGGCTCCTCATCCAGGAGCCTCCCACCAACCAGCCCCAAAGGAGATCTTCCCAGGCTCTTCCACTCCTTCACCATCCAGTGACATGACAGGGACCAGCCAGGGGCCAGCTGCCCGTCAAAGAAGCACCCACTGGAGCCTGAGTGTTGATACAACCCAGCAGCCTGGACCTTGGGATGTGACTGAAAGGGAAAGGACTCGTTTCCCTCATGGCAGCTCTGTCACTGCAGGTAGGTTGGTGTCTGTCTTTGCCTTTAGCACCAAAGGGCATCCCTCTTGGTTTCTGATGGACTTCATACCTCCTAGCCAGAGCTTGGAAAACTTACTTTAACTGGTCATGCTGATTGCGGGATTCTGGGAGGTTTAAGCCAAGAGTAACTTTTCCAGGCTCTGTGCGTTCTCTTTCTTTCTTTCTTTCTTTCTTTCTTTCTTTCTTTCTTTCTTTCTTCCTTTTCTCTCTCTCCCTCACACACACACACACACACACACACACACACACATCCTTTTTGTTTTGTGAATGAGAGTTGAATAGGGGAACAAAACAGAAGTGGAATACCTTTCAAGAAAAAAACGTGAAGGATGTTGCCAAAATACCTGGGGAATTCTGAGAAATGTCATCCCAAAAACAGGCTGAGAATCTTGTGCAGTGTTGCAGAGGCATTTTGGGAGGCTATTCCAGGCTGTTCTAGGAGCCATTCTGGGAACTTACTTGTGCTCACAAGCTGGACTAACCTTTAAACTGGCCGGCTGCACTTCAGGCAAATGGAGAATTGCTTTTAAGCAAGCTTTTAAAAAGTACCGGCACCAATGTAACAGGCATAAGCCCCTCCAGAATTCTCCCCATACCATTTGCAGTCTCTGTTGTGGCCATCCAGAGGTTTTGGGTGTAACTCACATCAACAACCCCCCCCCCAGCATGGACTGTGGGAGTTGTAGTCCACAGCCTATCAGGAGGGCCAAAGATCTGCACCCATCATATACATGAATAACAATTCAGGATCTTCCCTTGAATTGGGATTCACCTCTGGTCTTCTCACATTTAGAAACCCTATCAGAATTATAAATGGAGCTCAGACGAGACTAGGCATGTTCAGGGTGGAATGGCTGTATTTGTATGTGTGGGGAATATGCATATAGATATGGAAAATATGCAGAAATACAAAATGCCATATATACATTTATAGACCTCTCTTTTTGAAAAGATATGTAGGCAAAGCTAGATAATACAACAGGATGATTTATTTAATATTCAGAATGAGATGAGACATATAAACAGACAACAAAGACAAATCTTGTTGGGAAGGAAATCTGTTTGTTAATATAAAAAGTCGCTATGTTTGTTTGTAGATTATGTTATGATTATGCATTTGTTTTATGTTGTGTGTAGATATGTTTTGTGTTAACTGTTAATGTCAATTATCCATGGAGCTGCTGAATCTCCCTCATTTTCCTCTGCTAAAAATGACCTCCATCCCATTGACAGCAAAGCTTGCTAGAGGAAGTAGGACAGCAGCTTCAGAGGGAAACTGAAGGGGTTTCCCTTTCTACAGAGTAAAATCAGAGGGAGGGGGAAAAAACCTTGTTGTTGGACCTAGCTGAGACTCTTCCTCTCTTTCAGGAATCGATGTTGTCGAGCCACAACGAGTTCGGGGAGCAGTGAACTCCAGGCTCCCAGTGACTTATTTTGGCTCTTCTACTCCTGGACAAGGCAGTTCAGTGGTGAGGAATGGCCCAGGGACCAAACATCCAGGTGAGTGAGAACAACAGTAGGAAGATAGTGTCTTACAGAAGGTGAGATGTAGCCTGCAGTAACCACATGGTTTTCAGAAGCCCACACACAGTATAGAAAAGCAATAAACTTCTCATTATTTCCCCCCATTTTATGGTGTTTACAGATACACTGCCTCTGGAGATGGAGGCTCCATTATCATTATCATCAAGAATAGCCATCAGTAGACAAATCCATCATGAAAGTGTATAATTTTCTTTTCAAAGCCTCTAAACCAGAGGCTGTTAGCACAACTTGTTGTAAAATATCCCACAAGTTACTTATGCACTGTGAAGAAATACTTTCTCAAGTCTGTTCTAAATCTATGGCTAGTTAATTTGATTGGATAATCTTGAAATCTAGTTATCTTTCCCCTTCACCATTTCATTGCCATTAATATCCCTGTGACTGTGTTCTGGAATAACTGAGAAGAAGTGATTGCCCATATGCGTGAAACTAGGGGCCATTGCTGCAGCATAAACAAGATTTCTGTTGTTGATATGTGCCTTCAAGTTATTTCTGATTTATGGCAACCCTAAGGCAACCCTATCAAGGGGTTTTCTTTGCAAGATTTGTTCAAAGGAGGTTTGCCATTGCCTTCCTCTGAGCCTGAGAGCATACGACTTGTGCAAGGTTACCCAGTGGGTTTATGGTCGTGCTGGGAATTGAACCTGGTCTCCAGAGTCAATAGTCTAACTAACACTCAAACCACTATGTCACAATGGCTCTCATGCAGAACACTTTTTCAGTTTGATACATGAATATAAGCATATCAGATAAATTGTTTAGCCTGGAGAAGAGAAGGCTGAGAGGTGATATGATAGCCGTGTTTAAATATTTGAAGGGATGTCATATTGAGGAGGGAACAAGTTTGTTTTCTGCTGCTCCAGAGACTAGGACCCGAAACAATGGATGCAAGCTGCAAGAAAAGAGATTCCACCTCAACATTAGGAGGAACTTCCTGACAGTAAGGGCTGTTCGACTGTGGAACACACTCCCTCGGAGAGTAGTGGAGTCTCCTTCCTTGGAGGTCTTTAAGCAGAGGCTGGATGGCCATCTGTCAGGGATGCTTTGATTGGGAGTTCCTGCATGGCAGAGGGTTGGACTGGATGGCCCTTGTGGTCTCTTCCAACTCCATGATTCTATGATTCTATGAAATTGCTTTTTTGCTATGTACCAGACTTTGGTGTTCATTCTTTTTTTGTGTTCTTTAATTTTAAAAAAAGGGAAGGGAGAAAGCAGTGGGTGAATTGGCATACTTGGTGATTCATTGGATTGATCATTATTAGCCATCCTTGTAAAGGACCATGTGTGCTTTGTGTGTTTGGAGTCTACTGTTCAACCTGAGCCCTAATGAATAAAACAACTGCTGGAACAAGCAATTGTACAGAATCCCCATCTGAATTCTCTAAAGCCTCTGCTGGGTTAGGACTGGAAAGGCCATTGTCTCTCAGGTTGCATCCACGTTGTAGAAATAATGCACTTTGACATCACTTTAAATACCATGGCTTCATCCTACAGAATCCTGGGATCTGTAGTTTTATGAGGCACTAGCACTCTTTGGCAGAGAAGGCTAAAGACCGTGTAAAACTACAAATTCCAGGATTCCATAGCATGGAGCTATAGCACTGAAGTAGTGTCAAACTACATTATTTCTACAGTGAGGATGCACCCTCAGCCTAACTTTCTTCACAGGAATGCTGTGAATTTCAGAGGGGTGGAATAGGATTGCCAGGTGTCCCTTATTATAAGGTCAGTCCTCTATTTCACATCGGAAAGCTTTTCCTTTCATATAGATTGAAGAGGATGCCAAAAATCCTGTATTTTAGGGTTTGGACCCTTCAAGTGTGGTGTATTGGTTTGAGTGTTGGACTATGACTAGATATCAGGGTGCAATTCCCACTGGGTGACCTTGGGCAAGTCACATACTCTCAGCCTCAGGGGAAGGCAGTGGCAAATCTCCTTTGAACAGTGCCAGGAAAACCCTAGGATAGGGTTGCTATTAGTGGGAAATGACTTGAAGACACACAACACACACATACACACACCTTTCATGTTAAGATAGAAATGTGTGCCTCATGAAATTTATGAATGTGGATAATATGTTAATTTTACAGAGAATAGAGACTGGCTAAATTAACTGAAACCAATACTTTCATTTGGTATTTCAGTAGGACACAAACTTCTTAACAGCTACTCCCTGATCTGTCAACCCTGCAAGTCATGAATTTCAATTGTCCCTTATTGCTGTTTTGGAAGCCTGGCAGCCTTAGGGTGGAGGGAAGCAATTTTGGGTCTCTTAGCAGCTATTGGAGCTCTTGTGCTTAAGGAAGAGTTAGAAATGCTTTCATAAGTAATAGCAGGACTTAATAAATGCTTATTGAAATATTTTAAGGAGCAGAAGCCTGACTTGGATTTATAATAGCCAGATTGAAACTGATAACCCAATCTGTGGTTGGAATCCTGTTGGGGCACTGCCAGTTGCACTGTTTCTAGGGTCAGATTCAGAGCCCCAGCCGTGTTAGTCTGGAATATCAGTATGCAAAGGAATCTTGTATTACCTTTGAGACTAACTGCGGGAAAGATGTAGCATAAGCTTTCGTCTCAGATGCACAAAGTGAAGTGTTGCCCAGGAAGGACCTTTATAATCAGACTGTATGAATAGCCATAGAAATGCAAAACCTCTGGTACTATGATGCGGTTTCAAGTTCCAGCCTATTTCTCCAATGCCTGCCTGCCTTTGCAGGTGTTCACTTCCTAGCTTCATAGGGCGTTTTCACACAGGCGGCTCTAAAGCCGCCTGGAAGCCCCCTGGAAGCAATCAAGAGCCGCTCCGGCGGCGAAAACAGCAGCCGCCGGAAGGGCTCCTGATTGCCTCCGGCAGCAGCCCCTCTAATTCCTTTTTAGAAAAGGAATTAGAAATATGGGGCTAAAGCCAGCTAGCGGCAGGGATGGCGCAGGGATTGCGCAAGATGGGGCGGGGCTTGCTGCGACGTCGTTTGAACACGACGAGCAAGACCCCGGAGTGAGGCAGGGATGGCGCAGGATGAGGAGGGGCTTGCTGCGACGTCGTCTGAACTTTTAGGTTCTCGAGCCGGAGTGGGGCCAGACGGAGGTAGGTTTGCCTCCGTTTAAAGCCCAGTGTGAAAACGTCCACAGTCTGTGCTGGAGTGCACTGGCAGGATTCTAACCTGTGACTGCTTTTTCTTCAGAATAAAAGTAATCAGTCTTAAGCATACTTTAAAAAAAAGGGTCGGGAGGGGGGAGAGAAAGTTGAATGACACAATGTGAAATTTGGCTTTAAGAATATTATGTAACTATATCACCTATTCATCCTCTGTTCCCTTGGCTCTCCCTTCCCTTTCTGCTGCTGTAATTGTTATCTGTCTCCACTGTTTATATCATGGACTCAATCTGACTCACTTCCTACCTATGGCCTTTTCAAACCACAGAATTATACTGCTGTGATTCCAATTAAATGCTGTGGCTGCATCCTCTGGTATCATGGGATTTGCAGTTTGGTAAGGCGCTAGAGCTCTCTGGCTGAGAATTGTAAATGCCTCTCCTTATACTGCATTTCCCGTAGGATGGAAGCATAGTGTTTAAACTGGACTCACAGGGCTATAATTCTGTAATGTGGAAAGTCACCTGGTGGTCTGTTGTGCAATCCTGTCTCAGGCTCCTCTCTGTGCAGACGGTTCTCTGATTCCAGGGTGCTACTAGTAAGGCAAAAGCAACAACAACAGTATTGATCGGGGTCACTGGAATGGGGAGGAGGTGGAAATCATAACAACCCAGAAACAGCCTCCTGTTCCCACTCTGTGTGCATGCGCATGTATGTGAATGGATGTGCAATTCTCACCTGACACCAGGTGTGACCTTCAGACCTGAACAAGTTGTGCAACCCTGCATTAAATTTGGATGGGCCCCCCACAAGGCAAAGGCCTCTCTTGTTCGCTTACAGCACTCCATAAAGTGCTATGCACTCTTCCAGAGCTCTATAAATAATAAATTGTAATAATAGACTGGATGTGTTATTGAAGGTGGTGAATTATGTTACTGATGAGCTTTAGTTTCCAAGCAGATTTTAAACATGCCCTTCTTGCAAAAATGTCAAGTTGATTATGGCATCATAATTGTTATTACTTTTATTGTGCATAATATATTCTACTTCTCCTAAGGAGGAGAAAAGAGATAGTTAAATGAAGGGCATTCCATTGAGCGTCAGGCTGGCTGAGAGGGCTATGGCACCAGACTCAAGGCTTCTGAATCCCTTTACCAGGTGCTCTGGTCTCCCCATAAAGCAGGGGTAGGCAACCTAAGGCCCAGGGGCCCAGGCTGGTCCTGCCGCCGCCGCTGCCGCCCGCCATGATGCTATTGATTATTGTTGTTATTACTTGTTCTTGGGGTTTTCCTGGCAAAATCTCCACAGGGGGTTTGCCATGGCTTTTCTGGTGCTGAGAGTGTGTGCATGCATATTTTTTAAATTTTTTAATTAAAAATATTTATATATATTTTATTTATTTATTTATTTATTTATTTATTTATTTATTTTTGGTGCTTCGGCCCCCCAATTGTCTGAGGGACAGCAACCCAGCCCCCAGCTCAAAAAGGTTGCCTACCCCTGCCATAAAGATATGGGTTCAGATTACACCACTGACACAACTTGAGTTAAGCTTCTGGTAGTGGTCAAATTACAGGGTTTGGCTTTAATGTTCTTGCTGAAACTCAGAGCAGATTAACTTGTCCACCTGTTTGGAAGCCTCTAGTTGCCACTGTATCTGACCCCCAGATGTTGTTGAACTTCAAATCACCATTAGCTATGCTAGGGCTGCTGGGAGTTGCAGTTCAGCAACTTCTGCAGTTCAGTGACAGTTCCCATCCCTGGAGTAGATGAACCAGTGGTCTCCCCTATTATAAGATCAACATAGCTTTGAACTCATTAAGGTATAGCTAATTCATCTGTTCTTCAGGCATCTGAGTTTTCTGCATACTATATCTGCAGCCATAAGAGCAGGAAACCTGGTTTAATAATCAAACACAAACACCAAAGAGATTCTGCAGAGGCTGTCTTCCACAGCTTTTCTGATCAATGTAGTACAATTACACAAGCACACAGCTCTAGTATTTCCCATCCTATATCTATGCATTTAGGGTTTTTTTCTTCCTAAGTGCAGTACCTTACATTTCTCCCTGTTGAAATTCTTTTTTAGTTTTGGCCAAGCTTTCTAATCTATCAAGGTCATTTTGAATTTTGATCCTCTCAAGTAGAAAAGCTGAGACAAAAAAAGTAGGAAATCCATACGGTACATAAACCCCATTGTAAAGAGGGAATCCAAATACCGGTATGTAAGCTATCCAGAGCTTCCTCTAGCAGTTCTGCCCTAGTTCCAGAGGAGGATTTTGGAGGGCTGGGAGGTAAGTTGTCGTGTGAGAGACCCAGTTCTGCCCTAAAGGGATTGCTCCAGAGGCAGCGGGAGGTGCTGGTTATATTGAGCTTGGTGCCGTTTCCAATCAGGATAATCTCTCAACCTGATTAACACAAAGCTACGCAGGCTGGGCTTCCCCACTACCATCTTAGGGCTCCTTCCCACAGACTCTGCTGAATGTTTCTGTGAAGGCAAGCAGCCCCGGCACCAGCTAGGAGGACCCTAACTCCTCCATGGCAGAGCTTGTAAAATTTATTCCTTTGTTTTGGACGGCAATTCTCAGAATCCTCCAGATTAGTCACTGGACTCAGGGAGAAAAGATAAGATAGAAATATAACCAATTCTTACAATCAATAACAGAGAGAAAGAGAGTGGTTGGGCATATTCCAAACAAAAGACATTCCCCCACTTGCCAAGCTTTACATGGCCATCCTGAGCTATTTTGTTACCTGTCTTAGGCCTTGGATCCTTGATAACCCACTGTAGGAGAAGGTGGTGTGAAGGCTAAGATCAGATGATGATGGTGATGATGATGACGACAATAATAATAATACCACAATGTTTATTTATAACGTCCTTTCCACCAAAGGGCAGAAGATCAAACATACAAAATAAAAACAGACAAAACACAACATTGTAAAATGGTAAAATACTAAAATAATAAGCTAATACACTAAAACAAACTCCTTATCAATCACTACGTAACAGTCACATGATACCATTTTGAGGTTTTTCTTCCCAGCCAAGGTTTGTTAGCTTTTAAGAGCAAAGTGACAGATAGAAATGCAGCAGGCAAAGTTTCCCTCCTCACTTGACTATGTGTGTGCATATGTGCCTTCACGTTGCCTGTCAATTTATAGTGACCCCATTGATTTCTTAGAGTTTTCTTAGGCAAGGGATACTCAAGAGGTGGTTTTGGCAGTTCCTTCCTCTGAAATACAGCCTACTGCAGCAGATATTCATTGCTGGTCTCCCATCCAAGTACTAACTCTGCTTAGCTTGCAAGATCAGAGAGGATCTGGTGCCTTCAGCATATTTAGGCTCTGTCACCC
This sequence comes from Phrynosoma blainvillii, assembly GCA_026167975.1. NCBI lineage: Eukaryota > Metazoa > Chordata > Lepidosauria > Squamata > Phrynosomatidae > Phrynosoma > Phrynosoma blainvillii. Next base: position 369,730,536 of record JANUYF010000002.1, read on the forward strand.
AACTTTTGTTGTTGTTGAATGCCTTCAAATCATTTCTGACTCATGGTGACCCTAAGGCTGTTGAACCTATAATGGGGTTTTCTTGGCAAGATTTGTTCAGAGGAGATTTGCCATTGCCTTCCCCTGAAGCTGAGAGAGTGTGACTTGCCCAAGGTCACCCAGTCAGTTTCATGGCCAAGCTGGGAATTGAACCCTGGTCTCCAGAGTTGTAATGCAACACTCAAACCACTGTGCCACACCTGCTACTGGGGGCTTTGATCTGTTATAGCAGCTTGTGGGGCAGGATGGACAAGGGAGTTGGGTATGAGGGAACAGGCAGGAGGAGCCATTGATATGTATCTCCTGCTGTCCTGGGAGATTTAAAGGTCTCTATTTATTCTCCAGAGCCAGCAGAATATAGTGGTTTGGCTATGACTCTGGAGATCAAGGTTCAAATCCCTGCTCAGTCAATGGAACCCCATTGGATGATCTAGGACAAGTCGCACTCTCTCATCCTCAGAGAATAGCAATGACAGCCTCCCTCTGAATAAACTTGCCAAGAGAACCTCATGATAGTGTTGCCTTAGGATCACCATAAGCCAGAAACAACTTGAAGGCACGCAGCAACAACATCAATACAGTAAGCCCCTGGTATCTGCTGGGGTTTGGTTCCAGGGCCTCCCGTGGATACCAAAATACATGGATACTCAAGTCTCATTAAGTACAATGGCATAGTGAAATCATGTCCCTTATATGAAAATGCAAAATCAAGGTTTGCTTTTGGAATTTATATATTATTGGAATATTTTCAAGCCTTGGATAGTTAAATTCATGGATAAAGAATCCATGGATGTGGAGAGGCGACTGTACTTTCTGTGGCTTACAGCAAAGCATCCAACAGCTCTCATACACACTCCTCCAGTATTTTTGCATAGATTTTTCAAGGTCAGATTCACTGGTCTTAGAAATAAGATGCAGTCTGCAGATATTCTTTCTGCTGCAGGCAATCCATCTCTTGACCTCTTGCTTATTCTCTGGTCCTTTAAAATCCTTTGTTTTAGAATCACTCTGAGTGTTCACTATGTCCAGTGTCGTTGTATAAAGAGAAACCTCCATAGCCATACATATCTGTTCAAATTAATTTCAATGGCAGCATGGGGGCTTGGCCCTAAATCTCCTTCACTTTCCTGCTTCATGGCAGGAAGGAGCAATTTCCCTCCTGCAGCTTCCCAGGATCTCCAGTCAACATCCTCCAGCTTATCTCAGCAGTGGCCTCCTAGTTTACCTTACAGTTCCAGCCGTCCTACTAAGTCTTCCCTTATCCCCAAGCTCCTCTTCAGAAAGAGGAAGAGGAGGATTAGCTATTATGCACTGCAACAAAATATTGCCACTAGCCTTGTCCCTCCAAAAAGGCAGTAAGTTTGCCATACTTAATGCGTTGGCCATACTCAATCCTGGTTGAGTTTTTTGGGAAGAGAGAACTCCCCTTTCTATTTTTATGGAGCGGGTACAGAGATTGAGAGCGTTATTTTTTGTACTGCAGTGCCCAGCGTTCCTCTGAGTATTGTACTGCAAAGTACTTTTTCCTAACTCTGTACCTCCACAAACTTAGGAGTTACCCAACCTGCTGACATTTGCCTCTTATGCACAAATGTTGCCCTTTTGGCTATGTAAAGTTCGCCGCACATGCACACCCGCACATGCATTGTGTGCCATCTTTTTGTTGGAGAGTGTGTATGCAAATCCTTTTATTGTAGCATTCCTGCACCAGTCATCCAGCCAACTATTGCCAGGTGGTGGGGCAAATGAAGGGGAGGAGGTGGATGCCTGGCGCTGGGTCAGGCACCTGCTGTTTGCCAGACCCTGGAGCAGATGGCAGCAGAAGCTGTTCCTTAATTTGACTGCTGTCGCTTCCAATTTAGGAGAATGCGGGTGGGGAGGAGAGAAGTATTCATGTCATGCTGCTGTGGTCATCCTCATTTCCCTCCCCTCCTGTCTAGATGACTCAGTGGGAGAGCACACACTTCACATGCAGAAGATCTGCCGCCACTTTTATCCCTGGCATCACGTCTAGGGAAAGCATCTCAGGCACTCAGGCTAGGAATGAATCTCAGTCTCTCTCTCTCTCTCTCTCTGGGAGAGCTGTCACTAAGTGAGGTAGGGAGGGGGAAATAGGAAGGTCAGTAATTCCCCAACTGTGGTTCATTAAAGATATGTAATTGCACTGCAGTGGATAAATTAATCAAATGCCCCTGGGAACACAAAATGGCAGGGGAAAGGAGGCAGCCTAATCTTTTAACCAGGTTCATAGTATGGTAAAGGGCCTTTTTTTGTACCACAACTCCCAGAATCCCTTAGATCAGAGGTAGGCAAACTAAGGCCAGGGGGCCGGATGCGGCCCCCCAAGGCCTTTGGACCAGCCCCAGGCCGGTCCTGCCACCGCCGCCACCGCCCGCCATGATGATATTGATTATTGTTGTTATTACTTGTTCTTGGGGTTTTCTTAGTAAAATCTCCACAGGGGTTTTACCATGGCTTTTCTGGAGCTGAGAGAGTGTGCATGCATTTTTTTTTAATTTTTAATTTTTATTTATTTATTTATTTATGGTGCTTCGCCCGCCCCCCCCCCCCCCATTGTCTGAGGGACAGCAACCTGCCCCTGGTTCAAAAAGGTTGCCTATCCCTGCCCTAGATACTGGAGTCATAGTCCAAAGAGTGATGGCTGGAATCCTGTTGGGGTATAGCATCTTCATAAGTGGACATAACATCTGTGGTAATTAGATAGTTGGGCCATTGCACAGCATCCAGATCTTGTAGAGCAATAGCAATAGCATGTACATTTCTATACCATTTATCAGTGAACTCATCATCTCTAAGCAGTTTACAGTCTGTAAGCCCATTTATCGACCTACAAAAGGATAGAAGGCTGAGTCAACCTTGGAGCCCTGCGATCAAACTCACAACCTTGTGGCTGAAGTACTGACATTTAACCACTGCGCCACCAAGATAGAGGTTGCTGTTATGTTACCATGTAGCAGAGCTGGCAAAGTGTACAATGCACATGGTGCTTGATGCACAGTGGGACCTGTGCACATTGCATTGGTCTTGCTGTTGTCCCAATATGCATCTTTGCAGTTCACTGACAGAGTTTCTTAGCCCCTCTGCTAATTAGGTTTGTTGTTGTTGTGTGCCTTCAATCGTTTCCGACTTATGGCAACCCTGTCCCAGGGTTTTCTTGGCAAGTTTCTTCAGAGGGGGTTTGCCATTGACATCCTCTGAGGCTGAGAGAGTGTGGGTTTCATGGTCAAGCTAGGATTCAAGCCCTGGTCTCCATAGTCCAATGCTAAACCCCTATGTCATACTGACTCCTAATTAGGTAGGTAAATACAGAGTTATGTTATGTAAAAGGTCACATAGGATTCTGACAAAGATTTCCAAACTCTGACCAATTTTGTGTGTAATGTGTTCTTTTTAAAAATATGTCTCCAATGAGACCCAGAGTCTGTCCTAAGCTCAATGTCCAATTCTTTGATCTTCTGCATATTCTGCAGAGTTGCATATCTTTCCTTCCTTTGCTTCATATAGCCAACTTTTATTTTTCTTTCTGGGAAACAAAGGAGTTGTGCAAAGTTTGAAAAGCCACTCTGACCACTGGGAAATTTATTGAGAGGTAGAGCTTTACTGAGGACTCAGATTTACTAAAAGCAAATGCCTCCACTGGGGAACCTTCCTGTGTTTTGGACCTCAATTCCCAGAAGCCCCAACCAGCATAGAATAGGATCATAAAATCATAGAATTGGAAGAGACTACTAGAGCCATCCTGTCCAACCCCGGCTGTGCAGGAATACACAATCAAAGCACTCCCAGTTATATTACTGTGCAAGGCCAGTGGTGAAGGTTTATGGGAGTTATAGTCTGAAATATTTGGAGGTCAAAGTTTCCTCACTCCTGTCATGCCCTTTCAAACATTTGGGGAAGTGGAAAGCTCTTAACAACAGCTTTTATAACTGTACAAGATGTATGCCAGGATCTGATTAACATTAGGACCTCATTAACACTGTGGACCTTTTTAACTTTCCCCAACACCCTATTTCTACATTATCATATCCATATTGTTACTGATTTGTTAGTTTGTTATTAATAATTTTTAGACGACCATTGCTGTTTTTATATGTTGACATTTTATACAATTCCTGAATTGTAATAAAATAAAATAAAATTGGCGGGGGGGGGGGGGAACCTGTGTAAGATGTAAAATTACTTCTTCCTTTATTAAATGAGATTGTAGATTCTGGATAAAGCTAGAAGTTTAAATTGTATACTCAGAATCAAATTTCTTCCCCCTTTCCTCAGCACATAAGGAAAAATGACCAATACGGATAGCCCTGGTTTTTTGCGCCCTTTCTGGTCCTGACCACTCAAGTGCTTCATTTGTGATTTGCAGATGCAGCCGAGACTCACCTTCCTGTGCAGAGCACCACCGTGGCCTCCAGCACTTCCGCTCGAATCCTGTCTACTTCTCGCCGTGGCCTCATCAGAGTCACCACACAACGAATCCTACAGCACCCACAGCTGACCAGACCAGAGCCCAGCCTGCCCGCCATGCTGCCTGCCTCAAGCGCCCCTTGCCCACGCCCAGGAGGCGCCTGCAGCCAGTTGTTGCCCAACCAGACTCTGCTCCGCTGGGGAGACCTTGAGCGCACTCTAAGCTTTGCCTGGGTGCTGCACGTCTATGGCTCTGGGGTGCTTTATCTCCTGCTTAGCCTGCTGAGCTTGGCATGCCTGGGGGGTTCCCTTGCTTTCCGGGTGCCCCATCTCCCCTATGTCATGGGTGCCAGTACTCTGCTGTTGTTGTTTGGAGTTTTGCGTACCACGTTCTTTCTGGCTGATCCCTATGGCTGCCGAGAGTGGCTTCCCATCCAGGCTGTGCGAGTCCTATACACGGCACCTTTCCCCCTGCTGTTGACCACCTTTGCCATGCTTCTGCTCAGGTTCTTCTCCCAAGCCCACTTAGAGATCCTGCCCCCAAAGTGGCAAAGCCTTCCGCTGTTGGCAGTACTAGGGTCCATCCAGAGTGCTGTTCTCTTGGCGGCTGACTTATTTTCACCTCCGTTGCACCCAGCCGTGCCAGTGGGACTGCACACGCTTTCCTGCATAGCTGGCATCTCCCTCCTACCGGCCACAGTGTTTGTGTACCGACAGCTACAGCATAATGTAGCAGTGGAGGGCACTCCTGAGCCAGGCGTGTGGAGTGGGGCATGGGTGCTCCTGGGAAGCAGTGGTTTGGCACTGCCATGCTGTGGGCTGCAATTCTATGGTGTGCTGTGGCAGGCAGAGCTCTTGGGCCAAGTGGACCTTTTCACCTGGGGCTGGTGGTTTGTGCAGTTCTGGTTCCGGATCGGGGAGCTGGTGCTGTCCTTCTCTCTGGTCTTCCTAGCCTGGCAGGCTCTTTGTCAGCGTTATGGATCTACTGAACACTCCTGCTGGGCCAAGCTCATGCGCTACTTTTGTACCTACCGCAAGGCCGAGGTTCCCGAGTATCCCAATAATTGTTATGACTGGACTGGTGCTGTCTTGGAGAAAGTACCCAACAATGACATCAGCAAGAATCTGATCCGAAATCCCCCCAGCAGCGGGCGCCTCTGGGCACTCAAGGACAGCAATGAATTACGGGCCGCAGTTGGGCAGGGCTCCAGCCCATCGCCTGTCCACCCTGTCTACAGCCCCAAGTGCCCCAACGCTGCAGCTGCTGTCATGGGCCGCTCCTACACCAGCATCTGCTTCGAGAGGGATTCGGTCCTTTCTTTGGCAGAGCTCGAATTCCGACCTCCCTCGCCCATCAACCTCAGCCGCAGCATTGACGAAGCGCTTTTCCGGGAGCATTTGGTGCACGACTCCATCTTCCTGCGCTCCAGCCTCCATTTTCCCTCCCGCTTGGCACGCCAGGATTCTTGCTCATCATTGCGTGGCGACTGTTCAACGCTGTCCCACACCGCCCAGCCCCTGCTGGCCCGGCCACGCCGCAGCAGTGACCCAGATTGCCTGTACAGTTTAGCGCGGGCCAGCTCGATGGGGGAGCTCACCACCCACAGCCGGGGCCTGGCCAGCGAGCCACCGACAGACACTTCCTTTGACAGCTTCTCCCGCACCTCCTTTTCCCGTGCCTCTCTCAAGATTAGTTGGAATCCCTGGCGCCATGGCCTGTCCTCGCCCGAGAGCCTGCCCCCTGAAGAGCTTCCCAGCCAGACCCAGCTGCTTCCAGATGACCTTCCTCCAGTCCCATCCAACAGTGCTCCAAACTCTGAACGTGAGGCCCGGAGGAGCTTCTTGGCCTTGAGCAAGCAGGTGGATTCTCGTAGCCTCTCAAGTGACACCATTGAATTGTGAGACTGGGCAGTGGCTTTTGTCTACCTGTGCCTGCTTGGTGACATCAGTTTGGTTGTTGGCTGAGGAGAAGGAGCAGGAAGAAGAAATAAAGCAAATAAAGCAGAAAGTGGAGCTAGTTTGTTTCAAAGAGTATGGGCCAGGGAGAATCGAGTTTCGTTTTAAAAAGCCATGGGAACTCTGCCCCCCATGTCTAGTACCAGTCACTCATGCAACAGCCTCCGATATGGTCCTGGGCCCTTCCTATAGTATCAGCTACATGAACATCTAGTACCAGCCTTCCACACCTTGTCAGCTGTTTACCCAGCACTACCCAGTAGCCACCTCATCTCAAGTTCTGTAGTGTCAGCAATAAATGGTCAGATCTCCTGAGTTATACAACCAGCCTTTGTGTTTCCAGAAATGGAGATTCACCATTGTTTTTCAATCCCAGAATGAACTATTAGGTGTAACCTGATATTTCCACACCTACCAGTGATTTAATCAGTCTGTATTCTCCATCTTAGGACTAAGTCTAACTACAGATCTCATGGTCACAATTTCTGACCTATTTTGGACTTTCCCCAGCTCCTAATATCTGGTACCATATAGACTGATGATGTCTGAAGCAGTCAAAGGCCTTCACATTTCTGGAGTATTTCTGTTGTTACTGATTAGTGCCCAGTAGTGGATTTAGCAATAGGAAGTTCACTGAAATACCTTCCAATTGCAGCATGGATGCTGTGTGGAGATCTAGTTTTGGAACAGTTTCTTTTTCGGACAATAAATTCCAGAAACCACATCAGCATGACCACTGCTGGCAGGGGAATTCTGGGAGTTTTAGTTCAGAAATGGAAGTTTCCCAAACTCAGGTGAAGAGACAAGGTGAGGCAGGACATCTGAGACAATCAAACCTGCAAACCTAATAGGTTTAGCTGGTCTTTGTTGTTTGTGATATTCCATAGCATCCCATAGAAAGATGCTCTTTAAGATACAGTCAAGAAGGGATGATAAAATTTGCCAGGAACTGCTACTGTATTCGGCTGCAAGTGCAGCAGCAGCTCTGCAACCAAATATGGGGTGCTCAGCAGTTCACTGGTAGAATATATGCTTTGCATGCAGCATGTTCCATGCCTGGCATCCCTATGAAAGGGTTTGTTTTATACAACAGGACCAGAAGAAGCTTTCTGCAGAGTCCAGGCAAGAACAGCTAATTCTGGACTTGATTGGGCCATTAGCCCAAATCAGGTTAAGAAAGCCTCTTTTAATGAATTTGTACACAGAGTTTTGAAAAAGCTACCCTTTGGGATTGTGGACCCCATCATCCCCCAACTGATGGATTCTGGGAGCTGCAGTCCAAAAAGGTACTTTTCTAAGCACTGTTTGTGTAGCTGTTGTTTACACTGAATAATGGAGTTGAGGTTTCTGGTTCAATTTCCAAAATCCAAAATGGAATGATTTTGCTCAGACATTGGGAAACTTCCATTTTTTTTTCTCAAGCAGAAAACAAACGTATAGCCCTCATGACTGCAGTAGAAACAGTGATCCATGTAGCCAGTTTCTTGTGTTATCCAAAAGAGAGAACCTGTCCATTTCATGCAAACACCCACAGAGACATGCCTGGCTTATATTTTAAGATACTAGAATGGGGAAGGGTGTGAGAGCTCTCCACAGCCTTTTGTGCTCTTCCTCTCTGTCCATCCATGTAATCTATATATGCAGACTCTTTGTGTCTTTTTTAAAAAAATCTAAGTCCAAAACTTTCCAGAAATAGCCTGAAATTCAGAACTTGGTTTTCTATCGTGGGATGGTGCTGGATAAGGGAACAACAGCTGCAGAAGGGGGTTAAAAATTTAGAAACTGCAGCTTTTCTTAGTCTGGGTCTCCTTGCAATAGCACAAATTGTACTTGTCTGGTATTATATCTGTCTCCTGCTGTGGCGGGACAGAGAAGGGAAGGAGCTGCCCAGACCTGTGGTTGGATGGACCTACTGCTGAATGTGATAATGGTCTGTTTGTGCCAAAAAATAAAAATAAACCATCTATCAGAGTATGTCATCTTGGCTTCAGGTCTTATTCTATTATTATCAATAGTTACCTTTATAACCTTCCTTTCCTCCAGCAAGCTCAAGACATGCCTAGTTATCTCCTCTTCCATACTTTTTTATGTTCACAACAGGCCTGTCAGGTAGTTCAGGCTGAGAGAGAATGATTGGCCAGATTTACTCATTTTTTACTCATTTTCTGAGTTAAAAACGTTGTAATTATCTGCCTCAAAATGTCCCCTTTCTTCCACTTTAACTCACCCAAAGGATTGCAATGTTTGTTTTCTGTTTCTTCTTTTAATATGTCTAGCTTTCTCTGATTTATGCTTCTCACATTCCATGTATCTGTAATATGTACAGCTTTGGACTTTCCTTTCACCTCTGAACATATCAATAGCTGAATGTTCTTTTGCTTTGACTCCACTTGCATCATTCACCATAGTGCTACCCATAGTTGTCCTCTGCTGTACCCCAGTAGCTTGTTTAGTGCCATTTGACATGGGAGTTTCATCTTCTGGTACTATCCCTTGTTTCATTTTCTGTTGTCTCATTATAGGATTTTAATGGTAAAAGACATCCAAAAGGGGTTCACCATGCCTCCTTTTACATAGTACTAACAAGTGTTAGCTATGGTGTCACTGCTGTAGTCTCTGAGAGATCCTCTGCCAGTGTCACCTTCCTCTACTACTGCTGCCCAGTAGCAGTTTGGCAGAGTTATACAATTTTTTCCCTTCCTTTATCTGTGCTGGAAAAACAAAAGTAGAGTTTTGTTTATGTCTGTGTACATCTGTGTGGGTTTACACACACAAAAAAAAAGATACAAGAAGATGTGAGAATGCTGGAATCCTATTCATGGCATGCACATGGATAAATTCCCTTATTGATGCAATTGTACTTTTTCATCTGTTTTACAATGGTTGTCTTTAGATCACATTGCAGAAGCAGAGTTTCACAAAAGTAATATATTTATGCATATTCTTGTACACTCAGCCAGTGCCTTCAATTTACCATTTGACTCTGGGATTGCAGAGAGAGCTTGAACTGTAGCTTTTGATTGCAACTGTGCATTTCCCATTGCACAATGGGGTGATCAGAACATTGAATGGTGATCACTTTATTCATTTATATCCTGCCTTTCCCCCAATACTGGAACTCAAGGCGGTTTACAAATATTAACAACATTTGAGCTTAAGGACATAGGAAAACATCAATAAAATAATATAAATAAAAGTTGGCTGAGATCATGCATCTAGAGATGCAGCTATGATGACAGACTTCTGTCATCGCAGCTATTTCTCCCAATGCTAACCCAACAAAACCTACCTTTCAAGCCAGCCCCTCCAACAGAAGAATATCAGAGGCATGATATGAGTGATGACATGTTCAGCCCTCTCACAGCAGCAAAGCACAATGCCAAGAGAAGGCTCGATATATTATCATCCAGCATACCCATTTCCAGTGCCTCAGAAATTCTTCTGTTGGAGGGGATGTCTTGCTTCAAAAGTAGGTTTTAAGCAGCACAGTTGGTCATTGCAATGGAGCAATGACCATAAATGTGAATTCCAATAATTGTTGCTGTTGTTGCCTTCAAGTCATTTCCAATATATGGCAACCCTAAGGCAAACCTATCACTGAGTTTTTTGAGATCGAGAGCGTGTGACTTGCCCAAGGTCACACAGTGGTGATCTTCCATGGCCGAGTCAGGATTTGAACCCTGGGCTCCAGAGTCTTAGTCCAGTGCTCAAACCTACACCAAACTGGCTCCTTAATTCCAATAATTATGATGTTGTAAGTCCATCTTATGGCATCATAAATAGTGAATGCCAGCCAATTTTTTTAAAGTAAACAATCCACAACATTAAAACCTTTTAAAGACAGAATAGAAAAATCAGTAAAAAAGATATGTAGTCAAAATGCACAGCATCAGCATTCACAACAAGAGTGGTGCAGTAAAATCACTGCATAACTGTGGGTTTAAGCTTACACTATGTAACTGTATTGTTGGATCTTATTCTAAATATACCTAACCAAAGTTTTCTCCATTGCCAAATTTCTTTCATCTATGGAAATGAGACCATGCTTTCTGCACAGTTTGTTCAAAACTCACAAACTCTTGCCTTCTTATATTTATGCACAGCAGGGTCAGAGTTTGGGTCAGATGAGAACTATAAGCTGGATTCCAGGAATTCGATAAAAACAAGTCCCATGATGCTGCAAGTGAATATCAGATAAAGTTGGAGCAGCAATGGGCTGGAGAACACTTACAGACATTGCTTGTCTTTTGACTGAGGAGTGCATCCTGAAATTGATCCAACAGATCAGATTTCTTTGAAGAAAATTTCTTTGAAGATATCAAGGAGGCTGCCTATATTTCTGCCCCCATCCCTAGCATCTGTTGCCTGAAGCAGTCACCTCACTCTACTTAACATAAAATTGGTCCAACATGCTCAGGATTATATTGACAGTGGGGAACACTTATTTAAACGTAAAGTTTGTAGTGCAATGTTGACTAACTGCTGGCGACTTTGGAGTCCTTAACTTCATGGCCAGATCAGCCAATGGTGATGGGGACAAGTTGAGAAACAGCGGTACTCTTATCAATTTTGCTGTTTTTGGTTTTGCTGTTAGCAAAATATTGTTAGAAAAATAAAGGAAAAATCATAGCAAAGAAAATGCACAGGTATTGATCAATCTAAAATTCCCACTTGCTTTAGAGTTCTGACTTCCCCAGTTCAAGAACAGCCTCAGTCAACAAAGAGATGTTTTCCAGCACATTAATTCTTTTACAGAAAATTTGGAACCAGAGGATGATGATGATGAAGATGATCTTATATCCCACCTTTTTCCCAATATAGGGACTCAAAATGGCTAATAACAAATTTAAAACAGCACAATTTAAAAACGGTGCAAAAACATGGAAGAAGTATAAATATATCATTTTTTAAAAATCATACAATTTAAAAAGTTAAAACAATTATGCATTAAAAATATTTAAATGTACTAAAACTATATACAAACCTGCCATCTGACTTGCACAGCATTTGAAAGTCCAACCCTCTGTCGGCTTAAAAAGCCTGGTGGCACAAAAATGTTTTTACCTGCAACTGAAAAGAGGAAAGTAGGGAGGGAATTCCTGAGCCTGGAAACATGGAGAAATAGGGATATGTTCCCATACTACAAAACAGAGCAGTTTAACATGTTTCAGCATTTTTTAAAAATCCAAGCCTAACAAAAGGCACATATGAAATGAAACAATCAGTTCAGGTAAGCCTTGCATAAGTAAACAAAAACATTCTGAACCTACTAGAGACCGCTTTGTAGCCAAGGGTCTAATTAAAGGGGAATTTATGATTATTGCGAGATGGGCCGGCTACTGTGCCCTGCGGTACCGTCTTCCCTATGTGTATACCGAGAAGACCAGGGAATCCCAGAAATAGGACTGAGGCAGATGCTTCCAATGAATATATTTTTATTATAAGGCAAAATCACACTAACATGCACTCACACACTCACTCGAGGCTCAGGAAAGTCAAGGTTGGAGGTTGGAATAGATGGCAGGCTTTGCTAAGGGAGATGCTTACCGAAATGTAGTCTTCCTCCGGGAAACGGATGGGACAAGAGGCGATGGGGGACAAGCCTGACTCTGCAGCGTGGGTTTGAGCGGGCTTGCCGGTAACTAACTTCAGAGGTCAGAGTGACGTGGAGTCGTTTAGACCACGAAGATAGCACACAAACTGGCTAAAATCTGGGGCTTAGATAGGGCCAAACGGGCCTTGAGGCTAAAGGTGATGATTGCGATGATGGCACCCTGCTGTATAGGGTCCCATTGTATTTGGTGGTCTTAATCCGAGGGTCTCATGTCCTGGGGGAATGAATGAATAGGTGACACAAAGCACCTTCCAATGAGTGGGGGTGTGTGAGACTGGGTGGCACAATACACACATCACACCCTTGATGGCTGAGGGTGCTTGTGACTGGGTGCCACAATACATTCGAATGATTGGGATGATTTGATCAGGGGGAAATCCTATCAGCAACTCTCCTAGACTATCTGGGGCTATTCAGCGGGGATTAAGGGTGGTGGCCCATGCTATGGGCGCAGAGGATTTTTGCCTCCAATTCTACTGCCAGAGTTCATCTGGAGGTCATTATGGAATTTCATATTTTTGATAGCAAGGAACCCATGGGTCATATTTGGATATTAAGGACTATGGGTAACAGCTTTAAGGCTTTCCCCACAATGCACCCAGAAAGATTACCTTTTATTTCAACAGACCCTACTTTTCTTATAATTTCTATTTTGGTGGTCAAATTTAGATATCTGTGATGTTGTTCCTCACATGCATTTGGACTTAAGTAGACTTAAGTCTATGAAATCTCCTGCTGCCAACTTCTTTCTTTCAGTTATAAGCTTATCGCACCAGTACCTGTAACGTTTCCATTGAGTCCCTGGAAAGTAAGAATATGGAAAAGGGTGTTCCCGCATTAGACTATTGATAACGCGATAGTAACATTATGAGAACACATATTATCGCACTGCATTTACTGTTGTACTGGTACCGGCACTAAAGTAGTTCCTCAGCCATCCCTCATTGGCACATGCTCACTGTTGCAAAAAACCCTATGTCTGCATTGGAAAGAACGCTACTGAGAGGTTTAGGTAGCGAGCATTCATTGTTTTTTCTTGTAAACACGATGCAATTCAATCTACATATATATATATATATATATATATATGTATTTTAAATTGCCTGTGGCACCTTCCTTGCATCAACACCAGAAGAGTTGAGTTGAGTTTGTGGACATTGTAGGACGGGATGGGAGGAGGTTGTCTTAGCCAATCAAAACACAAGGACAGATTGAGACCAGTAGGATTATCGCACACACATCATCTGGAACGGTCTGAAAGCGTTCTTGCTGGCTGAGGATGCATTTTTACAGTTCTCCTGCTGGAACGGGTTAGGGACAGTCAGAGTACAGAATGGGAACTCGATGAGGATCATGCCGTGCAATAAAATGCATTCCATTCCGTTCTCATCACGTACTTTATTACGTTACGAGAACACAGTGTGATAAGCTTAACCGTCTCAAAGGTGCTACAAGATCTCTCTACATGCTGAATCTCCAGACTAACACAGCTATATCTTTAAATTCTACCACTATGTTTTTGTTGTGTTTTTTAACATGCTGGGGTAGCTAGTGAGCCAGGCTTATTTTCTCCCTCCTTTATGCTCTCTTTTGATGAAGACACATAGACTCATAGAATCATAGAGTTGGAAGAGACCACAAGGGCCATCCAGTCCAACCCCCTGCCATGCAGGAACTCAAAATCAAAGCACCCCTTGAGAGATGGCTATCCAGCCTCTGCTTAAAGACCTCCAAAGAAGGAGACTCCACCACACTCTGAGGGAGTGTGTTCCACTGTTGAACAGCTCTCACTGTCAGGAAGTTCCTCCTAATGTTGAGGTGGAATCTCTTTTCCTGCAGCTTGCACCCATTGTTCCGGGTCCTAGTCTCTGGAGTAGCAGAAAAAAAGCTTGTTCCCTCCTCAATATGACATCCCTTCAAATATTTAAACAGGGCTATCATATCACCTCTCAACCGCCTCTTCTCCAGGCTAAACATACCCAGTTCCCTAAGTCGTTCCTCATAGGGCTTGGTTTCCAGACCCTTCACCATTTTAGTCACCCTCCTGTGGACACGCTCCAGTTTTTCAACATCCTTTTTGAATTGTGATGCCCAGAACTGGACACAGTATTCCAGGTGGGGCCTGACCAAAGCAGAATACAGTGGCACCATTACTTCCCATGCTCAGTAAGGGATTCTGGAGGCAGTTGCTATCGACCTTGCAAGCTTTATTGCCTTCTTTACTGTAGACATGCTTTTGTTGCTGTTAACCACCCTCAGGTCAAACTTATTTGAGGAAGTTTCCCCTTGTGGCTGCTGACCTAGACTTAAATGGGGGTGAGGACCATATACTGGTCCATGTGGATTCTGGTATTGATAGCTTTAATTCTGATTGCAAGAAAGAATGGACATACTAGCCCCTTCCATATGTGTGTTCCAGCAAATGCCTGTATGTATATGCCGCGATTCCTTCAGTCTGGGCTGTAGTTTACAAAAAAATCCAGTTTGGTACTACTTTAACCATGGCTCCTTCCTACAGAATCCTAGGGTTTCTAGACCAGCACACTTTGGCAGAGACAGCTAAAGCCCTTGCAAAAATCCCAGGACAGCTAAAGCCCTTGCAAAAATAAATGTCCCAGGATTCCATAGGATGGATGGAGCTACAACACTTAAAGTGATGTCAACCTGCATTATTTTTATAGTGTAGATTACGATCAGCTTTGCTTTGTTTTGTTAGCAGTGGCTCTTTGCTTTGAATAGTAGTATTATAGGTAGAAACTGGATGGGTGAAGCTTTCCTCATCATCACTGCATTTTTGTGCTAAGAAAAGCCTCATCAATTTGGATTTTGCAGGTTCTGCAACTGTTCAAAGTACAAGAACTTTGTCCTGGATAAGAAAGGGTGGCCAGCCTCATTTCAGCAGCCACTTCTCTTATATTATTTCTGCCCCTTCATTCCTGATATTTTGGTCTTGCAGATCAGATGACCTTGTTCCTGTTCCCCTGCTCCCCAGGTTGTGTTTTACATCCCAGAATTTCAGCTCCACATTTCTTGCCTGAGGTGTTTCCCTTGGGCGCTGGCCTTGCCTCACTTTTCCAGTTGTGACACCTGCTTTGGTGCTCCTCTTTGTAAACAGGGTACTCTTGATAGGATACTACAGTCTAGCTATAAATAGGGCAAGCCAATTAAGACAGAACTAGTTGCTATCCAGAGACATGAATGAACTTCTGCTTCTGCTTAGTGCACTCTCTCTCACACTTTCTTGCTGGTTACACAAATACAACAAAACAGTGGTCAAGATCCTGGGACAGGGAGAGGTAGTGTAAGATTCTGCCAGCTAGAACTAAACAACATCTCTTCTTCCACTCTCCAAACCCACCATTTACTGGAAAGTGGGGTGAGGGTGGCAGAAAAGCATCTAGCTATGTTCCTATGGATGGATGCACAACAACAGACATCCTCTGGGACCACAGAGATCCTCCAAGGGTTTGGGGGGAATGACATCATTGCTGTGTATCTAGCTATAGGAACACAGCCACCCTGTTGTCATACCCTCCACTCTCCACTGGGCAGTAAATGGCCATAATAGGACATGCACCTGGTAACAGCTAGGCTTGGGGCAGATTTTGGTTGTTGCACAAGGGCAGTAGAGAATCCTGACCTCCACAAAAACCCCAAAAATCACCTACACATTGCTGGCATCCTAATAGTCACACCAGTATGCATAAGTTTCTTTTAAGTTTGCTTATGTCATTTTTAGGTGCTGAGGTGGGTGGGTCCTCCCTCCCTCCATACCATCTGAAGCAACCCTATTTTCTTGCATGGGCACTTCATGTTTCATGGGGAGCAGAGAAACATCTGGCTACATCTCAACAGTCAAGCACAAAATGATTACATTAGTACTGAAACTTCCAAAGGACCCCAGAAAATCACGCCACTGATGTAATAATGGCTACAAGGGCATAGCCAGATGCATCTCTAATCCTACCTGCTCCCTACAAAGAATGGAATTGTCATGTTGGGTGGTGGTCATTCAGAAACTGTCCAGGAAGTGGTAAATGTCTCAACCTAGTATAGGTCCGCATGTAGGACTACTGTGCTACACTGAGCCATATTGGATTGCAGCCAATGTGTGATATTATGATCATGTAGTGAACAGTCAATGGAGGCCAGGGCATGATGTGATGACAGTGACATTATGTACAATGCAATTATTACCCCAGGATCCAGCCCTCAGTCATGCCTCTTCAACTTTTGATATCAATTTGATATTAAGATGTTTTAGGGAGGTAGCCAAAAGGGGGCACCCCAGTGCAGGAAACCAGTCATACTTTATTATGAAATCCAGATGGCTCAGCATGGGGAAAGCCAAGGCACTTAGCCAAGATGAGATCGCTTAAGGTCAGAATCAGCATAGTCTCTTCACATGGAGTGTGATTGTGGGTGCTGGACCTGGTGATTGTTTACATACTACCAACAAAGGGAATTTCCTTCTGGGAATGAAACTTCTTTAGTTTGAGGACATTCACAGCAATTGTCTGGTCATTCTCTCATATTTCATTCCATTCTCCCCTCCTGGGAAAGCCATTTAACTCCTGGAAAAGCCATTTGACTCCTGAAACATTGCTCCAGGAACCATTTCTTGCTATAAATACATGTGCCTAGACAATAGCAATTTGGTCTAGTTTGAAACTGGATGGAACCTCTGTGCAATTTCATCTGGACACCTCAGTAGCCAGCCACTCAATGTATCACAGGCCGCTACTGAGCCATCGTCATTCCAGTAAGCCTGTGATTGGAGCTATGCTTCAGGGTTGGTATAGTAATGCCTCTTTACAACCCTGAAAGATGCTATCTTTCACTGCCTTTGCATCATTAGTTCTTGTGTGTGTGAGAGAGAGAGTGTTTAGTGTGTGCATTCTGGCCTTGTTATAAGATAGAAATAGTCTTACTTGCTCCGGTGGATGACCTGCACTGGGAGTTGGATGGGGGAGTGAGTCCACTGGTGTCACTAGGGTTTGTGTCACCCCAGTGCAGTAACTCCATGCTGTCTCACACACACACAGACACAGACAGACAGACACACACACACACACACACACACACACAGACTGCCTGGTTCACCTCCCAGCTACCCTCCTCCACCAGCCAGGCCTAGAAGGGGCTGCTGGGCAGCAGCAACATCCCACACTGGCCAGTGGTAGGAAGGGGCTGCCTTCTAGGTCTGGCAAGGGGGGCAGTGAGGGAAAAGGGGGTGACAGGGGGACATGCAGTCAAAGTATTGGTGCACAAGAAAGACAAGGGGAACCAAAAGCCTTTAGGTCCATGGTAATGATGTAGGTTGCATGAAACTTCTTTGCAGAGTCCCTTAAAACCACTACACAGCCTCACTGATCACTTTGTGTGGTGGTGCCTCCCACTCTTTGTCTGCCCATATAAACTCACTCCCTTAGCCACATCTTTCACTAGTAGTAGCGGTGGCAGTTGGGAAACTTGTGAGGCTGGGTGTAGGGCATTGCTTATGTTTCCCAGAGTGGAGACATTTGGGGACAGAATAATTGACTGGAGCAAGGAGTTAGAGCAGCGGTCGGCAAACTACGGCCCGCAGGCCGAACCTCACTTGGCTATGAAACCCACTGGGAGACCTTGGGCAAGTCACACTCTCACAGCCTCAGGGAAAGGTAATGGCAAACCTCCTCTGAGGAAATCTTTCCAGGAAAACTCCATGATAGATTTGCCTTAAGGTCGCCATAAGTTGGAAACGACTTGGAGGCACACAACAACATGGATGGCCTCATTACACCTCACAAAACTACAGTTCCCAAAATCCCATAGCAAGGTGTGGGCCTTCCGACAAGAAGGAGAAAGCTTCTGCCCAGAAGGCTTGTGCATGCCCCCTCCTTGTCGCAGCTTGGTTTTCCATGTGCGAACCAAGCCATGGCAAGGAGCTGGGCCAGCCAAACACACCTCCCCACCTCTCGTTACTATGGCCTGGTTCTCCAGAGGCAAACCAAGCTGCAACAAGGAACCAGGCCAAGTGCACACACCCCACACCCCACACCCTACCCTGACTTGCTGTGGCCACCGCGTGCCCTCAGAATCAGCTTCACGTGCCAGAGAGGGCACGCGTGCCACAGGTCCACCAACACAACCACATAACATGGATCTTGCAAGAACTTCACTGGCTTCCAATTTGTATCACACTGGAGCCCTTGCAGGCTGGGACTGGGAGGTGATACAGAAATACTTAAAATAATAACTTAAATAATCAATTAATGCATCCAATCTCTTTTTCATACTGACTGGCTGTGGACCTCCAGGATTTCAGGGCATAAATCATTCTTAGCACCTGCTAGACATTCTTTTAATTGGAGATGCCAAGAATTAAACCCAGGACATTTTACATTTAAAGAATGTGGTCTATTACTGAGCTGTCGCCTCCACTCCATCTCCACCCCTGCTGCTAATCAAATATTCTTACATGACATCCTACAGTTATTCTAGACTGGAGGTCTTAAAGCTGTTGAATTATTTTCTGGTGCAATATTCAGTGTCCAAAGAATCTCATGGTTTTTCCTTTTCTTTTTCCAGCAAATTTCTAATCCCCAGAGGCTAAGAGGTTTTGTGGGCTGAAAGTTCAATGTGAGACCTTCATTTCTGTTCTCAGGTAGAGTGTAATGCTTGTCAACAGTGCATTGACCTGCTCCATGCAGGAGACTTGTTGACAAAAGAAAAAAAAATCTTCTGAGAAGTAGAGAAGGAAGACTAAAGCAGGGTTTCAGGGACCAATACAGCTCCTTCCTGTGTAATTGTTGGGTGAAATACAGCACAAAGCTCCTGTACCTTTAATGGTTGTGAATAGGAGCCCTGGTGGTGCAGTGGTTAAATGCCTGTACTGCAGCCACTCACTCATAGACCACAAGGTTGCGAGTTCAATACTAGCCAGGGCTCAGGCTAGACTCAGGCCTGCATCCTTCCGAGGTCGCTAAAATGAGTACCCAACTGTTGGGGGGCAATGCGCTTACAGTTGTAAACCGCTTAGACACCCGATAGTGCGGTATGAAGCGGTATATAAATGAAGCTGCTTTTAAGAGGGAATTTCAGTAGGTGTTGCAAGCATTACCATTATTATTATTATTATTATTATTATTGTATTATTAAGTATTTATATCCCGCTCTTCAGCCAAAAGGCTATCAGAGCGGCTTACAAATGGATTAATTAGACGGTTCCCTGCCCTCAGGCTTGCAATCTAAAAAGACAAGACACATAAGGAGAAGGAATGGTGGTGGAGAAGGGGAATAAGTCCAGCAGATCTTCTCTCCCTCTAAAGCCTGGACCAAAGCAGATGGACTGGAGGGAGGGTCCTTCTTCTTACTGTGGCTAGGCTCTATGGAGATGGCCTGCCTTCTCTCCCCCCAAATGATGGTGGATGGAGGGAGGGCCCTTCTTCTTGTTCAGGCTAGGCCTGATGGAGATGGCCTGCCTTCTCTCCTGCCCAGATGATGGTACCCTGTCCTGTATTTCACCCAGCAACATTGGCTGAAATATCCTCTCCTGTTCAACCATTAAAGGTGCAGGAGGCCTGGCCTGTAATTCATCTAGTAACACCGGCTGAAATGGCCTTCTATACAAACACTAAAGGTGCAGGAGCTCTTTTCTGTATTTCATCAAGCAGCTCTATCCTTGTAACTAGAAAACACAGTGTAATGTACTATGGCAAGCCTGAGCAACACATAATCAGACCACACATTTTTGTGGCCTCTATACTCAAAGGATCACAGAATCATAGAGTTGGAAGGAGCCTCATGGGCCTCTGGGTCCAACTCTCTACTCCATGCAGGATTTCTGGTCGGACCATCCCCAGCAGGTAGCTGTCCAGCCTCTTTTTGAAGACATCCAGAGAAGGAGACTTCACAACCTCCCTAGGCAAGTAGTTCCATTTGTTAGCACACACAATTTTAATAAAATTTTGGACATATGGAATTCCCTCTATGACCCCAAACTGACCTCTATGGGATGTCAGCCATAAGCCCCAAGATGTCAAGTCAGGTAGGCACAAGAAAAGGTCTGCCAGACAACTGGAAAATTCACTTCCAGACAGGTTTGGGAGTTACTAAAGGGCAAGGACCATCACCCTTAGAGTGCTTGCTTGTCCTGAGTCTTACACCTAATGGGGCAGTGATTAGATTTAACTGTGCCTTTTTTCCTTTAGCCTCCCTCCTTGATTGTGTCAAGATCTGAGTGCATTGTTAAGGTCATCCTCACACCTCAGCTTAACAAAACCCAGGCAATCAACTCCTTTCTCCAGCCATGTCATCAAGTCTCTAGCCAGAGGCTAGATATTCCTATATAAACCCCTAGATTTTTAGACCTCACGTGCTATCCTTAGAGTTTAGACCTCACGTGCTATCCTCACGTGCTCTCGGTTCCACGTCAGTTTGCACTCTGATCATAGCTCCCTTGGCCATCCCTTCCCCATCTCAGCGGCCGTGCATCATCCTCATCCTCATCCACGTCCACAGCGGATCCCAGAGAGGCCTTCAGAAGTGTGTATCTCCTGTAGTCTGGCCCATCTCGATCTATTCCCAATATCACTCCTTTGCTTCTAGTGTGCTGTGTGAGTGTGTGTGTCATATTTGTATGTGTGCAGTTTTCCCTTTTAATAAATATTTAGACCTTAGTTGAAGAAGCTTGTCTCAGTGTCATCCATTGTGGGATCGCTTAGTTCTCCGGTATACACCTCGGTACTCCAGTCTTGTGGGGTGTTGTTAGGACCCCAGTCTTGCATATTTTGAGCTAATTATAAATTCCCCTAATTAAATCCTTCCTAACACATTGCCAAACTCTCTCACTGTCAAGAAATTCCTTCTAATATTCAGTCAAAATCTACCCTCCTGTAACTTCAAACCATTAGACTTAGTTCTGCCCTCTGGGGCAGCAGAGAACAAGCCTGCATCCTCCTCTCTGTGGCAGCCCTTGAGGTATGTAAAAAATGCAATCATGCCACCCCTCAACCTTCTCTTCGCCAAGCTGAACATGCCCAGTTCCTTCAACTTCTGCTCATATTTTGTTCTCCTTACCTTTTATCGTCCTCATTTCCCTTGCTCCAATTTGACTATTTGTTGTGTTATTGATTTATGGCAACCCTAAGGCAAACCTATCACAGGCTTTTCCTGGCAAGTTTCTTCAGAAAGGCTTTGCCATTGCCATCCTCTAAGGCTGAGAGAATGTGACTTGCCCAAGGTCGCCCAGTGTGTTTTTATGCTCGAGCAGGGAATTGAACCCCAATCTCCAGAGAATTTAACCCTGACCTCCAGAGTTGTAGTCTGACACTCAAACCACTACACCAGGGGTAGGCAACCTAAGGCCCGGGGGCCGGATGCAGCCCCCCGAGGCCTTTGGACCGGCCTTAGGCCGGTCCTGCTGCCGCCGCCCACCATAATGATATTGATTATTGTTGTTATTACTTGTTCTTGCGGTTTTCTTGGCAAAATCTCCACAGGGGTTTTGACATGGCTTTTCTGGGGCTGAGAGAGTGTGCATGCATATTTTTTAATGTTTTTTTCAATTAAAACAATATATTTATTTATTTATTTATTTATTTTTGGTGCTTTGGCGCCCCAATTGTCTGAGGGACAGCAACTCGGCCCCCAGCTCAAAAAGGTTGCCTACCCCTGCACTACATCATACTTGACTATATCCTTCCTAAAATGAGGAGCCCAGAAATGTGCACAATATCCAGATGAAGCCTGACTCATGCAGATTACTCCTCTGAAATGGCTGTTTCATTGTTAGTATGCAGAAGAAATAAGTAAATTATAAATAAGAACAATTTACCAGCTGTACAGTGACGCTTGTTAGAATTTTATATGCTCCTCTTTTTATTATTATTATTATTATTTTAAAAGCTTGGAAGCACACACAAGCTTGTATGAAAGACAACACATTCTGTGCTGGCATTGTGTCCTGAGAGCAAAGGAAGAAATGAATGGATATTTCTTGGCAATTTCTCAACAATCTTAGCCAGGCTACAGGGGCACAGTTCTGGCTCCCCAAACTGCTGCAGCTCATGATGATGAGCTTTAGGCAATCAAGCTTCCTTGGTGCAACTGTGAGGCTGACCATAGGTACCGTTTTAAATGGGACAATGCATTTTTTTCATATTTCCAGACCATCCCGTCATTTTAATATAAATGTCAATTTCATCCTGTTTTCACATAAAATGCCCTGTTGTGTTGCAAAAATGGTTTGAAGATGCCTGTTTGAAATTGTGATTGTCAAACACACACACACAAAAAAGCCCAAAACAAAATTGCATCATGGAGTGTGAAAAGTTTTATGATAAGGTGCTGACAGAAATTTGCTGCGTAAGATTACTTCATCTGAAAAATGTTCATGGTACAATTGTGGTGAAATAGAATCCCCCTCTATGTCTCCCTAAATTATTGTATGAGTTCTGTCACTGAAGAATAATTGTTAGCTCAATAGATTCATGTAATAAAATGTTTGTTATCAGCTTATTTTTTCATGAGTATGGAATATTATTACATAATCCTATCCCACTTTTGCCATTCCAGCATCCTGCTTTTGTCTCACGGAAATACGGTCAGCCTTCTTATCTAGGATGAAGGTCTTTCACTTGCCACATTACCTTCTCTTAAAAAAAGATAGTGGCTGTCATGTGAAAAAGTAGTCACCCCCACTACTCCCTGCACCACCAACATCCAGAAAAACAAGCTATTTTTAGGCAGTCATTTCCATATAAAGTATTCTCAGGACAATAAAGCCAGCCCTTTTTCTTAATCATCCACTCGGCAGGCTTAAAGAATCTACCAATTGTGTAAAAATGATGAATGCAAATTTTCCTACCTTTGGACGAACATTCATGAATGAAAGAGGACTATAACCCATACTGTTGACATCGTATATAAAAGCCTGGGTGAGACAGCAGTTTTGGAGGGATCAACATAAATGCACTGATGTAGTGCAGTATATGTATACCTATGTATGTTTATATGGAGATTTCTATGGCTATGTATATATAGATACCAATCTCCAATGATCAGCTTGACATCCTGTGTTGGTGTGTTGTCAGTTTCTTGCTGTACTCCTTCATAAAATCTATCAATTTCTTCTTGTTCTGGCTCAGTGATGTTACATATACTTGAATTATGGTGATATTCATAGGTTTCCTGTGGAGCCTTATTGAGATGATTTGGTCTGATTTTGCATTGTATTCTCTGACTGCTTTTGCAACATCTTTTCTTAGTATGAAAGCCACCCTGTTTCTTCTAGTCTTTTCACTCCCTGAGTAGAACACTGTGTGGTTGTCTGATTCAAAGTAGCCCATTCCAGTCCATTTTAACTCACTCACCCTCAGTACTATGTTCATGCGTTGCATTTCCATTTTCACTATGTCTAGCTTCTCTTGGCTCATGCTTCTCATATTCCATGTCCCTGTTTTATGTGTGGTGCTGCTTCTGATGGGGTTTGTCTTTCTGAGTGTTTACTGCTTGCTTCATCATTTTTTACTGCCCTTAGCCGCTTTTGCAAGTGTGTTTTCCTTTAGTTTCTATCTATCTCTCTGATAGTGCTCTTGTCCTGCCTGTGTGACACTATTGATGTCCCATCATAAGGTTTTCTAGGTGGGGGAGGTTACAAAAGGAGGACTACCTATACCTCCCTGTGCGCAGTGCCAACAAGTGTTAGCTATGATGTCACTGCCCAGTAGTTGTTTTCCTATGTCATTCTCCCTCCCCCCATTTATTGTTGAATTGGTCGTTTCCCTACTCTCCCCCTCCCTCCTTTTCCCTTCCCCCTCTTGTCCTTCTTTATTTTAATCTCTCATCTGTCTTCTGGCCCTTGTTTGATTTTCCTTGTCCATCCTCTCTGTTTTCTCCTCTCCTCCCTCTGGAAGGCAGGCAGGGAGCTGAGATAGTCTGTGCCAGGGCTGAGATGGACTCTCGTGGCTGGCTTTTCCTTTCCTCTTCTTCCCAGGATGTCAAGCTGATCATTGGAGATTGGAACGCAAAGGTTGGAAGTAAAGAAGAATCAAAAACAGTAGGCAGATTTGGGCTAGGCAAAAGGAATGAAACAGGTGAGCGTCTGATAGATATTTGTGAAGCCAACAACCTACAACAACCTATTCATTGCAAACACATTTTTCATACAACCAGAGAAAAGGTTATACACATGGACATCACCAGATGGCCAACACAAAAACCAAATAGATAACTTAATTGGAAGTAAAAGATGGTGAAGCTTCATACTGTTGGCCAAGACTAGACCAGGCGCTGATTGTGGCACAGATCACTAACTACTTATTTCAAAAATAAAAGTAAAACTCAAGAAGAGAACAAAAACAGTCATCACACCAAAATATGATTTATACAACATTTCCACAGAATTCATTGACAATATAAGGAACAGATTTGCAGCACTAAGAATAATAGATTTTGAACCGAAAGAGCTTTGGTCTGAAGCCAGGGACATAATAAAAGAAGAACGCATAAAGACACTTCCAACAGACAAAAGGAAAGTGAAGAAACCATGGATGACAGTTAAAATGATACAAGCAACAAAGGAAAGAAGAGAAACAAAACAAAAAGGAGATAGGGAGACCTATTCCACAAGATTTGAGAAATTAAGGAAAAGTTCAAACCAAGGACCAGGACATTCTACAACAATAAAAATAACATAATTCAAGACCAGGAAGAAATTTAGAAAACAATGGATGCAACACAGAGAAGAGTTATATAAAAGAGAAGACAACATGAAGGACACATGGAACAAAGAGCCATATGAAGATGAACCCCAAATTCTAAAAACTGAGATGGAAGCTGTAATAAAGGAAATGGCAAAAAACAAGACTCCAGGAACAGATGATATTCCAATAGAACTGTTACAATCCACATTGACAGAGTCAACTCTAGTGCTAACCAACATATGTCAACAGATATGGAAAACAAAACGATGGTCAGCAAATTGGAAGTGATCAATATACATCCTCATCCACAAAAAATGAGACACAAGAGATTGCAGCAACTATGGAATCATAGCAATAATCTCCCATTTAAGCAAAATTATGCTCAAAATTCTGCAACATAGGCTCCAACCATCCATAAAGAGAGAAATCCCAGAGGTCCAAACTTCCCCTATAGGGAAGGAAGAGGCACCAGGGATCACATTGCAAATATACAATGGCTAATGGAGTGTAGCAGGGAGTTCCAAAAGAAAATCAGCACGTGTTTTACAAACTATAGCAAAGCCTTTGACTGCATAAATCATGAAAGGCTATAGGACACCCTTAAAGATATGGGACTGCCAACACATCTGATAGTCCTAATAAGGAATCTGTACTCAGGACAAGAGGCTACTGTCATAACAGAAAACAGAGAAACAGAATGGTTCCCAATTGGCAAAGGGGTCAGACAAGGCTGTATCCTATCACCTACCTATTCAATTTATATGCAGAACATATTGTAAGGAAAGCAGGTTTGGACATGGAAGAGGGAGAAGTGAAAATAGGAGGAAGAAATATCTACAATCTAAGATATGCAGATGACACCATAATACTAGTAGAGAACCTCACAGACCTGGAACAACTGCTAAGAAAGATCAAAGAAGAAAGGGCAAAGGCAGGCTTACTGTTGAACATAAAGAAAACAAAAATAATGAACACAGAGAACTTACATTCAAACTAGAGAATGAGAAATAGAAATAGTAAGAGTTCTCATATCTGGGATCAAATATTGATCAGAATAGAGACTGCAGCCAGGAAATCAGAAGACAATTAAGAATGGAGAGGGTGGCTATGAAAGAACTAGAAAAGATCCTAAAATGCAAAGACGTATAACTCAGCACAAAAGTCAGAATCATACAAGCCATTGTATTCCCTATTACCATGTATGATGTGAGAGGTGGACAGTCAAGAAAGAAGATAGGAAGAAAATCAATGCATTTGAGATGTAGTGCTGGAGAAGAGTGCTGAGGATCCCATGGACAGCCAAAAGGATAAAAAATGGGTCCTAAAACAGATCAAGCCAGAAATATCCCTAGAAGCCAAGGTGACAGAACCTTGTCATTTATATATATAGTCCAAAAAGCAAGCCTTGATTTTTGTCATTTTACATAAGGGACACCATTTTAGTATTCATTTAGTATAAATGGACACCATTTTAGTATATATATTTTCCCAAGCTGTGGGTGGTGGAATCTGTGGATGCAAAATCCGTGGATATGGAAGGCCAACTGTGTCCAGAAGGGCAAAGGTTTCCTACCCAGAGCTAGAAGACTGATGAGTAAGATACTTCCTCTAAGTAAAAGCATCTCATTTGGGGATGGCTTCAGTCCTCAGCCCCAGCTCCAAGGCTTAAAATATATATATAAATGAAACATTGATGTAGAAAATGTATGTTCGGGAGACAGTGGTAAGTTGTCAACACACTGCTGTCGACATTTAGCTTCAGAAGTACTGGAGTCTGGAAAAAGCTATAATAGCCCCAGGAAGCAAATACTGAGAGGTATTTTAATTCAGAGCAGTCTGTCATGATGTTAGAAACAGGAACACATAGCAACTGGAAAATGATATCAAGGGTGTTATTAAATACCAGGGAGGTTGAAGACAGGCCAGTAGCTGTGAAGATATTGGCATGGAGACTGGCACAATTAGCAGGGTGAGGCAGCACCTCCAGGGTCAGATTTTGGGCATCATAAAGGAGCACCAAACGGTGGGTTATTTTGTTATACTCTTGTGACGAGGGGAGGGGAGAATTGCTAGTGGGATTTTCTGCGTCAAAATGACTAGGCTGACTTTGGGTACTCTGCATCCTGATTTGGAGGTGGAGAAGACTGCCAATTGCTGTTCTACATCAGGCAGCAAAATGTTTTGGGCCAGCCATGGAAAGAGATAGGCTTTCACAAGGAGACAGCTGGTTTTGTTGGCTCAGTGGTGCACAAAGAGAAGGGGTGGATTTCCTGCTATTTGGTGAGCCAGTGGGATATCTGTTTGCAAGGGGAAGAAAAGAATGAGTGGGTGGGATGCATATATAATGGAATGAGAAGACATAGAGTTATCCATGAGTCTTAAAACAATTTTATAGCATTTATAGCATTTATCTGCACTGCACTGCCTACCCATTATTCTGGGGGGGGGGGGGGGAATCTGTACTTCATCCCACATTAGAGGAAGGGAGAGAAATTTCATGTTATTTAAAATGAGGTGAGGAGAATGAACAAGGACCTCATATTTCCCCATTTTTCTAAAGTCTGAAAACTCAAAAGCACTGAGGAAACACAGCTCCCTCATCCCTCCTGCAAATTTTAGCACTCCTCCCCCAGTATATGAGTGAAGACTCATATGGTTTGTGTGGGTTGGTAGAAGGGAAACAGAATATATTCTGAGCATTGAACATGTGCAAACACAGATGTGAAGATAAAGTAGCTTTTAACTGACTCTTTTCAGTGCTGTGTTTTCAAAAAGTGCTGTATATGTAAAAATGGCAGAGGTGAGCTGAAGGACCTTATTTCAAGCTTTAAACCCCAAATCACCCTGTAAAACAGAAGCAATCTGCATAAGAAAAAAACACAGAAAACAACAACATGGTGTGTGTGTGCAGAGGCCTTTATTTTTCCTGAGATATGGATGGACAAAACAGTATAGTGAGTGGACAAGGGGCAAGGGTGGACATGCATGCCACTCAGGCTTCCTCTGCCTCACACATTGTCACAAGAGCTATTCTGCACATTATCAGGATGAAGCAAGAACCTGAGGTGATAACATTTTTGGACCATAGCACTTCAGGCTGCAGGTCTGAGGGTAAGTGAAGGTTATTTCTTGAATGCTCCTTCTCTGTCCTCTGCATGCAATAAACTAGTATATCAGGAAGAAAATCTAAGATGCTCTCACCAAAAGTGCTAGTTTACCAAACACAAAAACCTTTGGCCACAGCATGGCATGAAAATGAAAAACAACAGCAGCCTGAAGTGGTACGATTACCAATCATATTACTTCAATTTGATGCCTCCTTCAACATAATGTGCAGATCAGTTCTTGGCCACGGGGACAGTTCCTCAAAGAGCCAGCAAGAAGCAATCCCACCCACTCAATCCCACGTTTCTCTCCACAGTGATTTAACATTTTCCTGGTTAATGTTATTTGGCTAATGGGGGAGAGCACATGGGTAGGGATACATTTGAGATCATCCCACAAATCCAAAGAGCTGGGCCAATAGGAGAGTAACAGAGGCCTGTTCTTGAGATCCACGGATGGAATCCCACACAAAACCTCTCAGTTTATCCTACTTTTTTGCCAGAAGTTCTCTCCTCAGCCAACAGCAGGGCTGGCAAGCATGTGTTGCTTCTTCTCCCATTTATCCTTTCAGAGCATACTAGGCTAGGCTTCCATCAGCCCAGGTTGGGATACGGAATGGCCCTTCCACCTCTTCCTCCTAGATTTTAGAGCCCTGCCAGGGTAGGGTGTAGGGAGCAGGATCAGGGAGTTCCTGTCAACCAGCTGGCTCTCTGAGGCAGGAAGCCACACAGAACACATACTTTGCCATGCACTATCTGCCTTTTATGAATCCGTCCAGCACACGATCACTACGCTCCGACAGCCAGTAGCCTGCCATAGCAGCCACAGCGCCAATGAAAATGGCTGTGAAGACCATGTCACCTTTGGCAGCTAACGTGGCCAGCGCACAGATTATGGCGCCAAAGAACATCTGCTGCAGCACAACCACCTCATCGTCTGTGATATCATCAAAGAAGCCTTTTTCTGGAGCATCTGTGGGAGACAGAAGAGGCCGTAAGCAAGAGTCATAAGTGTCTGCCCCTGGAGTAGTTTGGAGAGTTAGACTACTGCCTCTGCCCCACCCCCAAGTGAATTCTGACAACTCTCAGAAAACAGTGGGCCTTTGTTTTCTGCTGGGGTTTGGTTCCAGGACCCCCCATTGATGCTTGAGTCCCATCAAATACAATGGCATAGTAAAATGGTGTCCCTTATACAAAAATGGAAAATCAAGGTTTGCTATTTGGAATTTATACTATTTTGGAATATTTTCAAGCCATGGATGATTGACTCCGTGGATAAAAAAATCTGTGGATAAGGAGGGCCAACTGTATATTGAACTAATAAGAGACAGGAGGATTCCTCCACTCTCTCATTTTGATTTTCAATTTTATATCCACCTAATACTTACTTATTTGTATGTAATGGTGTGTCTGAGTGCCTGTCTCTCATAATTGGGAAGCCTGTCCTGTTGGGAGGTGCTAAACTCATTTTGGAACCAGACCACAGATAGTCAGTTCATGAGGCAGAACAATACTTGGGAGAATCCAGTGGCTCCCAACAATATTATTTATTATTGGTTCACTGAAGTATTTATATTCACCCCTATATCTTAGGGCAAAGTATGGTCACTGGACCCAAAAGCTTGAAGAGCTAAGTTTTAATTTGGTGCCAAAATGTGGTTGACATTAGCCTCAGCTGGGCCAAAGGGAGGACATGACACAACCAGAATCTATAGCAGAGAAGCGACAGTATACAAAATGGACCATCTCCAAGCAAAAGAACCAAGCTGTTACCAAGGCAGAAGACAAACCCTAGGAACTGACTCTATGTGACAACACCCAAAATTCCTGAGCTAGATAACACTATGTGCTGCCAAGGATGCTGCTGCTGAGGCTTACCTGGAGGCTTATCTTCCACACATATCCCTTCTTTGCGTACATATCCCTCCGCACAAACACACCGATAGCTGCCATCTGTGTTTTCACAGGCCTCGTTGGCACCAGTGCATACAGGTTCCTCCACTTCTCCAGCACATTCATCAACATCTGCAGAGAAAAGGAAATTCTGTGAATTACATTAGGGGGTTGGAAACTATAAACCCATAGAGCTGTGAGCAGGCCCAACACCAACCAGTCCATATGACTGTATGTCTCCCACATTTACATACACTCCAAAAGCAGCTCCTCAGCTTTTATGGTAGATGGATTTTCATTTTATATAGGAAGCTGTCTAAACTCACAATGAGAGAGAGAGAGAGAGAAAAAGAAAGACCCACCTCTCTTTTTAAAATGCATTCATTTTGTTCTGCAAGAGTCAAAAGTCATAAAACATACCAATCCTTAAGAATGATAGTTGTATTTTGTGCTTTCTGATACTCTCCTGAAAATATTTTCTGAAATGCCCTCATTTCTGAGCCAACTTCAGCTGACTGCATATTCAACAAGTGACACAGCCAAGCTGACTGTCTCTTCAGTCACCAAGACCTATTTGGAGCAGAGCTGTAGTCTTTCATATGGTAGATTCATCCAGGGCTCAGGGTCATCCATACTTTCTAACATTTCACAGATAAAAACCAGGACACATGTGGCCAACCAACATCAGTGTATGGTCAAGATGGCAAAAGTTATTAATGAAGAATACACATGCTAGGAAAAGCTTTAGCAGTTTGCTTTTGCCTGAGCCTACTGAAAAGGGCAAGATTCTGTTCCCCCATCTCCTCTCCTCCCTGCTGAGTTAACTGAGTGCAAACTGCTTTTGCATTTTGAACTCAGTTTGCAGCAGTTGAAGTAAGGTGAAAACAAAGGGAGAGGGAGAAAGAAACCAGGACATTTTTAAAGCAGCTGAAAAAGTGGGGTGACAGAGTATTAATCAGGACCTTCACTGTCAAATTGGGACAGTAGCAAGGATGCCACAGTGATCTCTACAGCAGTGCCCTACTGTTGGCTTCCCAAGATAAAAAGAAGCACACAATGCAATTATAACACTATCATTCCACTTAAATTGTCATGCTAATATACTATGACATCCTGTGTTTGTAGTTTGGTGAGGCACTAAAGAAAGCATCTGGCTCAGAATTCTAAATGTCCCTCCCTAAACTGCAACTCCCAGGATTCCATAGGATGTTGCCTTGGCAGTTAAAATGGAATCAAAGCCCAATAACTGTACAGCATGAAATGTCCCCCAGGAGTTCAGAGAAGATAAAAACAGTCTACAACAATTCAAAGACTTCCAACTTTATAATCAATTGAAGAACTGAGTATGTGGGCTTGTGGGGAAAATATAGTGGTTTTAGAAGGCTGTTCCATGTCCCATCCACAGGCCACAAAGAACATAGCTTGCATTATTCAGATTAATCAAATCATGTGGAGACAGGATAGTTACTAAAAACAACCCTTGCTCGGTGACAAGATTTACCAAGGCATTTGACACCATCACGCCGATAACCCTTGTTGCATTTTTTGCAGCGAGAAGGTCCAGCACCCATGCAGCCAATACAGGCCTTGGCACAATCTGTAGAGAAAGGAAGAGGTAAAGTTAAGAGACAGGGACACAAACTTCTTTTGGCCAAGGGAAACTGTGCTGTTATGGTGCTGGTGATAGCAGTACATGTGTAGTGTGAGAAGGTACAAGACAGTTTGCAACCTGAGACAGAATACGAAATGGTGCCCACCTCCTCCTGCCTGTTCTGCCCAGTAGCATCATTCAGCTGGTTCACACCAGTTCACATAACCATTTGTTAAATGGCCACCAGGCAGGAGTACAAAGGAGGTTGAGGAAACAACAGAGAAAGGGAGCTCAGAGCCCCTGAAGAGTACAGCTCTTGTATGTATCCATGGCATTGGTTCTTTTACACAAACTCATGGTGAATTCAGTCTTGGCCACATAGAGTAGCTCCCCTCTAAATTGGAGTGGGGAATTTAAATTAAGTTCTGCCACTCAGATTAAGTTTCAGTCAAATGAAGTGGGCAGACCTTCAAAGAGAGGACTCTGTGAAGGATGAAATTACAGAAGATTGTCACCTGACAGCCCTCTCTTTTCATACATGTTATACAAGCTACTTCCGTAGTGGTGGAATATGTGGAAGCCAAACTGAACACCAAATTCCTCTTTAACTGAAATCCTCAATTTTGGCTGCAAGTAAGACTTTTATTTTCTTCCCCTTTCCCTCTCATTCCATTCCTGAGGTTGGAAAGGAAAACGAAAATGGGAATAGCATTTACACTGTTTTAGGAGCGGGGAAGTGTAGCCTTCCCTTTGTTGTTGGACTGCAGCACCCATCAATCCCAGCCAGGATAGCCAATGATGATGGAGGGTGAGGAGGGAGATCCGGTCCATCATGTCCCAAAAGCTACATGCTCCCCTTCCCATTTCTATGCAAATATATGTGGGTACATATATGAAATACTGGGGAGAGGGCACACCACTGCAAGCAAGCACCAGTTGTTTATTACTTTGAATGACACCACTGGTTTTGCATGAAAAGTACTCTCCATTTCACCTGAGAGTGACAAGACCATTTAGGGGGCAAAAAGCAGGTCATCAGGCCTTTTTATTTAAACAGACATTTGATAATTAATTGGTTGTGTTTTTAAGCGGCTAAGCAGTATTTGTACTGTACTTAAAATCTTTATTGTGAAGTTTTCAAAATATTTCATATTTATTAGATTAATGGTGTTTGAATATGATAGCATAACTGTGTTTTAACTTTGTATCAGTGGGTATTTAGCTATATTTTGGTTTAATTTTGTTGTAAACTGCCTTGAGTCTCCTGTCTCCTGACATGAGGTCAAGAGAAAGGAGATATTTATAAATAGAATAGAATAAGAAACATCCAGTTATAGCTTGCATCCCTTCTTCTCTTCTTCTTCCTCTGATGCCTGCAGTAGTTGTCTCATTCTACCTCATAGAAAAACCAGCATTGCTTTGTGTGAGAATGGGGAGCAAAAGCTCCTGTGCAAAGCAAAACTCTTCAGATAGGCCTGTGTCCTGATCAGATTGCCTTTGACACAGCTGCCTATATGTTCCACTCACTATATGTTCCACTTACTGAAAGAATGAGTGACTTCCCATGTCATAATCTAAGTATTTGTCCATAAGAAGAAGAAAAAAGCCTCTGAGACTAGCTTAGAACAAAAGTGAAGCATTGCGGCATTCAAGCTGCCCACTTTTCAGGCTCAGAGTTCTTACCTCGACATTCATAGGACCCTTCCGTGTTGATACAAAACTGGTTGGCGCGACAATGTGCCATGTCTGTGCCACATTCATCTATGTCTGTTTGAGGGAAGAGAGATAGGTCAAGCTAAGAATCATGCAAACCCCTCTTCCTCTCTATAGGAACTCTCTTCATTCATCCCAGAGTACACTACACAACTCTTTGTAGGGCTTTCACTCTCAAAACATTCCAGGGGTGTGTCTACACTCAGAAATAAAGCAGCTTGACACCACTTTAACTGCCATGAGCCAATGCTATGGAATTCTGGGATTTGTAGTTTTGTGAAATATTTAGCTTTCTCTGTCAAAGAGCTCTGGTGCCCCACCAAACTACAAAGCTTAGAATTTCATAACACTGAGCCATGGAATTAAAACTGCTTTATCTATGCAGTCTGGCGGCAGCCTAGGTTACCTCTATCCAAAATACACAACATCTTAAAAGAGTGAATCCTTTTACAAAGGTTGCTCAGCCACCAAGGATTCCTTTAAGCCCAGCCCCATCAGCTCACCAATGCATCTTCGGTCATGCAGCATCCAGCCCCTCTTGCAACGCAGACAGCTTGAATCTTCAGGGCCTGAACAGCGTCCACAGGCTCGGTAGCACTCTGTGTGTGGGGAGAGAAAAGAGAACCTAGTATGTAGAGGGAACAGTGAAAGCCTGCCCATCTTTCCAGACTACCACAAGAGCAGTAGCTTATGAAGGCTTGGTACACAATACCGAAGAGGATTATGGCAAGTGAAGAAGAGAGATTCTTTTCCCATACATAGAAACCTAAACAGCAGTTCAGGACACAGAAACCTATACTCATTCAGGAAGTTGAAGGAGGTGAGATAAACTGTAAATGCAGGCATTGCTCGTACTGCAAGAGCCAGCCTGATATGGTGAGCTACTAACATCCACTGTGTTAAAATGAGATTTGAGAGACCCAGGACCTAATCCCCAGACACCCATGAAACTGATGGGGTAATTTTGGAACAGTCACATACTCTCTCAGTGTGAGCTACAGTGAGCTTGTAATGGGGACGAAGTGGGGAGTGGCCACTGAAAATAAAAAATGTGTCATTGAGGAATGTAAAGAAGGTGGTGACACTTCCACTTAATTCATTTTTCTGACCAGTGTACTTGTACTTCAGTGTATTTGTACTACAGTGTAATTGTGGCGAGAGCTGAAATAGTGCTATAGGTCCAGTGCTGACCTAATAGATCTGCTTCAGTAAATTTTAAAAAGTCTTTTTCTCAAAAAGGACAAGCTATGTGATGATAAAGAAAAAATGCTGATGACAAGCTCCAATGCTAGAGCACATGCTTTTTGGAGAAAAGACCCTAGGTCCAGTCCTCAGCATGGTTGAGAGGCTCAAATAGCAAGTGACAATTGTGATGTGGTTTGATTGCTGGACTTGGACTCTAGGAGACCAATTCAAATGCTAACTTGACCATGGAAATCTACTGGGTGAATCTGGGCAAGTCACATGTTCTCAGCCTCATAAAGCAAATGCAACCCCCCTCTGAACAAATCTTGCCAAGAAAACCCTAGGATAAGATTTCTCTAAATCAGAATCAACTTGAAGGCACACAGCAACAACAAAGCAGGTGATGGGGAAGATCCCCCTTCTCTCCCTGAAACTCTGGAAAGTGTCTGCCAGTCAGAGTACAATTTATTGAGCTGGACAGAAAAACAGCCTGACCGTATACCACAGATTCCTGTATCCCTAAATATTCTTTTACTAATGCACAATAGCAATGATACTAAAAAAAAAAAATGCACTGTAGTACTGCATTATTATTGTGGCTCCATACTCCAATAACAATTCTCTTAAGTTAGAAAGCTTGAGGAAAATTACTTCGGCTCTCCTCAGTTGTAGAGAGAAGCCTGTCAGACTTAACTGAGGAGTACACCAGCCCTTTCAGTATAAAAACTAACAGTACACATATATGAAAGAGCCAGCATGGTGTGGTTGTTTGAGCACTGGACTATGACTCTGGAGATCAGGATTCAAATCCATGCTCAGCTATGAAAGCCCACGGGTGATCTTGGGCAAGTCACATTCTCTCAGCCTCAGAGGAAGGCAATGGCAAACCTCTTCTGAACATATCTTACCAAGAAAACCCTGTGACAGGGTTGCCATAAATCAGAAACGATTTGAAGGCACACAACAACACATATATGATTAAGAAACAGATCAATACTTTTGAAATTCAGAACATTTGCCTTTCTTGAAAAGGATGAGGTTTACATTTTATTTAACAGAACATTATGGTGATTTTCAGATATGTATAGACACAGAGTCTGGGCCAAACTAAAGAGCTCAGAGTTGTCAGTAGACTCAAAGAAAAGTGGCTGTGGGGTGGGGTGGGGTGGGGTGGGGAATCACTAACCAGTACCAGCCAGCAGGGTGCATTAGAGCTTCCATCTCCGGACCCTGCCCCCAGTCCAGCCCAGCACAGGCTTTCTACATACCCGCACATACCAGGTGGCTGTCGTTGCGAGCAGCTTCATAGTAGCCATCTCCACACTCTGAACAGAAAGGGCCACCATAGCCTGTCTGGCACATGCACAGGCCAGTGCCCCCGCGTGTGCCATCACCGTCACATTGCCCATACCCACTGCAAGGCTTCTGGGCACCTCCAGGACAGGCTGTGGAGAGATATAATTAAATTCTGGAATCAGCAGGAATTTGGTTTTAACTTAAGATATAGCTGTGTTAGTCTGTAGAATATATATAACAAAGATATAGCCATGTTAGTCTGTAGAATCAGTATGTAGAGAGATCTTGCAACACCTCTGAGACTAGCTGAAAGAAAGATGTTGGCAGCATGAGCTTCCGTAGACTTAAGTCTACTCCACCAAATGCGTCTATGAAAGCTCATGCTGCCATCTTCTTCCTTTCAGTTAGTCTCAAAGGTACTACAAGATCTCTCTACATATTGCATTTAACTTGTGATGCTCAGCAAAACCAATTCACTACATGACTATAATGACCAGTGGCTGGAGCATGTCCAGAGGAGGGTGACCAAAATGATGAAGGGTTTGGAAACCATGCCCTATGAGAGGAGACTTAGGGAGCTGGGTATGTTTAGCCTGGAGAAGAGAAGATTAAGAAGTAATATGATCACCCTGTTTGAAGGGTGTCATATTGAGGATGGAGCTAGCTTGTTTTCTGCTGCTCCAGAGACTAGGATCTGGAGCAATGGGTTCAAATTGCAGGAAAAGAGATTTCAACTCAACACTAGGAAGAATGTCCTGATGGTGAGAGCTGCTGGATAGTGAAAGACGCTCCCTCAGAGAGTGGCGGAGTCTCCTTTGGAGGTCTTTAAATAGAAGCTGGATGGCCATTGGTCACAAAGGGTGCTTGCATTCTGTGTTCCTACATGACAGGGGGGTGGACTAGATGGCCTTTGTGGTCTCTTCCAATTCTATGATTCTATGACTCTTAAGGCCAGGTATTTTCCCTCCTTATAAAACTATTAAAAAATTATAGTTTTTTTCTGAGACATTGAGCCTTCTCTGTCAAAGAGCTCTGGTGCCACAATAAACTACAGTTCCCATGATTCCCTAGCACTGAGCCAGGGCAGTTAAAGTGGTCTCAAAATGGATTATTTCTAATCAGGCCCTAGATTAGAAATTTATATAGCTTGGAAGCCATACCTTTAACTTCAGTTTCAGTTAGTAGCATGAACTGCTCAAATGGCAACTATAATTTCTTTTTGCCTGTCTTCGAATTTTAGACAAAAATAAAATGGGTTATTGGCAGAATTTGGAACCATGACTCATCAGCCTTTTGCAATAATAGCTTTGGCTATGGAGGGCTTATCTTTGAGTTCCCAAAGCAGGGATCCTTAAGAACCCACCCATCACATCCTAAGATACAGGCACACACACAAATACTTGGACACTGTTCTAACAATGCAAAAGGCCATGTAACAACTCACTGTGGCAATCAGGGCCATAAGTGCCTGGTGGGCAGCAGAGTTTCAACGCATCCATGCAGAGCCATTGGAAAAAGTCCGGGTGCTGCTGCTGCCTGGGGAAAACAAGAGCCTTGTTAATGCCTCCTCCTTTCACGTTGTGTTGCCTTTTACTTGTAATACAGGCCTTACACTACTCAATCACTGGTCCCAAGAACAACACAGCCAAGTTCTGATAGGAAAGGTCTCCCTGCACAGATGTTCTACAGCAGTCTTCCTTATTCTGGGTCTTTTCAGATGCTGTGTGAATGGAAGTATTGAGAGCCATAGGGAGGATGCAGACTGGCCTAAAGGGCCAGCCTGCGGATGGAGTTGGGGCAGGGCAACCACACAGAGGCCACCCCAACCCCACATGCCCAGCAGCACAGTGCACGGCGTCAGGGTGCCCTCTTGGCGCAGCGTGCGTACACACTGCACCAAAGCAACACAAAAGAACTGCCACGGCGGTTCTAACGGCAGCCTTTTGCCACCCCCAAAAGGAGTGGCATTTGCCCGCTCTTTTGGGGGCAGTGTAAAGGAGGATTGGGGCTGTGGCGTGTGGTTGCCGTGGCCCCAATCCGCCACTCTCAGAGGCAGCCCAAAGCCGTCCCTTGTGGACCATGTGCATCAGCCCATAGTCTATCAACTTCTGAGGTATCCCATGCTGGGAACGGATGGTCTTTGGCAGGGATGGTGAACCTGTGGCTCACCAGATGTTGTCTGATTGTAACTCTTACCAATCTTCTGTATAGGCTAGGCTGGGTGCAACTAATGGGAGTTGTAGAACAATATCTGGAGGGCCACCTGTTCCTCTACCCTGTTTCTACGGCTTTCCCTAAGCCCAAGGCCTATACTTTTTACTCCAGGAATGGTGTTGGGCCTCTCCCATTATCATTGGCTGTGCTGGAAAAGACAGACAGAAGGGACCACTTTAAGTGCTGTAGCTCCACCTGACAGCATGCTGGGATCTGTAGTTTTACAAGGTCTTTTACCTTCTCTGCCAAAGAGTACTGGAACCTCACAATACTACAAATTGCAGGATTCTGTAGGATGGAGTCTGGACAGTTAAAATGGTGCATTATTTCTACAGTTAGATGCACCCAGAGGCGCAATCCAAAAAACATCTCACCCCAGGTTCTATGGCTATAAATGCCAGGACATATTTTAAAATGGCATGCATGTCTCCTCTCCTCCAGGCCTCTGTGGCAATAGGGCCTTGGTCAACTACCTTCCTGTTCTACCTTAATTGCATCACTTTTTCAGGATCTTCCTTCAGATTTCCACAGCTTGGATCGCCTGATCAACTCTCTGTCCTTTTGACAATACAGGCCTTTTGTTGGGGCTGTATCAGCAACTCTCATCTATTTGGGAGGGACCATAACATTGATAGTGGAATTCAGAGGCATAGGCTGCATCACACTGCAGAAATGATCCAGTGTGACAGCATTTTAACTGTCATGGCACAATGCTATGGAATGCTGGGAATTGTATTTTTGTGAGATATTTAGCCTTCTCTGTCAGAGAGCTCTGGTGTCACAATGCAAAGCAGCTTCATTTATATACCACTTCATATCGCGCTATGGGATGCCTAAGTGGTTTACAACTGTAAGCTCATTGCCCCCCAACGGTTGGATACTCATTTTAACGACCTCGGAAGGATGCAGGCCTGAGTCTAGCCTAAGCCCTGGCTAGTACTGAACTCACAACCTTGTGGTCTATGAGTGAGTGGCTGCAGTACAGGCATTTAACCACTGCGCCACCAGGGCTCCTGTGCACAATAAACTACAAATTCCAGGAATCCATAGCATTGAGCCATGGCAGTTAAAGTGGTATCAAACTCGATTACTTCTGCAATGCAGATGCAGCCATAGCCATGTTAGTCTGGACTATCAGTATGCAAACGGATGTTGTAGCATTAAGCAAAATAAGTTGCTACATAAGCTTTTGTAAACATGGTCCACATCACAGACTTGTTGTAGATTTGGTCTACATCATAGAGTTAGACCCCATGCATCTGAAGAAGTAGATCAAGCCTACAAAAACTTATGCTACAACCTATTTGTTAATCTCAAAAGTGATAGGAGAGTACAGGCACTATATGCAGGAGGTCCCTCATTTAATCCCGGTCTCTTCAAGTGAAAGTCTCAAAGAGCACAGAGACTCTGGAAAGCCACAAGAGATAATATTGAACTAGGCATACAAGTTGGCCACTCCCTGAATGTACAAAACTAGCAAACAAAGGGCAAATAGGCAATATCTCTCCCTGCACACACACAATCTGAAACAATACAGCTCAGCAAAAACCTGCATCACCTGCATCCATTGTTCCAGAAACAGCAAGAAGCTGAACTCAATACATGAGAACACATACCATGAAATAGTCAGCCTACTCTGAGAACACACTTATTTTTTCACTCCTTCCTAGTTTACTTCAATGTTCATAAAAAGGACAATTATGAAAATACTGTGTTTTTATTGTTTAGTGTTTGTATTATTATTGCTGTGCAGTGCTTTGAAATCTGAGCCAAATCGATTATCAATATCTGTAAGTAAGTAAATAAATAAATAGAGATAATTATGGTGACAGGGACATGAGAAGAGTATACACAGAGAGAGAGAGAGAGAGAAAGAGTTTGGAATCAGTTCTTTTCCCTTTCCCCACTTCTTGCATTCATATCCCTGCCTACTGATACTGTTGTAAAATGTTAGATTTAATTAGAAAGGGTAACAGCCTTGCTTCTGAATTGCTCCATCTCTCTTATTCATCATTTATCTGGGGCCCTTTCCCACCACACAATTCCATAGGATGCAGCCATGGCAGTTCAAGTGGAATGGCACTTGAAGTGCCATGGTTGCATCCTATGGAGTCCTGGGATTTATAATCCCGAGCTTTATGGCTAAGAATTCTCAATACACCTCCCTAAAGTGCCAATCCCAGGATTCCAAAAGGTGGAACTATGACAGTTAAAGAGGAATCATTGCACTACAACTTTGCAGTATGACAGGATCCCTGGCCTTTTGCTGCAGTTCTAATCACAGGTGAAGAGACATCCTAGCTTTGCTGTTCTCCACTCACTCATGGAACCACCAACGCTCCACATGTTCTTCACTCTGTTCCAACAGCTGGTGGCAGGCAAAGTCTGATGTGGCACATACACCCTCCAGTACCTCCAGCAGGCGTGTTTCGCTGCAAGGAGAGAAAGAAGCCAGGTGAGCATCAATTCACTAGGACAGAGATCAAAGCAATATCTCTACCAACTTCAAGGTTTGCTTTGCCTCCTCAACAAAAACTCCTGTCTCCCCCACCTCCCCAGTCAACCATTTATACCTCTCTCCATCCATGCATGAGAGCATGATCAGGGCTGTTTCTAAAATTAGGTAGTGAGGAAGCAGCCTCAGGAGGTAGATACTAGGTATGCGGCAGAGGTAGCAGCAGTGATATATTAGAAAACAAGGGCTGTAGGGTCTACCAGATCCAGTCTGTCCTACAGCCCCTAAAGCTAGCTTACTGTCCTCCGGTGTGGTGGGAAAAAAATATTCCATTGGTAGAGCAGAACCAAGATTCAACTACTGTTCTAGCTGGTTTCATCTCCAGCAGCAATCTATCTTGGGTTGGCCCATATATTCTCTCTCTAAGCTCCACCAAGATAAACAGAGCTTTCTTTGATCAAGCAACCAGTCCTTAATGTTTTTCTTCCTCTCCAGAAAACAAGGATCTCAGTACTGATTTGCTGTACCATAAAGGTGAAGGCTGACATTAACAGAAAGCAGTTAAATCATAGGGCATCTTCAACCACAGTGTGAACTCAGTTTTATAATTAAAACAGAAGACACACATATAAGCAAATCCAATACTGGCATGCCACTCATGGTGGGTTGCTGGCAGTTTATTTATTTATTGGGTTTATATCCTGCCCTTCTTCCAAAATGGGATTCAAGGCAACTGTCAATTTTGAGTTGACAGTAGGGCAAATACAGGATATTTATTTATCCTTTATCTACCCTTTCATCATCTTTATTAATAATAATAAAAAGGAAATGTCTACTTAATGCAGGGGTAGGCAACCTTTCCCCTTTAAGGGCCGAGGGACTTCAGCTCCCAGAATCCCAGGAGCTATTGGTCAACATGGGACTATTGGCCAACATGGCTGAGGCTTCTGGGAACTGAAGTCCTTCGGCCCTTAAAGGGGAAAGGTTGCCTACCCCTGACTTAATGCGTCAAAATCAGATCAGGTATATGTGCATATATATTCTTGATGCCAATCAATCTGCACAGCTGCCTGCTGTTCCAAACGCATAATCCACATTTTTCCAACCCAGTCCTAAAGGAGAATAGGTATATTTGGTTGGATTTACAATGTGGCTCTATTGCTCAACATGTGTTACATCTGTTTTCTTTCTACAAACATGAACTGGGAATCCTCAGTGGTTCAAATCTCTACCACAATCTTACTAGGCAGTCTCCAGCCAGTTACAGTTTGTTTTAGTTCCCCATCCTCAATAAGGGGATAATTATATTGATGTAAAGATTACCAAGACAATGCAGGTAAGGTGCAGGGTTTTTTTTATAGCCTAAATCCTATTGTTATTTTCAACCAAAGTAGATGCTTTAATGGATAAATGGAATCCTTAGAAGTGTTGACTCACTTGGTTCTAACGGATGCAGTTCGTCTATTCTATCTGGAGCTGATAGATAAATAAATAAAATTTAGACCAATATCCAGCATGGCATAGTGGTTTGAGTGTTGGACTAGGACTCTGGAGACCAGGGTTTGAATCCCAGTTTGGGTGTGAAACCCACTCGGTGATCTTGGGCGAGTTATATGCTCTCAACCTCAGAGGAAGGGAATGGCAAACTTCCAAATAAAAATTGCCAAGAAAACTCTATGAAAGGTTCGCTATAAGTTGGAAACAACTTGAAGGAACATAACAACAAAACAATCTTTAGAACTAGTAACGTGCTTTTAAAACAAAGAAGGGAAACAGCTCCAATGGGAGTTTTCATCACTCCACATCCAGTGTAATCCTGTACACATCTACACAAAATTAAATTACTCCCAGGACAGCAGGTATGGGGTTGAATGTTTAGGGTACATTGAATGGCATCATCATGAACGTGACCATTCCCTGAACTCTTTCAAGACCAGGATCTCAGTGTTGACATCTTCAACAAGGACGCCAGTCCGGCACACTCTGCAGTAGCAGCATCTCACCCACAACCTGGCGCAGCCCAGACCTCAGGTCACCTGTTTGCATATTTTGCAAGTTTCTCTTCTTCCCAGGCTGTGTTCCCGCCCCCGAAGTTCTCTCGCTGTGTCCGCTCCAGACCCTGGGAAGGCAGGAGAAGGCTCACAGCAAACCCAAAGCTAAGGTTTTGTTTTTTTCCACCCATCCCCAGAAACTCCACACCCGCATGCAGCAGCCCACAAACTCCTGATGCTTGCAAGACATGCTTCATAAAACCCCAGCCTTCTCCCACCCGGGCCTATCTCTCAGTGACTCTTACTTCAGCCCAGTTCCCCAAGCATAGGGCTGGGTACTAGTGCCCCTTGCTAAGTGCTGGCAAATCACCATCACGGGCAATTGTTAACACACCCCAGTCCAAATCAAAATCCCTGCTAGCCTCTCACCTTATGGAAGTTGCTGGCAAGAGCCCTGCAGGTCTGACAGGGCTCTTGTTGGGAAGCACTTCGGCTTGGAAGCCAAAGGAACAGCAAGAGAAATGAGAGCAGTGCAGGTCGGACCTTCGTCCAGGGCAAAGCCATCTTCATGCCAGGGACAAGGCTGGAAGAGAAAGGAGGAGCCATAAGGTTGGTGATCCTACTGAGGAAGTTGATATAACCCATGTTTTATGGGTGCACCTGAGCTTCAAGATGACCATCTCAAGCCCTGATGTCTGGTCCATCAATATGAGCCATGAGATTGGCAAGTATCAAAGACAGGGCCTCTTCTATGGTGTCACCCGAAACCTATGGAGCACCCTTCTTCGCCTGGAACGAAACAGAGCCCTGTTTTTGATGTCCTTTAGGATTTTATAAACATATTTACGACATCCTGTATTTGGTTATTTTTACTGTATTGTGCTTTTAACATGGTCACTGGATGACCTTGGGCAAGTCACACACTCTCAGCCTCAGGGAGAGGCAACGGCAACCCTTCTCTGAACAAATTTTGGCCATAAAAACCCAGGATAGGGTTGCCTTAGAGTCCCCAGAAGTCGGAAACAACTTGAAGTCATACAGCAACAACAAACATTGGTTATTTTCATGATTTTTGAATTGAATTTATGGTTTGATTATGTATTTTGAGGTGAGTGTGTGTGTGTACTTTCAGATATGTGAGATATATATATATATATATATACACACACACACACACACAGTTGTCCCTCCCTGCATGCAGACTTGGAGTCTGTGGTCTCGCTCTTTGTGGGACGGCAAGTGGGGAGGGACAAAATGGTGGTGCATGCCATTATTTTCAATGAGGCTACAATATTTGTGAGTTCCCATTTTCACGGGGGGGGGGGAGATCCGGAACAGATCCCCACGAATTGGGAGGGGCAACTGTGTACACACACACACACACACACACACACACACATATATATAACACATAGTAGTGTGAGAGTCAAAGTGATGTAATCATTTGAGTGTTGGCCTACAGCTCTGGAGACCAGTGTTCAAATCCCTACCCAGCTATGGAAACCCACTGGGTGACCTTGGGCAAGTCACACTCTCTCAGCCTCAGAGGAAAGCAATGGAAACCCCACTCTGAACAAATCTTTCCAAGAAACCCCATGACAGGTTTGCTTTAGGGCCACCATTAAGTCCAGAAACAACTTGAAGGCACACAGCAACACAACAATAATCTGTTCTGTGAGGGCTTTGATCCTTGAGAACAGACTGTAAAATTATTACATAAATGAAGACTTCTCCCACAACAAAACACTCTTCCCTCAATTCTTGCACAATGGATTGAAAGTACAGCTCTCACTGACAGTGTCAGGAAGTATTGATGTAGAAGTTACCCCCTGTTAATGTCTGGATATCACCAGGTCAAGAAAACTATGAAGGCTGAACCTCAGGCCCATGGATTTTGGGTCCATCTACCCCAGTGTTTCCCAAACTTTGGCCCTCCAGATGTTTAGAACTTCAACTCTCAGAAGCCCTTGCTAGTTGGGACTTGCATTCCATCAGGAATCCTGGGAGCTGTAGTCCAAAACATCTGGAGGACCAAAGTTTAGGAAACACAGATCTAACCAATTTAAATAACCAGGTTTCACAATCTGTGACCCTCATCTCAGAGTGTATGAACCCATTCCAAAAAACCAGAAGCAGGCAAGACCTTTATCAGG
The DNA here is from genome assembly GCA_026167975.1 of Phrynosoma blainvillii. Lineage (NCBI taxonomy): Eukaryota > Metazoa > Chordata > Lepidosauria > Squamata > Phrynosomatidae > Phrynosoma > Phrynosoma blainvillii. The sequence goes on from JANUYF010000002.1 coordinate 369,774,851, forward strand.
GCCAAGCAATAATTGTTTTAAGGGCCCCTGGTCAAGCTTTTAAGATCTCCAGAAAGATCTCTCCATGGAATAAATTCGGAACCGGTGAGGAAAGAGTTTGCTTCAAATGTTGGAAGTAATTCATTCTGCAGGATGAGTATCTTATGACAGAACGGAGAAAGAGGGAGGCATTAGATAGCTGTGTAGACACAGTCCATCCCTGCTTTGTTGTCTGGCCACAAACAGGACAACATGGCCATTGGTTAAAACAGCCTAAGGAATTCATTGGGATTTGGTTCCAAACAGATTGATCAGAGATGCCCTCCTTTTCCAGGACCTGTCCTCCATTTAAACCTTCGGTCCAGATGGAATTCCAAAAAGGTCCTCCATTTTGCGCATCACTAAGAAGTATGAATTTATATTTATACTGAATGATTTCAGCTTTTATTTTCTGTCCAGGTGGAATTCCAAAAAGTCCTCTATTTTTAGCATTACTAAGAGGCATGGATTTATATTTATATTAAGTGTTTTTAGCTTTTATTTTCTCTCTAGGAGGAATTCCAGAAGGTCCTCAATTTTCAGCATCATTAAGAAGCACCAATTTATATTTATATTAAGTGTTTTTAACCTTTATTTTCTGTTCAGGTGGAATTCTAAAAGGTCTTCCATTTTGAGCATCATTGAGAAGCACTAATTTATATTTACAGTATATTCAATGTTTTTAGCTTTTATTTTCTCTCCAGAAGAAATTCCAAAAGATCCTCCATTTTGAGCATCACGAAGAAGCACTAATTTATATTTATATTCAATGTTTTTAGCTTTTATTTTCTCTCCAGGAGGAATGCCAAAAGGTCCTCCATTTTGAGCATTACTAAGAAGCATGGATTTATATTTATATTACGTGTTTTTGGCTTTTATTTTCTCTCCAGGAGGAATGTCAAAAGGTCATCCATTTTGAGCATCACTAAGAAGGATGAATTCATGTTTATACTGAGTGTTTTCAGCTTTTATTTGGCAACATCCTACATTTTTCTTGAATCTTCCACATTTTGCAGTGGCTTGTCCTCCTTTGCGGTGAGGACCGTAGAGATGCAGTGGTTTGAGTGTTGGACAAGGACACTGGGGGACCAGGGTTCGAACCTCCTTTCAGCCATAGAAAACCACTGGAGTGACCATGGCCAAGTCACACTCTCTCAGCCTCAGAAGGCAACGGTAAGCCTCCTCTGAACAAATATGGCCAAGAAAACCCCATGATAACTTCACCTGAGGGTTACATTAAGTCAGAAATGACTTGTAGGCACACAACAACAACAACAACAACAACAACGAGAAGGAAGTGTCATCACAAAATTAGCCACAGGGCTTTTTATCTAAATAATCATACACAACTCTATAGGACTTATACATGCATTGATGAAGGGGAGTGTAGACCTCAGGCTGGGCCAAGCTTCCAGAATGTTGATCTATTATTTATTTATTTATTTATTTATTATTTCTTACCCGCTTTTCCTCATAGATTGATGCGGGGAACAATAACAACTAACAGACAAACAACATCAGTTAAAAGACATTAGTTAAAACACCCATCAATTTAAAAGGACAAATAAGATGTATATAATAACAAGCCTATCCAAAATTAATGTGATATATTAGTTGATTTACCAGCTCTCTCTCTGTATGCATGTATTAATATTATTATTATAATATTAATAATAATAATAAATAATAATAATTTGTATTCCACCCCTCTGAGAACAACGATTTAAAATTACAAAAACTATAACTCCAAAAAGGCCCCAAAACCCACCCACCCCTTTAAAAAGTATTAAACCAACAAACTATTAAAACATCTTAGTTAAAAAGACATACAATAAAAACTGGTTACCAATAACAATATAATATTTACAGTCATGTCTCCATATTCACGGATTCTTTATCCATGAATTCAACCATCCATTGTTTGAAAATATTCAAGTGGGCCAATGTGGTGTAGTGGCTTGAGCAGTGGACTTTGGAGACCAGGGTTCGAATCCCCACTAGGCCATGGAAGCCCAGTCACACTCTCTCAGCCTCATAGGATGGCCATGGCAACCCCCCCCCCTGAAGAAACCTTGCTAAGAAAACCCCATGACAGATCGCCCTAAGTCTGAATGACTTGAAGGCACACAAGAAACATATACAGACATATAAATTCCAAAAGGCAAACCTTGATTTTGCCATTTTCTATAAGGGACATCATTTTATGTATACCATTGTATTTAATGGGACTTGAGCATCCAAGTATTTTTTTATCCATGGGGGAAACTGGAACCAGGGTGACCAGATGTCCTAATAACTGCAAAGGAAGACAAAGCACCACAAAAATGTAGGACCTACAGCACACATGGAGGACATGCACAAACAAAAGCGAAGATCACTCATATATAAATATGAATCCATATTTATTAGTTCTGCTCCAAATGGAGGATCTTTTGGAATTCTTCCTGGAGAGGAAATAAAAGCTAAAAACGGTAATATAAATATAAATTCATGCTTCTTAGTAATTCTCAAAATGGAATTCCTCCTAGACAGAAAATAAAAGCCAAAAAGACTTAATATAAATATAAATCCATGCTTTTTAGTAATGCTCAAAATGGAGGACCTTTTGGCATTCCTCCTGGAGAGAAAATAAAAGCTAAAAACAATGAATATAAATATAAATTAGTGCTTCTCAGTGATGCTCAAAATGGAGGACCTTTTAGAATTCCACCTGGACAGAAAATAAAGGCTAAAAACACTTAACATAAATATAAATTAGTGCTTCTTAATGATGCTGAAAATTGAGGACCTTCTGGAATTCCTCCTAGAGAGAAAATAAAAGCTAAAAACACTTAATATAAATATAAATCCATGCTTGTTAGTAATGCTCAAAATGGAGGACCTTTTGGAACCCCTCCTGAAGAGAGAAATTAAAAGCAAAAAACACTCCATATAAATATAAATCCATGTTTCTGTGTGATGCTCCAAATGGAGGACCTCTGGGAATTTCTTCCCGGACAGAATGCTGGAATGGAGGACAGGTCCTGGGAAAGGAGGACGCCCTCTGGCCACCCTGCTTGCAACCAAGCCCCAATGGATCCCAGGGCCCCCCTGCACTGGAGAGATCCACTGGAGGGATCCACTGGGGATCCAGCCTTCCAGGAGGGCTTGGGAAAAGGATCTCTCCCCTTCTGCAGCCAAGGCGCCCCAAGGCGGAGAGGAGAGGCTGCAACCAGGCAGGGAAGAGCCGAGCCGGCTCCCGCTGCGGCTCCCGCCTGGGGTCCCAAGCACCTACCTACCTAGGGCTCCAGGGAGCCTTCTCCTCCGGAAGCCCCTCCGAAGCAAAGCCCAGCCTGGCGATGGCAGAAGCGGTCGCTGCAGCAAAACACCAGCCCAGGCTCCTCCCCCGCCCCTCCTGTCCCGAGCGCCCAGAGGACTGCAGTCAGGTGCCCGACCCCGCCTCTCGACCAATAGCACCGGGTCGTGTGCCATGACATCACCCCCTCGCGCGCCTGACGCCCAATCGGAGAGCAACTTCCGGCTACTCCCTGAGCCGTACCTGCCAGGCCGCTTAAAGGGGCAGCGACTGGCGGAAAGAGAAGGGCAAGGGTGGGCTCAGCGGCTCTGCAGCAGGAATACAGGAAGGAAGGGAATTGGAGAGAGATTTATTAGATAGATAAATGGATAGAATAGATAGGATAGACAGAGTGGATTGACAGATAAATAGGATAAATAGACTGGATAGATTAGGATTTAATGTCTTTAAATTACATATAACATATTACATATTATATGAAACCCTTTTGTAAAAATAAAGAACAAAAACAGTCAGTTATACTCTAAATTTTACTCCTGAAAACCCTCCTTACATATTGCTATGTACCCCTTTCATACCTTTCTACCATCCTTTCTTCCTTCATTCTCCTTTTCCAGATTAGAATCAGGCCTCCGCAACTTGGCAGTAGGTAGGGGCCAAAATCAAAATAGGCTGAACGTCTTTGGCCCGCAGATAGGTTTTAATGAATTAATATCAATTAATTAATAACACTAATCAATATTAATTATAAATGAATATAAATGAATAATAGTAGAATTAATATAAATTAATAATGTTAATTAGAATTCATTAATAATAATTATAATTCATTAATATTGATAATAATGTTAATTAGAATTCATTAATATTTAATAATATTAATTAGAATTTATGAATATTATTTAATAATATTAATTAGAATTCAATAATAATAATAATAATAATAATAATAATAAGGATTATTATTATTAACATTCTGAATAGACATCCCGGTCCCAAGAGTTAATTCATCTTTCTCTCCTAAACGCAGCCACACTTATTGCTATTGCTGCTTGGTGTTCTTTGACTTATTTTAAGTATGTTTTAAATTCTTTTATTGTTTAATTCTATTTTAAGGGGTGGGTGGGTTTGTAGGATTTGATTTGCATTTGTATTGTACTTTTAATGTTGTAAGCTACCCCGATTGCGTCCGCAGAGGGGTGGGATACTACTACTACTACTAATAATAATAATAATACTTCATTAAATGAATATTATAAATAATATTAATTAGAATTCATTAATAATAACAGTAATAATAATAAGAATTCATTAATAGTAATAATATTAATTAGAATTTATGAATATTCTTTAATAATATTAATTAGAGTTCATTAATATTAATAACAACATTAGATTTCATTAAAAGTAATATTAATAATAAATTAGAATTCATTAATATTAATAATAATAATAACAACTGGAATTCATTAATATTAATAATAATATCAATTAGAGTTCATGAATAATATTTAATAACATTAATTAGAATTTATGAATATTATTGATAATATATTAATATTAATTAGAATTCATGAATATTAATTCCCTGCTGCTCCTCCTCCTCTGCCTGGCCCTTTCCTCAGGAGAAAGCTGAGCAGTAGGGGAGCCTTTCCTGTCTTTCTCCTCTTCTCAGAAGAAGGCCGAGTGACGGAGGAGCCTTGAGGGCTGAACATTTGCCCTTCTTCCTCCTCTGCCATCCAGCCTTCTGAGGGGGAAGCCAGGCAAAGGAGGAGCCTTGCAGGCCAAGTGTTCACCAATCCTCTTCCTCCATTGCCTGGCCTTCTCCTCAGGACAAGTAGTAAAAACAATAATCAATATCAACATGGCGGGCGGCGGCGGCGGCAGGACCGGCCTGAGGCCAGTCCAAAGGCCTTGGGGGGCCGCATCTGGCCCCCGGGCCTTAGGTTGCCTACCCCTGGATTAGATAAACAGATAACATAGATTGGATAAATAGGATAGATAGATAAGATAGATTGGATAGATCAGGGGTAGGCAACCTTTCCCCTTTAAGGGCCGAGGGACTTCAGCTCCCAGAGTCCCAGGAGCTATTGGCCAACATGGGACTATTGGCCAACATGGCTGAGGCTTCTGGGAGCTGAAGTCCCTCGGCCCTTAAAGGGGAAAGGTTGCCTACCCCTGGCATAGATAGATGCTGAGTGTCACTCAGTTATGCCTCCCTAACAGATCTCAGGCGTTCCTAGGCTACATCCTTGCTGTAGAAATAATCCAGTTTGACACCATTTTAACTCCCATGGCTTAAAGCTATGGAAATCTGTTTTTTAATTTGTTGTGGTACCAGAGTTCTCTGACAGAGCAGGCTAGATATCTCACAAAGCTACAATTCCCAAAATTTCAAAACATTGAGTCATGGCAGTTAAAATGTGTCAAAATGGATTATTTCTGCACTGTAGATGCAGCTCTAGACAAGCCTCCCCCCGCCCTGCCCACTCTCTCTGCTCCATGTTTAGATAGAAAATATATATTTTATTTTGTGACAAAGGCTGCATCTGCACTGTAGAATTAATGCAGTTTGACATCACTTTAACTGTCATTGCTCCATTCTATGGAATTCTGGAATTTGTCCTTGTGCCAGAGCTCTATGACAGAAAAGGCTAAATATCTCAGAAAACAACAGATCCTAGAATTTCATAATACTGAGCAATGACAGTTAAAGTGCTGTCAGACTAGTACAAATGCAGCCAAAAAAGGGAGAAAGACTTAGGGAGTATCCACACTGCAGAATTAAAGCAGATTGATACCACTTTAACTGCCAATACTCTATGCTAGAGTATCCTGGGATTCATAGTGTGGTGAGGCACTCCCCTTACCGACCAGGCTGAATACCCCACCACACTACAAATCCCAGGATTTTAAATTGTGGATTTTAAATGAATTTTAGATGTGGATTGTTTTAATATCTGTATATCTTATTTGTCCTTTTAAATTGCTGTGTCTTTTAACCGATGCTTTTTAACTGATGTTTGTTTTTTGTTAATTATTGTTGTCCCCTATATAATAATAATAATAATAATAATAATAATAATAATAATAATTTTGTAGGAAAGAGTCATGCAGTAAAAGTGGTGAAGAATGTTAAATATTTTATTTCGGTCTCATTTTTCTCCCAATATGAGACTTGAAGTCTAACATCATCTGGGCAATTCCCTTTCTTGCCATAGATATTTCCCTTAAATGTAATACCCACTTTCCCTCTAATAAATAAAGAGAAAGAGAGAGAGAGAGAGAGTAAATCAACTGGTACCTAGCTCTGTGTTTTTAAATTACAGTGGTACCTCGACATACGAGTGCCCTGATATACGAGTGTTTTGAGATACGAGCCGCCGAGTGAGCGATATTTTGCTTTGAGATGAGAGCAAGATTTGAGATACGAGGAATCGCACACTACACCGCACACTACATTTCAATTAATTTCAATGGGGAAAATTGAGATGCTTTGAGATACGAGCAATTTGACATACGAGCAAGGTTACGGAACGAATTAAACTCGTATGTCGAGGTACCACTGTATTGTCAAATTAACTCAAACCATGCAGATTTTCAAATAAATATATGCCCATTCTAATCAAGTTTTATTGGGAAACGGGGGTCTGAAGATTCAGTACAGAAAATGCTTCCTTCCTCACTGTACAGTAATGGGCTGGGGAACCGACAGTTTTGTAAAGAAAAGTACTAGGGAAATCTCCTAGCATGGCTTCTCAAAACAGACAGGAAATGCATAAAACCATTGGATTCCAATGCCCATTAGCTACAGGTATACATAGAATGATAGAGTTGGAAGAGACCCCAAGGGTCATCCAGTCCAACCCCATTCTGCCGTGCAGGAACTCACAATCAAAGCATCCCCGACAGATGGCCATCCAGTCCAAAGAAGGTGACTCCACCACTCTCCAAGGGAGCATGTTCCATTGTCAAGCAGCTCTTACCATCAGGAAGTTCTTCTTAATCTCTTAGGTAGAATCTCTTTTCCCATAGTTTGAACCCGTTGCTCCCCATGTCCTAGGCCTTGTCTACTTGAGTGTTTTACCCCGAGTTCCCCTTGGACTTGCTGTGCCCTTCTTACACAATACAGGGACAAAACCCCAAACTGGATATGGACTGTCTTCACAATGTGAAGTCGTAGGCTTTCATGGCCAACATCCATAGTTTTTTGTGGGTTTTTCGGGCTGTGTGGCCATGTTCTAGAAGAGCTTTTTTCTGACGTTTCGCCAGCATCTGTGGTTGGCATCTCTGAAGATGCCAGCTGGCGAAACGTCAGAAAGAAACTCTTCTAGAACACGGCCACACAGCCCAAAAAACCCACAAAAAACTATGTCTTCACAATTCCCGCACCCAATTCGGTGCTTTCTTCCTCTAACTCACAATTTTAAAAATTCACCTTTTGCTGCGGGGTTTCAGAGAAGTTTCAGCAATGATGGCAGCGGCTTTTTGATTGTAGTCCCCATTTGTTGCCCAGTGCCACCGCTGTGGGTGCAAGTTGCTCTGAAGTCAGGAATGTATGTTTTAGCATGTAAGCCGCCCCGGTTGTGTTACATAGAGAGCAGGGATACAAATAAATGTTGTTGTTGGTGATGTTGTTGTTGTTGTTGTCACCATCAACAACATTTATTAAAACAGCTTCACTGGCTACCAGTTTGTTTCCAGGCACAATTCAAAGTGCTGGTTATGACTTATAAAGCCCTACATAGTTTAGGTCCAGATTATTTGAGAGACCGTATCTCCCCATACGAACCAGCTAGAGCCCTAAGATCTTCAGAAGAAGGCTTTCTCTCGGTCCCGCCACCATCACAGGTTCGCCTGGTGCAGACATGAGAGAGCGCCTTTTTGGTGGCTGCTCCTGCCCTCTGGGATGCCCTTCCACGCAAAGCAAGGCTGACCCCCTCCTTGCTTGCCTTTCGTCGGCAAGCAAAAACGGATTTATTCAAGCAGGCTTTTAATGTATAATCATGGGGTGGCTTGGCTATTTGTTATGTAGGGTGGGTATCATGGTTTTAGTGTGGTTTTAATGTTTGTAATTGTGTATTGTTTTTAGATGAGATTTTAACTGTTGGATTGTCATGTGTTTTTAGAATTTTATTTGTGAGCCACCTTGGGTCCCCTCCGGGGAGAAAGGCGGGATATAAATCAAATAAATAAATAAAAATGCTGACCTCAGTGGTGCCATGCGATGAACTGGAAATTCACAGGAAGGCAGCCACCCATCACCACTGGGGGAAGACAGCAAGGTAAGGGGTGAATTTGGGGCCAGAATACTCCGGGGGCAGCAGGGTGACCAGGCATCCTCCTTTCCCAAGACGTGTCCTACATTTCAGCCTTCTGTACAGGAAGAATTCCAAAATGTCCTCCATTCTGAGCATTGCTAAGAAGCCCACTGAGTAACACCATGTTTGCTGTTCTCCTTTGAGAAATGTGTCTACTTGGCAGCCTGTCTTTGCTGCAAATGGGGGACAGGATGGATCTTTCCAAAGTTCTTTTCTTCCTAGGAGCAGCAGCAGATAAGACTTGCACCCAGAGCTCAGGTCACATTTGCTTTTCGGAGGTGAACAAGACAGCAAATGTGTTAGGCAATGGGCTGCTTGAGGACAGCATGAAAACGTTGAGAGGGTTTTTCCCTTAATTTCAGCACCATGGACAAATGAACGGAGTAATTTAAATGTAGATTCAGTCAAGGGGGGGGGTTGCTAGCAAAGTACAATTTCAAGCCTTTGTCTTGCTCAGAATTCTATAAGTATATTGCAAAGCAATAAGGCAATGTAATGAAAAATCATTGAAAAATATGGGTGAGTACAAAATAAAATACAGCCTATGTAATATAGCTGTAAATTAACCATATGAAATGAAATTGTGTTAATATTAGTCTTTTTAACTTTTATTTGGTAGTGTCATACATTTTGTGGTGCCTTGTACCTCCTTTGTGATTAGGACATCTGGTACCCTCAGGGAGCAGATTGGAGTATTTTGGCAAGTGCAGACGAGAATCTCTGGTCTCTGGAGAAGCAGAAAATAAGCTGGCTCTATCCTGAATATGTAAAGGTAAAGGTATTCCCTGTTGACAAGGTTGTCAAGTCATGTCCAACCGTAGGGGGTGGTGCTCATCTCTGTTACTAAGCCAGTGTTGTCAGAGACTACTCTATGATCATGTGGCTAGCATGACTGCACAGAACACTGTTACCTTCCCACTGAGAAGCGGTACCTATTTATCTACTTGCATTTGCATGCTTTCAAACTGCTAGTTTGGCAGAAGCTGGGACTAGTGATAAGAGCTCATCCCATCATGCAGATCCCGGGCCTCGAACTGCCAACCTGCCCATCTTGCAATCAACAGAGTCAGCATCTTAACCACTTGAGCCACTGCATCCCTATCCTGAATATGACATCCCTTTAAATATTTCAACTGGAGCCAAAGACATCTGGAGAACCACATGTTCACCAGCACAGACCAAATGGCTAGGGACTGGAAGGACCAAACTGTATGCTCCATACAGCCTCTCCTGCACTCTCAATGCTTGCCTCCTTTGTGGTTCGTGGCCAAGGCAGCTATCCTTTCACCAGAGCTGAAGTAAGAATCAAGTGCCAGTCCAGTCACCTACTTTGGGTTGTAGCTGCAGGAGGAGCACAATGAGGGTATCGCCCTTCCAAATAAGAATTCTGCTCCCTCAGTGCAGTTTTCCTTCACTTCACAAACCTCTAACATTGCAGCAGAAATGAATAAATTAACTAATTAATTGATTAAAGAAAGATCTGTAAGCGAGTTCTAAAATGACTGGGAATTGAAAATTGACTTTAATAATAATAATAATAATAATAATAATAATAATATTTATTTATATCCCACCCCTCTGCAGAGCAATCGGGGCGGCTTACAACATTACAATTTCCATACATTAAACAGAACATAAAATCCCGAATCCCACCCATCCTTTAAGAAGTAAGGGTTCTTCTTATTCTATGACAAAAATATTGGGGGGGAAATAGCAGTTTTAGGATTTGAAGGATAGTACCTTGTATTAATAAGCAGCAGCTTATTTGACATGTCTGTTTAGAGGAAGTCAAAGAATTTAATAACTATAACCATTGCTTCTTAGGTTGAAGTATGTACAGTGGGCCCTTGGTGTATCCCCTGGGATTTGGTTCCAGGACACTCTACGGATACCAAAATCCACAGATGCTCAAGTCCCATTAAATACAGTGGCATAGTAAAATGGTGTCCCTTATATAAAATGGCAACGTGAAGGTTTGCTTTTTGGAATTTATACATTTTTAAAATATTTTCAAACCATGGATGCTTGAATCTGTTGATAAAAAATCTGTGGATATGGAAGGCTGACTGTATTCCCTTTTTTTCTTGTTGCTTTATTGTTATTATATGTTAGTGTAGGAGGTAGTGTTTAGAGCTGTAGATGTTGTATTTACCCAAATATGTTGTTTAATATTACTAAAAGTTGGTTATCAATTTTTAAACGTTTAAAGAAATTTCTAGCATTGCAGAGTGAAATAATGAAAATCATGCACACCTAGAACTGTTCTATTTGCTCTCCGTCCCATTCCCTTGGTAACTTAGCCTGCCCCTTTTCTTTGGATGCCTAAACTCCATTTTCCAAGGCTAGACTGGAGTTTTAAGTTATTGCGGTGCTAGAAATATGAAGACTAAAGGAAAATTTCCTTTTGAGGGAGGTAATGCTCTCACTGCCTCCTCTATAGTTACATGCCTGCACCTTCTGCTTGTGGAATGGTAGGAATGGGTTTGTGTGGAAAGCACCATCTTCTCCTTTGCTTCTTTTAGCAAAATATCTTAGGGTGGTTTTTACCTGGGCATACAACTGTTCATTTGCTGCTGTTGTGTGCCTTCAAGTTGTTTCTGACTTATTGCAGCTGTCAGATGAACTTATCATGGGGTTTTTAACAGGGCCTACATACCCTAAAGCAGTGGTAACCCTTGTGATTCCCCTTTACATGTGAACATCACGCCCCATCCCCACCTGATGTAGTATATGAATAAAAATATTTTGTTTAGTGTGCGTATTTTCATTTGCACATATTTTAACATTTTATAAGGAAATAACATTGTTCAAATGTGAACAGTTTTATGGATGTAAATTCAGTATTTAACTCTACATGTGTAAATTTTACATGTAAAAATAGTTTGGGAAGAGAAAGAGGGATCAAAGCCTCCAGGTCTCACACTCCCCTTGAGTAACTCTTGTGCCCCCTGGGGGTCCTGCCCTAAAGGCACCAGATCCCACATGATGTTGGAAGCTAAGCAGGGTAAGCTGTGGTTACTAGTTGTATGAGAGATTGCCAGTGAATACCAGCTGTTGTAGGCTACATTTCTGAGGAAAGAACTTGCAAAACTACCTCTGAGTATTCCTTGCCTAAGAAAACACTGTGAAATTCATGGGGTCACCATAAGAGAACAGGTGATATGAAAGCACACACACACACACAGAGAGATTACTATGCAGTCTCCTTGAAAGACATGGCTATAAGGGGTTGTAATAAGGCACTTCTGCACTTAATATTTACCACTTACTTCATACAAGATATAGAGCCCCAGAGAGCTGGTTACCTTCATAAGAACTATCAAGCTCCTATTTCCTTTGGTGCTCCCAGTGACATTGGCCCAGTGAAAATCCCAGTACCTTCATTTTTTCTCTTTTTTTGTAAAAAGTGATGAAGGGAGTTGACAGGCCGCACAAGTATAGCTTGCTTCAACAGACTAGTGCCAGTTCAATGTAGGGAACATTGGACTGCAATTCCCATCAGCCCTAACCATCATAGCCCTGTGAAGGTTCATAGGGGGCTGCAATTCAACAATGCCTGGAGGTCCACATGTTCCCTACTCTTATGCTATTCCTGGTGCTGAAAGACTAATTTTTCAGCAGTCTCTATCAGGATGGCATGTCATGAGGATGATATCACATGTTGTGAGATCTTTCTTTATGAAAAATGTGCTCACTATGCTAGCAGTCTCTATCAGCAGCAGAGAAAGTACAGAGCAGAGGTATCAGGAGGGAAAGAAGAAGAAGGTGGGTGGTGGTCCTTCTGTGGTCCATAGTCTACTCACTGAGACAAAAGACCCTGTGGTGTACCTTCTATAACACAATGCCTTCCAAATGATTTGGACTGCATTTCCCATTAGCCGCAATCATAATGGCAAACAGTTAGGGATCCTGGGAGATCCAGTACAAAACACTCTAAGGGGCACCAGGTTAAAGAATTGCATATACACAGACAAAAATGAGACACATGGTTGCCTGAAATAGACATGTAACACTGATATGATAACCAACAGCTGAAAGCCTTGCCTTAAGCTGTTGGCAATCAACTTCTTGGTCAAGATTTAACAACAACAAGAAGTATTAATAAATTAGAGAGAAGCCGTGTCCTTTTTGACAGCTGTTTCCCTAAAAAAGTCCCTTCTGCTTTAAACATATTTATCTTTCTGTCATCCAGCAGCATCAAGCCAGCAGGAGAACATTTGCTTTCCCACCGCAACTAAACAGGGCATGAAGGCAACAGGTAGCTCATGCTGTTTGTCTACATTTGGTCCTTGGAAGTGGTCCCACATCTGCCCATGTATAGTTCTTGATCTGGATCTCTCCATTTCCCTAAACACAATAAATACTAAGTGGTTGCCATTCAGTAGCAAGAAAGCAGGATCCTTCTAAAGCTATCATGCATGCATCACTTGCACACCAGGTTCAAATGTGTTCTTCTCACACACTGTGCAACCATTCAGTGTCATAACAGTGTCCAAATGACAGGAACTGTAATGGCTAATGCTGATTGCTCAGCTGCCTGGTCTAAAACACTGGCACAGAGTCTTCAGGTCCATGTGCTTGGTCCTGTGCACTACAGAACAAAACCACAACCTCCTTCTGAGAATCATCCTCTTTCAGGAGACTATAAAAGGATGACCATCATTCCCTTTTATCTGTCCATCCACAGAGTGGTCAGGCAGCAACAGTGAATACTGCCAGCTTGCCTTGTTTTGCTGACACTCCAGAACTGCACGCTCCAGGCTCTTGCTGATCCACACCGCATGTCTTCTCAGGCTGCTCCTCTGCTCATAGCTTACACCAGGTCCAGCCAGGGCTAACAGGAAACTGAGAAGCTGTGATGGCAGAGGGTAAACAGGTACCGAATGGAAGAGCCCAGGAATCTCATTGACTGCAAGAAGTTCCTCAAAGCAGGCAACTATATACTTGCCCCTGGACTTCCCAGCCTGAAAGTCTGGCAGGATGCAATTAAGGGAGGCCAAGAAAGTGTTGTCAGGTTTGATGGAGGGCAGCGTGTCTGTCTGTTTCCAGCCCAACCATTCTGCACAGCCAGCTACAGCGCCAGGGGAAAAAAGCAACAGAATGGTGCCCCCTGCTTCTAGCACCTGATGTCGCTGCGCATGGAGCCACTGCATGGGCCCAAGGGAACCCAGCTCCCCTCGGCTCCACAGTTCCAAGGAAACAGACAGTTGCAGTTGGGTCAGGGCTCCTGCCAGGGTGCCCACCAAACGCTCAAAGGCTTTGTGATCTGGAGAGTACAGAATGAGAATGTGACGTCCTTGTAGCACTCCTGGAGAAAGAGAGAAAGAGAATATTGATTATTGAATAGAAGCTCCATAGGTATCACAAACTCCTCAACTCATCCAAAACTCCATCTCCAATTGCCTCTCTGATATTTCCATTTGGGACTTTATCACACAAGGCTATAAAGTGGAATTTTAACAAGATAAAAGTGTCTTTGGAGAGTACTTCTCACATGACATAGTGTCCATCCTGTTGTTGTTTTGCATTTCATTCATTACCATAGTTCACACTGATGGACAAAAGCCACCAATAAGTTCTTAATCTTGATGCTATTCCACTGCTGTCTTTGTGCAACAGGTCCTTTCTGCTGCAGCTCCACCTCAGGCAACCATGTGGTGTGAATGGGTGTTATTCTGCTCTTCTTCCCCTCTCTCTTGCAGTGATTGTGGCTTTCAACACCTCCCCAAAGCCAGCTGCTGTATGCACATCCACACAGCATCTGGCTTTGGGAGGCAGTTTGTAGCTTGGATCACTCATTCCCCCCTCCCTCCTGGAAGGTAATGTTTGACAGTACAGAAAACAGATAGATCACCAAAGTGCTATCGTGGGGGGAAATGTGACAAGAAATTGTATGAAACTGGTATACTTCCATTCCTAAACTAGTACAATCAGGGTAGAACAGCAGGCTGGTGTGATAAAGTTCATGGATGCTTTGTGATCTTAAGAGCAATATGTCAAAGAACAAAAGATTCATCCTACCACCCAAACCCTCCCTCCCCCCTTGTATGGGACTATCTAGAGCAGGGGAAGGCAACTTTTTAAAGACCTGGGCCGGTCTCCCGTAGCCCAGGTCTCGGCTGGGCCAGGGGGGGGGGAATGGTGGCACGCGCGCACCCTCCCCCGCCAGGGCCCCCCGTGCACACGGCCGCCGCGGCCGCCACCACCACCACAGCGCGCGCAGCTGCAGCCGCCATGGCGCATGTTACGGCCGCCATTTTGAAAATCAAAACGGCGGGCGTGATGCGTTTGCCCATGCGCAAGAGTACTGCGCATGCGCAAATGCGTCACGACCGCCATTTTGATTTCCAAAATGGTGGTCGTGGCGAGCGCGGCTGCAGAGCGGCAAAAATGCACTGTGGTGGCGGCGTGCGGCAGTGGCGGCAACCTTCGGCCTGGGCCGGTAAGTCCAGGGACCGGGGCCTTAACCGGCCCCCGGGCCGTAGGTTGCCGGTCCCTGATCTAGAGAGTAGATGGTCACATACAAGGCAAAAATCATTAGTTTTCAATTTGCCACATATCTTCTCCTTTTGCTCCTACTCCTGATTTGCAATTCCACACCAAGTCATGTTGCTTCTTTTTTCTTTTTTACAGTGTTACAAAAATATGGCCTTTCCTCGTGTCTGCTAGGTAAATATTCTGGCCCATGCTGCCCTGGTCCTCTCTTATCCTGACCACTGCAACTTTCTTCTCTGCTGTCCCATTGCCTCACTGAAGGTACTTATATCTCTCTGTGACTCTAGTACACAGACTAATGTGACACTTCACCTTAAGTTCCTGCACTGATGTTCTTTCTGCTCTCAGATCTTGCCAATATGCAAGTGTCTCATCCTTCCCCAAAGCTCTCCATGACTTGGTTTGCCCACCCTCTTTATTCTCCTCTCTCTTACATTCCAGCTGAGATTTAAGCTCAACAATTTCCACCATTGGACGTTATCACACGTGGGCCAGTTTCGTTGTTAAAGAGATAATAAAGTGGAAATGAAGCATCCCGAAAAGAAAGCAAAAATAGAGCTTAATTACGCAAAAGCTTTTCACACGTAATTACAGTAAGAATTAATTACAGAATTACATAAGCCGCCCCGATTGTTCTCAGAGGGGCGGGGTATTATATAAAAATTATTATTATTATTATTAATTACGCTTTTCACACGTAATTACAGAATTAAGTTAAAAGCGAAAAAAAATGTTTTTAACTTTCATACACAAGTGAAAAGAACACGTACATGTACTGGAAATGGGTGTGACTCCTCCTTTTTCCAGTGTGGGTCCTGCATTTCCCAGCAGGAAATGTCAGACTGTCCTACATTTGGGGTCATGTCCTCCTGCACAGGTCCTAACCCCCTTCCATTGGGGTTAGGACCTCTCAAGAGAGCAGAGGAGGAGAAGGAGGAGGAGGAGCAGGAGGAGGCTAGAAAGGCAAGGCAAGCCAAGGCAAGGCAAGGGAGGGATTGAGAGGGGGAAACTGGAGGTAGCTCCCATACCCCCCCCCATAAGCCTTTCCCCTTTGTAGGATCTGCAGGGCAGAACTTCATGGTGAGATGGAGCTCCAAGTTGCTCCACAAGCACACCCCACACTTGCACCCACATCCACCCACAGCTGCTGTGAGGGAAGCCTTCTTTCCCCTCCTTTTCCCTCCATCCCAAATGCCAAACTTCTCCTCCGTTCCAAACTTCCCTTGCCTTGCCTTGCCTCGCCTCGCCTCGCCTCGCCTCGCCTCGCCTTGCCTTGCCTTGCCTTCCATGCATGGCAGGAGCCCAGGACTCTCCCTCCCTGGAGGCCCCTCCTCCTCCTCCTCTTGGCCCTCCTCCAGGTTTTAAAAGAGAATTGTCCGTGCGTATTTGCTTTTCACATTACAGTAAATGCGAAATTACTGTAATTTCGCAAATGCATTTCCTCTAAACTCCCGAAATTAAAAAGATCTTGGATAATACCAGTTTCTGTCCAGTTTCTGACCAGTTTCTGTGTGACATCGTGTGAAATCATGAGGTGCAAATTCAGTTTTTGTTTGGGATTTGTGTGGATTAACCAACAGATTTCCCCCGTGTGATAACGTCCATTGTCAGCAACCAAAAATCTCCTTACTTCCTTAGACAACTGCACCCTTTCTTCCTGGCTCCCAAAAGTTGCTCAAGAGTAACAACAGGAAACATATCAGAGACACAAACACTGTGTTTGCCCCAGAACCAAAGTTTGGGCTGTACATCTTCCAAACAGGATGTTGCGACAACAGGAGGAAAATGGGCTTTTTAGCTCAAGCAGACAAGGTCTAAATGGATTAATTTGTAAGATGCTACAAGATTCTTTGTTGCTTTTACCTCTAGAGCTGTAATCTTCTTTCAGTAGTCTGAGCCAGCCTGAGAAGAAAAGGAATATTAGGGAATTCTCCAATCACAGAACAGACATCCATGAAAACAAAACAATTGTGCAGGAAAGTCAAAACAATGTGCGAGAAATCCTTCTTTTTGTACCATCACTTGACAAGAACAACTGGTAGGAACATAGGAGAGGACCTTTTTGGTGGCTGCTCCCATGTTCTGGAATTCGCTTTTTAAAGAGGAAGTCTGGCACCCTCCCTGATATCTTTTCATAGGCAGATGAAGGGCTCATTCCCACATGCATTTAAATCTGTTTATGAGTCACATAGATTCAGGATTGCTGAATCAATTCACACTGAAGCGAAGTTCACACTATGTTTGCCATGACTGAATCTGTCCGTGTTCGTGATGTAGTTCACATTTGAATGGCTATTGAAGCTGTCACCCAGGAGGGAGGGGCAATGGGCAGAGGGTGGGCAGAGGTGTGGTACCCATGCCGCCCCAAAAGTCTTGCCAAACCACACCTTTTCCCCTCCTCACAATGCTCACGGCAGTTCATGGGGCTCCTTATGATTTTAACTTTCCCATGCTGTCAAAATGGTCCCTTTAAAATCCTAGTGCAGCTATTTTCTGCTTCTGCTGGTATTTTGGTGCCCTTTTGCCTGGGGGGGGGGGCAGAGGTTAAGGAAATGGGGGGGGGGTCTTTGGGGGAATATAGTGTGGCTTTAAAAAAAAAATGTTGGCATCTCCTGCATTCCTGGGCAGGGTCACAGCTGCATGAGTTCATGGGTGCAGGGACTCAGTGGGGGGGAAACTGCCCCCTCCCCCGACATGCATGGGGTTGTGGGATCCAAGCATGCCAGGGGGGCAGTTTTCCCCTCACTGAGTCCATGACTCCCTGTACCCATGAACCCATGCAACTGTGACCCTGCACAGGAGTGCAGGAGGTGCCAAAGTTTTTTTTAAAAGAGCCGCACTATGTCCCCCCCAAGGACCCCCCAACTTCCCCAACCTCTGCCCCACAGGCAAAAAGGGCACCAAAACACCAACAAAAGTGGAAAATAGCTGCACTAGGATTTAAAGGGACCACTCTGACAGCACAGGAAATTTAAAATCCTAAGGAGCCTCACGAACTGCAAGTGGTGACAGGGGGAAAAAAGGGGGCGCTTTGGCAAGACCTTTGGGGCGGGATGTGTACCACCTCTCTGCCCACCCTCTGCCCATTGTCCCTCCCTCCTGGGAGACCCGAATGTGATCGACATGCATTCACATTTGTTTGACACGCTTGTAACCCCTTTCTTTTCAAACGAACCTGTATTTGATCCGTTTCCAAAAGAACCGGTTCTTTTTGAATTGTGCTGATTTACCATGATTCAGGTCAATTCAGATCGAATATGTTCAGATCTGAGATTGAATCCAGTGTGAATAAGGCACATATAAACCGGTTTAAGCCGATCTGCAAACCAGTTTAAATCATAATGTGAATGAGGCCACTTTTTTGTTTCAAAAGACCTCTCCTCAGAGGGAAAGGGCCTTCCATGTGAAGTGTAGATTATATTTACTGTGGTTGGTTTTAATGATGATGCTTTTAACTGCTTTTAATAGTATGGATAGTTTAATTATATTTAACGTTTAACTTTAAAATGATGTACATTTTTAAACTGCATCTGTTCTAAATTTTACAAGCTACGTTGAATCCCCAATTGGGAAAAAGGTGAGGTATAAATAAATACAACAGTAACAACAACAACAACAAATCAGGGTTGGGAGAATCCATCAAAGGGGCCTGGACCTAAATCCAATTGTTAGTCCCAACCAGAGTGCAGCCATGGAATCAATGGGAATATGGTAAGCTAACACTTATGTAAAGTTTTCTCAAGTTGGGACTATCATTTGGATTTCACCCTCAGTCTGCACAGTACATAGGAGGCGGAAAGTACCACCTACAGCTTAGAATACGGGTAGTTAGTTTTTTGGACTACAGCTTCCCAAATCTTCCTAAGTGGCCATGCTGTCTAGGGGTCCTACAAGTTATCTTCCAAAAATAATTTAACTTTTCCAAGCTCTGTTACCACCTGATACTATCAGGTGCTAGAGGTATGAGCTAGAAGAATTAATTGTATTTCTTTAGACTGCAAATGGAAGGTTGCTGCTGTTATGTGCTTTCAAGTCAATTCTGACTTAAGATGACTTATAGGGTTTTCTTGGCAAAATGTATTTAAAGGAGATTTGCCATTCTCTTCCTCTGAGGTTGAGAGAGTATGACTTCCTAAGGTCACTCAACAAGTTTCCATGATTTAGCAAGGATTCAGATTCTGGTCTTAATCCAATACCCAAAATACTGTACTACATGGGCTCTCAAATGCAGATACCATTTGTAAGTGCTTTCTTACACAGAAGAGGAAATAGGAAACAGCCAACTAGCCTGAAGGAGCAAATTAGGATAGCAAGAAGCAGACTGGGCTAAAATCTTTGTTATTTGATGTGCTGGTATTCCAAATGTTTCTTTGCAGTGGCAAAGAAGAATTCAAAAATAGCATCTTTCCCATTGGCAACCTGAATGCTACAGTCTGCTTTATTCTTACAAAAACACTTATTGATTAGTTATATTTCTAGCCTATTATTTCTCCAAGGAGCTTAAGGTGACACACATGTTTTCAACCCATTTCATCCTCACAGCGACCATGGAAGATAGATTAAGCCGAGTGGTAATGATTTGCCCACAGTGATTCTTCCAGCTCATTCTGGTGCAGATGAGTAAACCAGAGTGGAAATGCAAAATATTTAAGCAGCACATTGTGAAGTTTCAAGGAAATGGCACTCTTATCTATCTGAACAACCAGAAAACAGATCTAGTTTACCAGTGAATGTATTTTAAAAATATTTTTAAGCCATGGATGCTTGAATCCACAGCTAATAAAATCCGTGAATATGCAGGGCTGACTGTATTTCAGAGAAAGGAACTGGCAAAACCACTTTTGATCATTCCTTGCCTATGAAACCCCTGTGAAATTCATGAGGTTACCAGAAGGCACATATAAACACAAACACATCATGTATAAAAGCATATCATCTGGCCTGGAAGCATGGCAGGGCTTTACTGAAGAAACACAACAAGAGGTCAAAAGAAGATGGTCTTCCCATGGCTAACTGCAAGACCTAAGGTCCCCATATAAAGGAAAGTGACTGGAGATAAACTGGTTCTTATGGGGGCAGATTAAGAATCTCAATTTTATGATAGTAAAGCAGTGGTAGGAACCATGTGGCCCTCCAAAAGCTGCTGTTTTGCAATCCCCAGCATTCCTCATCATTGTCAGTGTTGACTAGGGAATGTGGAGGGGTTGCTTGATTCCCAACCTTAGAGTAAGGGAATAAGCAGCAGTAGAAATGCAGCCCTAACTGACAGTAGGGTTGGGGTAGCATATTAGGAGCAGAAAAGATGGCTTGTACCTTTCAGTGCTTCCTTCTTGAGCAGCAACACAAACACGATAGAGCTGAGTCCTAAGAAAGTGATCATCCAGGCCAGTACCCAATGTGTTCGGTGATCTGCCCACAAGCATGAGAAAAGAGATAGGTAGAAATCAGTGGGTGGTACTGGTTCCCAATTATTCATGATGGTTCATTTGCTCACTCCACCCCCCAACTGGTGATTTCACCATGGTCTTAGGATGGGAGCTCAGCCTTTCACTGCAAGGGATGTGAAAATCTGTCTCATTCTCATTGTGTTGCTTCTGTTTTTCACCAGGATTCCTGCTCAGTTTCCATATGCAATTGTAAGAGGAGGTGGGCTTATAATAATAATACATAATGCACAAATTAGTGATTCAAATTTTTACATTGACTAAAGCATGCTTGATTTGTGTTCAGTTTCTTTTCGAAATGTTGCTTGAGCATGCATGTTGTGGTTTTTATCTGTGACAATTTGGAGGATATGCTATTAAGTCTTGGAGTAATTGCTAAAAACATACCCTTTGCAGTTTAACTGGAATCAAGTGTCAACTCATAGACACGAGTTCTATGCTTCTCTGGATTATATGGTGAGAGGAATCCTGCTACTGCATGCACTCCCTACACACATATATGAGACTATGCCATTGGAGTGAAGAATGCAGTCCTGCTACCAATGCTTCCCCAGGTGACCTTGGGCCCTTTCACACTACACAATTATAGCACTATGATTCCACTTTATCTTCCATGGCTGCATCCTATGAAATAGCAATAGCAGGTTCATATACCACTTCATACCATGCTATGCAGTGTCTAAGTGGTTTACAACTGTAAGCTAATTGCCCCCAACAAGCTGGGTACTCATTTTAGTGACCTCAGAAAGATGCAAACCTGAGTCGAGCCTGAGCCCTAGCTAGTATTGAACTCACAACCTTGTGGTTTGTGAGTGAGTGGCTGCAGTACAGGCATTTAACCACTGTGCCACCAGGGTTCCTGGTGGGATCCTGCTGTATGCAGTTTGGTGAAGTACTAGAGCTCTCTAGCTGAGAATTCTAAGTACCTATCACTTAACTTCACACCTCAGGATCCCACAGGATGAAGCTATGGTAGAATCATAACACTGTAACTGTTGTGTTGGGGCCAAGTTGCCAGTCCCTGCCTTGAGGCACTCACACTTCTCCAGTGAACAGGCCCAGAGCATGCCAGCTTCCTCATCCTCAGCTTGCCATACCTATAAAGAAATATTAAAGCACACATGACTCCTGGGTTTGTCTCCCAGAAGGTCACAGAATCACAGATAACTGCCTGGAAGCATGATATCCTGTACTTACTAATGTACCCATCAGAGTCAAAATCCACTTGACAGCAAACAACAACAAACCCACCACAGATGCCTGGGCAACCCACAGTAACAATATTTGGCATGGATATTGTCAAGCAACCTTTCCCAACCAGGCACCCTCTAATGTGTTGGACTACAACTCCCACATATCTAGCCATTGCCCCCAGTGGCAGGTGGAAGAGGGAAATAGCAGAAGGAGAGAGAAAGAAATGAGATTACTGTACACTTTTGGTTCTGGCCCTGCCAAGTGCCAGCATCCAGCCCACAATGTTATTACCCGATAAGAAATATGGCCCTTGACTGGAAAAAAAAAAAGATTCCCCATTCCTGGCATAAAGATACTGAAGGAATTCTGATGGGTTGGCAAGAGCAGCTCCATTCACAGGAGGAGGGCAACAGGTCACTCTTAAAATAGCACAGGGTACACATGGGGCAGTGTCACCATCTGTTACAAGTGAGAACATGACTTATGACTAATGGCAACCATGCGGCACCAGACAAGGAAGGACAAGCCTTGTTTCCACAATTGTGCGACTACCTTGGTGTTTCCAATCCACCCCTCTGCTGAAACTTAGCAGAAGAGGGCAGCACATAACAGGGGGCTGGAATATCAGGTGTTGCTCTTCATAAGAAGCCACACCACACAGTTATAGTACTATGATTCCACTTTTTACTGCCATAGTTTCATCCTTTGTAATATTGAGACTGGCAGCTGAGGAGAGGAGTATATAGAATAGGAAAATAGAAGCCAGGGAGTTCTCATCAGACTACAAACCCCAGGACTCCACTGGGTGCAGCCATGGCAGCTAAAGCAAAATCATAGTGCTATAACTGTGCAGCGTGAAAGGGTCCCAAGACTCTCACTCCATACTAGAAAATAGAGTCCTGTTCTTAGATCATAGCAACACCACTGCCAGCTTCTCTCTTATAAAAACAGGGCTTGGAATGAATGAGAGAATGTAGTATTGTTTGTATTTTGAGAGAGTCTAGGGGAAAGACATAACTATGCATCTGTACACCCTGGGCCATTGATATTTCGGGGAGGGGTAATTATACAAGTGCAGAATAAAAACAAAATAATGCATTGTGGGTTTGTTGAGACTCTCATAGCTCCCACTTCTGATGGAGGGAGCTGAGAAGCAGGAGTGGGGAAGCCTCCTTATTAAAGAACAGGGAAACAGCTGGCCCTTTCCAGGCCTTCAGTTTCCAACTCCTCAGACAGATAGTTTCCCACTCTGGAAAGGAGATGGGGTGGTTATGAGGCAGATATGCAGGTGACTGAAAAGCTTCCTTTCCTCAAGTTGGAAGGCTGCCTAACAAGGGGTTGCCTCCCAGCTATGGACGTTTTCACA
This sequence comes from Phrynosoma blainvillii, assembly GCA_026167975.1. Lineage (NCBI taxonomy): Eukaryota > Metazoa > Chordata > Lepidosauria > Squamata > Phrynosomatidae > Phrynosoma > Phrynosoma blainvillii. The sequence continues at coordinate 369,797,984 of JANUYF010000002.1, forward strand.
CGGGGCTTTGGTGGAGACAATCCTACCTCCCGCCGGCCCCACTCCGGAATGGCTCCGGCGGCGGTAGGCTAATTCCTTTTAAAAGTTGGAATTACCTTTCCGCCGCTGAAGCCGGAGTTGGACGTGCTGAGGCCGGAGGGATGCCGGAAGGACGCCGGACTTAAGGCTCCGTGCGTTTGAACACACGGAGCTAGAAGCCGGACGTATGCAGGGATGGCACCGGAAGGGGCGGGGTTTTCTGCGGCGTGCGTCTGAACAAGCTGGAAGAGGAGCCGGAGTGGGGCCGGCGGGAGGTAGGATTGCCTCCGCCTAAAGCCCCGTGTGAAAACGTCCATGAAAAGAGGCCTCTGAAGGTGCAGCCTAGGTAACTTATGCCATGATAATATCCCATTATCCCAGTATAAGGCACTTTTAGGCTAGCAAAAGTGGCAGTTGTAGGGATGGAAGAGAAAGCCATCCCTATCACAAGAGAAAACTGATCTGCCAATTCCCAGAACCATCTAAACATGGGCAGAGTAGACTTCTCTTTGGATAGAGAACTCCCTATGCTACCCTTCCTTTGTTACTGTGGTGTCCACGGCCATTTTACCACTATATTGCCACCATCATGACCTACACTGGCACATAGTCATATTGGACATACTGGATTGCAGCCCAGGCCAGGAGGCAGCCTTCTCAATTTGTGCACTTATGGACTCTCAGGTGGGATGCTGCACCACAGTGGACAGTCTGCCAAGCAGGGCTTGGAAAAATTACAATTTATGTGCCACATCTTCCAGCAATCACAGTGCTCAAGGCCACTGGCCTTGCTGTCTCAGGGATTTAGGGCCTTTGCAGACTGCCAGAAATAGTGCACATTAAATTGAAGCACTGTCCTGGGTCAGTGCTAGGGAGTCATGGGAACTGAATTTTTTTCTGGGACATTGAGGGGGGTTGCAGACTGCCAGAAATAGTGTGAATTCAGTCCACTTTTAGGGTTAGGGTTAGAGTTAGGGAACCATGGGAACTGTATTTTATTGTGGCATCAGAGTTGTCTGACAGAGAAGGCTCAATGTCTCAGAAAAATAACAGTTCCCATGATTCCCTAGCACTAACCCTAACCCTAAAAGTGGACTGAATTCACACTATTTCTGGCAGTCTGCAACCCCCCTGAGCCTTCTCTGTCAGAGAGCTCTGGTGCCACAATAAATTACAGTTCCCATGATTCCCTAGCACTGAGCCAGGGCAGTGCCTCAATTTAATGTGCACTATTTCTGGCAGTCTGCAAAGGCCCTTAGAGAGCTATTACCCCAGAAAGTAAGATTTCCAGGCTCTGCAGTTGAGCAGGTAAAGATTTGAGGGTGTTTTTGTCTGGAGGGAGAGGAAAGTGAGCTGGCTAGGTGAGTTTCTTCCACATCCCTAGTCTGCATGTGAGTGTGTGAATATACATCTGCATTCTTCTGGTTTGGTGACCTATTTTTTTCTTTTAAAACAAAATTATGTCTGCTGCCAGAATCTGTTAGGTACCTCCTTCTTTTTCCCCCTAAAATTTTAATGCAACATATATTTTGGTAATCATGTCAAGTGGTTTCCAACTAATTTTAAGGGTTCATTTCTTCTTACTCAGTAAAATATAGCTTTGTATGTTGAATTAATGTATACGTTTATAAGAAATTCTCACCCTGGCTTCCTCTTGCCTTCCACAACTGCCATCATACCCAGAAAGAATAGCTAATGGTGAGGGATGATGGAACCCCTATTTCTGGAGGGTGCTACTATGTGGAAGTCTGGACTCTAAGCATGAACATGACCCCTCCACAACATCATTACAAAATAAACATGTGTGCAGTGTTACACCACCCTGTGTTCAAGTGGTCTGGAATAGTTACTGTTAGCATTCAAGCTCCCATGCATCCGAATCCACCCCTCATCCTTGCACTCACCAGCATGCACTCTCCTGAATGCAGATCATTCTGTAGTGCTTCCTCCAGGATCCCATTTCTCTGTGGAAAAGGAAAGACAAATGCAGTAAGTGCTGCAGAGATTACAGCCAAGTTACATACCCCGCACAATCCAGGGCTGGCCCCACAGAGGGAGTAGGTTTGGGCTGGCATCCTGTTGATCAATCCCCTCACCCAGATGTCAAGCAGTGAGTCAACATGCAGGTAAAACTCTTTGATTCAACAAGACCAATGTTACAGGCTATATTATTTAGGACATTATCACACAGGGGAAATCTGTTGGTTAATCCACACAAATCCCAAACAAAAACTGAATTTGCGCCTCACGATTTCACACGACGTCGCACAGAAACTGGTCAGAAACTGGACAGAAACTGGTATTATCCGAGATCTTTTTAATTTCAGGAGTTTAGAGGAAATGCATTTGTGAAATTACAGTAATTTCGCATTTACTGTAATGTGAAAAGCAAATACGCACAGACAATTCTCTTTTAAAACCTGGAGGAGGGCCAAGAGGAGGAGGAGGGGCCTCCAGGGAGGGAGAGTCCTGGGCTCCTTCTCAGTGCCAGGGAAGGCAAGGCAAGGCAAGGCAAGGCAAGGCAAGGATAGGGAAATTTGGGACGGAGGAGAAGTTTGGCATTTGGGATGGAGGGAAAAGGAGGGGAAAGAAGGCTTCCCTCGCAGCAGCTGTGGGTGGATGTGGGTGCAAGTGTGGGGTGTGCTTGTGGAGCAACTTGGAGCTCCATCTCACCATGAAGTTCTGCCCTGCAGGTCCTACAAAGGGGAAAGGCTTGGGGGGGGGCATGGGAGCTACCTCCAGTTTCCCCCTCTCCTGGGCATCATCCAAGGCTCTGGCTCTCCCCAGGGAACACCCAGCCCTTCCTTCCTTCCTTCCTTCCTTCCTTCCTTCCTTCCTTCCTTCCTTCCCTTCCTTCCTCCTCCTCCTCCTCCTTCCCTGCCAGCTCTGCCTGTGATCCTACCCTCCTTGCTCATCTCCCCAGCAGCTGACAGCCTCCAATGCCAGGAAAGGAGAAAGAGAAAAGGGAGGCTGAGCCATCTCAATCCCTCCCTTGCCTCGGCTTGCCTTGCCTTGCCTTTCCAGCCTCCTCCTCCTCCTCCTCCTCTGCTCTCTTGAGAGGTCCTAACCCCAACGGAAGGGGGTTAGGACCTGTGCAGGAGGACATGACCCCAAATGTAGGACAGTCTGACATTTCCTCCTGGGAAATGCAGGTCCCGCCCTGGAAAAAGGAGGAGTCTGGTCACGAAACACACCCATTTCCAGTACATGTACGGGTTCTTTTCACTTGTGTATGAAAGTTAAAAACATATTTTTTTTGCTTTTAACTTAATTCCGTTATTACTGTAATTAAGTGTGAAAAGCTTTTGCGCAATTAAGGTCTTTTTTCGCTTTCTTTTCAGGATGCTTCATTTCCACTTTATTATCTCTTTAACAATGAAACTGGCCCACGTGTGATAACGTCCTTAGTTGTCAACTTTGTGCCCTGCTCATAGAACTTTAAAAGTGCAGCATTTAACCTAATATCACCTATAGAGGGTAAGATATGCCCTAAGATTTAATGCAGGCAGTTAGAGCTGTGAGTTAGTGGAAAACTGGCTACAGATGTCATGTCAGACTGGGAAGAATGCCAGATGCTCTGTAATGTAAATAGATAAACAAAATGCCTGCAGTCTTGAAGCACACATACTGACATATACTCAAGAAATGAAGACATCAGCAGATTTTGGAAAGTAGACAAACTGTGATATGTACACTAGATACCTATCTTAGCTCAAATTTCTATTTCAGTTGGGAAGAGCTAGTGCACACTTAAGTTATGAGTTATTTTGACTGGTCATAAAGGGGCATAAAGAGAAGATAAAAAAAAGTCCAAACATAATTCTTATCACACTGCCTTCATCTCCAGTGTAGGAAGAGAAGGCAATAATGTCACCTTCCAGATATGTTTGATCCTAACAAACTGATAGTACAATAATTGGCCCAGACATGCTGCCCAAACATTCTGAGATATTGACAAGACTAATGCTAAAATAGAAATAAAACAGATATGTCCCATTCAGCTTGCAATGGATGCCAGTGAACATGTTTATAGTAATGGATGCTGTTAAGAACTAACACACTCAAGGAGATTAACCCTTGAATTACAATAGATGAGATTGTATTTTGAATGGAATATAATAATAATAATAATAATAATAATAATAATAATTTTATTTATATTTCCCGCCTCTCCCTACTGATCGAGGCGGGATTACACAATAAAATGGATACAATGTACAAAATATAAACAATAAAATAATAAAAATCAGAACAATAATAATAGATTAAGAGAATAGAGTACAATATAATAAAATAAATGAAAATAAAATAAAATAGGATAAAATAAAATAAAATAGCCAATCATTGTCAGAGTCTAAAAATCTGGAAGATCAGATGGATAGGCCCACCAGAAGAGCTTTGTCTTAAGTGCCTTTTTGAAGGCTTCTAGAGTAGTAATAAGACGGATCTCCTCCAGCAGGTTGTTCCACAACTTGGGAGCCGCGACCGTAATGATATAGGCTGCTATAGAGTTATGAATAAAGGACAGGATTTCATACATGGGAAAGGCTTTATGAAATGTTTGTATAATGCCTGAACAGACATCATAGAAATTATGGAAGGAATCTGATGATGAGGAATGACTAAAGTAAATAGCTTTGATGATGTTGTTAATCTATATGATAACTAGTACAAAGGCTGTTAAAGAGCTGAATCGAGAGACAGTCCCTATGAAATGTCCTAATGAAAGTATAACATCATGATGGCCATATAATATGATGTAATGATGGCTTATATGCAATGTAATATTATCATGAAGCAAAGTGCCTAGACCTTGCTATATCTGTGTTTCTCCCAAAGGGAATGTATGTGTTTATGTATCTATGAATATTTATAATAAACATCTTAAAAGTATTGAAAGAACCTGCTGAATTCCCATATAAATATCCTGAAATTCCAATACTTAAGAATTTTTGAGCAGAATGTCGATGTTAATTTACCCTTTCTGATCTAATCACCATTATGAGTTGGGCTAAGGTGACCAGAAGTTTATAATGGGACCCTAGATAGAATCCAGAATTAGCTGACTATGGGCAAGGACCCTCAATCCCTCAGTCTAAGAAACATAGGTGGAAAACCACGCCTGTTTCACTAACAACAGAATTTAGGCCACTGAGTGACATGAAGAAGTAACATACTGTTTGTTATTCATTTTGTTATAATTGTTTGTTTACTGCCAAGGACAATGAATTGTCTACCACATGCAAAAATGCTGGCTGTATATAGTATGTAGATACTATGTAGATACTATATAGAAAGCCAGAGTGGTATAGTGGTTTGAGTGTTGGACTATGACTCTGGAGAACAGAGTTTAAATCCCAGCTCAGCCATGGAAGCCCACTCGGTGACCTTGGGCAAGTCACACTCTCTCAGCCTCAGAGGATAGCAATGGCAAACCCCCTCTGAAGAAATTTGCCAAGAAACCTCTTGATAGTTGCCTTAGGGTTGCCACAAGTCAGAAATGACTTGAAGGCATACAATAGCAACAGATACTATGCACCTTGATTTGGATGGTGGTGAGGTGGCAGCAAAATGTCTGGGTGGTAGAGTTGCAGATTTATTATGGCAAGTCAAAAACAAAACAAAACAAGGACTGATAGGGCAATCCTTACTGTGCTGACAGCCTGAGCAAGGGGGACCCAGGAGCCCTGCTCCAAGACATGAACAGAGAAGTTCCCTTGGAAATCCAGAGTTGTCCAAAACAGCAAATGCTGGAATGAATTATGGTTTCCTTTGATATCTAGGAGAAAATAAAAGCATGGTAAAAGGGTGGCTGTAGGATTAGTCTGCAGAGATTTTCAAGGCTTAAGTTATGAATACAGCTCAGCCTTCCTGATGCACCAGACTACAACTCCCACTATCCATAGCCAAAAGATTATTGGCCATGCTGGCTTTTGATGAAGGCAGCTATTGCTCAAAGAGCTATAATGCACTAAGTTGAGGAGGGGTACTTTCTGCTCACATACCAACTCATATCCCAGTCCTAATTAAGCTGTTGTCATCCCACTTTTCCAGCTGCTTTTAAAATCTCCTCTTCTCTTTTCCTTTTTGTCCTAAGCTTACCTCAATTGCTGCAAACTGAATTCAAAGTGTAAAAGTAATAATTGTACCCAATTAACTCAGCAGGGAGGGAGAGTAGGAGACAAGAGTATTGCCCTTCCCAGTAGGCTCAGGCAAAAGCAAATTGCAGCAGCCTCTTCTAGCTTGCCTGTTCTTCCTCATTAATAGCTTTTGTTGTCTTGCTGAATTCAGAGGACATAATAAAAAAAAGAGGGTGCCTCTGGTTGTAGTCCATTCCCCACCTCACCTCTGTAACTGGGAGTTTGGAAAGTTACAGGTCAGAATTATATATTCTAGCAAAGCTTAAAAGTTCAGCACTGCTCTTTTTTCAGAATTTATTTATCTGGGGGCCAGAGCAAAAGCGATATGAACTCAGGCCTTTCCACATAAATGGTGCTGATGAAGGAGCAGAGATAACCCTTGGTTTCTTCATGCCACCATCCTTCCCATCATCCTAATGCTGCCTTAATATGAGAGATCAGACTAGTCAAGATGCTGTTTTTGCACTCGGCAATAGTGTCAATGCCATTTAAAAAGCAGATGCTGATCATTTTTCTTTTTAGATGACATCTGGCCACATTGGCTGTGGGAGCTGGCGTCTAAAAAAAGAAAACTAATTCTGCAATGCTCTGGTATTTGGGTTATTTTCTGGGGGGGGGGAGTAGCAGGCACACATGTATCCTAGTATGTGGAGCCCTGTGTTGTTGCTCCAATCTGGCTGTGTCCTCTGCACTTAAGATTTGCACTGCAGATCAAATCTTCTCTTCTCAAAATAACAGCAGTCATTGGCAAGTGGATGAGTGTGCCTATGCATGTACAGTCCAAATAAGGAACTCTGTAGAGGACAAACCCTCTACATTTCCTCACAGTAAGGTTCTCATTCTGGATCAGGAAAACCCTAATCATCTATTTGTTTTTCAAAATGTGTGCCCCCATCCCCTGCCACAAGGGTCTTGGGACTGCCAACTTCCAATGTCGTTGTCCTTAGCTAATAAAAGCCACAAGGACTATCTTATCCTTTATCTTTTTAAGCTACTTGGGGACCCTTTTTCAGCTGAAGCATGGGGCTTTAAAAGTTTGCCTGATTAATCTACCTTCAGGAGTCTAACAAGGCACTCACCTCAGTGGTGTATCTAGTATATTTGACACCCTGTGTGGCTAATTTTAATACCCCCTTCCTCTCTTCAACAGCTTTTTCTAGGTTTGGCAGAGCTCCTGGCTGTGTGGGAAAGGGAGGTGACACTCTTTACCATGCAGCCAGCAGAGTCATCATACCTAAAACGCAACCCCTTCCCACCAGTGGCCACTGGTGAAGTGGGCTGCTCCTGTCACCCTGTCAGCTTTTCAGGTCTGGAGGAGCTGCTGGCCAGGTGGGAGAGGGAGGCAACTCTCTTTACTGCCCAGCCAGCAGAGCCATCAGACCCAGAAGGCAGCCCATTCCTGTCAGCACACCAGGTGACAGCGCAATCTGAGGTGTCACCCAATGCAGTCCGCACCCCCTAATGACACCCTTGACTCACCTTCCTGCAGACAGCTCTGGAGGTAGGTGCTTCCATTGCTAATTACCTACATGAAAAGAGAAATGTAGGTCAATAGGGGAGGGGAACAGTTAGGGTCGTTTCAGGATATTTTGTGTCTGAGACAAAGGATAAGACAGCAACCCTTTCCTTCTCCATGTACAGAAAACAACTGAACAGGCAGCTGAATTTCAACACTGGCATTGGGACAGCAACATTCTCCACCACATCTGACGTTAGTTTATGGCAGAATCCCAGAAAGCCAGAATCCCACAGCCAGCTCTTCACAGACTCACTTAACTGCCCTACTGGTAAAAAAATAACAACGGAAGTGTATTTGTGTGTGTGTCTGTGTGTCTGTGTGTTTGTGTGTAAGAGAGAGAGAGAGATGGGGGTAACATTTTCTTGTTCCTTTCAAACATTTATTAAGGGCATTCAAGGGATTTTAAAGGCATTGTGGCATGGCCCCAATTTCATAGTATTCTCTTCTTATCAATACATCCCCCACCCTAAACAAAAAGTAAGGAAAAGACAACAAGCAGCACAACAAGAACCACAAGTAATTTTTTCCAACATTGCAACAAGTGATATAATGACAATGGATTACTTCCCAAGCCCTGTAACAACTTAGGGGGGGGGATACTCTTAAAAATAACTTCACATGTGTCTGGCACAGAAGGTTTGGAGGCTTGGTTGATAAAATGCATGCAAGCAGGATGCAAGCTGTGCTAACATGAGATACAGATCTCAACAGTCACAAAAGAAACAGTTACCATAACACAGAGAGGCATAACTTTTCATGGGAGTTGCTAGGCAATGGGCTTGAGCTACTTTTTTCTTTCACAGCATAAGGCTGACAACCAACCTTCCTCCTAGTCCTATGGAGACACATGTACAATGACATGTACAATGACCGCTATGCTACTGGGACCCCTAAACTGCCCATCTATCTCTTTGTATAGTTGAAAGAAAGAAATTGGCAGCATGAGCTTTTGCAGACTTAAATCTAATTTCTCAAATGCATTTGGAAGGAAGTAGACTTAAGTCTATGAAAGCTCATGCTGCCAGCCTCTTTCTTTCAGTGAGTCTCAAGGGACGTTATCACACGGGGTCTAAAGCAGTCCCATCCCCGTCGCATCCCCATCCCAATCCGCTTCCTTTTCCCCTGTGTTCACACGACGTCGCAGAGAAACCCCGCCCATCCCCGTCACATCCCCATCCCAATCCGCTTCCTTTCCCCGTGTCTTCACACGACGTTGCACCCATCCCCGTCGCATCCCCGTCCCCTTGCGGCATCACCCGGCATCATCCCCGTTCTTTAGAATGCCGGTTTCTTTGGGAATTACATTTTGCCACGACCAGAATGATGCTGCTTTCTGTATGCCGGTAAGTTCTGGATTGAAAAGGAACCGCAATGGGACGGGGATACGACTGCTTTAGGCCCCGTGTGATAACGTCCAAAGGTGCTACAAGATGTCCTTACATACTGATTTTACAGACTAACATGGCTATAACTTTGAATCCTATCTGTATAGTTGACTGATAGTGGCCGCAGAGATTTTTCACTGATAAGGCTGTATCTCCCTATACAAGCCAGCCTGAGTGTTAAAATCAGCAGAGGAGGGTTTTCTCTCAGTCCTACCACTTTCTCAAGTTCAGCTGGTGAGGACTCGAGAGAGAGCCTTCTCCATGGCTGCTTTTGGACTGTGGAACTCCCTTCCATAGGAAGACAGGTTGTCCCCCTTTCTGTTCTCTTTTCACTGGCAGCTGAAACAGTGGTGTCACTTGGGGGGGTGCAGAGGGTGCAAACCACACTGGGTGACATGTAGAAGGGGAGATGAAATCTGGTGGGACCTGCTTCCCCCTTTGGGGCAGTAAGGGTGTATGCATGCCCTTGCAGGCTGCTCCGTCCCAGGCTTCCTCTCCATGGAGAAAACCCCAGATGGAGGAGGAGGGCCAGCATTCTACCGCTGACCCCCACCATCTGCCTTTCTCATAAATCAACATGAACTCGGAAGTCGTTGTGGAGGAAGGCTGCCCTTTGGGCTCCGCTCCCAGAAGCCCCACCTTCTCGAAGCCCCACCCCTGGAAGCAATGCCCCCTGAGCCAGGTGACACCCCTGGTGGAGACGCCACTGAGCTGAAGACACTCTTATTTAGGCAAGCTGTTGAAGTATGAGTTTTACTTATGTAGTGTGTGTGTGTGTGTGTGTGTGTGTGTGTGTGATTGATGTACTGTTTTTAATGCTTTGATGTTTTTAATTTTTTATTGAAACAGTTTTAACTATGTTGTGTTTTAACTGTTATCTTTTAATACTAGCATTATTTATTTTAACATTTGTAATTAATGTAATCAATTTTGTAATTAATTTTGTAATTTTTTGTAATTAAAGGGATGCGGTGGCTTAGTGGTTAAGATGCCAATTCTGACAATTGTAAGATTGGCAGTTCAAGGCCAAGCAGTTAAGATGCTGACTCTGTTGATCACAAGGACAACAGGTTGACAGTTCAAGGTTCAAGTGCCACGTGATGGGGTGAGCTCACATCTCTAGCCCCAGGTTCTGCCAACCTAGCAGTTCAAAAGCATGTAAAAGTGCAAGCAGATAAATAGGTACCACTTCAGTATGAAGGTAACAGTGTTCTGTGAAGTCATGCTGGCCACATGACCACTGAAGTCATTTTTGGACAATGCTGGCTCTTCAGCTTGGTAATGGAGATGAGCACCACTCCCCACAGTTGGTTACAACTAGACATTCATGTCAAGGAACTACCTTTACCTTTAATTAATGTTAGTTGTATACTTTTAAAATAATTGTAAGCCAACTTGAGTCCAGTTTGGGAGAAATGAGGGATATAAATCCATTGAATACTACGAAATTAGTGGTCTACTTCCCAGAAGAGAGGGAGGAAAAATAGTTTGCATTAAAATGTCAACCTATCCAATCACATTTCCCAAATCAAACCATTGGCTGAAATGTAGTTATCCTTTGGTTCTTGCACTTCCCTGACTTCCATGATATAGTTCTCTTGGCATAGGAAAATTATGCATGTTAAGAGAAAATATAAACAAAAATGTATGTATTATTGAAAACAATATAAAAAATCTATTATAGAATGGAATGTTTATTTCTAAAAAATGTGGACATTTCTGTTAAGAGCTACATATGGAAAATTGAGTATGATTTTTTTTCTAGGGAATGATAAAAACACAGATACATAAACAGGATACACCAGTAACTTCTTCTTGTGGTATCAAAATTATCAAGCTCCTACCTGCACACAGAGTTTAGGATGGGGTCTCAGTCCTGGGAATTCCTGTAGCTCCTATGAGATTTGGAAAAAGTCTTTGACATGCAAACTTCTTCACAGAATAGCCTACCACCCAAATTGACTTGTGCACACATCTGAGCCTAGGTTTTCACCCACAACCCACATTCATACACAACAAACCAATCAAATGACTGAACTGGGCTTCATTGGAAATTCCCCATGGAAGTTCCTTCAATCTCCTTTCTCCATTCAGCATTCATTTTAGGGTTATTTATGTGCAAGACTTTGCTTCAAAAAGATTTTGTCTTATCCCCAGAGCTTCAAATGTTGCTATTTTGGACTCTGCTTACTCTAGCACATTGCAGTCCCATAGTATATCGGACAAGAGTGGAAAACGTATGGCCCTCCAGAGCAGTGGCATCACTAGGGTTGGCATCACCCAGTGGGTAACTCATGTTGCCACCCCAGCACTGACCTCATACCACACCATACAGAGTCCATAGCAATGTTTCTTTGTACTAATGTTCTCATAAATCATAATTCCAGTATATCACTGAATATGATGGCAATAGTTGTGACATAAACAACTAACAAAATTAAAACTATATTTTTAAATTACAATATTATACACACAGCCTAAATGTATCTACATGTGCATAGTTTCATATGGTTAAAGTGAAAAAAATTGGCAAGATGTTATGTTTTAAAAGAAAACTTAAAATAGTATTTTTTTTAAAAATATAATAATCAAGATTTCAACATTTAATTTAAAAAAAACTTTCTCCTCCCACTGAGCCTCATCCCACTCTCCCTATCTCTTCAGCATTTTAATGGGATGCAGGGAAATGCCACTACCCATTTCTGCCATAAGGCAGATGTTTGGGAAGCAGTGGTGTCAATCCCCTCTTAGGTTATTATCTTCTGCAGCCTGCACCTCACACATACACACAGCCCTAGTGGTGCCCTTCTTCCTACATCATTTCCCATTATCAGCTCTAGCCAATCCTGGCCAAAAGTATGATATGATGGGACCAGCCATCCACATCTGGGAAGCTGACATTTCCCACCCTCCAATGTCCCTTTATTTTCACATTTTCTTAAAACAGAAGAGTCATGCATTCCTTTAGCTGTCATCCCATGGAGGCTACAAGTTCAGGTTACTGTTTTTCAAAATGACGATACAGTGGCATGAAGCTTCATCATTCTTCTAATTGCCAGCATGTTCCTTGCCACATCACCCACATCTCATTTCTTCCCACCCCTCTAGCTTCTTTCTCTACTCACATGTAGAATGAGGTCCATGCGCAGCTGAGGGTGCAGGGGGTGGCAGGCAAGCTCTTCTCCTCGCCAGCATGGAACCAACTCTCCTGGGAGGTCACACGGTGCAGAGAAAGAACAACTCAGTATCCCATTGAAGACTTTCACATCGAGATGGCTCTCTGCCCAGGCCCTGGACAAGGCTTCAGTGTCTGAAATGGGAAGCTGGACTTTAGAACAAAGGATGCTGCCACCACACCACCAACTCCACAGAAAACTCTCCATAGCAAGAAGGCTCTTTGCACATTGTTCAGGAATCCATGCTTCGACTGTCCCTCCGCAAGTACAGATATAGTAATATCTCCACCTCTGAAAACATAATCCCAAGCCACCACAGTGATTCACTCTTCTTAAAATAAATCCGAGTACCATTTGTAAATGGATTTCATATTTACTTTTAACTTTTCTTTACTCAGAACTTGGAAAAGTTATCTTTAGATAACGGCAGCGGGACCATCTCCAGGGCCTGCCTTCGGCCCCAGCGAGCCTCGGCCTTGCCTGGCACCCGGTGAGCGGCGCGAGGAGGAGGAGGAGGGCGGGACCATCTGGGCCTATAAAGGCCCCAACGAGCCCTTCCTCACCCCCCCCAGCGGCAGCGGGACCATCTCCAGGGCCTGCCTTCGGCCCCAGCGAGCCTCGGCCTTGCCTGGCACCCGGTGAGCGGCGCGAGGAGGAGGAGGAGGGCGGGACCATCTGGGCCTATAAAGGCCCCAACGAGCCCTTCCTCACCCCCCCCAGCGGCAGCGGGACCATCTCCAGGGCCTGCCTTCGGCCCCAGCGAGCCTCGGCCTTGCCTGGCACCCGGTGAGCGGCGCGAGGAGGAGGAGGAGGGCGGGACCATCTGGGCCTATAAAGGCCCCAACGAGCCCTTCCTCACCCCCCCCAGCGGCAGCGGGACCATCTCCAGGGCCTGCCTTCGGCCCCAGCGAGCCTCGGCCTTGCCTGGCACCCGGTGAGCGGCGCGAGGAGGAGGAGGAGGGCGGGACCATCTGGGCCTATAAAGGCCCCAACGAGCCCTTCCTCACCCCCCCCCCAGCAGCAGCGGGACCATCTCCAGGGCCTGCCTTCGGCCCCAGCGAGCCTCGGCCTTGCCTGGCACCCGGTGAGCGGCGCGAGGAGGAGGAGGAGGGCGGGACCATCTGGGCCTATAAAGGCCCCAACGAGCCCTTCCTCACCCCCCCCCAGCGGCAGCGGGACTATCTCCAGGGCCTGCCTTCGGCCCCAGCGAGCCTTGTTTGGCCCCGGTGAGCCCCCAGTCCAGAGACGAGCAGCGATGACAACAGTGTGTGAGCGTGGGGAGTGAGTTCCACCTGGGCCCCACACTCCCTGTCTGGCCGGTGCAGAAGAGGAAGAGGAAGGCAGGATCAGCTGGCCTTGAAGCCTCATCCCCCTTCCTTAATTACCACCTGAAGACAATATTAGATGGCCTTGAGGCCTACCTCCCTTTCGCACTGCTTTGTAGCACTTTTTCTTATGTCATTTATGCAGCCGTTGCTGGGACTAAAATCTGGAATCGGTTGGTCACTCATCTCCTCCCCTATGGATTGGAGCTGACCATAGCCAGGGGGCGGAGATCCAGGTTGTGAGGGGGCAGGGAAGGTATGGCGGTAACAGAGTCAACAAATGTTACAAAAGAAGGAGGGATCGATGTTTAATATCTATCCCTCCTTCAGTTGACTCTGTTTCCCAGGATAACTTGGAGAGCGTGCCAACCATTCCACTGACCCTTAACCTGCTCCTTTGTAATGCCAGGTCGGTTAAAAACAAAACTCACATCATCCACGACCTCTTAGTGGATGAGGCTGCCGACCTGGCATGCTTCACTGAGACCTGGCTGGGAGATGCCAGCTCCGCGACCTGGGCGCAGGCTCTCCCAGCCGGGTACTCAGTTAGTGAGCGGGTAAGGGATAGTGGGCGGGGGGGTGGCATAGCCTTGGTTTATAGGAACACCTTGACCGTGATCAGAAAGCCTATCCGGAAAACGACGCACATCGAGTGTATGTACCTTAGCCTGAAGACCAGGGATAGTTTGGGGATTCTGTTGGTATACCGGCCACCCCGTTGCTTAACAGACTCCCTGACCGAGCTGACGGCCCTGGTTTCTGAGTTGCTGTTGGAGTCGCCCAGGCTTTTGGTTCTGGGTGACTTCAACATCCCACTCGAAACCAGTTTGCAAGATCTAACTGGCGCGGCTCGGGAGTTCATGGATACCATGACAAACATGGGCCTATCCCAGTTGGTCAACGGGCCCACGCATTGTGCTGGTCATACCCTCGATGCGGTCTTTAGTACGGAGCAGGTATATCCGTGGGCAGAGATCAAAAATACCTCTGCCCTGTCATG